>JAYXKI010000012.1:600000-1200000 GCA_037892935.1 Phlebopus portentosus
TCGTTTTCGTCATCCCGGCGTATAGATGTTCATTCACGACCTGGTGAATGTATCTCCTCCCTGGTGAGAACAATGCTAACCTTTGTTGGATGTAGATAATCAGCCACATTCCGTCTGTACGTACAGACGGGATAGATGAATGAATAGAACTATCTGATTACGATTTGTGACTTAATCGGTGAGTCGTGTGCTATGTGCGAAAATGAATGGATGAATGAATGAGTCAGCTAACGTGTTGCCGTTGCACGGGTATGTAGTACATGACTCTGTCGTTCGTAGCCGCGCGTTCGAGAAGAGTTCTGAACGAAGTTCTGGACGATGCCGAAGGAAGCCGAGGGTGAGTAACTGGCTGACTCGTGGATGTGGACTCGTGTTTTGATTAATATGAGAAGAAGTCCAATTACCAGATCGAGTCGGGTCGATTCTACATCAATGGGAATGCATCATATGAAGCTTGGAAGCACCGTGGGCATTGACTCGCGCAATAAACCACAAAAGCTAGATTCTGTGAAGGTTCGTGCTGCGCGACCCGGTGCCGGGCGCCATTGCCAAGGTTTCGCAGTCAGTTACATTTCGCATTTGGTGCTTTAGACGAAGCGCTGAGAGGCCGCGGTGGCCGGTGGCCCTTTCCGTTCAACCAATGATGCATGTATGTATATGTATCTTTTACACCGCTTTGAGGACCCAACTTGGATATCATTCGGGATCTTGAATCGGAAGTGTCAAGGAATGAGGCACACTCTGTGTGTTGTTGGACGCAGTCGGATGATACTCTAAATGTGAACGGACGGATGGATGGACAGATGGACGAGCGGAGAGGGCTCTGTCCCGACGACAGTGGAAGCTTATGTTAGAGATGTACACAATGTACATCAGAAGTTCTTTCAATGATCGTAAAGCTTCCTTCAGATGCATCTCTTCTCCATCTGACACTGATGCTGGCGTTGGAGAGATGGAGAGATGGTGAAATACCGAGGGAGATGGGGGAAGGGTGGTGACCTACCCGTAACCATAAACTATAACTGCTCGTTCCGGTCACGATTCACGTATGATGGAACAACCTTTTACACCTGACATCCGGAGAGAACCTGCGTACGGATGCGGAGCGGAGTATCTTACTCTACTTAGTAGTATACTTGCTTTCGATTGGTGCTAGCGATGACGGAGGCATTAGCAGAGCGGCGGGAGTGGATGCAGTCAGCCAGTCAGCCGGTGAGTGGTCACCGGTGAACTTTGATTGATTGAATTACTTTTGTGAGGTTGTATGTAAGCTCTAACTTTGAACGCACCTGCTGTTCAAATAACTTGGCATATTGCATATGCATGTATCAGTGCGAATGCTTTTGTAAAGAGAAGCAGGTCGATCAAAGGAGCTAGTACAAGCTTCGCTTGATTGAGGGGGTGGATACTATAACTCGGCGGGCACATGATTAGAAGGTTCTATGTAAAGCATTAGCATATTCAATATTTATATTTATGCGCTCACGCAGAAAACCAATACGCATATAGAAGCGCCAGTATCCAGATGCACTTGAACAATCGACTTGATAGATGGCCTTCTTCTGTTGTTCGAACTCTGTGTAGTGACCAGTAGGAGGGGGCGGGATGAAGTTAGACCTGAACTTGCGGAGAGAAGAAAGACCCGGATGACTCGGGTCTGGAGAATAGCATTAATACATACTGTGATACCAAAAACATAAAATACCGAAGGTGGAAGTATGAATACTATGGGAACGATCAGAGGGATGAGCACAGATAGGCAAACAGACGAAAACTAAATCGGATAGGGAATAAAGCTAAGCGATGATAGAGTGGGTAGGAAACTCGTTCGAATTGAAATATTTGTAAAGGTACAACAGACTAGAAACCGCTACCAGCCTAGATAGTGTTATTGGTATTGGTACTTACGACGAGAGGGCTTGCGCGTCCCGGCGAAGCGTACGATATGGTATCGAATCGATACAAACTGGCAGACTGGAATGGCTCAGACTGGGTAAAATATAGCAATTCGTAAAATGCCGAATGGATGGACGAGACGCCTAGCCACATATGTAAGATACAAAAGTTATACTCGACAAGCTGTGATGTCATTCTCTGGTGTTTCCCCGAAGAATTGGTTAGAGGCTTGGTCTGTAAGCACTGATTGCTTTACAATAGTCCAGAAAAGTCCATCAGAGGTGCTCCACATCTTCCAAATGTGTCTGAAAAAAGTCGCCAAATTGGGCGATGACAACCCTCCTAATTATATAATAATTTTACTTACGTGATCGGCCAAATCCTGAGGCCCCAAAAATAAAAACATCTGGCAAACATACCATTTAGACAAATTTTTTTTTTCGAAAGTTCTGCCATCAAACCTTTAAATTTGCAAGAATAAAAACCAAGATTTGATAGCCATCGACTGAGAGAACAATTGTAAGGAAGCCGAATCTGAATTTGTGCCGAGGTAGGAGCATAATTTTGAGTTGATGCAGGTAGAGGCACGTGCCGAGTCACACACCTTGTTGAGTTTAGCTTTCGCGTATCATCTTAACCAGAAGTCAGTCCACACTGCCTGGGCAAGTGACGCGCAACCCGGAGCGTGCGGGACCTCGTGTACTTCTCAGCTTAGAGCTAGCGTATCGTATTCTGTTCGGCGTTACTTACACTCTGTGCAAGTTGATTTATTGCAATTTCCTAAGGAGAGGCCTTGGATTTGTCTGGTCCCTGATCGGCCGACCCTACATTACAGCCGCAACATCCGGCCCTTATCAGATCTGAAAATGATGGATCAACCGCTTTGGTGAGCTTTCCCTGTCTCTCCCTATAGTCTATTGTCAAAAACACGAGCGTTACAATCGAGTTCCGAACCATCGATAACCATAACGTGGAGTAATGTCCTTGGCAGAATTGCACGAAACATTAGAGTTCAGATACTTCCAACGTGAGTCCTGAATGCATTGACTAGCTCGTATGTGCCACCATCATCTCCTGCGACACTCGCACTAAATGCTCACTCAGCTATGACCATGCGATGGCGCTGCTCGTATTGATACGACTCATTGATGTGTTTCGCCTCCATCGCATCGCTCATAACCTCGGCTGCTGGAATAAACGCATGTTCCACACGTTGGTTGGCGATGCCTCTACTCGGAAGCTCAATCCGAAAGATTCTTCAGCCAGCAAGATTACTACACGGTTCCAGTAACCACTGAATTGGCATTCAATACTTATTGAATTCTTCCAGACTCTTCCCTCGCGGCTAGAATGATGCACAAGAACCCGAATATACCCCGTCAATACACTAATAAAGGGTGGTTTCGTTCAATCCTTTCCCTCGTTTTTTCTTTTTCAAGTCAAGTACTATCTAGTACTTTGTGGTCTGAGATCCGGATCCGGATCCCGCTCACAGCGCCACTTGAGCTTGGCATCTAAGGAGGGTGACGACCTGTGACGACAGGACCGAGCGAAGCGAAATGATCGCGTGCAGGGTCTCAGAGCCTTTCAATCTGCTATAGTTCGTATTAGCGTGTCCCTGTAGGTCCACTGATCCTCCGTGCTAATGAAACATTACATATTTGATCCTAAAGAGGCTAATCTTAACATTCTCGGTGGTCCTGGATGCACCGACACCCGACAGGATTAACTGTATAGCCTGCGTCTTAGGTATGTAGGTCTCGAGCCTTCACGGATCCAGGGGTCGACCTGGGTTGACGTCGATGATCTTACCAACGATGATCTCACAGGGATGCTAGCTGCCCTTCATTCTCATCTGAACTACTAAATTATAACTCTAAATTGACGCTGCAACGGTGGTGGCTTTCCAGTAAACTGAGGTCTGGAGCCTGAAGGGAAGAACGAAGTTGTCACGGGGCTCAGAGGCTTTGTAGGTTGATTCTGCAGAAGCATGATACAGAAGCATGATATCTCCTGAGCTGGGGGGGCCCATTCCAAGTCGAACTTCTGGGGCATTAAGCCACACCCATTGAATGACAGGGCTATTTTGAACTCATGGCTTCAGTACGAGTCTTCAATTCCTATAGATCCTTCTTCACAAGGACTCCGAGAACTCAGGATTCAGAGCGAAGCTCATGCCCTGGGTCCTTTCGCTGCGGGGAAGTAGATAAACTGGCGCTCGAGTCTCACCACGTTGACGCCTAGCAAAAGCGGAAAGATGCCTTGCTCTGCCCTTCTCCATTAGCGCTCGACTTATGAGTTCGCAGAACTTTTCTTCTTCGCGAGGCTTTCTTACTCTGCCGCACATCAGATACATTCACATGAAGTATGAAGTTCCGATGTTGAATAGTGTCCTAAGACTTCGAGAATAACTCAGTTCTTCCCGATCAGCGGGAAAGGCTGGATAATGAACGCAATGCAAACGGCATATGAAATACGCGTATGAATGCCATGCGGGAAAGCTCTCGCGTTTCAAAGAAACACAAGGGATCGACTAACTTATACCATGCATAACAGATACCCCGGACAGGACATTCGCAAATCAATACCACAAAGCTTCCGTGCAAGCATCAACCCGTAGCATCCGGTAGTGCCCTCCGCCGTCCTCGTTTTTCGGAGGAAGTCAACTCGCTATGGGAATGGATACTGGCGTCTGAGCGCTTTACTCATGATAGACGCCCACTTCAAGGCGTCTATCTCATTTTAGGAATACGCATCACGAAGCGCCGGAGCTTCAGTGCGCTGTACCAGCGAAGCAGCAGGTTCAAGCTCCTGGCGCTTGAAGCCGAATTGTCAAATCGCCTCATCCGCTATCGGCTGCCATACTAGTACTCTTTTGGGTGTGTAGTTTCACGCGTCCTGCCACTTCTCCTCTGCTTCTCTGCGCGGTGCATCTCGAGCCGCTGAACACACCCCACTGACGTGTTGTGCTTCGCACTTTTCGCGAAACGTGGAGCGCTACTCGGTTATATTTGTTTCGCACTTTAGATTGAGAGTGGAGTTAGAATGTCATTTTTGAAGGACAACGAGCTTGCGCCTTGCTTTCCTATAACAAGGTTATGTATGTGCTCAAGGTTTGTTTCATCATTCTGCTGTGGATCAACCTCGGCCAGGTAAATCTAGTTCTACAACGCGAAACGAAAAGAAGACCAAAGTGCAAGCGCCTTGAGTAAAGTAGGCAGGAGCCCAGCCAACGTCACTACAACTTTGCCTCTAGTGTTCACGAAGAACGGCTATCATGAAACAGCATACAAAGTGCTTCTGAGGATACTTCTCGGTTTGCCGTCACTGTTCCTATTTTATAGACGTTCGCGAAGCCTTTCAAGTAGCTTCGATCCTGGACTGGAAGCCGAACCGAAGACTGATCGAAAGCATCTTCCTCCAGAGTTTCTTATTATTATTGCTATGATTTCCAACTCACCTTGCATCCACGATCAAAAATCTAAATATAGTTATCCGGAACTTATACCACAATTACCGTGTGATTCCAGCAAGCTTGTCATGAGCCCCGAGTATGTTCCCTGTCGAAACACTCGGGGGATGAGTACTTGTGTCAACCCCTCGCCTCGATTTACCTTGCAGAAAGTTCATGGCAGGGTTATTCTTGAACTTTCATCCCATCACGGGCATCTCTGAGCGGCATCAGCCCACATTGCAACGTATCACAAAGAGGCGTACTTCTATGTATCGTGCTATATCAAGTCCCCTGCCGAGCGCTCAAGAAGAGGGTTGAATCTGACTTTGAGTCAAGTTAAGAAGACTTATTGTTCTAGATGCAATATGATGCGATGTAATGTAATGTATCCGGAGGTCTCTCGTTTCGAAAGGCTCGTATTGGTGTTTATTTGATGAGGAGAAGTGATTTGGCGTGGACTTCTCCGTTGTTGTTCTATCATAGAAGTGGCGAAGGTCTTTGTCGGATCTGGCTCCGCGATCCGTCCTAATCGGCTTTGTGCTTACTTGTCAAATAGTCGTGTGAGTTGTGCTGGCAGTGAGTGGAGGTTATTGAACTCAATCATCAGCGCAAGTTGAGCGCGTTGGCACTTTGGCCTGAGTTTCTGTGTTTTACCAATTTGTCAGTTCACCGAAACCTAGCTCATTATCGTCGGCGTTAAAACAATTTGGCTTCTCTACGGTGGCATTATTATTTCTATGATAAACTCGGGAAATTGCGAGTGGCAGTCATCCCTTTACTCACAAGTTACAAAAGTTCCAACAATAGCTGGTTTATTTACGGGTGCTATCCATCCGTCAACATGACGCACAGATCACGACAGCATCGCATCACTCTGCCAGCCAGCACATCTCAACACTTCTCGCTCAGGAACGATCTCGGACCGCCCTTGGCACCAACTCCACAAAGTACCCTTGCCTATTTGACAGTCCGGCGGCATACATCAAGTCCCAATCCGAAGTCATCACAATCAATCCTCCGAGTCCTGTGTACGCGCTTAGAAAGGTAAGTATTGATCATGGAACTATGTTTCTCCTTTCTCCGTCATCTCCGCTCAGATCGTGGATCGTCCCTGTCAAGATGTAACCTGAGGCTCATCACCAGCGAAACGTCTCGTGGGGTGACGAGGAACTCATAGTCACCTTCGTATGGATGAGGTAATGTCCGGCATGAACGACTGGATATGTGACGAAGCAAGTGAGGAGACACTCAATCCGGAGGCATCTCACGTAATCGGTTCTTTGAGGATTTGGGATGATCCTTTCTGATGATCGAACCCGTGTGAATGATCCCATCACAGATCTGTCTACCTTAATCTCGCTTTTTAGCATTGTCCATCCTCTATTAAAATTAATTTTAGATTTAACCTTCTTCCGCTCTTTGACACTTTCATTCACACATCGAACGAATTGACGCTGTTTGCACGTTCATATATACTTGGATACAAAAGGTACGTTCTAGACTTTGCGGTGCTATTACAATGCTGTAATCATCGCCGTCGAGAGTGACGAGTCTTGCATTTAGGCACTCGCCATTTCAGTTTCTTCAAGCTGTACGTCCGTGCTTCACGTGGGTGGGTGCATGGAGAGAATATCAAGGCACAAAGTACGCTCAAGTGCCGATGACGTGGAAGTGATGATCTGATCTTGATGTCAAGAAGTCCTCGAGCTCCTAAACTCCTTAAGTAACTCCTAAGGCCCAGATCCCTACTGTATTCACTCCGCGTCCAACATATATACAGTCTATTTTCAGTACTGTGCCTGCGCGGAAAACGTAGCTCAGCAATCTCAGCACATGAATCAGAAGCGCCATATACAACAAACTGCGCGTTAAGCCCACATTTAAATCCATAGAAGAAGCGCAAATAAGTATGAGCCCAAGCATTCTTAGCTTTCTCTTGTCTGTTGCTGAAGGTACAGTGATCATGTGGATCCTGATCATTAACATCAACATCCGTGATTGAGTTGGACAGGAGGAGGAAGTTCATGTGTGGGATGCATATGAACGTTGCGTTCCCAAGTCAGGAGCAGGAACGGAACGACGACCGAGTGGGGAACACGAATGCGACCGCGATTGTGACAAAGCGTGTAGTGCAAGCGCCTGAGGAACCGGGAAGCTGATGGAAACGAAGGGCTCGGAGTCAGTAGTCCCGAGGATCCGACGAGAAAGGGGGGGGGGGGGGTGCGGCGATGTTTCCAACTTAATTCATTCCATCAAGGTCGTCGCGACGCGTCGTGTGGGTTTCCTGAGCGAGAGGATCCGAGTTACCAAAAAAAGAATCCCGAGCTTCATTTCTTGGCCATATTGGCACCCTCGGTAGTACTGCATAGCAGCGGTGCTACGTAGCGTAGAGTTGCTCCTTGATCCGCGAATCCCGAACGCTGGGAATTCGATATTCGATATTCGGGACCGTGGCCGAATAGGGAAGACGAGTGAGTGAGTGCGGGTGGGACGAGTGGCGATGCGGTGCAGCGATGTACCCGCGTCCCGCTCCAAAAGCTCCCGTAGCATGGAAAAGCATACAGTGTACAATATGCACCGAGAAAATTTGAAATTCCAAAATGAATAGAGAGCTGTGAGAGAGAGACGCAACGATCATTGTTCAATTACTTCTCTCTTGACCTAACACGATCTATCATTCCACTATCTCAGAGAATGGAAGTAAAAGCCTATGAAAACGAAAATGGAGTCGAGAAAAAAAAAGGGCACATGAAAAGCAAAAACTTCGTAGTAAGTAATTGCAACCATCTCTTATCTCACAGAATTACATATATTATTTAGTTGCATGCATAGTACAGCTATAATTCGGACGCTCTGTTATTTGATATTTACTCGAAGCGCAAACGGAAGTACATAACTCTCCTGTAGCATCAGTATCAGACTATCAGTATCAGGTGCCAGTAGCAAGAAGTCGAAGAAGGATGGATACGTAGCTGAGGCGAGACGGGATAGCAGCACCACTCTCGTTACTCGTGTTTTGCGCTTGACGTTGACAGACGCGGTGTATGTACACCGTGGAGTAAGAGAACGAACGCGCCCAACAACAACAACCAACAAACAACAAACGACTAACAGCTGGAGTTTTGATCGAAGCGAAGCTCTCAAAGCCACACGGCGGATCGATCCGCCGCCATTAATACTAATTGAATATAAGAACGAACTGCGTGATAGAAGGGAAGGGAGGTGGGATTGACGTTACGTTACATGAGAATTTCGAACGAACGAACGAATGAACGAAAATCCGAGATATTACTGCCGTTGCGGCCAGTGCTGTGCTGTGCTGTGTTATCCCAAATGCGGAGGAGCGCGAACGAAAAGAACCCGAATACAAATCCACTCCGAAAAGGAAATGGCATGGCATGGAAAGGCGAGGCAAGGCAAGGCCCGACCAACATCGTCACGGTGTAGCTAACTCAGAATACCAGGCGCATTTCTGTCCGAGGAGGAGGAGACTCGGAAAGCGAGACACGCCTATGCAGCTCGTGCGTGCGAAGGTAGTGTCCAGGGGGGGCGCACAGGGCATAATCAATCAGCCATAATATGTGATCATAATTAATTATTGGAATGAATGGAGAACCACCGCACCGTCCCCCGCATCCACGAAGCTTTCACTAGTCCGTGTTTGGGGCTCGTATGTACTGTAGTTGTAGGTATCTATCTGCGCATTCCCGCAGGTTAACTATTGTAAACAAGACCAAACCAGACCAGACCAAACTAGACCAGACCAGACCAAGCCAAGTCGAGAGACCGGCAATGCTATTCTAAATTCGCGAACCCGCGAGTTCGCGAGTTCGCGCGCGCAGGTACGACCACCCCGGCATCAGAGAACTCGAAGAATTCGAAGGAATAAATCAAAGACGCAAAGGTGTTATATGGATGCGAGCGTGTGTAAATCATCAAGCAAGGATCGGTCCTTTCAAGGAATAGACTGAGAACTCTATTTCTCCGACGCTTTCTCGCTTTCTCTCTCTCTTTCTCGCAGCCCAGATCGACCCTTATCGCTCAGTACCGTAATCCCCCCCACCCATAATAACAGCAACAACAGCAACAACAAGAACAACTCTCATCGCTCATCGCTCATGCCGGAGTCGATAATACGAATACCTTCGGAACTTCGCGCGGCACCGGACTATGTATGTACATCCATCCATCCATCCTTCCTTCCATTTCGTTGCAGTCTATTCTTACTCTAGAAGGTCAGGCAGGCAGGCAGGGCAGGGCAGGGCAGGGCAAGACAGGGCAAGATAGGGCAGACCGGGACAGGGCGCTTCTGCTTGTGAGGCGAGCAGCGAGGTGCGCGGGTCGGCTGGTCCGGCTGTGTGGTTCTCCGTAGTATGTATGTAAGTATGTATGTATGTATAGGTGTCCAGGCTCTGACGATATCGATTCGGTGGGTAGGTCCACGGCTTTGATTTCCCCCGAAGACGCGCTTGGAGCTTCCATTTGTGTTCTGCCGTTCCTCGTTACTGGAGTGGAAGGGGTAGAGCGGAAGTGGCCTGATTACTTGCAGTGAGGTTGTCTGTCTGTTTGTTTGTTAGCTAGTTAGTTAGGTGGGTAGGTAGGAGATCTTGGAGAGTCGTACTACCCTGAAATTCGATTCTTAAGCAAGACTGGACTTGTGAATACGAGTCTGAACAAACGGAAACTCGGAATGACGCACGGAGTGCGATTCCTTTCGAGCATTGATTTCGGTAATATCCTTGCCTTGCCTTGACAATGACGTTGACATTGGGCCCTCGCTTGCCCTTGGAGCCCAAACATCCCGGACAATATCGAATTGCAGTATATACAGTATGCTTACACTGCAATTGAAAAAAACATTCAAGTCCGAGCTCTCGAACATACACTTTCCACACGCATCCTCCGCCCCGCGGCGAGGCGGACGGCGTTAGCTCCTCCCGACGAAACCATTCATACTCAATAATACCACTAATTATGTGCTGCGTAATGTATAGGTATAAGCAATGTGAGTAATGTACTGTGTAAGTATGGCATAGCCGCGGACGGCCACACGAGCTCCGATATGTAAGAGCGGGCGTGAGTAACGAGTAATAAATAGTAATATCTATCTCCATCTCTTCCGTAAGTAATCGCATTCCGACAGACAGAATAGGAACGCTTCGGAAGCAAAGATCACACTGTGTGTGCGTGTGTGCGCGTGTGTGGCTGAGTTGGGGGGGGGGGGATACGGAAGGCCTGGTGTGCATGGAAGCAACAACCCGGAGGCACGGAAGTTCGGAAGCTCGGAGGTACAGTTACGGTATAGTGTGTAGAGGATTGGATTTTAGGTTAGGTTAGGTATTGTATTCCGGAGTGTGCTGAGGAACGAGTGGAAGGGAAGACAGAGACAGGGGTCGGATCAAAGATGACAATGCGAGACCAGAGCAGACGGACCGAATCGTCATATGAATACGAAATGACTAGGAAAGGTAGGTCGATGGCTGGGAAGATGACTAGGAGGCAGTGGCGGTGGTAGGTTAGCATCGGATGCGTGTTCGTATTCGCCGACGTACGCCATCATTCGTTCTCTTGGTTCGAACACGAGAAGACCGTACCTATAGGATTATGACGGGCGTCGGGTTGGAGACGAGACAAGAACACCGAACGAATAACCGCGCTGAGTTCGATGTCGTCCGGAGACCGAAAGTCCGACTGGACGAGTTCGGAGTCAAGGAAACATTTAAATAAAAAATAAAAAATATGCATATGCGGTTACTTACTTACTTACTTACTTGAATGTGGGTCTTGCAGTCTGTGGATGCGTACGCTGGGTATGTGGAGAGCTGAGTAAGAGGGGAGAGGAAATGGTGTACGATGCACGGCGTTAAGAGGTTCCGCGGGCACATGTATAGCGAGCGGAGATGAAACAAACTGTCACTCGCCGAGCCCGTTCCGGATCGAATCGAAATAAGCCTGCTGCATAGCATAGGGATACGTGGGCATGGTGGACCGGTTGATATTGGAGTTTGAAGCGCAGCAGTGGCGTATGTATACCAAATTAGAATAGAATTGGAAGATACGACAGATGTTGACGAAGCGATGCTGTATATACAGTCAGACCTGGGGATTTGTATGTTGGTAGCTGCGGTGGAAAGGGATATAGCATTTAGCGTTTGTTTGTTTGCAATCGTGATATCGTCGGCGTTATTCAGATACGAATGAGGAAATGAAGAGAGGGCCGCGCGCTTGGGAATGAAGCGTAAGGAAAGAGAAGAAAGCACGAGTTGTATGAGCCTGTATGAGGAACGTGGGAGGAGCGGAGGCGGCGATGAGGTTACTGTAAGTGGGTCGAGTAGGTCGATCCATCCAGAACGATCAAGGAGCGAGCGAGCATCGTGGCGAGGGTACTCAATTCAAATAGCTAGGTATCGAGACAAGAAAGAGGAAGATAATTCCAGAAGTAGGCGGAGATGCTGAGCGAGTGGAAGACGTGGGCGTTGAACGGCAGCGGCAGTCATCTTCATTGGCCCGTCCTTCGACACTCTCACTCTCTCAGCACGCACACTTCCATCCGGATGACTACTGCGAGCGGCGTTCGCGCGAGGCTCCTCGACGGTGCCGGGACACAGTAGGTGTCGCCGAAGCGGAGAGAGAGAGTAGAGAAGGCATAATGCGTAAGCACATGCGGCAGGTCGGCATCGGGGTGAGGCTCATAGCGAGTCAGGTCAGGTCGACGGCCCGACGGCGTCGAGAACGTCGAACGTCCAAGGCGCGACCTCCCATTGCCTGCAAGTGGGAGGGGGCGATGCACGAGCTACAGCTACACAGCGTCACGGATGACAGGACTGAGTGTGACACTTTAGGGATTCATCGGGGATTCCGCCCTGGGCGAATCGGGTGAGATTGGTTGTTGCTGCTTGTGATGATGTGATGTGAGTGACCCCTGTGACTCCCCCCGGATACCCTGGACCCAAGAAGCGTGTCACCTCGTGCCACGCGGTTCAGGGATCGTGCGCTTATTCACTGCTCAAGATCTGGAGATGCATTTGTTTGTGTGTATTTGTGTGATGCTGTAATATATACCCGTACTACCCGTACCCGCACTTCCCGTAATCCGTATCCGTATCCGTTTCCCGACGCGACATTTACATTTAGCTCAGCTCGTCCAGTGCCACTTGCTTCTTCTTCACCACCACCACCACCTCCTCCACTACGAGCATCGTTGCTGCGGGCTCCGCGACGGCGACGGCGTCGGCGTCGGCATCAGCGTACAACAACGACTCTACTTATACTCTCTCAGTTGCTCTAGACGTACATAACCACCCATCTCTCCAAAAGTGGCCCACAATGGCAGCTACCGCAACCTCATCCCAGCCAATCTCAATCGCATCAAGAGACCCGCAACGATCAGCTAATGACAGCCTCAACATCCCGTCTCTTCACCATCCTAATTTCGCGGGCTCGCCGATGAACACCTCGTCCTCCTCATCCTTCCTCGCCCATCCTTCACACCTTGCAAACCCACGTTATGCGGGCACTTCACCCCGCAGCGCAGAGAGCAGCACGTCATGGTCTATCCACCCGGGTCCCTTGTTCGTTTCTGCCGGTTCCCTGGGTTCGACCTCTGGCAGCCTCGGCGCCAACAGCATAAGCGGGAGTGCTGGGAGCTTTAAAAGCAGGATGTACCCCGGCTTGGGCTGCTCGCCCGCTCAGGTGTTGAATCCCCTCGAGTGAGTATTATTCGTTGTTGCAAATGCACATGATAGTGATTAACGCCGAAATGCACCTGCTCGTAGTCCGGAATTCAAGTTCCGCGGTATCGTCGGCTCGATGGAAAGTGATCATGGCTCCCTCATCGACGCTCATATGGCACAACGGGAGGTCGAGCAGGTCAGTGGTCCCCAGTCCAGTATTCTCAACTACTCGGATTTTTTGTATTTGATTTGAAATTGTATGCTAATTATTTTTTTTTGTGATTCCCGCAGTTCCGAGATTTCGCCTGCTGCGGTATTTCTCTACGTGATCTGCACGCGCTGGTTGAGCACTTCGAGTCTCACCATGTCCACGTCGTCGACCCGACACAGCCGCTCCCACCCCCCCATCCTCAAAGCGCGTTTGGGTTCACGCCTATCCCTATGTACCCTGGTGATCCTGGGTACGGGAAAGGTGGGGGTTCTGTAAATGGAACTGCGACGGGTTCGGGGTCGGCGTCTTCAGATATCCCGACGAGCACAGAATCCTCGCTCGCAGGCGCCTTAGGTCCGTCATCGTCGACTACGGTTCCATCAAACGATACTGCCAACCCGACAGGCAGTGCTCCTTCAGGGTTCGACCTTGATGACATCGACATGGAGATGGACCCAGAACCCGAACACGAGCGTGATCACGAACCGGCGACCTCCCCCGCGCCTTCCGCCTCCTCTTCCTCGAACCACTCTTGCAACTCCAACCCTAACTCAACCTCAAACCGATCGAGTCCTCTTGGCGGTGGCGCAGGCCCGCTTCCGCTCACGCAGCCTCAGCGTTTTGCAAACGCGAATGGGGGGATACCCAATGGGACGAGGAGTAGCGTGAGCAGTCCACCTGATACGCCCCTTTTGACGACTCCTGTCTCGCCGTTCGCGACCGCACCGGCAACGCAGGCGAGTTACATTTGGTCTTCCGGTGTACAGGGGCAGGGACAGGGACAGGGCCAGGGGGACGGTCTCGTCGGTCTCGCTTCGAACATTCAGTCTCAGCAGGGCCAGGTGCAGGCCCCTGCTGGCCCATCTGCTTTCGATAATGTTACTCTACCAGCGAAGCATATCCACGGGGGCAATGGGATGTTTGCACATCCTTACGCGGTCGCATCTTCCGCCCGCCGACACTACACTCACCCACTGTCGCCTTTGAGCAGTGCATCCACATCAGCGGCGACTTCGCCTGCATCGGCTTCTTCATCCTCCACGTTCGCTTTCGGCAGCCAATCACAGCAACAGCGGACGGGTCTGCACCATACACAGTCTCTCTATGCTCTGCGATTGGCGCGGCACGTTGCGGAGCAGCGGGAGCGAGAACGAGAGGATCTTATGAAGCGGGCTTTGAACGGGTATGCGGGCTACGAAGATTATTCTCGTGGTTTCCCTGGGGCGAGTTCTATGGATACCATTGATGGTGGAATTGCCGGGGCTGGTGGCGTTCAATGTACAGCGACAGGATTGGCTAGCGCAGGAGGGATGGGAAGGATGAGCGTTGGCCCGACGGAAACTGCCATCCACCCGGGACTACTCTTCGGCAATGGCAACGCAGATGCGAACGGAGATACGGGTACGGTGATGAACGGAGGGGTGAAGACTGAGCCGGGTACGGCGCGCACGACTCCCGCGCAGTCGCGTTCTGGATCACCGTCTTCTCCGTCCTCCGCATTCGCTTCTGCCTCGACTAGTTCGACGTTGACTTCGGCATCGACTTCGACTGCTGTTTCTACGCCGGGTACTTCCACACCCTCGTCGAGCTCTGGTGGGCCGGCAGTGCGCAAGGCCCCGTCTGCTGGCTCGTCGGTATCGACATCATTTTCAGTACTTCCCCGCTCGACGTCCTCCCTCCTCCTCTCCAAGCCATTCAAATGTCCCACGCCAGGGTGTACCAAGTCGTACAAACAGGCCAATGGGCTGAAGTACCACGTCACGCACGGGCAATGCTCCTTTACGCCCCCGCCTGAGCTATCATCCATCTCTGAGCTCGGGCTGAGCATTGGTGTCAATCTAAAGCTTGGGCCTATGGGTCTTGAGGGCCTGGAGAACATGTCGGAGGCGGAGCGGAGGGAGGCTGAGAAGGAGGCTGAGAGGCGGTTGAGACCTTTCTGCTGTCAAGTGAAGCCCTGCACGCGGCGGTATAAGAACATGAACGGGTTGCGGTATCATTACCAGCACTCGGGCGAGCATGGGATGATTGGGCTGCGGATGCTAGCGAGTGGGAGGCACGATGCGACGAGGGAACAGAGTGTAGAGCGAAGCGATGAGGAGGGCGAGGGAGGCGATGGGGAAGGTGGGGACGCGGTTGCGGGGGAGCAAGGGAGCGCTGCGGGGAGAAGGAGCGTTGAGAGGACGGGCAGCACAGAGCGTGGAAGGCGACGGGAGAGGAAGGAAGGCTCGATAGGACATGCGGCGCAGACGAGCAGCGCGCCCTCGACGCCTGGTCCTTCGCAGTTAACGGCGGCAGCAGTCCCGAAGAGCAGCCCGTTCACGACGCAGGCGTTCCCTGGGTTCGCGCAGAACCTCCAACAGCAGCAGCAGGAGGGCTTGCACCAGCATCAGAGATCGCTGAGCGGCTCGTCAGGCCAACAACAGCCGCGTTCGCCGCTCAGCCAGGCCTTCTCCGCACACACGATGGCGTTCGCGCAGGCCCCGTTCGCTAATATTAGTGCGCCTATGAATGGGTTCCCGCGCATGAACGGCGGTACGATGAACGGGATGATGAACGGGATCGGCGTGAATGGCGTGAACGGGGTGAACCAGTACGCGTTCGCGGTGCAGAGCCAACCTGCGAGTGCGTATGCGAGCCCGTGGGGCTCGCGCGCGGGGTCGCCTACCTCTTCTGGTGTTGTGTAGACTTTGGAGATGTGGATTGTTGGAAAGAAGCAAACCAAACGACCAGAACAAAAAAAAAAAAAATCGGATCGAGGATAAGACTCGAGACTCCGTTATCTCTTCTTTCCGCGAGAGAAGAGAGCTGGAAAACAGAAAAGAAAAAAGGTCGAATAAAATAAAGAATAGAGTAAACGTTATTTTACTCGTTATTCTTTCTTTTCCTTCTTTTCTCTTTCGTTTTTCTCTTTTTCTTCAAGCTGTTATTTCTTACTTACTTTTGCCCGCTTCTTACCGTCCCGACCTTTGGTTGTTTGTAAATGTAAATACTTACATACTTAATTCCTCGCCCTCGCCCTCCTTCCTTCCTTCCTGTATCACGCGCTTCTGAGATCTCCCCCTCCGTCCTAATTTCTCTGACTTGGAATTCCTTGTATCCTTGTTCCGTCTCGCTCCTTTTTTTCTCTCTCCTGTTTTTTCTTCAACGACTTGCTTACTTGCTTGGTTACCATCCATCACTCCGCGCCCCCTCTCCGAGAGTCTCGTCCCCTCATAGAGTCGCTCTACGGTATGAAAGGTTTTCTTACTAACTCTTTGTGTCTGTTTCTCTTTGTTTTCTGCCTGCCTACTACTTGTTCCTACTTACTGAAGTTGATTGCTTACCTGCTTACTCACTTACTGAGTTACTTTATCTGGATATGTTATATCAGAGTGTTGTTGTTTCTGTGAGGAGTCATTTTGAGTGAGAGCGAGAGTGAATTTGTATTGTTATGAATTTTCGAGTGAGAGTCGTCCAAAGACGCGAAATAGCAACATGGAACGGACGGGATCACCGGACTGTATTTCGATCGATGACTGTTGTTCATACATTCATTTTTATACATACAATAACAACGACAAAATGTTATTTATCGTATACATCTGCATTTACATTTTTACATTTTTCTTTCTTGATCATACGTACACGTTACAACAAGCGGGGACTAAGACTCTAGAGCTGCGCGAGTATAACCTCCGCCTTCGTGACCGTGATCTCCGGCGGGTCCTGCTCGACAGCGACGTGCGTGACTTTGCCGTTGTCTGCTACGATGACGAAGCGCTGCATGACGGTACAGTGAAGAATGAAAATTAGAGTAAATAGTAAGTTTGTTTGATTAATATTAGGGTATCATTAACAAGAAGAAAAGGAAAGGAGGAGGGGGGGGAGAGGGGGATAGCTTCGTTATGCGTTGAACAATCACACGTACCTTGGAGCGCGGACCACCGAGCAGGGGAGATGCGTCAAAGAGCAGGCCAAGCGAGCCGACGAAGGTGCCTTGGTCATCTGCGATGAACTGGACGCCTGTACGCGCATACGGGTTTGCGTATCAAATACGATTACTCCGTTGATTTAAGTGGTTAACTTACGAGTATCCTTTCCCTCGGTTAACTTCTCTTTCCACGCCCTATATCAAAATTTTGATTCGAATTTTTCAGAATGAAGGAATATATATCATGGTGAGAAAGAGATATAGATCGCGTACTGGACGACGAAAGCGTCGTTCACCGCGACGATGTAGATCGCACTGATGCCCTTGGCGAAGAACTCCTCCGCTTTGGCCAAGTAACCCGGTACTTGGCTGCTGCACGGTGGAGTAAACGCTCCCGGCACACCGACCTGCATTCACACCCACACATATTCAATAAATACATTTCAGTAGTAGGCAGTGATTTGATTATATGCATTCTGATAATCAGCAGGTAAGCCAGTAATCTATCAAAAAGACTTACGATGACGACCTTCCCGGAGGCAAGTTTCTCGCTAAACTCAAGCGACTGGTCCGCGCCGCCGCTGGGCTTGACTTTCTTGCCCTGAGCTGTCTCCAGCAAAGAAGCGCCGATAGCGATTTGGTTTGCGGCGAGAAGGGAAGTTGCTGCTGCGTGTGCTGCTTGGGCTGTCGAGGAAAGCGTTGAGCTGAGGATTGAAGACATTTTTCTCTTGGATTTGATTGTGTTGGTGATGGATTCAGAGAAGGAGTTGGTTGGGTGGGACCAGCGAGTAAGTAGTGAAAGTATAATGACGTCATTTAAGATTCAATCAATCCATCGTCAATTTCTAATCCAATCAAAACACAGTACATAAATGCACAGAAAATCCATCCAATAAATCCATCCGCGAAGCTCTCAAGAAAGCAATCCAATCCACGACAAAACTATGACAAAGAAATTTGCAAAAACCGATTTCCCGTGATGATTCATCTCCCTCGAATAACAGCATTCGAATATCGAAATATCTACGTCCGTCGATCTCGCGTGTCTCACGCCGATCAGCGATCAGGACCTTTTTTCATCCATCCGGAGTCATCCGAAAAATAGAAAAGAAACATTATTGATTTATCCGCGCTGTGTCTCTAGCATTCCGCCCCCAGTCTTCATTCAATTCAGTTACAATTTCAAACGGCTGGCTGGATGGTGGTTTGGGCCTTGAAGAGGGGATCGACACATCGGTCAATGCTCACCACCGATGCGGGTCCATGTGATTCTCATACTAGCATTTTGGACAGTGCAGTGAGCCTTTAAGTCGCAGTCACTCCTATGCCTATACATACACACTATGAAGTGTGAAGCGTATGAAACGGGGTAACTGACTCTCATATACGTGTAATATTGACGTGGGTTGCCATATTTTCTTGTGTGTTTCTGGCTAGGCAAGGACTGAATGAAATTGTGCTCCAGGGGGAGAAATGGAGTTATATTCACCGAGGGTTCGGTTCGGTTCGTTAGTGCATAACGTAGACGACGAAGGAACCGGTGGCCGCTGCTAGTGTACTGTACTGATCGTTCGACCGAGGCCGGAATTAAGTTGATTGGGTGCAGTCTCTTCGTAGGTGGATGATAGATTTCCCATCGGCCCCACTACGATTGGCTAGTCAAGTTGGGAACTGTTGAACATTCAAGCAAGCTCTGCGGTGGGGGTGGTGCAATCGAAGAAGGGAAGGGGTCCGGGCTAACGCGGAGCTCGGCGAGAAAGCTTGACCAATCAAGCTTCGCTCTGTGACAAGATGTTAGTCACGCTTCGTCACCTCAAGAGTGGGTCGCATTACGTAATGATTTATATTACAGTACAAGCACACAAAAATATAAAACCTCATAAACTTGTACACCGCGCATGTATCGCATGTTCTTTCTTCTAGTCAACAAGATCTATTTTCGACGGAGACTGATAAACCACCTTCAATTAGTGGCGCACATTTCGGAGTCCTTCTTGCCCATTTTTGAAGCTGGTTTTGTCCGAATGCAAGCTACCGCTGTTCCTCCGAGGTCTCCGTCTATATCCTGTATTGAATGGCGGTGATCTGCTTGAAGTCCTTGTCATCGACCATTTCCGATGATGACAACCTTACGGACTTGCCTGGTACGAATTTGTCACCTGCGTTCGTTTGCTGCCGGCGTGCTCTACTGAGAGTCGTTCCGTTTCAGTTGATCTCTTTCCTGGTGGACAGATAAGGGACCATTTGGCGGACATCGTCCCTATGCGGGATGCACATCACCCAGGAATTGTGCTTCTGATTCTGGTACTTCAGAACCTAGAGCCAAAGTTGAGGTCCTGCTGCTCAACATCCCGATCAGCAAGCATCAGCTGTGGCGTTTGACATTAGAAATACCCATTGCGCTCGCGACCACCCTAGCTGATCAATGATGAATTGAGAAGAACCATTGAACTGAAACATAGAAGACAGAGGTAATCGTCACTGGAAGCCTGCAGATGCTGATTAGGTTCTCGCCTCGTGTTGGAGTTTGCGCGCGACTTCGCATAGACCTCTCAATGAACGCACGGTAACAGCTAGGTTCGGTTACTTGCCTTCTCGTTATCCAGTGATAGCAAGGCAATGAAGCCTTTTGCGGGTCTTCAAGGCATCCTACTTCCACCCGAATGAAGACGCGGTGGGTTGGGATCATGCAATGCCATTTCTAGTTAACTGATCACTTCGAACGTGACGCTCGCTGAACCAGTACGACCTTTCCTGGTTACTCTCTTCCATTCGCTTTTCAGGAGGCACGATGATAGCATCCTTAGTACGTCCTACAGACAATTTTCTCACACTCAGCTTCGCAAGCTTCTCGTAACTTACGGGCAGGCCGTAATGAGCGATCGATCGATTTCGTATCCGTCGTTCTGGTATCTGGCTCTCATTTCTCGTCTTGTCCTCTTTAACAGTATCAACTCCAGCGTCGCGGATCAGCCAGAGATCGGAAGGCGGTGTATATATGGGGTATACATACATGCGCTGATGCCTTGGTGTCCCTGCTTCCCCCTCCTTTCCCCCAATGTGCTTCGTCTTCTCATGGAGTTCTCCGAAGAGAATTTACGCACTGCCCATCCATTCCCAGTCTTCGTCCGTTAATTAAGGTGCACAACGGCCTGAGGGCTGGTAAGCCGTGACTGGTTGTTCTCATGCTTTAGGATTCTTGCATTTAGTCGTTGACGGTAGGTAGATCATGAATAGGAGCTGGTACGACTTCAGGATATACCTTGATTCTTTCGCTGGGCTATTCTCTCGTCCTCTGACATTGCTATCCATCCGGCCTATCAAACTATTTATTTATTTGGACTACCAGGATACATACGAGGACTGAACGACGGCATGTTTATATTCTCGTAGCGGCTCGCAGCTTTACGGCAGACAGCCGTCCTGAACAAAAGCTTCTGCTTCACACGATTCGGGCTTATTCTCCCACCTCCATCCCGGCTTCAGCAAGTCCTCGTATCTAACTCACAGTTTCTTCTTGCCGGGATACGATGCCCTCAAAAGCCTCGAGGATTCCCCATAACGCGTCTCAGCATTATCGATATACGTACATAGATGCATGGTCTCCAGCAATTGCCCCCAAGCCACCTCGGTCCTCCCTGAAGTATTCTCTCATGCTTTCTTGACTTTTCGGAAGGACCCTGTTCTATAGTCTCAGACTACGAACGGAAGTACACTTGCTTCTACAAACACCGTCGCTGGCAAATTCCTCCGTTGCTGAACTATTCGGTGATGATCCGGGCTCTGTTGCTGTTTGTCTTCCTTGAGCTGGCAATTTTGTTACGCAGTATGTGATCAAGGATCTGTCGGAGCAATGCCCGTGTGAGACCCGGATGGTATGGCTGCACAGTAGGACATGTCGAGCTTAAGTCGGTTTGTTTCGATTAATTCGTGCTGAGACTGACAACAGCTTGCTTTTATTCTTCTGTGATAAAGCGACGACTTCTGGAATTCGGAGAAAGAAACGCGTGTATTCGAAGTCCCTTTTAGTAAAATGATGCTTACTGGTGATCACAGCAGTCTCTGTCTCTCTTCTTCAAGCTATTTGAACAAAGGTTCTTATTATGGCAATGGATTGCCCAGAAGTTCACCTTCGACGCTGAAAAATACCGGAAAGTACTTGTACTGTTCAATGTTTGAAGCTCATTCATATGATGGACCAATCGACTAAGGTCTGTCTTTGATAATCTTATCAGGCTGGATTCGACGAAATTGACAAACCAATCCTCGTACTGCCGGTTAAATCCGAAAGAGTACGTTCAGACGGAGGCAGAGACTGCACAGCAATAGTATGAACGTCTTCGAAGCACTGCATTGCAGCCAATGAAATCTGAATCCGACCAGTCATGTGCGACATAAGAATAAGTCGGGGTCCTCTCGCTTGTGTGTTCAGAACATATTCAATTTTCAATTGACATCATGTGAAGGCGAACTCGGAAGCAAATCAAGCCTGTCCGATGCCAACTTCCGGACCGAATTTGAATACTGCTTGAATGCAGCACGAATGCCTCACCTCTCTTTCGAGGCGCTGTCGAATATGGTTACTTGACCAAAACTAGCGATAGCTGATCATACTAGATTAGAGGACGCTAGTCAAGAGTGCCTCACGTTTGGCAACACCGAGAAAAGCAGAATGATCAAGAGATTCGCGAAATTCCATCAGAGGCATAAACTAGCATCCTTCCTGCTTTTCTCGATCGTAGCTTAAACAGTAACGCCCGCTAGTTTCGACGTAGACCCGTATTCCTATTTCTTCTGGTTTGTAGTCGTCCATAAGACTTTTGTTCCACAATAGGTCTCTTGAAACAACTACGATGTGCGTGACACGGGAGAGCGGCTCAAGTCAGATTGAACCGGTCCGAATGATTAAAGTAATCGAACCCTGCAACATAATCGAGCGAGTGCCGAAAGCAGATCAGAGGTAGTAAAATTGGAGATCGAAAGAATCGAACAGAATTTATCAGTCAAGAGTGACGGCTTCTTACGCCTTTCCTGCCAAGGTTCGATGCTTGCCTTGATTAAATGGCAGACGCATATGTTTGAAGAAGGCAAGAGACAAAGACGGGTACAAACCGAATCCTACAAGCTGGCTGGACGGGACAGAAGCGCCGTTAACGGAAGTCAGACATTCTCCAGAACAAGCCTTTTTGTAGGTGAAGTCCTAATACCGTATGGCCATATAGCCTCCAGACCACTTTGCTGTGAGGTATTCTTTCCATTACTTGTACAGGTCTACTTCAAACGGTACGAATGCGTCGCCGTTCATTTCCGAGAACAACGGACTCTCCCCTTCAACGACAATCTTATAAAAGCAGCTTGAAAGGAGCAATACAGTCAGGACCGCAGCAAAGGCGATGCGTTGGACATCGGGGTAAGTCTTGGGCTGTCTACAGACAATATGTTCCCCTCGTTTCGAACGATAGTTGATTACACAGTGTTAAGTCACGGTCTGCTCTTACGGGCGTGCGTCTCCCGCTGAGTTATGAAGCATACTTTCATCGATAACATACGCTATTTTCATCGTGATGTAACAGTGACCAAGCGAACAGACGTACATTAACCAAGACAACCATGAGACATCTGGCATCTTCTTCCATAACCTCTATAGATTCGGTACAGCGTCCCGTAAACCTCGCAGCGTAATGGAAGCACTATGCACCAACTGAATCAACGAGAGAGATTCGTATTGTGGAGTCTGATGCCTGCTTTCCATCCGAACCAGATGCAGAGACAGCCAGCTTGCCAAAAGCGCCCTCCAGGACCGTTATCTTATCGCCCTTGGTCGTCTCCTCGTTTGTCGTGTCCGAAAGACTGTCGGACTCTGATTCTGTCTCGGACTCAGCGCCAGAGGCACTGTCGTCTTCGTCAGGATCGTCTTGGAAATCGAGCTAAAGGTACAATAAGGACGCAATATGAATCAAAGAAAGGTAAGAATTGTGTATAAAGCAATGCGGCAGACCAATTAAGCACTGCTTACCGGATCGTAAATCACCCGAATTATCAGGCTGCAACTAGGGCACATAGCGATATCTTCATAATTTGCGAGCTGGGTACGTGAGATTTCGAATCTGTCGCCACACGGACAAGGGTAATGGTATACGCCCTTCGCCTCATCCCATGCCATGTCCTCGATCTCGATTTCGTCGTAATACGCGCCCATCCTCACTTATTTCTCGTAATTTTGAATTTGGTTCTTCCGGGTAAAAACACTGATTTTTTCTGGAAGTAAATGAGTTTGAGACTAGAAATACAGGAGTAAGTGAGGAGGGAAGTACAGTCGGGCAGGGAAATTTGAATGAGTCATCCATCAAATTGTTCAACCACGTGACGTCCAAGTTCACTTGACGTGAACCAACGACGTGAACAAAAACGACTTGATTTATTCTTCTTGTAAGCTCATACTCAACGACCATGCAGCGTTCTTTAGATATTGACTTGATCAAACGCGAAATATATTCGAAAGGCGCAGGACGTATCGCGTGCTAGATTTATCTAAACTGAAGAAATCACCAATCGTACCGATGACGAGCTCGCCTGTGGTCGTTGAAATACAGACTCTGAGACGTTTTAATCCAAATTTGAGCGCGAGACGCGAACAATGCTGTCTTTCTCCGAATAAAGAAAACGGCTTGACTACGGCATCTTTTACTGCGGAGTATTCTAATTAAAGTATGGAACTGTACGCAATTGGACTGGAATCCTCCTCCTTTGCTTGCCATGATTGATTGTAATCAGGAGAAACCTTCTTCACGATTACTTCACGTGAGTCCTTGAATATGCCTCATTTATGCGCCCAGTGTAACCTATGCCAAAGCCCCGATGTAGGCGAGGCTTGCTTCACAAATGGCGTACAGTACGAGTGTAGGCAAGACGTCAAAGACAGTCTTCACAAAGGTATGTTTATTCCTGGTTGTGGAACGCGCCCGGGAATGGCTTTGACAGGTTCCCGCAACATGAAAATATCCGTGTATCTAGCTCACTTCTATCAGAACATTGCGATATTGAGCTTTCCCGATCTTTAGACGCTCGATGTTGCAACGGAAGTTTCATGCTCTTCTCGCGGTCTGTGTGTAATACATTAACCTCGTTTTTTGCATTCTTCTCTTCTTCCCCGCGTCTGTTCTTCGCTACTTTAGCCGTTCATTCTGCATGATCTAGGGGCCAATTCGGGGTTCGGATGAAAATAACTTACCATAGTCCCGGAGCAGTCTTTCGGTAAGCCTTTCCCTTATCGACGTTGTACGAAAACCTGATGATATACTTTCACTCATACGGAAAGATTGATCTGGTCAAAATTGACCATTTTGTAGCGTGTTTTTCTTCTGAATAACCGAAAGCCGTGAAACCGTGCTTGGCTACAATGTATTCCGCGATCATTAAAAGAAAATTCCCGAAAGTCGGACACGATGGAATGATTGTCGTCATACTTCGATTCGCATAATAAGCTTCAGCTAAGGATACGACATGATTCGATATCCCGTTTCAAGCAATCTCCTTTTGGATTTATGCAGGATGCATAAATGCATACTCCGCTCCGCGTAGCTTCCTTCGATCCACATTTGGCTGAAACACTTCGGCGAGCGAGTGTACCAAGAGTATAGAGAGTATAGCGGGTAAACGTGTAAGATCCGTTACGTGAGTCCGTTCCTAAGGCGTTGCTTTTCCCGGAGGTTTATTGTGCTGCTCACTCCGCTGCCAGTTACGCTATTCTAAAGTGCACTGTCTGGTGTCCCACCCTCTCTTCCACTCCCGCGAGTTTCCGACTTTCAATTTCATGTCGCCCGGGACAATCGATAGACTTCCTGCTAGCGCGATATCCGGACCGTTGATTTCCGGCATGTAGTAGCAGATCATTCCTTTTCTGCACGTATTCTCGACCTTCCATGTGCACTTCAAACACGGATCGGATGAAGAGACCTGGTATTGAATTGGCTCAAGGCAACCAAGAATTCGTATTGCATCACCTGCCGCAGCCCGACGCATCAACACACGTCACCGTCCCCGCGCATCGGAGGTCTCCCCAAGCACTCCGGAAGTACCTGTGAGAGTCTCCGGCTGTAACCCTTCGCGTTTTCACGACATGAATTGAATTGAATTGAATTGACATTTCGCAGTCAAAGGTTGGAGTCCTGAAAGATCCGGAGCTGTAAGGCATCCTGAAGCGCGGACAGGAGCTTACGGGAATCCTTCACTGCGTTTGCTTGCTAATAAGCTTTCAATGCTTGACTTTTTCTACTTCCGCTCCGATGTTATGACTCTGCCACAAAGGTCTTCGGTATCCGAAGCTTCCGAAGCGCGGCCGAAGCCGAATCATATGCCTTATTAAGCTTGCCGCTTCCATTTTTGGATAACGTGGGTCCATAATCAATGGCCTCTGCTTCTTAATTTAGATTAGCTCGGGGATCGGACGTCCCGGATACAGAGCCACTCCAGCCACATAGATTCTATGTCGCCGCTTTGGAGACCAAGGGCCATCGGACGTTCTCGGAATTGCAGTTGTCGTAAAGTTCAAAAAGGCCTCGCAGCTGCGACGCAGCAGGCCATTTGTTGAGCGGAGGAGTAAAGCACCGATAGAGCGTCTTAGTCCGAGGATCAGGAATCGTGCGGAGATGTATTAAAAGATGAAGATATAAAATATTCAAGATGGTGGTATCATGTCAGGCAATAGTTGTTTGCATTACTGCACCGTGGCAGAACTTTTTCTCTATAACAACTGTAATGGGTAGTGGAGCTGAATTGAGACGCATGGTCTCCGCCGTCGGTGTGACAGTGGCACGCTTTAAATATAAAAATACGGTGAAAAAGGACGCAGCAGATTTTGCTTTGGTTGGAGAAGGATATGTCCAATCCATTCAGCTATCTGGAAAAGCTATGCAGCAGATATGCTATTCAAAATTTCTTTCAGCATGCGTCGAATCGCGATGTCTTCTTTATGCCCAAGGTGTGTAGAAATCAAGACACTAACAGAACCCTATTCGAACGAAGTAAGAACAGCTCATCACTTAGGAGCTAAAAAAGAGTTAAAAAATGCGTTTACCTGCCATAACCATCGATGTTACTCTCTCCTTCAGAGCGGCATATGTTGCTCAGCATACCGACGTCGACGCCATGTTCATTGCAAAGTTCAAGCAAATCGTTCGGAATTCCCTCGCTCAAAGATTTGGCGCCAACGCTCATGTAACGTATGACTCCGTCCGCATCAAACCAATAGGTGTTCAAACTGTAATTAGTTCGGGACCCATGAATGGCGAGTCTTCGGATACGAGGGAGCTTGTTGAAATGTACCTCCAAATCCCGAAGGAGTTGACTAGCTTCGTTCGAAAGCACGAGAACACGAGTTTTTAGTTCCGCTTCGTAAAAATGAATGGATAGCTTTTCTAAGGAAGAAGGAATTGCAAGTTTCCCGAGGTCAAATCGATGCTCCTCATAGCCTCGCAACATGATGAATAATTCAAGGCTAACTGGACCAGTGGCCGCCGATATCAGACCGATATAAGGACATGTATCGTTTATGCTTCCAGAAAGAGTACATAGATGCAAGTTTTTGATGCCGTGTAAGCAGCATCGACTGAAAAGCCTTCCGAATTGCGATGGCCTCCACGGCCAGCTGGGAGAGAACGTGTTCTTTCTGAAAACAGATACAAGAGATTCCAGCTGAAAACTTTGACGTGGTTTTAGAAGCCAAACCAGATTCTCCTCGTTGTGTCCCTCCAAGTTCCAAAGATTAAGCACGATTGTCTTTAGAGTTACGGGCGGAGCTTCCTCCCATTCGAGAGGTCCTTTTTCTCCGCCCCATGCCTGTACGGACAAGAAATTCAAAGCGTGTAAATTTGGGACTGAAAGATTGAGCTCGTGCATCGCGGGGCAAGTGTCACCATCAAAACGCAGCGCGCCAAAATGCTTCAACAACAAGTTCTCGAGTTTGGTGAGAAATCAGCTATGTCGCAGGATGCAGATGCCAGCTCCATGATTGAACGTTGTGATCTGGCCAGATCTCTGCAATAAGGAGGATTTTAATGCTAGCGATTTGGGGTTAGGACATCGCCAGAATATCATCTCAAAGAGACAAAAATCCTCTGTTGCATCGTCCTTTCCTTCGACCGTCCAGTATACAATCGATTCTGTCACCCATGGACCGCACAGTGGGCTTATAAGGAGCTTGTCCATGCGCAGGTATGGTATTATGGCTCGACGACGGAGGCCGTTCCGGGCGACGCGAGTCCATGAACGATGAACGAGGCTCAACAGCCAAAAAGGCTTTCCGTCTTCCACGCATGCTGTATTCCAGTCGTTTTCTTCAGACAGGATACCAAGCAGCTTCCTTTCATCCACGGAAAAATCGACGATGAGGCTCAAAATGTCTTCAGGCAGGAAACGTGGTGGACACTTCTCTGTAGGTGGAAGCAGATACTCGATGTCCCTCCTCGAGGCATTCTTTCTTCCTTCCTTCGAGGTATGATCACTTATCGATATCCTTGAATGTGACCTGATCTGGTTTGAAGTCAGGGTCCCGAATGACTTCGAGTATCTTATCGAACAAAAGGACACATCTTCACGTGAACGAAGCTCGTTGAGATAGATCGCTGCAAGTTTCGCATCGAAGCTAATAATAAAGCTGAGTCTCGAAGACAACCATTCGCAAGTGTATGTTGTATCATCTGCGTTGTCACTGTTTTCTGCCATTGCGCGAGAAAGCTCAAGTTCAAGCCTAGACTCGGATTTAACGACATGACCTCGTTTAAATTTAATTTGGCATATTTCAATCACGTGACCCGATAACGTGTATTTTGTTCAACGACGACGGCTCGCAGACGTGACGATGGCCTGAGCTGAACTGCGATGCTTCATTTACCTCGTCTCCTTCTCTCCCCTGAGCCGCTGTTGCTTCTCATATTACAGGCAATAACGTCTTTTGCCCAGTCGAGTCAACTTATCATCAACCAATCCCTTTCTCTCGATACGGTCAACCTCCCGACCACCTTCTCGCTTCCACAATCATCGACTTCGCAGTTGACGATCTCCGTTGCTCTCTGTGATGCAGTGCCATTGGACTCCAACGGAAACAATGCACGCTTCTTTGCGACGAATAATTCTGCGGTAAACGATCCCGGACCAAACTCAACGGAGAGCGATGTGTACGAGATCACGTTGGGGAATAACGGGATGGGAAACGTCACCTTACTGGGGAATAGTGGCGGAGTGTTCTCAGTGAGCATAGGAAGCTCAGAGCAGAGAATTGAAGTAGGCGTGTCGGACACTGGTGAGTATCCTTGCAAATATACATCAGTACCCAAAAAGAGTTCTTAAACGCTTGGACAGGAGATCCGCTTCAGGAATACCTTCCGACACTTCCTTTACTTGGAGACACAACGTCCAATCAGGCTCTACTGTTTTCGCCTCCATTCTCACCCGTGACTGTCGAGGAGCCCAAGTTCCCAAATTTCACTCTTCCAGACGCGAACTTGTCAGCTCCAGATCCGCCCACACAGTTCCCGAACTTTACGCTGCTAATCGGACTCACTGATTCTTTTCCTGAATTCAATTTTACGACGAACACCTTTACAGATGTCTCCCCGGTAACGGCATGTTCGCTCAATAATCGCACGAATTTTACAGTAAATACGAATAATAATCCTGAGAATGTACAATCCAGCTTGGTATTACGCGACCGAAACGGATGGCGGACACAATGGTTGGTTTCTGGGCTAGAGCCATTGACAAACTACACTGCCTTTGTCTTGCAAGATAACGTCAAGGTTTCAGGTCCCGTCAATTTCAAGACGAAGTCCGGTAAGTTTGTACGTGCTTGAGTTGAAATGATGATTTGAATCTCGTTCCCTAGCGATTTTTTCTTGTCCTCTCGTCCACTCTCTTCCGTACTGTCCACTGGTATCCTATGCAGTCGCGCTGCCACCTCCTTCAACTGGGACGGTGTCTTACGATGCCTCGACTCTCCCACAAAGTATCTCTGATCCGCTCATTTCCTACCTCTCGAATTTCACGACTTCCCTTCTTACATTCGCATGCGGTCGTGACTGGTACTCGCCCATAGTCGGCTGCGCAGATTGCCAGGAGGCATATCGCACTTGGCTTTGCGCTGTGCAGCTGCCACGATGCGGTGAATCGGTTGCTGAGTCTACCTCTAGCGTCGTCGCGTCCGTCGATTCAGTTCGTCACAAGCGATGGAACTTCTGGAAACGTGATGGGTCGGAGCAGACAATACTCGTCACGCCGGCTCTTGCAGAGCAAAACAGTTCAGCAACCGTCCGGAATAGTTCGCTACCTCCCTTTTCCAGTAATTGGACACAGTTATTGCCATGCTTGGAAACGTGTAACGCAGTTGAGCGTGCTTGTCCGCCATTTCTTCAATTCAAATGTCCAGTTCCACGTTTCAATGCTGGCGACAGTTATGGTGTTGGTTATATTGATGGCGATAAGGATGATCCAGGAAGTGAATGGGTCCAAGACGGAGGCACGACTGGAAACGCGCAAGATAGATGGGGTAATGTGTGGTGTAATGGACCTGGACTCTCTTAATAGATTAATCTTGTATTCATACATTGCTTTAGAAGAGAAGTGTTTATGTAACGATATGACTGGAAAGAAGGTTGATCTATCACTAAATCAACAAAGCTCTAACGAATTGCGCTTTTGTAAAGTCTCTAGCACATATCGGTGACAAATAAGTTGTTCGTTGATTGCAGTTGATTGTTTGTGCTGTAGGGAAAGGAAAGGCCAAGATGGTAGCGTGAGTACATCTTATCTAATCTACAGGCAACCATACATACTGATACAGTATCGTAAACCGAGTGTTCAAGTTCATCGCCTGCCTTGCGGCCTCAGAGGCTGCGGGCTTGACATGGGATCCGTTCACAAATCAGCTCGACACAACGAAGCAAACGGCAGTGGCTGTCCGGAGTCGAATGATGGTTCTCTTGGTTCGGAATCTAACCTCGCGAAAACGGTGGCAGGCCATTTCGTAGACATTAATGATACATGTTCATACATCAATCCTCTCCCAGCACTTCCTATCGAGCTTGTCATCCTCATCTTCAAATGCGCCGCTTACGACTCCAAGAATACCGCCGCTTCTCTTGCTCTTGTCTCGCGATTAGCACGCGACATAGTCTTGCCGCTCTTATTTCGATCGCTTGTCCTCCAGAGTAGAGCGACTGTGCATTTGCTCACGAAATTTCTGGCTTCTCGTGCAAGCATCGCAAACTATGTTCGCGAGCTCTGGATGCGACAAAGCATCGACTGGGATATCTCAGTGGTTTTATCCTGTCCGCAAATCGAACGCCTTGCAATTACTCCGTCCTGCTTCAGCGCACTGTTCAACTCGGATGGGATACCTTCTCTGAAGCGTCTGCCGGAGATTCGTCATCCTACTCCGCGCGAACTTCTCCTGTTCCCAGGATATGTCAGATGGGATAATTTGATCTTCGGAGCAAGTGGCGGCTATCTGTGGTCGTTTCTTCAGGGACTTACGCACCTTTGGTTGGCTCAGGAAAGCCAATTGTACACATTACTCAAATGCGGGGAAGCAGTCGCAGGACTTTCGGAACTCACGCACCTTGCCGGTCCTGTGGAAAACACCTGTATCGAGATCATTCCGGACATCTTAAATTCCTTCCCGAAGCTACAGATGTTTGTGATACTCCCGCAACGAAATCGCGACCCGTGGACAACCCGTGACGGTTGGGCTGGCACAGGCTACAATTATCCCTTTCGGAACTTTAGGACAGCTTGTCTTGACGACCTCGACAAACGTCTATGCTTTGTCGGACTCGACCAAGGTTCGACTGAGGAGTTTGTTTTCAGATCTTGGAAAGTGCCTGAACGTTCTATTTGGACCTCCGCAACGTCTATTTCATTGTCAACCCATGCAGACGGACGAAGGTCATGTTCCGAATCTTGACTTATCAAGCATTACCTGATCTTGCTTAGCCCTTCTGTAAGTGTTAATCCGTCGTTTGGCTGAATCTACTCACGAATATTTCAGTAGACGTTATTGTGCCTTTCTTGGTTTTGGAATCTTGGATGGATACCTCCCTCTCTCCGTCGCTGCAGAGGACCTCTCGAACGCTAGTATTGCCTCTATTTTGTCTGCTATCTTTGCCACCCGACTATTTACGCATTCTCACTCCGTTCATTGTAATCGTCACCTTTCTTGGGTTTGTTTTGGGAACCGGTTCCGTATATTCCGTATTGTGCCTTTTGGTCGATGGCTGTCTGTCAGTCCCTCCCCTTCTCCCGTTACGACTCTTGGTTGGTTGATCATGAAGGACCCTAATTGTATTTGTACCTGTAAGTTGAATATCGTTTTGCGTAGCTTCATCCTAAAGTTTTTCATAGAGCATTGGTGTGATGGTGTAAATGAGCAGTCATAATAAGCAACGCGGGGCGAATGATTGAGTTCAATTTTCACATGCCTCAGTCGCTTCTTGCTTCTTAAACGAAGCCACTATCTTCGCCAAACGCCTGCTTTCGACTGGCGTCTCGCTGCCACCTTCGCTTACTCTGGACCTTTATTTCAACAGTGAACTTCTTCGGATGATGCGTAGAGTTCTTGCTCCCATCAACTTATCGCGTACAATCACGAACAGAACGACGGGTACCCGGATAACGACCACGTAAATCGGATCATGCAAGTATCAATCCTGGCAACGACTTGGGCATAAATCCTTGCACGTAAAGCGCGTCAGAATTCTGTGGTCATTTTCACATATACTTCCGGACAAATTTTATGCTCGCCGACTCGTATGAGTACACTTCTAGTTTATTTCCAGTAGAGCAGTCACATTTGCCAAGGTTCTTACGTTGCAGGGTGCCATTGTAGGGTACTGAGGCGCACCAAGGCGAACCCGCGTCGAGGTAGCAAATACTAGCGCAGTATTTGTCAAAGAGTTTTACCGTTGCCCGCGAATGCACTTAGTAACTGGTATTTCCTGCTCTTCATGACCTATACTGATCTATGGGAAAGTTCCAGCGGGTGGCATCATTATTGCTTCTGTAGCTCGCGGGGATTCTCTGTTCGTATGCCTTCAAATCGGCATTTCAAGCGGCGAACAAACAAATCGCGTACACTACACGGTTACACTATGAACCACGTCGGCTTGTATGACGATCACGCCATCCTCTTTCGCTTCAAAATGGGGTTCAGCAACGCAAAGAGCTTCGTGTGAGTTCGATAGAAATTTTGAGATATGAGAATGACGTTGAGTATCGAGAGCGAAAAATATAAAAGCTCGCTATGGATCGAAGCAGGGCATTAGATATCCCCCAGTTCTGCTTCTCTTTCTCATCCTTTTTCTCCTCATCGCACCTTTTGCCATGTTGTTCAACCAGGAGGTTGTTCTTGCAGTTATCGCAGCCTCTGGTGCCGTCCCGGTCAGTGTTGCTCTTTATTTGTCTCCGCGCTGACTTCTGACAAAATTTGGTCCAGGCGCCCACCGCATCTTCAAGCGCGCTGGTAGCAGCTACCTCCTCTCCCTCGATTGCGACCGCAGTTGCTTCCTCTGCTAGTGCAGTGACCAATGCTACAGTCTCGTCTGCATCAGTTGTGACAAACGTTGTTTCCTCTTCGATTGCACCACAGGTAGATGCCGTTACGAGCCCATCCATCGCATCGGATGCGGCCACCACTTCGCTCGTCACGAAGAGAGCCGTGGCTAACTCCACTGTTGTCGCTCTTGAGTCCCAGACTTCGGCGATTACGAAGAATGTTGCATCCAGCTCTAGCCTTGCTCAGGACGTCGTCACTTCTACTCTCGCGAAGCAAGCAACTGTCACCTCTCCAGTGGTTAAGGCCGCTCCCAACTCCGCATCCTCGCCAGAGGTCAACGCCCTGTCTGCCACCTCAAGCGTCGTGGAGAACGTCTCTTCCACCTCCGCGGTCTCCAAGCGCGCGGTTCCTAGCGCGCCAGCCAGCGCTGCTGCTTCCGCTTCATCGATCGTGCAGAACGCAGCTTCAACGGTCTCTGCCGCAGAGAATGTCGTCTCAACCCCTGCAACTGCGGTTGAATCCGTCTCTTTTGTCGCGAAGGATATTGCAACTTCCGCTTCTGCTGCCTCCCTTGCGAAGAACGTTGCCTCTACGACAAATTCAGCGTCGTCAATCGAACAAGCTGTGGATCTGCTACGTCTAGCGCGTGATCCCTTGGTGTTGCTCGAGGTAAGAACTTTTAGTTGCCTTTAGGTTTCTGATTTGTGTGACGTGAAGTATCACAGAGTGTCAATGCCTCTGCACTTCCACTGTCTTTTCAGACGCATTTCTCTCATCACAAGACCTGTCTCTACTGCGTTTAGAATAAAATCATACAGATGCTTTTTATCGTTAAACAAAACCATACGATGCATGCAGTCATGTCGGAAATTCCAGTTTGCAGTCTTGAAGAACTAATCTAGTCGTTTATCTAAATGGTTTGTAAATGCGGTGGATCCGAATTGACCTTGCGCGACGTAAATAACCTGAGCGGCGGAACGATCAAGAGATTTATATGAAATACTAGGATGCTCGAATGGATATTGCAAAGTCATCGAACAGGGATACAGCAATGCGATGTCTTGATGATGATAAGAGCCTTCCAACAATCCAATCTCGCGATTTAAAATTGTTCGCGACGGGTCTCTTCCACTCGCTAACGTGTTCAGTCACAAAACTACATTGGAATTCGAAGCACGTCAGTCTATGCATGAGCTTTTAATGATCATGAAGCTTGCCGGTTCTCCAATGATCGGTATCACAAATCCATCACAACAGTCAGAACAGAACTCGACGGCTGCGGTGGCGTCTCCAGGCGTGCTTGGATCCAACACACAGATGGAGCCAGACGGAAGACAAGGCTTATCCTGTGGTGCAGCGCCTACGCCGATGACAGCCACGAAAAGTGATGCTAATGCGACGATGTACTTCATCTGAGAAAAGTGGTGTGGTTGTGAAGTCGAAAGTAACGCTGCTATAGAGCCTTGAAAGTAAAGTGTCGGATACTGTTTTAGTATGCGTCCGCAAGGATGGTTTTATACTCTCGGCTCATTTTGCTTTCCGTTGTTCGCTTTAAAAGACATCATCTTGGTATGACAAAAAAAAACATGAATCTCCGGGTCCGTGCTCCACGCATACTTAGTCAGAAGGAGCCCTTGCATCGCGTATGTTCCGCAAAGAAAAAGAGTCACAAGGTCGTCGATTCGAACAAATCATGTTACGTGGAAAGACAAGAATTGGCAAGAGACGTAGACATTGCAAATTCATGACCCGTACAGGTCATGAGCGGAATCGTGAAACGAATTGGCTTGCGAAAGCCACACCCACGAATCCCTCAGTAACACCGAAAATAATGCAACTTAAGCATACCTATGCAAAAGTTTCGAATGGAGACATGACTGAGACAACCGGCTAATTTGAAAACGCCAGTTCGAGATGCCAGTCTGATGCCGCCGGGTGGAGGGAGGACGAGCTAAGAAGTCGGTGAATCCGAGCGTTTGCTTAAATTTTCTGTGTCAACCTTTTCATGACAAAGAGAATGACATGAGGACAAACTGCTGATTGAATGTTGACAAGACGCGAATTATGCCCGCAAGTCCCATGATTGATGGCGGAGCTCAAATCGGTATTTCAAAATGCACGAACTCAAAAATTCACGCGGCATCTTTTCTCCTCAGTCGAACTTGTATTATTATGTTCAGCTAGCGATTGATAAGTAGATAAAATGTTTTGCGCCTCAGCCGGCTCGATGGCAGATACCTTTCCTACGCAGACCATCTAATCCAAGTCCTGTTTATTCCTAAAGGAACCTCGACGACTTTCTTCAGTTACAGACCTATTGAAACAACCAGCAAAGGCTAAGTCAGTATCATTAGGCCCCCGTACGGCTCTAGAAGACATACGCCGGTGTTTTCGTTGACTCCAGGTGTAAATCCGTTGCAGCATCTCGAACAAAACTCGACGGCGAGTCCAATTTCGCCGGGTTCGGGTGGGTCGATCAGGCAACTGAAGCCAGTTTCGTGACACGGAACTTGTGGCGTAGCACGTGCGCTAAGAGCGGCGACAAAAAGCACGGCCAGTGCAGTGAAGGATCTCATTGCGTAGAGTGGTAAGTCTCGATTCGAATGCGAGTAGCTCTTGTAGCGGTTGCGAATGCTCGGCTTGACCACAATGGCTTTTTCAACAGCCTAACCTCGTTTTATATCCTTTGCTTCATTTCCCACTCCGCCCGTGGCGCAAGCTTGGCGAAACAACAAGGTAGTTCCGGATGTTACAATTACATGTACTTGCTGCCAGTCGACGTATTGAACTGACTTGGCCGTCGAACACGGGACAGAATAACAGCAGACACAACGGAATTTATTCAATTACGCGGCGGAGTTATTTCAGGCGGTGCATGGAGAATATGCAAATCCAACTTCTGAATCGGTGCGGGCGGGCTCTTGAAACACGCCTAGGTGACGGAACCAGAGATGCCAAGACCAGTGCAAATATTCTATCTTGGCCATTAGCGTCAAGAAACTCCGGATCAAGGTATATGTTCTAGTCCGCGAGTGAATATCACGGTGAATATACAATCCCGTTCATTACAAAGACCAAACAGATGCCTTGCAGTCCGCAAATGTGGTGTGGTTGAAGGTCAGCTCGGAAACACCGATAAGTCACCTTAAATGCGTTTGATGAGCGATCATATCAGTTCTGAAGACATGCACTCATGTACAATTAAAAGTTGATATGCCTCAGACAAGAAGGATGCTACGTCTCTAAATGTCACAGAACTTTCTAACGGACATCAAAGCTAAGATACAGCTTACAAAAAGGATGGCCGATTTTTGTGCTCGTTCAGGGAGACAAACAGCTATATTCTCCTTCAGATTGATTTTCCGTTACACATGTATGGGCCATCACTGATGCACCCGACAACTTTACATCCAATTCTTTGTATCCCACGGCACCGAGCAATTCGCTTATGACCTGAATTCTTCTTCAGTTGCAGACCTATCCAAGGAAACAAGATTTGTGTAAATGAGAATCTACTGGCTCTAGGGCTCCGAGGCGTATACGCTATACGCGCGTATGGAACTGGGATACAGAGGTGCGATTAATGATGCTTAGGACATTTGACTAATCCAGCCGTGTGAGACAAAAACGTTCGCGACGCGTTTCTTCTGCCTCCCGCCAACAGGTTCAATCACAAACCTATATATAAATTCGGTGTGCGTCAGTCTAAGCATGAGCTTGATTGCTACGAAGCCTACCCCAGTGTTTGCATCGACTTGTGAGAATCCGTTGCAACAAGTGGAACAAAACACAGGCTGGATAGTGACGTCTCCGGGTGTGCTTGGGTCTAAGAAGCAATTCGAGCCAGACGGAAGGCAAGGCTTATCCTGTGGTGCAGCGCTTATGCCGATGACAGCCACGAAAAGTGAGGCTAGAGTAACGATGTACTTCATCTGAGTAGAGTGTTCTGATTGCGAGGTCGAAAGTCAGAGCCTTGAAGGCAAATGTGGTGAATGATATTCAAGCATGCGGCAACAAGGATGTTTTTATAGTCTCAGCTCTTCTTACTTTCCGTTGCTCGCTTTCAAATACATGGGCTTGGCAAGACAGAAAATGCATCTCCGGGTCCGTGCTCCGCGCATATTTCGTCAGAAGGAGTCCTTGGATTGTGTAGTTCCGCACAGAAAACGAGTCATAAGGCCGTCGATTCGAACAAATCATGTCACGTAGAAAGACAAAAATAAGCAAAGGATGCAGACTTTGCAAATTCAGGGCTATGAGCGGAATCGTGAAACGACTTGAAGTTGACCTAAAAAAGACATGCCCACGGAACCCATAGTGATGCCGACGACAATGCACTTTCAGCATACCTATGTTCAAAACTATGAACGAAGCCAAGACAGAGGCGGTGGATCTAATGGGAAACGCCATCTTGAGCTGGTGGTCTGATGTCACGTGGGGAGGAAATAAGCTAAAGTCGGTCGGTGAATGTAGTCATCCGCTCGATCATTCAGTGCTCGATCATTCAGTGTCCGGTGGTGCACAGTTTTATGGTAATACGAGGAAAGACAGCTAACCGAACTGACAAGATTTGAACGAACGATGCGCATGACTGTCAGAATATCTCCATCGCGTAATTGAATAATTCCCGTTATGCCTGCTGCTGTGTCGTTCCGTGTTCGACGACCCAGTCAGTTGCCTATGTCGGCTGACGATATATGCGTGTAATCGGAACATCCGGGCGACTCTGCTGTCTCGCCAAGCTTGTGCCACGGGCGCAGTGGGAAATGAAGCAAAGGATATAAAGCGAGCTTAGACTGTTGACAAAGTCACCTTAGACAAGCTGAGCAGTCGCAACCACCACAATACCCATCACTGGTCGCATTCGAGTCCGAACTTATCACTATAAACGATGAGATCCTTCACTACACTGGCCGTACTTTTCGTCTCCGCTCTGGGCGTACGTGCCTGTCACGAAGCTGGCTTCAGTTGCCTTATAGGCTCACCCGCCGGCCCCGGGGGAGTTGGGCTCGACGTCGAGTTCTGTTCGACATGCTGCAATGGCTTTACACCCGACCCCAACGGTAGCACTGGTGTATGTATTCCGGAGACACACGAGACCTGATGACACTGACTTCGCCTTTGATTGTTGCTTCAATAGACTTGTAACGGGACTGGCGTGTAATATAATATTAATGGCACCAACGAGCAGTACTGTAACTGAAGAGAGTCGTTATGCTTCCTTTGGAACAAGTTGGACTTGGATTAGATGGTTCGCGTAGGAAGATTTTCTAGCACCGAGTCGACTGAGGCGGAAAGCATTTTATTTACTACTTGCTAGTTGAACAGGATGCAAGTTCGAATGAGAACAGAACTGCGTGTGAATTATCGAAATCATTTTGAAACACCGATTTGAGCTCCGCCATCTGTATTCATATAATTTCTATTTTCTTACTGGACCACGAGGAAAATGCAAATCAAACTCCTGGATCGGTACGGGTGTGTTCTTGAAACATTTCTGAGTGGCGGCACGAGAGATGCCAAGCCCATCATAGTTGCAGAGTACACGCGAATGTTTCCAAGTAAATACCATACGTATGTGTGCATCGGGCACAAGCGCCAAGAAGCTCCGGACCAAGATATGTTCTCCCGGATAGACGACGAGTGAATATTCCGGCGAGTTCTGAATATCACACATAGACGCCTTGCAGTCAGCAGGTATGGCGTGGTTGATTGTTAGCTCGAAAACGCCACTAAAGCACCTGAAATACGATCAATGCACGGTCATATCGTGCCTCGAGGTCTCAGACTCAAACCAATCTTGTACAATGGAAACCAGATACACCTCAGACAGGAAGGAAGCTACGTTTCTAATCTTACAGAACGTCGGAGCACAAGTAATCAACCTACAAATTCTCTTGAGTGAGAAAGTTTGTCCTTGTTCAGAACTGTATTCTCCTTCAAGCAGCCTCACGTCACACGGGTATGGGTAATCCGGGATTATGGGCGGCTTCAAGAAGCATTTTTGTACAAAAACATGAAGTCACCGGGCCAGGAGGAGTTCATATACTCCTGGTGGGTACACAGCAGCCTTTACAATGGAGAAATACTGGTCATGATCTCACACACTTGGCTAGTTCAGCAGGATTATTGGAACAAGATCATATTCAAAACTGTACGCAACATCTTCACGGAACGACGTCTAACGACATAGGTCACATATCAACGAGTAAAACAGGAAACAAACGAGTAAACGCGATACACAGACAGAGAGACAGACATCACGAATTCAATTTAACCGGCACCGTCAGAAACCTCGTCAAACCCTGCAAAGCGACGTAGTTTAGCTATGCCATTTACACAAAAGTGAAACCTAGACACTCACGACCAAAACTCATTCCAGTAACACTGTTTGAGAGCCTTTTTCCCTATAGCCTTTCAAGTGCATATCTAGATAGTCAACTAGATTAGCATTCTGCCAAGATCTCTGCGTTATCTCGTACTTACTCCAAGTCCCGCGGGGGGTGCTACAGAGACCCCATTGGATCCGTCGAGACCGGGAATGGCGCTGGCATTTGGGATCGGTGCGCAAGCCGTACCAGAAGGGCACTCGACGAGCTGGATGCTGGATGGTAGAGCACCGGAAAGAGCGCCTGCAACGCAGAAGGATGGCACGCCGGATGGAGCGGCCGAAGGCAGAGAAACAGAGAGACTCGGTACCGGCAAGGACGGAATGGGAAGGCTTGGGCTGGGAATCGGCAAGCTGGAGATCAAACTAGTGGGAAGCGGAAGAGAAACAGAAGGGATCGAAAGCTGACGGGCTTCCAAAGAAGGGGCAGCCACCGGCAGAGAAACCGGAAGGCTTGGAACCGGCAGCGATGGAACCGGCAAGGAAACTGGAAGACTCGGGCTAGGGATTGGCAAGCTTGGGACCACGCTGGTGGGAAGTGGAAGAGACACCGACGGGATAGAAAGCTGGCGGGCTTCCAGAGACGGGGCTGCCAAAGGCAATGAAACCGGAAGACTCGGTACCGGCAAGCTCGGAATCACGCTGGTCGGAAGTGAAAGAGACACGGAAGGGATTGAAAGCTGACGAGCTTCTAAAGAAGGGGCAGACAATGGTAAGGAAACCGGCAGGCTTGGAACCGGAAGGGATGGAATGGGCAAAGACGCCGGAACACTCGGGCTGGGAATCGGCAAGCTCGAAATCAAGCTAGTGGGAAGCGGAAGAGAAACCGATGGAATCGAAAGCTGGCGGGCTTCCAGAGACGGGGCTGCCAAAGGCAATGTAACCGGAAGACTCGGTACCGGCAAGCTCGGAATCACGCTGGTCGGAAGTGAAAGAGACACGGAAGGGATTGAAAGCTGACGAGCTTCCAAAGAAGGGGCAGCCAATGGTAAGGAAACCGGCAGGCTTGGAACCGGAAGGGATGGAATGGGCAAAGACGCCGGAACACTCGGGCTGGGAATCGGCAAGCTCGAAATCAAGCTAGTGGGAAGCGGAAGAGAAACCGATGGAATCGAAAGCTGGCGGGCCTCCAAAGACGGGGCTGCCAAAGGCAATGAAACTGGAAGACTCGGTACCGGCAAGGATGGGATGGCAAGGCTTGGGGACGGGATCGGCAAGCTCGGGACCAAGCCGGTGGGAAGTGGAAGGGAAACGGAGGGGATCGAGAGCTGACGAGCTTCCAAAGAAGGGGCAGCCACCGGCAGGGAAACCGGAAGGCTTGGGACCGGCAGAGACGGAACCGGCGAGGAAACCGGTAGGCTCGGGCTGGGAACTGGTAGACTCAGACTAAGGCTGGTCGAAAGCGGAAGGGAAACCGACGGGATTGACAGCTGTCGGGCCTCCAAAGACGGAGCTGCCAAAGGCAGAGAAACCGGAAGGCTCGGGACTGGTAAGGACGGGATGGGAAGGCTCGGGCTAGGAATTGGCAAGCTCGGGATCAAGCTAGTAGCGAGCGTAAAGGAAATTGAAGGGATTGAAAGCTGCCGGTCCTCCAAAAACGGGTCTGCCTTGGGATGGGGTGCAGCAGCCGCGAAGGACGCGACTATAACAGCAACAAGCAACTTGTTAAAAGACTGCATTTCGACTGCTAGAGGGTGAGAGCTTTTGAGACAAACAGTAGCAAAGCTGAATCCCGCTGGGGAACACCCACTGACCTCTCGGCCCTTTATACCTTCGAGCATCCTTCGAGCATTCTTCGAGCATTCCTCGAGTGCATATAAAACTAGCTTTCCAAGCAATCGGGCCACAAAGAGAACCAATAGAACGGTTCTTCGGAAGGAAGCTCGCGGGCTGTAGGTAATGACACAGATCGTCGCATTTCTGGAGAAAGTTCGCTCTCCGAATCATTTGAAGTAAATGACATGTTTCTCCTGTTCAGGTCATAAACCTTGTGAGGATACTCCGCCAATCAATTGAACTTACAGTTATTAGCCAATATACGACAAGGAGTAAGGAGTAGTCCTGGAGAAGCTCTTCTCAAGAGGCGCACGTTCTCACAGAGACGTGCTATTAAGTGCGTGATTCTGATGCAAAGTCGCAATCGACTTCGTGGTAAAATACCAGAGTTCGGATAGGGATCGGTTTTCGGGGGGACGGCCCTCTTCGTTCTCTCCAGAAGAAGAAAGTTCAAACTTTGTCCACTCTATCCCCCAAGGAAGGGTAGAGGTGAAAGCAGTGATTTTCGTTCCCAGAATTCAAGGACTCGCAGATGGCGTGTAAAGAAGATACTTGCTAAAGGCCTCCGAAACGTCGTGGAACCCGCAGTCCTTCGTAGCAGCTCGGAGCCACTAAGCATGCGATTCTAGCTTTAAGAACGCGGAAATCTCGGAAAACTTCACGCATTTAGAAACCAGTGAACGAGAACAAGTCGGGAAATCCGTGAGTGCGAGCGCCTGCTCCCGTCGTTATGATAAATTTAACGCGCCACAAAAGCCTTCTATCTTTGTTACCAAAACTCAATTGTTGCCGATGTCAGGGAATAACTGGGATAGCGGAATTCATCTGAATTCGAAGAAGTGCTCCTGATCATCCTTCTAAAACAAGGGTTGAGCTTTTGACGTACATTTCAAGAACCATCATCATAAACACCCCGAGCTTCCCCGCGAAGGACTTTCTGAAAAGGGTCACATCTTTGACAGAATGTAGGCAAAACAATACCGCGACTCTCAACGGTATGAGTGCAGGTACGGGAAGGGACGAACTTTGACATATCCTGACAAAATAGGAGGATGAGTGCTTTATTCGTTGTGATGCGTATGAAACAAAATCGCTCACAGATTGTCATGACGTAGTAATGTGCTATCACGATATCTTGCCTGAAATAATACCATGTTTCCGCTCAAGGATTGCTAGTTAGAAATACGAGACTCAAAGTTACTTTCGGAAGCCTGCAAAACGAGTCGGTGTTTCAATTGTCGGCCATAGGAGTGAGAACTGTACCTTTGGTCAACGCCATCTTGTATCGCAGTAGTACCTATCAAGATCATGGTGACACTTATTCCTGGAGCTTTTTGGATATTCCTATGCAACAAGACTATCTATCCAATCAAAAGCAACGGTCAAGGATGTTGAGCGTCTTCAAGGGACGCAGAGACGTTAATCGCATCTCAAGCCTCCCACACCTCGTGCCATCAGAGGGCAGGGAAGCTTCGTCGAGAAGCTCCACTTAATTGCACTGTAAGGATTGTTTCGTCGTGAACCTAACAGCGGCAGAGGTCGAAGGTGAGAGGCGTTCCACCGGGTCCCTCTGGTGGAAGAACCTCAGTACTAGTAAGGTTCGTTACATAAGGTCTATTACCACTTGAACTCCGCTTGAAACTTCTCGATGTCGAAGAAAAAATGCGATTACTGAGAAGCGCTTGCTTTTCTCAATTCCATTGCTTCGAAGTTTGTCTTGAGCTGCTGGGCATTGTTATATCATAAGAAGGTAAAGATAGCCGCGAAGAACATTAAAGGGCCAGAATATCAATCCCTTCATATCATCCATGCATACATACAAAGGCTTCCACTTTACCAGTTCATGTCGGCGACGAGATGTCCCCAATTAAATGTTTGTTCAATGAGCAAACCGAAATCGAGAAACTTGGCATAAGAGGTGATCTCAGTGGAAGCGACAAGAATGTATTTTGTGCAGCAGACTGATCAGGTAAAAGCATACATAAGCACAACGTCCTCCGTCTCTACATGAATGACTTGTCCTCCGTGGAGAAAGATGTGACGAGATTATGAAGCAGCCTTCGCGGCATCGGCAGCTGCGGCGACGGCGGGGTTAATCTTCTTGCCGTCTTTCCAGCGAATACGAGGGGGGGGTGCGCGGTTGCGACGCCCCTCACGGGAGCGAACGCGAACGACGTGCGAGTGAATGGCGCAAGAGACGCAATACGCAATTTTAATGTATAACTTCGGGATTACATACTCTGAACACCGTCAATGCCAATTGAGCACGCTTACGTAGCAGTAGACACTGTTGTACACACCTTGGTAGACCGAAGCCTCTGAAATATCACGCACGGCCGCAGATTCGACCATATTGCGGACGGTGAAGCGCTTGATCGCCTTATCCTTCCCTACGCATCGTGCGCAGTTCGAGCAGCGTACAAATTTAACGTGGCCACGGCCCTTCTTGTTGCGACCGCCATTCCTCCTCTTTTTAGTCTGCAATGCAAAGACGGTGCATCAGCGTCGTGAAAAGAAAGCGTTGACATTGACGCCATGGAAGTGCTGGTCCATCCAGTCAAGATCGTTGTCATCCATCGGTTTCATGCTCTCCGTCGTTCCAAGGAATCGCAATCATGACAAATCAAGGACACAGGACACTAATACATGACTTTCAGATAGCAGAAAAGTCGTACTCACCATGTTGATGAAGTCGTCGTGGGTCGTTGACGGTGTTGACGATGGACTTGCAAAGCCTGTTCTTGCCTCGGCGATTCCCGATATTATGTAATCGGCCCAGATATATCGTTGAAACAGAGCCAACATTTGTTCTCCATTTTGCTATTCTGTAAAGATACATCGCAACTCCGTGTTACTTTACCCTTGGGTCCCGGGAGATGATTGGGGAAATTTGATTCTAGGCCGAAGCTTTGATTCGACTTCTTTGACCCCCATCTACTCGCTGAAGCGTCTCACTACGAAAAACATGCTCTATTGTTTAATACGATATAGCGATGCTTAGTAGAATGCGTATCACGTCCCGCCCCCCACATGAAAATATTTCCCTGACAGGCACCAATCGTTGCGTTACAGTCAAGTGCGCGTTCCGGACGCGTCGAGGTCACGGGATTTCAACCTCTTAAGCGCGCGTATTCGGCGTGATGAACCCACGGATATATGTTCCTCTCTAACCACGATTACATCTCGCATCGATCCAAATGGCTGCCGAACCTCGTCCGCGCCGAACAGTGCGCGGAACATCGAAACTCCCCGTTGAACTTACCTCGAAGATAGTTAACGGCGGCACCTCTACAAACGGAATCATTAATGAAGCGCAGCATGCGGTAACCAATGGAAAACGTAGGGCACATTCCGAGGACGAAGATTGGGTACGAGTCGTAGAAGAAATGGAAGACGAAGCAAGGAAGAAAGAAAAGACGGCTAGTAGTAAAGGCGGACAAGGGAAGACTCGAACTGGCAAATCAAGTTCGGCAGAAGGAAACCTCTACGACATTGACTTCATATTGACCAGTCCAAAGAGTCCTCTCGTAGCTATGGATATATCTGTCAGTCTTATTCCTATACTTCGATTTCCGTAAAAGCTATCTGAAACGAAATGCACAATCTTAGGACGTCATCAATTATGGCTCGTGGATGGCGTTATCGCCCGAATCCCGTGAAAGATTTTGCAAGTTCCTCCCTAACACTGCTTTCGGGGAGCGAATGCACGATTTAGATGATTTCCATCCATCCCGAAGACAAGATGGGCACCAAAAAGCCTGTCTTCACTCAGCAAGGCATTCCGTGAGGTGATTTCCAACCCAAAGAATTTCCAAGCTGAATCAAGGAAGATAGAAAGATGTCAACACGTTTCAGACCAGTCAGAAATCCTCTTATCAGATGGATTCACTTGATCCTTCGTTCTTCAAAGATCCACATTTTGAATCAGCTGCACGGACTTTCCAGGCATGTAATTGACTACTTTGTTCGCTTCTCGTAACCGACCATGTCGTCATCATCAGGATCATCTCTTCACTGGCTGGTTTACATCTGCTCACCGCGAACTTGTTGAGAAACATCTGTCGGGGACTCGCGCCGGATCATTGCACGCGCCATGGAAAGACGAAGTGTGGGATCGCGATCATCCAGAAGTCGTCGAAAGACTGGCGGATGTAGACGGCATGGCAAACGAGTCTTCCAATGTTATCGTGCTCGGCAGCGAGAAACGAAGAGGGAAGGAAAGGTACGGCTACTCCACATCGTTCATAAAGGTAGTGCAAACTCCTGAAACACAAACAAAAGAGGAGCGAGCGAGTTCGATCTGCTTGTCCGGAGAGGCTTTCTGAAGCAGGGTGACATCATCACTTTTAAACATAAGTTCGCTACTCTCGGCATTACCATTGAAAAGGATGCTCTGGTAAGTCTCGCAAACTCTCCGCTTTGATTCTTCTCGCATGGACATTCAGATCAGTGCGATTCATCCCAAAACATGCGCCATAACATTGACGTCGAGCGCCGGCATGACGCAATGTCTCCCATCTGTTTTGCTAGCGCCGTTTCCAAATGACTCTGCCGATATGCATTCACTGCGAGAAATGACCGTTCTCAACGCGGCGCAACTTGTCACGGCTCTACTAGATATTGATCGGCGAATACCGAGAGATCAGCGACCCCGAATGGATTCATGGAAGACGTTGACTGTCTGGCAATGGCCAGCGGACATGGAGCTAGAAGCTTTGTCACCTGACGAGGCAATGCTTTTGGAAAGAGGTGGCCGGCAGTCTCTTGGCACACTTTTCTATCTCAGGGGACAGGCGGCCGATGAATAGTCTAACAGAAACTCATTACAAGTCGAGAATTAGCTTCACATGAATTGAAAGCATCTTTATTCGCCACAGGACCCAAGTAATTAAGCACATGAGTTCAGATCATTTTGTAATGATATTTGCTCGGAGCATCGCATGCAACGTATGGACAAGTCGAATTAAGCACCAACGCGAAGGGCCCTGATGCTAAGAGTGAGATTTTTCATTCGGTTTATCCATGGAAAATGAGGCTTACTGCGAGAGCCAGAGGCCGTTGTTGGAGTTGCATGCGGCTGCAGTTCCTCCCTTCTGCTCGAAGCAAATCTGGTTAACGAGACCCCCGGTGTTTGCCTATAAAAATAATGTCAGAGTCGAGATCATATAGAGTACGACGGGATTAATCTGACAAATTCATCCCAGCAGTATTCTAGAGCCGAATTTGAGAATGAAGTCCATTCGAAGGCACAGGTCTGAAACGAATGTCATGTCAGTCGAACGAAATGCGGGTACTAAACTGATGCAACGAACTTGGAATGATACAAGTTCAAAGCTATCAGGTTGAACAATGAATGTCGATCCTTCCGTCTGGGATACGACACTCAGTGAATCCTGGAGAATGGTGCAGTCACCCGAGCTGGGTGCATTGGCAGTCACGTCCTGGCATTCGCAGTCGACTGTGTGGACAAACTTCTCAGCATCACAGAGAAGGAATGAACTTGGAGCCACCTACAAGCCGTGCCGCACTGGCATTCTGGAGCAGGGGTCCGGCACTCAGCAGCGTTTCGTTTCTCAAGAGAGGTTGAGCGAATGGTTTTGCCGTTGCCAGCAGGTGGGCTCGACTCTCTCAAGCTGCCGTCCGGGCAGGCGAAGGTTTGATGGACAATTTCGTGGCCATTCACCGTGTACGTCTTCGATGCTACCTCCTTCGCGGAGGGGCACTTGTCTTTGGCAGAGAATTCGGAACGCTCCAGAACTCTGGCTCCAAAAGTGCCGAGGGACAAGGATAGAACAAGAAGAGAGGTGGAAAGGAGCTTCATGTCTTGGAAGAACTCGGGAGTAGAGCACGTAGAGCTTCTAGCGCATTCCCGCCTGCATTTATACTTCTCGAAGCTGAATGCCGTGCCTCAGCCATGGTAAATGTGGCCCCGGTTGACACGGATCGTCTGTCGAACGCTCCTCCCTCAGAATGCCGGTAAACAGAAAGTTCCTTGAGTTGAACTTTGGGCGGGTGATACTACAAGTCAAGGAACGAACAGAAAAGAACAGATCGTGGAAAATAGCAGAATACAACGAATCAAAGCTGCGCGTCAAGCTGGGCGCAGACCAACCCATGCAGGTGTGCAACAGTCGAATCGATCGTCAATTGTTCGCCGAGATGAAGATTGGTGTGTTCATCAAGGTTCATGGGAAGCCGACGAGATGCAAATACGAAAAGTCGCCCCATTCCTTAGACGAGAACACGTCTGGCCGGTATTAGCATTCGATCAGATCCCATCCGTACGGCAAGTACGAGTGGGAAGGGAATACAATACATGAGAAGGAAAACGTACAGAAATAGAATGTTCACAATCCGCGGATGTAAGAAGGCGCTGAACGAGGCACGTCGGGATTACGAAGAGATCGTCGTTCACATACTTGAGAAACCCCCTGACTCTGCAGCTGAACCAATCACCTGACCGAGCGAGACCTGAGCGAGACCAGTCTCGCAGGAGCAAGAGGCGGTCATAATTGCATTTGAAGTACCAGGGTTCGGCAGAATAGTTCAGACCACAACATGGAGTAAGGCTGACATCGAGAATTCTCTTTGGTATAGAAATGGTTCGAGAAGGGAAGTCTTCACAGAAAGCCGAAGACAACAAGAACTACGCCACTCGTTTGCTCTCTCATAATGACTTCCCCTACATGTCCGTCAAGATGCGCTAGGCATGATTACCTCACTGACAGAACAGGTATTTCCGCTTGCAACCGCCCCACTGACGGTGTATCCCTAAGGATCCAGAAAATTACATTAGTACTACCGAAGCAGAAGAAAAAGTGATGTTCAACATACGCCGCTGCTGTAACCCAACGATGAAGTCCTACCGCACCAACTGCTTGCAGCCGTCGTGGCGGTCAACGTGATATTCTGATACTACAGCACCCGCAATCAGCACTGAACGGTGTTGGCGGAGAGCAAATCACGAAGGGTGCTCACGATAACCGGGCCGAAATTGAAAGCCACGTCATATAGCTCAACTGCTAATATCGCACTGAACAAAGGCTCCATTTAATATGCGGGCCTTGAATAAGATGCTAAGCGGTCGACAAACCGGTTCATGGTGAGTCCTGAAAGTGCAAACGTGCTTTGCGCGGTGCTTGGGCCCGATAAAGTGCATGTCCAGGTGCCATTTGAGTCGACGGAAAAGGTGAAACGTACAGTTTGTCCTAAAACAGCCGTGTACCAGAATGTCTACAAAAGACAGAGAACTAGTATACCAGGATAAGCATTGAACCCGTTTCCCCAAGGTAGACTAATCAAATAGATCGCATCGTTTGAAAGATCATTGCCGGGCCAAATCGAGATAGCAAGGCCACAACTGACCTAGGCGTCCCATAATAGCTATGGAATATTTTAGAACTTGTGACATGTTATAAGCTGTGGCGCGTACCCGTCACCGATCCACCATGTACCCGTCCTTGAGGCGAGACTTCAGATTAATCCGAGTATCTCCCGGAAAACAATCTACAATCCTCACCTTCCGTCCAACACAGCTTGCAAGACACCTGTGGACCCGGGCTGCAGACCAGGCCAGACATAGGGTGTTCCACCAGCATCAGGGGTATCTGGAACTATCATATTTCCCGAGAAGGAAGTGAATTCTGTGGCGTCCCACTCCACTGTCCACCAGTCAGCTGAAAGGCCGGTCGGGACAAAACATAGCAAAGCAAGAAACACAGCTAGTGCACGGTAGAACATGGTCTGAATCAGGCTCTAGAATGCCCATCTCGGGTCGCAAGCGAATTTTTAAAGAGTGCGTATCGTTCTGCATGAGCGCGTTAGCGGACCGTAGAGTTATGTCGGTAGGTCTTCGGAACGTCAGAAGGGGATCATTAAAGGCGGGCATGAGTTACCTTGACTTCTGGAAATAAGTTGCATGTGGTCGTTACAGCAAGCTGATACGGAAACAGACGGAAACAGAGGCAATGAGTGGTATGCTACCGATAAAACGGACTTACCGGTACCTCATGCCACGTCGACATGGTTGGCTTGTGATAAAATAAAACAGACGAATGGACCGATGGTCGCGCGAAGAGGTTTCATAAGCATTTCTCAAGTTGACAATGAGTCTAGCTTTCAACGTTACATTCGCTGTTGCGCAACCAATCTATCGAAACATCCTCCAAGTGGTCGTCGAAATCTCCCAGTTTCCGGTGTAAGCGGGAGTCATGAATGAGGCGTAACACGGTTGACGCGGTGTCGGGAGGGGACAGACGGAAGCCAGACGTCTCCGTAAAAGCTCCATCGTTCGAAGGCCTCCATGAAGTTGAGCTGCCTTGTGGTAGATAAGGCTTTACGGGACTTCAGAATGCGGCTCTGAATCGGAGATCGGATATCACTCACGACGAGAGCTGGTTCTCCAGAGGCTAGTTTTGACGAATCAACCTGGACATTTTTAATAAAAGATTCTTCGTGAAAATAAGGCATCCGACTCACAACAAATGCAGTAGCATTTGGGAATGTCTTCCTGATCAATTCTACAACCTTCTCCCCTACTGGACCCAGAGTTGTATCATTCGCTTGTTCAGAGGCTTGGTAGTACCCAACTACGTCAAGTCCAAGTGACACCGCATAATTTCGAGTCTCTCAGTTGACGACCAACAATATAAAGTCAGGACCCGCTGAGGCGGAAAAAAAAGTACATAAAGAAACTCACAAGGTCCAGTCCAATCTCCATCATTGGACTCAAACTCGTCCAGTGGTGCAGCAGCGGCACTGCGTCGCTAATCTCGACTGTACCCGTTTCTTCTTTGCCGATAAGAACGCCATTGACTTTTCTATGTGGATATTTGGCAGTATGAAACGCGATTTTTGCAAATGCTTTTTGCGCGACAACGTAGGAGGTAATCGTCATTGGGTGAGTTGAACGGGGTTTTAGATTCCCACGACTACAAAAACAACCAAATATTCAAAATCACGAAATGAAATTGCGCATCAACCATCACAGGCCCAGGCAAATAACCGAATACATATCACAAACTGAACTGAAAAATGAAATATGGAACCTGAAGATACTTAAAAAATAGTCACGCAAGAGATCAACTCTCATATTTCAACCATCGGGGAAAAGAAATAGACATGGGAGGTTATATCCGGCGCGTGTATTCGGTCATTTGCCATTCTGCTTTCTTCAATACAACTCTGAATCTGTTGGAATTTCCTCATACGAAGCTCGCCAAGCAAGGCGGAGAAGCTGTTAGGATGATTACTATACCAGAACTTTTCCCTTTTCTGAAATCATTTTGAGATAGAAAATCAACAAGACTGTCCTGCGTCCACTTCCGTCCAACGTCGAAGGCGCTTTTGGTGCCCTAGTGCCAGCCCTCCTGAAGCATAGATTCGGGAAACTTTATCGACACCCGTCTTTAAAGACGACATTCACAAGGGCACTGATGAGGTGCCTCAGGTAACCGTAGCAAGCTATCTCTCGGGATCCCAATAACTACTGAAGACGCGGATACTCAGGTCGAGCGCTCGTGTCCCTGGATTTAGGATCGTAGATGCGTCGGAAGGCGTCATCGGGAAAGGATGAATAGAAGGAAAGAGAGTCCGAGTTCCACTTGGAGCTGATGAGAAATCAGATACCCGACCTGACGACGTAGAACTCACAGGAGAAAGTACTGAAGGTCAAGACACCGTAGTTGATCACTTGGTGCCATTCGGCTTAGATCTATGTAAGATCTCCCTTCGTATTGCTACCTCTCCGGTCTAATTAGCATGTTTAGCGGAGCTAATGTGTTTGGTTGGAGCGGAAATTGCTAGGATGCACAATGTAGATGTTATCCATGGTAATGTCACGATGTCTAATGTGATGCTACGAAAACGACCTCAACTCCAGACATCACCGATGGGTCCAAAAGCTCAGCTGGGATCGTAACGTTTCTCTGCCATCCTCGTTCTATTGCTAAATTCACCTCTCTTCGTAAGAAGGTACTTATTGATTTTGACCTGTCTTTTATCTCTGCCTTGTCAGAAGATAGAGCGGTCGACTTATATGCACTTGAACGCGCCTTCGCATCAACCCACCCTGATTCTGAATCCCTTTTTGACTTGGTAAAAGCATCAAAGAACATCACGAAACGTCAATTGATTGGACGATGCTCCAGGTGCTAAAGACATAAGCGCCTGAAAGCGGAAAAGCGGCGCACCAGCGAGCAAGAAACTCGAGGAAAGTGATGCTTTTGAGACATGAATCCCTTAATACTGATCACTTTTGCGATTCAGTGCATTTACGCGGTAGAAAAGGAAGCATGATTGGCTAAGACCGTCCTACATGGCAAAAGGCTCGAAACAGAAAATTGACTGGCTGCGCATTGAAATGGCCAAGGAAATGTCACTCCGACAGTCGCATGTCCTTTGTGTTCCGACATATTTGTTCTAGGTAGCTACGCGGAACATCCTGAAAGGTTTCTGAGACTTGCGTATGTATGAGTCGTTTGGAAGAACTTACTGCATGATCCAGATGTGCTGGATCGTGTCGCATGCCCCTCCAGTGCTCACTGCTTGTGTGATACAGTTCTGGTTCGCCAAAGTGGCAATCTCGCTCTAATCATTTCAACAAAAAGTGAGATTCTACTCTCTGATGAAATAAGCAGCAATTTACGAGCTCATCCCAGCAGTACTCCAGTGGTCCACTAGTCATCAAGTTGCTCCATAAAATGGCACCTATCAGACTATGAGTTTCTAGATGTGAGCGATTGTCAAGTATTTTACGCACATGTATGAAATTGCAAGAGCTGCGAACCCTGAGCAGGAACTACGAATGTGGGTCCAGCGACCTCAGGAATGACCTGCAGAGATCTGACGAGAGTCTGACAATCACCTCCCACGGGCGCACTTGGTGTTACCTGATTGCAAGAGCAGAACGCTAAAAAAAGCATGGTTTCTTCTGCATCAGTGCCTGTTCGAACCGCAAAAGGTTCATCCAACGAAACTCACTGGTCTGTCCACATTGGCATTCCGGAACAGAGGTCCTACACTCACCGACACTGCGGTGTTGCAACTCCTGCGTGTGATTCAAACCAAATATCGACGGCCTTGAAGCAAGTAAGAGCGTATGCGTATCAGAGCGTGCAGACAGGCTTCTATCTGGACACACGAATGTCGTCTTTTGGATATCATTGCCATCGACATTGATAGAGGTCGAGTCAATCACGATAGCTGAAGGGCATAATGTAAGTCCGTCACTCCTAGAGACTGAAGCGACGATCCCCTTCAGCGAAACAGCAACGAAAGTAGTAACTGCGGCGAAGTACTTCATGAAAGGAAGACAGAAGCGCGAGCATGATTGGGGGCATTACCCTCGTTCACAACTGATTTAAGTGATGCGCTTTCAAAGTACAGTTCCTAGGGGGCGTTCGGGTATCAGTCCACTGCTCTGTTCAGTCGTTTAGGGACTAAGGAAGTGGCAGCATCAAATTGACAGGCGCGCTTGGGAACGAAATGTGGTGAACAGAGAGATACCATCTAATTGAAGCAAGTCCACGATGAATGATCGGGGTTAGCTGAGAAGTCTGAGTCTACATTAGCCATGGGTAAGTGGATGAATCGCATAAGTTTTCAACCGACAATCTAGCATGAACCGAGCCTCGGACAAGACGGCACACAAGGCAGACTGCTTCGCTTCGCTATGTTGCTCTTCTTAACCATCAGGATAAAGCAGCACTGAAAATATAAGCCTTTCTTATTTCATGGAGATAAACCGGAAAGCTCAACAAGCATCCATCTGTTCCTCGTTATTTTGAGCACGGATAGTTGGAAAACTCTCAGAGGAAGAAAGATTGACATTGTATTCCCAGCATCAACTTCTTCGACCTGACCCAAAAGACCTTGCTTATTCTATGCCTGCCCTTGGACCGACTAGGGATTTCCGACTAATGAGCAGCTGACTTCTTCTTACTCGTATATCAATTTGAAGTAGTACGGAGGACGAGAATAGGCTGAAGGGATGGAGGCAATCTACTACTCCCCTACGTGTGCAACAGCGGGAACCATGACAACTGACAGTTATAAACCGTTTTTCAGTGAACTTTAAGAGGCTCTTTAACAGAAGATCCTTCGTTTCGCTGATGAAAACCACAGGCCTAATCAGAATAGATTCCTTAAAATGCCGGAATCGGACGCAGCGAGCCAGTTTGAAATAACCGCATCATATTTCATCGTTCAAAGCAATGGTGTAGCATGGACACAGTAGGAAAAACACCTCATACCGCATAAGCCAAGCCGCTCCGCTAAGTGTCAATCCGAATCACGCTATATTATCATGAAGACAATCAAGTTTGCACGTATAAAGTATTGGCATTGAAACTCACTTCATGACCCACAGACCGTCGACTGGGGTACAGGCTCCCTCCGTGGACACCGCGGGCAAGAGACACTGCTGGTTTGCTATACTGGCTAGAGTGCCCTGATCATGATTTAAACAAAAGTCAGACCTGATAATTCAGTGAAGAAGCAAAGGGAGATTTTCACTAGCTCGTCCCAGCAATACTCCAACGTATCTCTACTCTGATTAATCCACTCGATGGCACCTAGGCGGCAAATCAAATCTGTTCATACATTTGGCAATGATTCTAATACGAACATGTCTGAAACTGCAGGAGTTCGAGACCTTGAGACGGAACTGTGAATGTGGTCCCGACGAGTTGACTAATGACTTGAAGAGAGTCGATGAGTGCTAGACAGTCTCCATTGTCAGGAGCTCTTGAGGTAGATTGCAGGCAGGAGCATCCAACTAAGTACAATGCACGTTAGAAATCACTCAAAGTCTGTACTTATACGCACATTGCAATCCGCATTGGCACTCTGGTGCTGGAGTCTTGCACTCGGCAGCATTGCGTCGCGACAAGTCCGATGGACCGCTCAGTAAATGTCTAGGTCGTGAATGTGTAGCGGCGCGCTTGGACAAGTCAGCATCCATGCACTTGAACGTTGTACTCTGAATCCCGTTTCCATTGACGTTGATGGTGACGGAATCAACAACAGCAACCGAAGGGCAATCTGTGAGTCCAGGGATTTGAACGGCTTCCGTTTCAATGATCATAATAAAGCTTGCAATCGAATAGCTTAGGAAGAAGACTGGTATGGTCAAGAGCTTCATTCTTTGCAGGCGGAGAAAGACGTGCTCTGGGGTGAAAAGAGACCATCCTCACTGCAGCCCCATTTTATGGAAATGACTCGCCTCACCACTCTGAGAAAATGCAACCTGCATTATTGTGGCACGCGTCCAGGTCGCGGCGAAACTTTGTGGGAAACTGCTCTAAATTGAGAGCCGCGATTGAGAAAGAGATGAAAGGATATGATATTACTCCTTGCGCAAGCCAAGATCAACGATCAAGTCTGGTTTGAAGACCGACATAGATCACCATCGAGCAGGTGAAGTACTTCATCTTTTAAGATAGAAGCGTGAGAAGAGTTGTGAACCTTACCTTCAGTAGTCCCTCATCCACAACTATGCACTTTTTCTGGCTTTCGATATGCAACTCATAGAGGAAAGTTGGGTATCAGTATACTCTATAAGACGTTTGAGAACTGAGGAAGCAGCAATATTGAATTGAAAGGCGTGCTTGCGGACGAAACGTGGTTGACAGGCCAAGTATCATCTGATGGAAGCAATGAGCCTCTAGATGATCAATGATCGGGATTAGCTGAGAAGTCTACGCCTACATCAGCCTGGAAAAGCTCATGCATAACTTTCTATATTTTTCAGTCTTAAGTCAATGTAAACAGGTTGCCTCCAACCCTTCGCTATGTTGTTCTTACATGCATCTTATCCCCACTATTTTGAGCACCGATGACTAGGAAACTCCAAGAGGAAGAAAAATTGGCATTGTAAGGACCAACATCAATTTCTTCGACCTGACTCTAGTTGTTTGAGGGATGAAGACATTTTAGAAGGTCCGCATAAATGCAGGACGAACTTGAACGGGAAATACCGCTCAAACTTACTTACAAAAAGCACGAAATTTGACGATGAGATAGGATTCCCGGCACTATGTCGCAGCAACCCCGGACTGTTCAATGACTCTCTGATAGCATAACAGGTGACCGTCCGGACACTTGAAGGTTGTGTCATGAAACTCATTGTCGTCGACATTGATGGTAGTGTAATTGACTATGACTGCCGAATGACATGAGCAAGTCCACGGCTTTGAACAACTCCCGACTTAAGGGTCATAGCAAAGCTCGCGAACGAGTAGCTTAGGCAATACACAGCCACGGCCAATAGCCTCATCTTTCAGATAGGTTTAGGAGAAAACATAGACGCGAGCCAGGGCGAGGGAGATCGTTTCCATCTCAATCCCATTTTGTGGTAACGTCGTCTCAAAAACGCGGCTAAGGCTGCAGCACGAGACTATCCTAAACCAAACATTGAAGAGAAATCAAGAGTGACTCTTGAGAACGAGATGAAGGAACAAAGCATCACCCCTTGAGCGAGCCGAACATACCCCCATGATCAATGATCGGGGCTGCTTTAATGACCTAAGTCATCGCCAGGTATTCTGTTCGTGAACTGCAGGAAGCAGTAGAGCCGTGGTGCTTTGAGGAGTGAATTATCTCCCTGACCGTCATGACCAAGTTAAGCAGAAAAAACTTCTTGCCTTGAGTCACGATCCACAGATTTCCAGACGAATAACGTTCGCCCTGATCAGGTCCAGGCATCGGTCAACCGAAATCGAGTGTGCGTGACTTTCGTCCATTGTTAGGCAAGTGGGCCCGACCAGCACTAGATTTGACCGATATTAATGTACGAGCGAGTCGGAGCGACTGCTGTAGACCTGCGAAGGCGTGTCCGGAGAAGCCGCATGATCATGATGGACATACGCTTTCAAAGAAATTAACAGCTGACCTCGGAATACCGCATATCACAAAGCAGCACAAACCTTCATCTGAAGCATCGTAAGAAGACATCGAAGGTAGTCAGTGCTCAGAGGCTGAGATGGTTTCCGTCCGAGATTCCCACGAATACAAAATGAATAAACTTGGATACGGAAACTTTCTCAAATGTCTTAAGAGTCCAACAACGCAGAAGGTCATGGCCAATAGGAGAACGGCATGGGGGTCAAAGATTCGTGAGTGGAGAACGTTCAAGTCTCAGTAATTACTGTAATCGACAAAACCTTTTGGCCACGAAAAGTTATGAATTTCACAGATGGCATGTCTTTCTCGTGATATCCATGTACAAGGCGGGACGTCTTAAGAGCCGACTACAACATCCCGCGGTCTTTCATAGAAAGGCGCCTGTCTGACCGTAGCTAACCTGTCTCTCCTGAATAGACGCCATTTTTTAGAGCTCGACGCGAAACACCCTTTGTCAAGATAGCTATAAGAACTTTATTCGCATGTATAAATCAAGAGTAACTCACTCCATCCTCCACAGTTCGCCGTGGCTACTAACATTGCAGAGTACTCCCGTGCCAACACCTGTTTGAAAACAACCCTGACTTCCCAGACTAGCCATTGAATGCTAAACGCAATGACACTTATCATTATCGAATATGCAGCAATCTAAGGGGAAAGACTCACAAGCTCGTCATAGCAGTACTCCAATGGACTGGTAGTAATCTTATTATCCCACTGGAACGTACCTAACCGACAAATGCATAAGTTTGTAGAACTGAGTGCCTAATGAAGAATATACCCACATGATTGAAACTGGAAGAGCTGGAAGGACAGAGGTGGGACTACGAATGTAGGCCCGTCGATTTGAGGAATGATCAAATATTAATGAGCGTAGTTAAATTTTCATTTGCCAAAGTCTGGTTCGTCAATAATTTTGCGGAGACCGCGTCGGGGCGAGAATATTGCCGTTACCCATACTCCTGAACCTGGGCTGCTCCTATTCGAATCGATCGTCTAACAGAAAAAAGTATTCTGTCGTGTCATCGCCGTGCCTCGCTCATGAGTCCACCTACTACTCAAAGCCTGATATCCGGTAAGACATGTGACTTTTTCGAAACTTCAACCAATCTGACATTGCGATAGGACGTTCGGATCTGCTGCGAGTTTTATCACTAGGTTCAAAACATCAGCGATCTCCGCCATCGCACTGGTGGCACTTACAGTACTATATTGCCGCTTTTGACTGATATATCGACTCACACTTGCTGAATAGAACACCTTTGGTCCGTATGCGAGGACTTTAGTTGAATGAGGCGCGAGATCGGTAACGTAGGAGGTAGCCGATACAGTAATCAACGGGACCAAAGATTCCCACGGCTACAAAATGTCAAATTATAGATTCTTCGGCTCTCAGATTGCACTCAGACGGTCATCACTCCCAACCAACATCAAGCTTTGTGCTCCAGTCGCTGTAACCTGAGGACGGAATCTCAAGATTCTATTAGAGGGTACTCATGGCTTCGCCGACTCTAAATCTACTGGAATCTCCTTTGACACAGCTTGTCAAGCAAGGCGCTGAAGCTGTTAGAATAGTTTCTTAAAAGCCTTTCGCCTATCTGAAAACTTTTGAAACAGAAAATCTACAAGACTGTTCTGCATCCGCCTCCACCTAGCTCCGAAGGATCTTCTGATGCTCCAGAACCGGTCCTGCTTAAACATCGGTTCAAGAAGAATTATCGACATCCATCATTAAACTCAACGCTTACAAAAGCACGTGTTGGTGGCGAAGCGCGAGCACTCATGAGGTGCCTCAGGTGACCTTAACAAGCTGAACCTTCAGGCTCGAAATGAATACTGACGGAGCCCTGTGCACACGTAAACTCAGGTCTGGCGTTCGGGTTCCTGGAATTAGGATGGTGGATGCGTCAGAAGGCGTCATCGGAATAGAATGGATAGAAGGAAAGAGCGTCCGTGTTCTCCTTGGTGCTGAGGAGGACTCAGATACCACACCGGACACGGAAATCTCGGGAGTGCTCGAAGAGCAGGACCCCGTTGTCGACCATCTGGTGCCATTTGGCTTGGATCAATGTAAGAATTTCCTTCGTATTGCTATATCTCCGGCCTAACGAACAAGCTTAGCGGAGCTGATGCGTCTGATCGGAACGGAAATTGCTAGGATGCACAAGGTAGACGTCATCCACGGTGATCTCACGACGTCTAACATGATGCTACGAAATCGACCTCAACGTCTAACACCACCAGATGGGAGCAAAAGCTCAGCTGAGATTGTAATCCTTCTCTACCATTCTCGTTCCGTTGCTAAATTAATTCACCTCTCTTTGCACTAAGGTTCTTATTGATTTTGGACTGTCGTTTATCTCTACCTTGGCGGAAGACAAAGCGGTCGACTTATATGTCCTCGAACGCGCCTTCGCATCAACACATCCTGATTCCGAACCCCTGTTTAATTTAGTAGGTGTATCGAAGCACACAAAAGAACTCCATACTGAATTCATCGATCTCTCAGGTGCTAAAGACGTATGCGACCGAAAGCGAGAAAAGTTGGGCTCCAGTGAGCAGGAAACTCGATGAAGGTCAGCCATTTTAAGCATGTCTTCCTTAGCAATTAACGCATTTACGATTCAAGTACGTCTACGCGGTCGAAAAAGAAGCATGGTTGGCTGAAGAGCTCATCCACACGATAAAAGACTAGAAACAGCAATTTAGGAATAACCAAAAAACATGTTACGCCTACGGTTGCACGTCCTTTTCTCTCTAGTTGAATGTTTCTGTCCACACGGAACATCCTGAGGCGTTCTTGAGACTTTCGTATCTATAAATCATTTAAAGAACTCACTGCAAAAACCAGATGTGTTCGCTTGTGTTGCATCCCCCTCCTGTGTTCACTGCTGGTATGATACAATTCTGATTAGCCGGGGCGGCAATCTCGCTCTTATCATTGTAAGAAAGAGGTCAGTCACCATCCTCCAATGAAACAAGGAATGACTCACGAGCATAATGCAAGTCCTTCGCCTTCAAGGATTCCCGATGCAGTGATCACCTCGAACGGAAACGCGACGAAGAAAACAACTGCTGCGTAGTATTTCATCTGAACGGGGAACGAATGATTAGTGTGAGGAAAGTTGGATCTCATTTAGGGCCTATTCATGCGAAATAGATGCCCTATCTTTTCGAATGCATTCCATTCGAGGCAACTTATGATGCAGCCGAGTGTTTGACGCAACACGAAATCGAGAGGGGTGCATGAGAACGAAGTGGATTTTTTAGACAACGCGGGATCTTATTCAAGCAGCTTTCTCAGCGGTCAGTGATCGCCCTTAGCCAAGAACCTGGTTCGACATTGGCCATTCGGCATGCATAGATGGACGGCACCGAGGAAGCAGGCCCGGCCCGATTCGTATCAGTAAATCGCAAAGCTGAGAAAACTTGTACCTGTTCCTTGTTCCTCTAAATATCAGTTTCCCGGACGAGGATGGATGTCTATCAAGATCACTCCCAGCATCAAATTCTTTGACCTGGCCAAAAACCCCCTCTCATTGTTCTGGTCTAATGAAACCCGAAGTCTCTTTCAGCTACGAGTGGCGATCTGATCCCCTGGAGATTCATTATATGGCAAGGGAGAACGGCCTGGTCAACAGCAGCTTTGAGGGTTTGAGGATCGTTGAAAGAATAGTCCTTACTGTAAATACAAAATAAGCTTGAATAATATAGGCATGGCAATATGTAATTATAAGTAATTTCCCTGTCTTTCAGAGCGAGTCATTCGTTCAAAAAGGCAGTCTATTACTGAAGAGAGCTGAAAATATAATTGTGCTATATGGTCCTTTGATGGACATAGATCGTTTGCAATGACCGCATTTTGCCGCATCTAGCAATATGGGCAGCAACAAAGAATGCACCTCTTTTCGCACAAGCCAAACCGCTTCCCTAAGTGCCAACGCGGAACACCCTGATATTATCATGAGATACGCACGCCATACTTAAAGCATCAACTTGCAACTCACTGCAATACCCAGAGGCCGTCGGCAGGGGTACAGGCTGCCCCTGTGGACACTGCGGGTATGAGGCATTCCTCGTCGGTAAGACTGACAAGTGTACCCTGATCATGATTTTAATAAGGTCAAATTGATGAACCTTAGGGAATGCCGCACCAGCTCGTCCCAGCAATACTCCAATGGTGCGTTTCGCAAATTAATCCACTCAATGGCACCTGAGTGGTAAATCAAATTTGCAAAGACCTTCAGTAATGACCATTCTACTGACATGTCTGAAACTCGAGGAGCAGGACGCCTGACGAGGGAACTGTGAATGTAGGTCCGCCGGCTTGACTAATGACTTGAAGAGCATCGATAAGAGTCAGACAGTCTCCGCCCTCGGGCGCACTCGGAGTAAGCTGGCTACAAGAACATCCAACTGAATGTAAAGTGCGTTAGAAGTGATATCAAGTTCATTTGAAGGCTGTGTATATACGTACACTGTAATCCACACTGACACTCTGGTGCAGGAGTCTTGCACTCGGCAGCGCTACGTCGCAACAACTCCGATGGACTGTTGAACGACTTTCTGGGTTGGGAAGTCGTAGCGGCATGCGTGGACAAGCTATCATCCAGGCATATGAACGTTCTACTTTGAATCTCATTTCCGTTGGCATTGATGATAGTAGAATTGACTTCAATGGCCGACGGACATGAAGCGAGTCCATCGCTTTGAACAGCTCGCAAATTAAGGATTGTAGCAAGGCTTCCAAAAGAGTAGCTTAGGAAAAGGGAGTACACAGCAAAGAGTCGCATGTTACGAAAAGGCTCAGTAGGACCCTAAGATGTGCGCCGATGTGAGAGACCCTCCCCATCTCTGTCCCGTTTTATGGAAGCAGTTGGCCTCATCGCTTCAAGAGAATATGGTTCGGAAGATAGCACGGGTCCAGCCAATGGCAGAAATAGAAGAGAAGCTTGAAGGCTGCACATGAGAACAAAAGTGGTAGTATCCCTTGAGCTAGCCGAAGATAGTCCATGATCTATGATCGAGACTGGTTTAGAGGCCTAGGTTTTCATCAGGTACGCGTAATGGAGAGTTCCATAGTTCCGTAGTTCCGATACTCACAAACCGCAAAAAAGCAGTAATGTGTAAGTATCGTTTTTCTGATTTCTAAAAGGGAGTTTGTTCCTGACCGTAAGAGCCGACATGACAGAAGAAACTAGAGCAAGGAGTTCCGGTGTTGCTGCAAAATCAGCAAGGTTCTATCTACTCTGTTCCTGCTTTCAAGTTCCCATGCGAAGACCAAGGCATCAGTTCGCTGAAATCGAGTGTGAATCTCGTCCATTATTATACATCTTGGACCTGAGGCCTGGACAACATGCAAATGGCTAATGTAGGACCATGAATAATGTGTCTGGAGAAGCTGCATACTTTCAGGTCGCATGGGACACCGGCCTTCAAACATTTGCGAGTTGAGACTCGAGAATGCGGTGCACATCAGAGAGCACAGAGCAGCGGTAGGATTTGAGGATATCGGTGTACAGTCGTGATCTGAGAATCAGCGAGAGATTCCCACGAATACAAAGTGAACTTGTTACTTGAAAAGGCTTCAAATTCGAACTTCGCGTACATGATTTAGTGAACATATAGCCATGTAAAAAAACACTAGCACTGCAACGTTCGATTCGCATGCTCCACTATTTTTTCAGGAAATCTAGGCCGTACATAACTATTCATTGAGTCTATTCAGGGACTCGTAAGTTTCTGGTCTGTCTTCATCACTTTCTGGCAGAGTGATTCTACCCTGGGGTGATAATGACAAGCGATCTAAGGGCCGATGCGGAACATTCTGAATTATTCATAAGAATCATGTATGTATTTTATAATCTCGGGGGCTCACATTATGCCGAATTTTCCATCCATCGCGGTGCAATTTACTCCAGTGTTTACACCCGGCTCAAGGCAATTAAGGTCAGCAAAGCCAGAAAGTGCAGCCTGATCATAGAATGCGTTTCAAAATGCTGTGACACGGAAAAAAATCATATTTGGGAGCTCACGAGCTCATCCGAGCAATACTCGAGTGGCGAATTAGCAGTCAGATTGATCCATTCGATAGCACCTGGGTGATCGACTTATCAAGAACGTCTGCGAGACGGAAACAGATACGAATAGGCGTACACGATTGGAACATGAGGAGCTGAAAAGTCTGTTGATGGACAATGAAAGTTGCTCCCAGTGCTTGGGGGATGACTTTGAAAGACTCGATGAGAGTCGAACAATCATTGCTGACCGGAAAAGACGGCGTTAGATTAATGCAAGTGCAAGAGACTAATCGGACGAAAGTTTCAGTGCATGCTTGCATTTGACCGAATCTTTACTGTCGACATGCACCTGGTTGCCCGTACTGGCAAGTCGGAACACCATCCAAGCATTCGCTGACTGTGCGTCTGGATAGTCCTGGCATGCTATCAGGAACAGCGATGAATGTCGTGGCAAGCGTCGGTACGCTGGCGCCGGCGGACAAACTACCATCCGGACACTCGAAAATTATACGTTGGATATCGTTTCCGCTCAAATTGATCGTTGTAGAATTGATCAGTGTAGCGGAAGGGCACAATGTGATACCTTTGCTTCGGGGTAATCCTGAAGTAATATTTGCTCCGAAAGTCCCCAAAGAAAAGGCGAGCACCAGCGTGATTGCAGCGCCATACTGCATCTCCGCCAACAAATGGGATGTGTACTGCGGAAGTGGTTACAGGCCGACCTTGAACCATCTTATATGGCATGCTGTCTGACTGTGGATGAAAAAAATCTTCTCTAGAAGCGGATTATACCAATGACCCGAGGCAGAGATGACCTGTCCGCATCACAGACCACAGGATAAGCTCATCTTGACTAGAACAATCTTCCATGATCGGTAATTGTTAAAGAGTCAAGCATACCATGGGAAAGTACTTGTTCCATGATTCAATCGAGGCGTACAGTCAAGCAAATATACATACATTTTTGAGTTATTTTGGGCCCCTTCCCGAAGAGGAGAGATGGATGGGGATCGGAAGAGTAGCACACAAAGGCCGGGACAAATTCGAATACAAGCAACAGAAGACCACCCAGTAAGCTGCAAAGATATGCATGCGTGTAAAGTTCCTTGTTATTTCGAGTCTTGAGAATTCTCAAAGTGCCTGACGCAGAATCGTACCTGTGGAGATCCAGTCTAGGCGTTGCGGAATATATATCGAAACAAGGATTGCCACTGCCCATACTCCCGGACTTTCATGTCGAGTGGAATCAACCCGTTTGACGCGGTTTCCTACCACGAAAGCTACCCATGGGAAGTCCATTTCGGTCTTTGGCCTTACCAGTGCGATAAAAATGAGGTATCAGCAGCAGTATGGCGTTTCATCCATTGCATCCTTGGTAGAGCTGGATGAATGAAGACGAGTTTTTGAGTGCACCCATTATCGGTAAGCGGGTTGATGGTGAGAGATAGACAGGTTGATAAAAACATTCACACGATTACATAGATGATTCAACTTAATTCCCACAATTACGAAATTTGATATACTAAGTTATCAGCCCAAGTTTAGACCCTCACAGTACTCAATATTGAAAGCTCCTTGTCACCGGGAAGTCGTAACAGTGATGAACTGTATTGTAGATAATGTCCAATCTGGTGAGCAATCAGGGTCGAAAAGAGTCTGACAGCTAGTAGTATCCTGTTTCTGACAGGGAATTCATATTTCCAACTTGAAAAGCGACTCAGAACGGCCTGAAATGTCTATTAGCATCCCGAAACATTTAATGGCGGAGCTCACTGGAGGCTCCACATTCCGTCACTAGGAGTGCAAGACACTCTGGTACTGATATTGTTTTCGGGACAGTCTTGGTTGCTCAGACCCACAAGTGCGCTCTCAGGCTGTCACATGGAACAGAATCGACAACTTCCTCAAACCTTTACATAGAAAGAAAAGAACTGACCAATTAATTGTTGAATTACTTTCTGGTTGTAAAGTCATAGCAGAATGCATAGACAAGCTAACGTCCAGGCATTGGACGTTCTACTTTGAATCTCACTTTCATTGGTATTGATGATAGTAGAATCGACTTCAATAGCCAATGGATATAAAATGAGTCCATGGCTTTGAACAGCTCACAAATCAAGGATTTCAGCAGAGCTTACAAAAGAGTAGCTTAGGAAAAGAGTGTACACAGCCAAGAGTCACATCTTTCGGAAAGGCTCAGTAGGACTCTAAGATGTGCGCCGATATGAGAAACACCGTCCCCATCTCTGTCCCATTTTATGGAAGCAGTTAGTCTCATCACTTTGAGAAAAAATGGCTTATGCCATAACACTAGTTCAGCCAATGTCAGGAATAGAAGAGAAGCTTGAGGGCTGCACATGAAAATGAGAGCAGTGGTATCCTTTGAACTAGCTGAACATATTCCATGATTGGGACTGGCTTAGAGGCCTAGGTCGTCATCAGGTATGCATAATGGAGAGTTCCTTAGTTCTATAGTTCCGAAGCTCACAAACCGCACAAAGCAGTAATGTGTCAGTATCCTTTTTCTGATTTCCAGAAGGGAGTTTATTCCTGTACATAAGAGCTGACATGAAAGAAGAAATAGAGCAAGGAGTTCCAGTATTGCTGCAAAATCAGCAAATGTGTATCTAGGTTTCGATGGCCAACAAGTTCCCAGGTGAAAGACTGAGGTATCAGTTTGCTGAAATCGAGTGTGAATCTCGTCCATTATTAACCATCTTCATTGGGAAAAAGTCAAAATGAAAACAAACTCTTCTACATTATATAAGCTTGTATAAGCATTGTAGTCAGATTATCTGGGCAATACCAGCATTTTGTATGAATACAAGCACAGTATAAGCCGTCTAGTCTCATGCAAGCCATATAAAAGCAATTTATTTTATCACAATTTTTGTGTGTTTATATAAATGAAAAGAACTGTTTGTATGCACCTTGCAAGAAGGAAAAAGGCCATATCAACAAATTACATTTCAACTACCATGATTTTGAAAAGTTGGAAGGCTGATCGAGCACTCGAAATTTCAGTACTAGTCTTACTGTAAGGACTCGAACATTTTCCTTTTCTTTTCTGACGTCATCATTTATTTTAATATTCTTTTCCTTTTCTTTTTATTTTTCTTATGCGCTTATTCATCCATTTGCCGGAATATTCCACAATGTTCTATCACGCTCACTAATCATCCCATTCCTTGTCATGTGACTTCCCATTAGAATAGACCTTTCCCACGCCCAAAGTCTATATAAGTAGATAGTTTGACTCTTTCGTTCCTTGTCTTTCTATTCTACTTACCTTCACTGCGACCTAGGTATCTACTCTTGTATTATTAGTTTGCTGAATTCTACTTACCTTCACTGCGACCTAGCGTTCGACGGTCTGGACTTAAGCCTCGTCTTAGCTGTCTTGACCTGAGCGACGTGTTTGGGATTATCTCATTCACGCTTGTTTGTTGTTGTGTTGGCCTGCCTCGACTCAGCCCTTGAGCCGTCCGCCTAACATAATAGAAAGACCTACCTCTGGCTCACCCCCGATTCCGTTGTCATCGAGCGCTCGCCTGTGACGTGTCCCCTGAAGTATATCTTCGAAGGACGACATCGAATGAAACCCGGTTCCTACCGTGCAGACAACAAACCCCTATCTTGCCCGTCGAAGTCCGATTGACTCCGACGTGACCCGATAGTACCCAAAGTATCAACCAATCATATCACCGTGGCGCTCTGAATCACCCTCCTCTGGAACTCCCATCAAACCTTCTCGTGGGTAACGCATAGAGTCCAGTCGTCGACTAGTATCTCCTTCATTATCTACCTCGGAGCCTTTCATTTAGTCATCAATTTCAAAGATGAGCCGGTTATCCGAAGTCGGTCCCGCCCGAACAGCATCCCAATCCCCGTTCCACCCCCAGCCTATCAAGGTGGAGCTAACTGACGAGCAATGAGCGGCCCTCCCTGCGAACTCTAGGTGGAGCGCTTCGCGAGGACATTACATCGTCAAAGCAGGAAATCAAGTCTTTGGCACTTGGTGGGACGAGACTGCCAAGAGGTGGTACTCCCAGAGGGAAGGAAAGTCCCTCCACTGGAGAGTGAAACAAGAAGGCGACGTAGACGAGCCCTCACCCCCTACTCTGACGCAATCAACGGCCCCCTTACCAGACCCATCAGGTTCGACCACTCAAGCGTTGCCCCCCCCTGTCGAGCCTTCACCGGCATTTGGAAAATTCCGAGAACCAGCGCCGCTTATACCGAGAGAGGAAGACGAAGAGGAAGAAGAAGAACACGAGATGTCATTGTCAAAGGAAGCGATGACTGATCTCGCGACGGCGGTTGCACTAGCGCTCCAAGCTGCAGGCGAAGGTGCAAACCAAGGATCAAAGGTGTCGAAGAAGATCCACGTCGCCAAACCAAGAGACTTCGATGGCAAACATGATTACATGGACTTCAAGCGAGAGCTGCGCCTCTACATCTACGCATCTGAGTCGGAGTTCAGGACGAACAAGAGTAAGATTGTGTTCGCCCTGTCGTACATGAAGAGTGGTGCTGCAGCTCGCTGGGCAGAAAGTTACACCAGTGGAGCAGTCGATGGAGATGGCAACCTAACCTTCACGGACGGCTGGGACACCTTCTTGAAGAAGCTGGACACATCGTTTGATGACCCCGCCAGATCCCAGAAAGCCTTCGAACGACTAGACGCGATGTACCAAGGAGACCTCAATGCTGATGAGTTCTTCAACAAGTTCGACATTTGCCAAGTGGATGCTGGCCTAGCAACAGAGGCACACGACGAATGGTTGATGAGTCATTTGAAGAGGGCGCTAAACCCAAAGGTTGTTGAGGGTGTCATGAGATTGCCCAATGAACTGACGTCGTACGAAGAGTTCAAGAAGGCTGCCGTCAAGGTTGACAGGGTCGAGCACCAAATCAGGGACCTGATGGCTGAACGTCGGAGAAAGACAATTAGTTCGACAGCGATGAAACCAGCTCCGACACCACCAATAAGACGTTTTATGCTGCCTCAACAAGCAGCCCATCCTTTCATACCCCCCGCTCAAGATCGTCGTGATGCTACGGGAGTAACGTATGGAGGCTTAGGACAACCCATGGATGTGATGATGAACCAGGTGCATTGTACACATGCTTGTTACAAGTGTGATCAGGTGGGCCACTACATCAGGGAATGCCCGTGAGGTCGTGAAGCGATACGTGCCATCATTGCAGCCTTCGTCCCAGCAGACAGAAAGGCGCTCTTCGAGGAACTCGGCCAAGCAAAGGAATCCTCCTTTGAAGAGGATGACGACGACGATGTACGAGCGGTACCTGCTGAGCTGGAGGAACTCATAGAAGGCGAGGGTTTTCTAGAAGACGCTGTGGTATTTGGGGTGGTCTCGCTATCTGAAGGCGCTACAGATGTCCGTCCTACTAAGGGAGCTGAATGTGTGAAGAAACCTCCAGAAACGAAGCCTCAAGCTATCAGACTCCAACCACTAACCACCTGGCAGGTGCCAAAGACCGTCAGAGACGTGGGGGAGTGGCCTAGTGACGCCGAGGTATGAAAGGAATGCTCTAGTAGGTCCGCCGGATCGAAGGGGAGGTCACAGGAGTCCGCCGGAGTAGCGCAATCTCAGTAGGGGGAAGCTAGGAACTGTATATGACGAATATGAGGCGTAACGTGCGGCGAGTAGGTGAAAAAGACGCCGAGGGGGAATACAATGGAAGGCCTGTGTCGCCGGAGGGCCGCCGAGGTCGAATAGGGGGCCGCCGGGGACGAGGGAGCTCGTACAAATCCGCCGCAGTAGCGTAAACTGGATAAATGAAAGGTAGGGACCGTATACGATGAATATAAGAGGCAACGTGCGGCCAGCAGATGAAAAGGACGCCGAAGGGGAATAGGAAAGGAGGCCTGGGTCGCCGGAGGGCCGCCGAGGTCGAATAGGGGGCCACCGGGGACGAGGGAGCTCGTACAAATCCGCCGCGGTAGCGTAAACTGGATAAATGAAAGGTAGGGACCGTATACGACGAATACGAGGCGTAACGTGCGGCGAGTAGGTGAAAAAGACGCCGAGGGGGGATACAATGGAAGGCCTGTGTCGCCGGAGGGCCGCCAAGGTCGAATAGGGGGCCGCTGGGGACAAGGGAGTGTGTACAAATCCGCCGCAGTAGCGTAAACTGGATAAATGAAAGGTAGGGGCCGTATATGATGAATATAAGGGACAACGTGCGGCGAGTAACTGGAAAAGACGCCGCAGGGGTGTAGGACAGAAGGCCTGTGTCGCCGGAGGGCCGCCGAGGTCGAATAGAGGCCGCCCGACAGGTACAATGGAGTGCGGCGGACGTTTGGGGGTAGGTTCCCAGTCCTAACTCACACACTAAATGTCAGAGGCGCTGAAGGAGAATAGAACGACGAGTCAAGGGTAGTATATAGTCAATGGGGGAGCTCAGTACATGAGGGGGAGCTCAGAGTGAGGGAATCTCGAACTCTGGCCCTTGTATGCTGTGGAAGCTCTCTGCTATGAATGTGCTCTAGTATCTCTGTATACTGATGAATATACACTCTATATATACTCTACTGCTCTCGCCGATGAGTCCTACTGTCTGACAACATCTCCTGAGTCACTGGGCTCACCAAGGGCCGCCGCCGGAGCATCTAGGAGGCGTACGGCAGTGCCAACGTGAGGGGGCTATCCAATAGTATGATATATCGTGTATCTGCAATAAAACGGGTGCCGGCGGAGTCTGGCTTGGCGGCGGCGGTCGGTGGCTTGGCACGCCGCTGTACCACATGCCTGACTGCCATATATGGTCTAGAGTCGCCCGCCGCTTGGGGGGAAGTCGGGAAACATCGGGGCCGATGTTTGGAGGCTCATATCGCATATATGAGATAGAGGGCGCATCAGTCAGGGTCTCTGGGCCGCCCAAGGCCGCCGCCGCACTCAATATAGAGTGTAGGCGATCCATGGTAACTAAGGAGGGCGCCGGAGCGGCGGATCTGCAAGTCGCCGCTCGATCGGCGGCGGATTCGTAAAACTGCGGCCTTTAGTGGCATATGAGCAGGGATGATACTAGATAAATCCATAGGCCTTGGGGGACTGCCTGGTAAGTTGTGGGAGGCCTCGGCGAGGGCACCTGAGGACGCCTGAGTGGCCGCCGGACCAATCTGAGGCTTGGGGGCCGCCGCAGGGGTGTCCAAATCCGCCTCGAGGCTGTACGTATGAGGAATCGTAATAACGAAGGCCTATAATGATTGGGGGACATCTCCTATGGTGTCTGGTGCTGGGTAGGAGCCTTCGGCGGATGTGTATGGGTGCCAGGGAGCCAGCGGCGGACTCGTCTGGGCTCTTGGAGGGCGCCGCAGGGGGAAGCGTAGGCTAGAATCTATAGATATGTGCTCGTATGGCCTCTAGAGTGTGGTATGAGTATGCCCTGGTCCTCTGAGGTGTAGGCGGCGAAGGGATATGGTATCTGAAGTGGGGGAGAGCCATAGTATGAGTGTCCTGGCACAGGACTGGCCAGGGCACTACACCGTCTCCCAGACCTCGATATCATCCACTTCAGGTGAGAATCCGGCTGCCCTTCGCTTCGCGTGCAGGTACTGAGCCTTTTCATCTTCTGTCTGGATATCAGACCGCTGTAGACTATCAGACTCTCCTAGATAGGGACAAAGGCGGCGGCGGCGGCGTTCGACCACAGGGAGGCGATGTCAAAGGTGTCGAGAGGAAAAAGGGGAGGTCCTACCAGATCTACAGACTACCTACAGGCTTTCAGAAGCGACACTCAGCTCAGATGTACAAGGATCTGGCTGTTAGGGCAGATCCGCCGGGCCTTCGAATAACTCGCCGCGGCGATCCGGGCCTTGGCGACTGTATAGGGATCGCCGAGTCCGACTGAACCGGCGAAGGGGTCGCAGCGGCGGACTGGGTGCGGGGCCGGCGGAGGTTCGCACCAGTGCAATTCCGCCTGGTAGTCGGGGAGATGACGTCGGAACGACACAGAGAGGATGCGGGAGAGAGAGAGTCGACACCACTTAAAAGGGGAGTAGTGTCGGCGGTGGAACGACGCGGAGGCGCGGAGGCGGCGAGAAGTGGGAGACTGGACTCAGTCGAAAGGGCGCCGGCGCCGACGGAAGGGGTGAACACAAGAAGAGTGACAGCTGCGTCGAGGCGTCGACGAAGTATAACAGATGCCTAGAAGAGTGACGGCTGCGTCGAGGCGTTGAGGAAGAATCACAAATGTTCAGGGCCCGAGCGGCGGCGGAGGAAGACCGCGGGATTGAGAGAGAGAGAGACGGCGATGCAGATATGAGTGGGACGTCCCCAGAGCGATTACTAGACGAGTGACAGCTGCGCAGAGGGGAGACGACCAGGGCGGCGAATGAGCTCGGCGGCTTCTATCCTGTGAGATCCGGGGCCACGCCGTCAGGACGGGATTGGCGAGGGCACGTGACCGGGAGTTCGCCCGATCCGGCTGTCTGATTCTGTGTATATACTGGTTTCTTGAAGGAGGCTTCCTTACTTGTGGTTGGTCTCTGGTAGCTGCGTTCTAGAGTGTATATCTGCTGCTTTTTAGGATAGATACATGCTCTCTATATATACTATGAGTCCTTGATAAGAAATATCACTTAAAGCGGCGGGCGGCGAGGCGTGACAGGCGCGCCGCGACGGCGGGGGCCGCCGCCGAGATGCGCCGCCGAGCCACCAAGACCTAGGGGCGCCCCAATCGGAACGGCGGAGTGCTGGTACGTCGTGTCGAATGTCGGGGCCGTTCGGATCGGTCAGGGCGCGCTCTATATAGATCTGAAACGCCAAGGGGTCGAATAAAACTAAAAAGGGGAATATACGGACGGCCGCCGGGCGCGCTACCGCGCTCGGCGTACAATGTGGGATGATAAGAATATGAAACAATCAACGAAATGGACCTGAGATTGGCTATCGTTCACCCAGCCGGCGCGGCGGCGGGCATACACCTCCGCGATGGCGCGATATACATCCGCCGCAGCGTATCCGGCCGCCGTGCGAGCACTTCCGAAGCCCGGAGTCACCGGATTCGGCGGAACCGTTCTTGAGAGAGGCTGGAGAAGGGGAACTAGGATTTGGTCGAAGGGAGGACAAGGGACAAGGTGATCATAAGATAGGAGTGGAGGCGTCGCCGCCGGTTCGTATGGTCGGCGGCGGCGGCGGCGTGGGTGCTGTTCCTAGGCCGCCGAAGGTCCGGCGGCCGCTGAGCAGGCTGTATTATGGGTAACGGCGGCGAAGGCTGGTTTGCTGACAATAGTACGCGGGGTGTCCTGGGTATGGCATAGGGGAGTACCGCCCTTACAGGCCTGTGCCGCTGGACCGGTACAGGTTAGTGCGGCGCACTACAACGTGTCTGGCGGGGAACGGCATCGCCGCAGGAAACGCGTCGGCGAGGAGGTCGCAAAATGATCCCCAGTTTCCTCCGGAGAGGCGTGGGTCTTGACAGAGGAGTTGCTGGGCGTCCGGCGAGGCCCAAATGTACAGCAGGAAGATTAGAGTCGCCGTGTCGGGGCAGGGGTGATGAAAACTGCGAAGGGCGGCGATGAGAATATTTGGTAGAGCGGTGTAATCAGGGTGCCATGGGTAGAGGAGCATGGGGTGCCCGGGAAGTGTGATTAATTGGGCGAAGTTGAAATCTAAAAGGTGTTGGGCATGGCGGGGGAAGTGGACTGGGTGCGGGACTTGGAGTAGTGGTGTCGCCGGTGCGAATGGAAATGCTTCGGCGAGGCTGGGAACCAGCTGGGGCATGTTGTAAGGAGCGCCGATGGTATTCGTAATCTGTAGGGTAGATGTTTTGGGGGCGGTGAGTAGTTCGCCGACCGCTTTATATATTTTCGGCGAGTGTTTTCCGGGTTGGCCGGAGGGTATGACGGCTTTTGGCGAGGTGAAGTTGCCAGTATTATAGTGTAGAGGCCAATATAGGCGAAAGCCGAAGTAGTGTTCTAATGGAAGGGGGCCTAGGCGAAGGTGTTTCGTGTAGGCGGATCGTCGGCGGGACGAGTAAGTGGGATGGGAGGCTAGCGGCGAGGCTGGTTCGCCGGTAGTTCGGGTATGGTGGCCTGTAGCGGCGTGGGGCGAAGCGAACTTCGAATGGGAGGGGGCCTGGGCGAAGGAGTTTCATACAGGCCGGTCGTCGGCGGGACGAGTGAGTGGGATGGGAGGCTCGCGGCGAGGCTGGTTCGCCGGTAGTTCGGGTATGGTGGCCTGTAGCGGCGTGGGGCGAAGCGATCTTCGAATAGAAGGGGGCCTGGGCGAAGGAATTTCGTATAGGCGGGTCGTCGGCGGGACGGGCTTCGATTTAGAAGGGAGTTCGGAAGTAAAGTTTAAATGGTTAATCATGGAGGGTGTCGTCATATCATGATCTTGATCTGGTACCAGATATGGATACAATGGCCTTGTAGTCAGGGGTAGTGGTACATCGGAAATACAATTCGGCGGGATTTTGGCGGTCCGGGAACCAGTCGGGGACGCCAGGTAGTTAACTAGGGCGGTGTAGGTCGTAGCATATAGGTTGAGGATTTGTTAATGGGTGTAGGTACGGCTAGGGTAGGGTGTGCGGCGATATTTGATGATCGGCGGGGGGGGATCGGCGTAGAATGTTGTATTGGCCGGCTTGGCAGGGGTCTGGAAGGTTGGGGCTGTGTTGTGGCGGGGTTCGGCGGATTGTTCCGGCGAGTTTTGGAGGGGGGAGAGTCGCTGAGGGGTTTGTGGAATTTGAGTGGAGATTGCGGCGGAGCAGTGGGGAGGATTTGGTAATTGATTGGTAAAAAGGGGGCGGGGAGGTCGCGTGTATGGAGGGCTGAAATCGGAGTTTGAATTGGGTGCGGCGAGGATATAGACGACGGGGACTCGTGTCTGAGTTCCCCGTTTCTCTTTTTCTCTTTCCACCATGGCGCCGACGATTCTCAGCGTCAGCAGCAGCAGCGGCAGCGACAGCGACAGCAGCAGCAACAACAGCAGGGAGGGGTCGGAGGCTCCCTCCGACCAGATGGAGGTGGACGCCGGGGCGGCGACGGGGGCTCCTGCCGCGGGCGGGATGTCGCGGGCCCCCAGCGGGCAAGAGGTCCCGCCGGAGTCGCAGGGGGAGACGGAGGAGGAGGGTGGGGAGGGGGGGGGGGGGGGGGGGGGGGAGAACTGGACGCGGCCGTGTGGGCGGCCATTATGGCGGTGAGGGGGTGGATCGAGCGGGCCCGAAACGATGAGGGGCCCGCTGCCGATGAGCTCGATGGGCTCTTGGTAAATTTGTGTTCCCTTGATAATAACCGTGTGAGCTGACGATCTGGTTTACTTTTTCAGAAGGGGCTTGGGGAGCGCTTCCCCGCGCTATCCGACGACGCGAGGGCTGAAAAGCCCGAATATTATTGCGCGGGGAGGTGGTTGGTGAACCGGGCGACGGTGGTGCGGATGGCCGCCGGGGAGGCTAAGGACGCCGCCGAGGCGTTGGACAAGGCCGCCCAGTCGGAGGTGAATCGCCTCCGACGCGTCGCGGAGAGGCTGGCCGAGCGCCGGGAGGAGGAGGCTCGTGAGGAGGCGAAGCGGAGCGCGGCGAAGGTGGCTGAGGAGGCGAAAGCCTCCTTCCTCAAGACGCTCGCCACCCTGCGAGTTGGGGGCCCGGAGGTCGTCGAGGCCTTCTGTAGGTCCTCAGGGCGCGATGAGGCGGGGAACCTGGTAAGTCGTTGTCTTGAATCTTGTTTTTTACTGTCTCTGATAATATCTTCTTAGGTCGCGGCGCCTAAAACGAGCACCAAAGCGAAGGTGCAGGCGCGTCCCGTGGCCAGGCCGGCGACGGGAAAGACGATTACTCTTCCTGGGTCGTCGATCCCTGGTCTTGAGGTGGCGGGTTCGTCCAGCGAGACGCTCAAGGGGGAGAGTGGTCGAGTGACGCGAGGGGGACGCTCGGGGACAGTCACGGGAAAGACCATTACTCTTGAGGTTGAGTCTGATGAGGGGTCAACGCGAGCGAAAAGGTCGAGTGGAAAGGAGGTATATGTCGATGTGTGTTTTATGTCCTGGATCTTATTCTTCACTGACATGTTTCGTTTCTAGGTGCCTCCCCTTCCGAAGCGCGTACGTGAGCCGGTGGTCGAGCCGCCGGCGAAACGAGCAAGAGCACCGGGAGCGGCGGCCTCGGGTGGGGGCAGGGCGAAAGAGGAGGCGACAGGAAGACGGGACGGGGCGGTGAGTGCTGTCTTGAATTTTGTTCGTGACACTCTCTGACTATAATATTCAGAGGGAGGAGGGGGGTTGGGAGTTCGAGAGGGTCGGGCGGCTCCCCAGGGGTCAGAGCCGCCGCCTCCTCGAGTTCGTGTCGCCGGGGTGCGAGCGGTGCATCGGGCGTGGGGAGGTGTGCACGAGGCGCCCGCCGGCGCTCCTGTGCCAGGCGTGCCGGGTATCGCACCACCGGTGCGATATCTTGGAGTTGGACGTGACCTTCCTGGCGCAGCAGGAGGTCCTCGCTCTCCGCCGGCAGTTGGAGGGGATGGAGTCGACGTTGGCGGGAGAGAGTGCGGGTGGGGGGGTGGAGGAAAAGGCCCAGGGTGAACGCCGTGGATAGGCGGCGAGCCAAACGACGCAAACGGCGTCGGCTCGCGGTCTTCGGCGACCATGAAGCGCCCTTGGGCCGAAAAAAAATATTAAAAAAAATAGGAAAAATATAAAAGTACAAAAATATTGTATTTTTCTTTTTCTTGTGTACTATAGTGGCTTGTAATAACAAGCCGAATGTTTTTCTTGTGAGGATGGTTCTTTGTGAGATCAGGGAATGTAAGATTGAGATGGGCTGGAGTGAAATAGGGAGGATAGGCGCCCTAAAAATAGCGCCGGGGCCGAAAGAATGACTTGAGTAAGGTGAAAATGTGGGAGGGGGTGACTCGGCGTCTCGCCGCAGTCGTTTGGGTGATGATTGGAGAGAGTGAAGATAGCGGCGGGTCCGAATAGGTGACTTAGGGAATGTGTATATAAGGGAGAGGGTGATTATGAGGCTTCGGCGGATCTTCATAAGTTGGATTCGGCGTCTAGGTCATCCGCCGCGGTCTCTTGTGCTAGGTTGTCGAGTTCCGGCGTGGATTTCTGAGTGAGGTCTTCGACTGAGTCGATGATTCGAGTGCGTGCGTGGTAGGGGATAACTCTGAATGCTGCGTAACGAAGTGCTGAAATGGCGCCGTTTGCTTCGGCGAGAACGTAGGATCCTCCTTTGGTTCGCCGCACGACAATCATGGGCCCTAGGTACTTCGGCTTTGTCTTCCTGTTCAGCTCATTTTCGATCTGGGAGTTCCGGACCAGCACAAGTGAGCCGGGGGCGAAATTGTAATCTTTAATTGTTGCGGCGTGGGTTTTCTCGAAGTCCTGTATGGATTTGAAACGCCCCTGGATGACGGATTCCTTGACTCGTTGGAGGTCCTCGGGACGTTTCTGGAGTGCCCTTGCTCTCCCCGCGATGAGTTGTGCGTCGGACATCTTGGAGGTGACCGCCGGCGAGATGTACGTCTGTTCGGCGAGGTCGAAGGGGAGTACTGGTTCGACGCCGTGGGCCATAAAGTATGGGCTATAGCCTGTGCGGCGTTGAATCGTGATTCGTTCGGCCCAAATGGCGTGGTATATATGCTGGGACCACTTGTCTGGGCTTGAGTCGGCGAGCTTCATTAGGGTTTCTCTAAGGTCCCGGTGTCGCCGCTCAATGATTCCGTTGGCTCTTGAGTTGTACGGCGAGATTCGAATGTGCTGGACATTGTATTTGGCGAGAAGGCGGGGTAGGTCCTTGGAGAATGAGGCGCCGTTGTCGGTTACGATCTCCTCAACTCGTCCCCATCTTGACAAGATATCTTCAAAAACGAAGCGTGCTATCGAGGCGGCGTTATCTTTGCGCAGCGTTCGGAATTCGGGGTATCCGGTGAGGGAGTCTCGGGCCTGAACGATATACTTGAATCCGCCGGAGGGCGGCATTAACATGACGTCTATATGCACCCTGGAGAATAGCGGCGCGGGCGTCGGGCTTTGCGGCGTGGTATATATTTTCGTAAACTGCCTCGTTTGGCATTGGTGGCAGGTTCTGATATACCATTTGATGTCCTGATGCATTCCTGGCCACCAGAATCGGTCTTGAATCGTTGTTCTGACAGAGAAGAAGCCTTTGTGGCCGAGTTCGTCGTGGGCAGTTCTGATAATGGAAATTCGGCGTTCCGGCGGAATAACGAGTGCGGCGTGACCTTTGTCGTTCTTTCTGTAGAGTTCGCCGTGCTGTAGGAAGAAACGAGTGGCTCGGCGTACGAACTGTTTGAATTGGGCGTCTGAAAAATCGGCGGGGCGGGATGGGGCGGCGAGAAATTTCTTGATACAACCGAGGTCTTTGAATCCTTTTTGTGAGGCTTTGTGATCGGGGAGTTGTACGGGTTCGCTGTTTGGGGTATAGGCCGTGTCGGAAAGGTCTTGGTTTAGGAAGGAGTATTGATGGTCGATCCATTCTTCGAAGCCTTCGTCTCGCGGCGGATCGGTTTGTGCGGCGCCGCGGCGTGATAGGCCGTCTGGGCCGAGGTGTTTGGGCGCCGGCGTATGAATGATCGTGAAATTGAAAAGTAAGATGCCGGCGATCCATCTATTGATAGTGGCGTTGGGTTGGAGGTCTGGGTTGTTAATCATGCCTTTAATATAGCTGGCGTCGACTTCGACGAAAAAGTGATCGATGCCGACGAGGTATATGCGCGCCTCATATAGAGCTCTGAAGAGGCCGAAGAGTTCTAGCTTCGCCTGGGAGTAGTTTCGTTCTCTGTTGTTCCAAGTTCCGGACATGAAACGGGATGGGACCCTTTCGCCGTTTTCGCCGAGCTGTAACAAGATGGCGCCGTAGCCATGAACGGAGGAGTCTACACAGAAATGAACAGGTTGTCCTGACTCGTAGTCAATAGAACGAATGGCGCCGGAGGATGCTACGGCGTGTTTTAGTAGATCCATAGATCGGCGGGCGTCTTCGTCGAATAGGAAGGGCTGGTCTTTGCAGAGTAGTTTGTTGAGACCGGCGGATAGTCTGGCGTAGTTCTTCACGAAGTGTCTAAGGACGCCGGCCGTACCTAAGAATGCCCGAACATCGTGGACATCCCGCGGCGGAGGCCAATCCATTATCGCCTTGACCCTGGATGCGTCTGGGACTCGGCCGGCGTAATTACAGGTGTGTCCTACAATGACTGCTTCTGGTGCGGCGATGATGAGTTTCTTACCCGAGACAGTGGCGCCGACTACTTTGAGGCGTTGGAGGACGCGGTTGACGTCGTTGAGATGTTCCCAGATGAAGCGGCGGATGTTCGGGTTCCCCGGAATGGTTTCGTAGTTTCCGGCGGCGAGCTCGTATCGGGATTTAGGCCCTTTTACAGGAATATCGTCGATGTATGGGATACAGACGTGGGGTATTTCATCTTTGAGTACGAAGGTGACGTCGGCGTGCATAATTTGTTGCGAGTTGGTGTATCCCATAGGAATCGACGTGAGGCGAAACGTGCCGAGAGGTGTTTGGAATGTTGTGAGGTCGCGGGATTGTACGTCGAGCTTTCTCTGGTCGAAGGCGACGAATAGATCGAGTGTGGTGTAGCAGGCATGGCCGCCGAAGGTCTCGGCGATGTGTTCTGTGGGGTAAGGGACGGAGGGGTCGCGTATGGAGACTTTGTTGAGTGGCTGGAGGTCGTGTACAAGTCGAAGGGATTTTCCATCCTTTTTAACGACGCAGAACCATCGGGAGCGGTAAGAGGAATTGGACGGCTCGTAGACGCCGGAGTTAATTTTGTCTTTGATTATGCGAACCACTTCGTTGAAGATCCCCGGCGGAATAGGGATGTTTTTCATTACCCACGGCGTATGGTCGACAGTAGGAATTAGAACCGGCGCGAAGTATTGATAGTCGAGGGAGCCCTTTTCTGTTTCGTCCCAAGCTAGGCCGTCTTCATGTTGTAGAAGGGTCCAGTAGGCGAGGTTCTTTTCTTCCTCACTGAGGAAGCCAGTTGGGTCGATGTCTAGGGCGTCGAAGCACTCTTGTGTAAAGCGGCGTCCTGGAATGAACTCCGGCGGATCGATAGGGAGCTTCGGTAGATCTGTGAGCGGCTGCGGGTGTGATTTGCGTATGATGCGGTAGTCCTCTGGAAGGGTCGCCGATATAGGTTTGGTTCGTTGGGCGACCTTTTTGTACTTGTAGGCGTGCCCGGCCGGTTGAGCGGCCGTGGTATTAAGAGTGCTGTTGGAGCGGGGTATTCGGTTGCGTACGGGGAGTGATTCATCATCGAAAATAGAGTTAATGAAGAAGGCTGGATGTTTTTGGGCTTTGTTCTGGGCTGTGAAACCCTTTTCGGCGGATCGATCAGAAAATGAGGTGGAGATATCTATGGTGCGGGGATTGAAGGCGATATTTACAGTCGCCGGGCCGTGATGGAGGACATATGCGTCGGGTATGGTTGGGGGTATACGCCGCATATGTTCCGGCGGACGCCGCTGGGACGTCATTGTCTAGGGGGGCGCTGTTTTTCTGTCCCGGCGCCGCGCTGAATCGTCGGGATCGACATGGTTTCGTTCGTATCGGGATGAGTAAGGTATAGCGTCTGTTCGCCGTCGGCCTCGTCTATGACCTGCGCCCTAGTGTGTACGAAAAACGGCCGGCCTAATAGTAACTGAAAGGGGGCCTTTTCGACGACCTGGACTTGGACAACAATAGAGAAGGCGCCTATGGTGAGTCTGACGCGAGGGATGAGTCCCGCCGAGCGTGAGGTTTGTCTGTCGGCGGTTTCTACTGTGATTGCTTGGCTCATTATCGTCGGGGACCCGAGGTCCTTCCATACCTCTTTTGGCACGGCGATAAATGTCGACCCCGAGTCGAGCAAAGCTTTTACTTCGAATTTATCATCGAGCCAGACCTCGATTTCGCGGAGGGGAACGTTCGGCGGGGCGACGGAAGGATCTTCGTCGCCGAAGTTAACCGGCGAGGTGGGCCTCGGGATCGAGGCGTACATTGCCATCTCGTGATCAGGATTTTCCCTAATTAGTTCTCGGCGCCCCGTGACGAATTCTTTACACTTCTTTCTGATTTCGGGAGAGGCGGCGAGCAGGCTTCGGATCGGCAGGGTGACTTCCGAGTCCAGAATCTTGTCGAAAACGTTCGATACCGCGGCGTCATCGTATGCTGGTACGGTGGTTCGGTATTGTGGCTTCGGATCCGCCGCGTCATCCCTGTGTGGCGCCGAGGGCATCGGCGGCGGGGCCGGGCGTTGTCCGGGTGGTTTCCCCTTCTTGCTGTTATCTCCCCATTTCGGGTTGGGGTCTCGAGGCGGCTTTCTGGTGGGGATTTCGATTCCGTCGAAAACTTCTCTGGGGCCTGGCCGTCTTCCGGCGGCGGCGAAGGCATTCTGCGGTTGTTCGGGGGATTCTTCTTGTTCAAAAAGGAGCGCGACTCCGTCGCAGGCATCGTCGTCTGGGGGGTCTTCTGGGGTGATAGCCTCGAAGTAGTTCGATTCCTGGATTCGCGGCGGCAGGCCGTTCGGCGGATTTGTATTGTAGGCTAAGGGAGGCGGTGCCCGGTTGAGGCCCTGGTACATAGATTCCTGTGATGGAGGGTGTGACTGATACATGGATTGTTGAGTCGGCGGTTGTCCCTGATATGTGGGATCCTGCCTCGGCGGAGCGATCCTTGGCGGCGTGTCGGATACGGGCTGAATGGGGAGCTGGACGCCAACTGGTGCGTAGTTTGGATTCTCTATGAAGAGCTTATTAATCCTGTCCAGTACTGACATCCCCGGTTCTCCCTGAGGAAGTCGGCCATTGGAGGGGTACAAGTACCCTTTGGCGTCGGCGAGCATGATTCCCCTCTGGATCAGGGAGATCTTGGTGGGACAGTCGCGGGTAGAGTGTGTTACACTGGCGCATACGGCGCATTTTCCGTTAAATCTGGCTTGTCGGGGCTGCGGCGGGGCTCCTGCGGTTGGCGGCGGAGCGCGGCGGTTTGACTTCTCGGTGGCTTCACGGAGGGCGCGCATTTCCTGGATTAGGAGGGACACCCACGGTTCTTCTTGCTTGACCTGGGGTTGGTTGATGACTCCGTAGGCCGGAGCACCGGGCTGCGGCGGCGGCGTGTACGTCGTAACTTGTGTATAGGTGGGCATGGCCGCTGTCGCCGCATACATCAGTGGTTGGTCGGCGGTTGTGAGGCGGCCGCCGGTTAGGATGCGTTCTAGTTCTCTTACAACTGTGTCGATGTCCCAGGGCACGCCGGTAGGGTGGTCGTGCTTGACAAACCGCAAATTAAGATCCAGCTCTCTGTTTAGCGTCGGGTGGAGGCCTTCTCTGAACATACGCTTCTGTTCGAACTCTGATAGCATGCCGGCGTCGATAAGATACGAGGAGACGGTGATAAAGTTCCTATGGTATTCGCCGAGGGCGGCGGTGTTCAGCATAATTTGGTTGCGGCTTATGTTAATAAGGTTGTGGAGGTCGCCGAGTGTGTACTGGGTCGTAGCGTTTGGGTAGTACTTTAGGATAGCGTCTTTGAATGCCATAAAGTCGTTTCCTCTCGTTTCGGGCCTTTTGCACCATAGCTGATCGTCTTTAGCGTCGGCGTAGCATCTTGCCCAAGCGATCATTTGTGCATCTGTTAGGCCGGCGCTTCGTCCAAATAGCCAGACTCTGTTAAAGAAGATGGGGATTTCCGCGGGGTCGCCGGAGGCGTTGAACTTCGGCGCGCGGCGGTCTCCCGGGTAGGGCATTGTAGCTCCTGGCACTGGTGGGTTGGGACCACTTAATGGATGGGTATCTGGGTCACTGAGGTCTGGGAGAGGGGGAAAGGCGCCCGCGGGGGTTGGTGCTGGTGCGGCATAGGCTGGTGCGGCGGGGGACGGCTGTTGGGGGGGCGGCGGGGTCGATCCTGAGGCTGCGGGGGGCGCGGCGGGAATGCCGGTATGGGTGCTGGTCATTGTTGGTATCGAGGCCGTCTTAGGAGGTGTACTGGGGGTGGGTGGTTGGGCGTTGTCAATTGGGGAGAGCCGCGGCCTCTGAGCTGGTGTCGGCGGCGTAAGAGGGGGGGGTGGGGAGAGCCTCGCCGATCGCTCTTCTTCGACGGGGGATAGTGGAGAGTCGGGGGTGGTTGCGTGGCCGTGTACGAGGGAGTCGGGGACGTAAAGGTCGTCGTCCTCCTGTTCTTCTGCGGCGGAGTATAACTGTAGGCCGGTGCGGCGGTGGAGATCTGGGGGGTTGTCTATGTCGGAGAAGAGGTCGGTTTCGATGGGGCCGGTGGCTGGAGGTTCCTGGAGGGATATTGACAGGTCCTCGATGCCGCCGGGGACACGAACGTGAGTACTGGGGCGAATTTCGGATTCGCGGAGGTCTTTAGGAACGTGGATGAAACGAGGGGGAATTATAGGCGATATAGGGTGTGCGGCGGCGGTGCTTGCGCTTTCGCCAGGCGGTGGGTTGCGTGTAAAAGGAGTGATAGATGCTCTTCTGGGACGCCGGGTGGGTGGGTCGTCTGCGGCGATGGAGGCGCGTCGACGGTTCGGCGCGGACGGAGATCTGGGTGCGGTGGGACGGGGTTCTTCTGTTCGGCCTCTTGTAAAGAGTGTGGAATAATGGTATGGTTGGCCGGCGGTTGTGGCTGAGGCTGTTTGACTGTTTTCCGCCCTTCTTTGCAGCCTTAGTGAGTATCGCGTGCCCTTGGAAGGGCCTGAGATCGGTTGGAACGACACCTTTTTACCTCCCTCGCGGTGGGCTCCAAAATGTAGACTATCAGACTCTCCTAGACAGGGACAAAGGCGGCGGCGGCGGCGTTCGACCACAGGGAGGCGATGTCAAAGGTGTCGAGAGGAAAAAGGGGAGGTCCTACCAGATCTACAGACTACCTACAGGCTTTCAGAAGCGACACTCAGCTCAGATGTACAAGGATCTGGCCGTTAGGGCAGATCCGCCGCGCCTTCGAATAACTCGCCGCGGCGATCCGGGCCTCGGCGACTGTATAGGGATCGCCGAGTCCGACTGAACCGGCGAAGGGGTCGCAGCGGCGGACTGGGTGCGGGGCCGGCGGAGGTTCGCACCAGTGCAATTCCGCCTTGTAGTCGGGGAGATGACGTCGGAACGACACAGAGAGGGTGCGGGAGAGAGAGAGTCGACACCACTTAAGAGGGGAGTAGTGTCGGCGGTGGAACGACGCGGAGGCGGCGGAGGCGGCGAGAAGTGGGAGACTGGACTCAGTCGAAAAGGGGCGCTGGCGCCGACGGAAGGGGTGAACACAAGAAGAGTGACAGCTGCGTCGAGGCGTCGACGAAGTATAACAGATGCCTAGAAGAGTGACGGCTGCGTCGAGGCGTTGAGGAAGAATCACAAATGTTCAGGGCCCGAGCGGCGGCGGAGGCTAGAGAGAGAGAGACGGCGATGCAGATATGAGTGGGACGTCCCCGGCGCGATTACTAGACGAGTGACAGCTGCGCAGAGGGGAGACGACCAGGGCGGCGAATGAGCTCGGCGGCTTCTATCCTGTGAGATCCGGGGCCACGCCGTCAGGACGGGATCGGCGAGGGCACGTGACCGGGAGTTCGCCCGATCCGGCTGTCTGATTCTTTGTATATACTGGTTTCTTGAAGGAGGCTTCTTTACTTGTGGTTGGTCTCTGGTAGCTGCGTTCTAGAGTGTATATCTGCTGTTTTTTAGGATAGATACATGCTCTCTATATATACTATGAGTCCTTGATAAGAAATATCACTTAAAGCGGCGGGCGGCGAGGCGTGACAGGCGCGCCGCGACGGCGGGGGCCGCCGCCGAGATGCGCCGCCAAGCCACCAAGACCTAGGGGCGCCCCAATCGGAACGGCGGAGTGCTGGTACGTCGTGTCGAATGTCGGGGCCGTTCGGATCGGTCAGGGCGCGCTCTATATAGATCTGAAACGCCAAGGGGTCAAATAAAACTAAAAAGGGGAATATACGGACGGCCGCCGGGCGCGCTACCACACTCGGCGTACAATGTGGGATGATAAGAATATGAAACAATCAACGAAATGGACCTGAGATTGGCTATCGTTCACCCAGCCGGCGCGGCGGCGGGCATACACCTCCGCGATGGCGCGATATACATCCGCCGCAGCGTATCCGGCCGCCGTGCGAGCACTTCCGAAGCCCGGAGTCACCGGATTCGGCGGAACCGTTCTTAAGAGAGGCTGGAGAAGGGGAACTAGGATTTGGTCGAAGGGAGGACAAGGTGATCATAAGATAGGAGTGGAGGCGTCGCCGCCGGTTCGTATGGTCGGCGGCGGCGGCGGCGTGGATGCTGTTCCTAGGCCGCCGAAGGTCCGGCGGCCGCTGAGCAGGCTGTATTATGGGTAACGGCGGCGAAGGCTGGTTTGCTGACAATAGTACGCGGGGTGTCCTGGGTATGGCATAGGGGAGTACCGCCCTTACAGGCCTGTGCCGCTGGACCGGTACAGGTTAGTGCGGCGCACTACAGCGGGAGGAAAGGAGTTGGATGCCTTCGTTAGCATCGTACACCCAAAGGTAGCAGGTGATGACGAAGTAGACTTGTCAAACCCCCTACTCGAAGAGGAAAACTTCATTGATGCTCATGCACTGATCGACTCAGGGTGCACGGGCTCATGCATCGACAAAGGTTTTGTCAAATGGTATGGTTTCCCCACCCAAAGGTACATTCAGCCTAGACCAGTCTTCAATGCTGACGGAACAAGCAACGAGGCTGGATTGATCAAGGAATACGTAGTCGTACGAATGTTCTTTGGGAAACACGAGGAAGAGATTCGACTAGCAGTGACATCCTTAGCGTCAAGCAACATCCTCCTTGGACATGACTGGTTGACGAAGCATAATCCTGAGATTGATTGGAGGTTAGGAACAGTTAAGTTCACCCATTGCCCTGACGAATGTGAGTCGCCACTGTCGAGCGAGGAGATAGATGAGGAGTTTGTGAGGAATGTGCGGATGAAGGAAGCGGCAAAATGGCCACCTTACCTGGAGGAATATGCCAACGTCTTTAGTGAGGAATCATTCAAACGATTACCAAACCACCAAATGTGGGACCACGCTATTGACCTGAAACCAGATTTCAAACCCAGCGACTGCAAGGTTTACCCGTTGTCACCAAAAGAACAAGAAGCGATGAGGGAGTTCATTGAGGAAAACCTAGCGTCAGGACGTATCCGACAGTCGAAGTCTCCAATGGCGTCACCATTCTTCTTTATCAAGAAAGAGGATGGGAGCTTACGAGCAATCCAAGACTATCAAAAGCTCAACGAAGGGATGGTCAAGAACAAATACCCATTGCCGCTGATAAATGAGCTCATCGACAAGGTTAAGGATGCAAGGTACATCACAAAGCTCGACATTCGTTGGGGATACTACAATATCCGGATTCGTGAGGGAGACGAGTGAAAGGCAGCGTTCTGGACAAATCTAGGCTTATTCGAACCCACAGTCATGTTCTTCGGCTTGTATAATGCGCCAGTGATGTTCCAAGGCTTTATGAATGACATCTTTCGGGAACTAATTCATAAGGGTATCGTCATCATTTACCTCGATGACATTCTCATCTTCTCAAATGATCTAGAAGAACATCGCAGACGCACCAAATGAGTCTTTGAGATCCTTCGCTAAAATGGACTTTTCCTAAAGCCACAGAAGTGCGAGTTCGAAGTTGACACAGTCAAGTACCTTGGACACATTATTGGCAATGGTGAAGTTCGAATGGATCCCAAGAAGACGGCAGCAGTACAGGACTGGCCAGTTCCAAGGAACGTCCACGAACTGCAACAATTCCTGGGATTAGGAAATTGGTTGCGACGCTTTGTTAAGGATTACAGTTCAGTTGTCAAACTCTTGACTACCCTAACGGGTAAGGTGGAATGGAAATGGGGCAAAGATGAGCAGGCAGCGTTCGAGGAATTGAAGCGTCGTTTGAGTAGTCCTCCTGTGCTAGCGATACCCAACAACGAGGACCCTTTCCGTGTAGAAGCAGATGCGTCGGACTTTGCGACTGGTGGAGTCCTTCTCTAGAAACAAGATGGCAAATGGAAGGTGATCGCTTATCGGTCGTCAACATTCCTAGAGGCAGAGCGAAATTATGAGATTTACGACAAGGAAATGCTCGCCATCGTTCAAGCCCTAAAGGAATGGCGACAATATCTCCATGGAGCTAACCAACCTTTTGAGGTATGGACAGACCATGCAAATCTAACGTACTTCTGATCGCCGCAGAAGTTAAATCGTTGACAAGCTCATTGGCGACTCGATTTAGCTGAGTTCGATTTCACGCTAGTCCATAAACCCGGAAAGACATTGGGAAAAGCTGATCTGTTGTCACGCCGGGCGGATTATGACAAGGGCGAGCGCGATAATGAGAACGTGACTTTCGTCAAGAAGGAATGGCTGGTTAGAGGAATGGTTCAGACATCAAGAGAAGTACTTGTTGAAAAGGTCGTGGAAGCGCAGAGACAAGAGGCTGAGGGAGTGAGGCCAAAGGACGTCGAGAAGAGAGGGGACATGTGGAGAAAGGGCCACCGGCTATACGTACCAGCAAGCATTAGAGAGGACGTCATGAAGGAACACCATGACTCGACCCTCGCAGGACATCCAGGAGCAACAAAGACGATCCAGCTAATAGCACGCAGGTACTGGTGGCCGAGGATGAGTGCAGATGTGCGGGTGTATGTGCGGGGGTATGATCGTTGTCAGCGGACGAAGGCTCTAAGGACAACGAGAGCAAAGGTTTTGCACCCTAACGAGGTGCCGGAGGCGCCATGGCAGATTGTCACGGTCGACCTAATTGGAGAGTTGCCAGAATCAAATGGTTTCAATGCGATTTGCATAGTGGTTGATCGCTTTAGCAAACAAATCCATGCGATTCCAACAACGACAAAGTTAATGGCGGAAGGCATGGCTAGGATCTACAGAGACCACGTCTTCTGATTACACGGACTACCACGGAAGGTCATTCATGACCGAGGGGTGCAATTCAACGTGAAGATGATGAGGGAGTTGTACAAGCTCCTCCACATTGAAGGCAACCCGTCGACAGCGTATCACCCACAAACTGACGGACAGACAGAGCGGGTTAATCAGGAACTGGAACAATACCTGCAGCTATATGTCAACCATTGGCAGTCAGACTGGGCGGACTGGCTGGCTCTCGCAGAATTCGCATACAACAACCACGAACATTCAGCGATGAAGCTATCTCCCTTCTTCGTCAATACGGGAATGCACCCCTTAGACTTCATGGGGGTTGGAACAGCATCATCGAACCTGTCAGCAGAAGAATTTGCCAAGCATGTCAAGGAGGTGCACGAACTCGCTCAAGGTAACCTAACCCAAGCAAATGAAGACATGAAGCATTTCTACGACCGCCATGCTGGGAAGTCCATTACCTATGAGGCAGGGCAGAAAGTCTTCTTAGATGGGCGAAATATCAAGACGATCCGACCGACGAAGAAGATGGATGATAAATGGTTCAGTCCCTTTGAGATAGTGGAAAAGGTTGGCACAAGCGCATACAGACTCAAACTACCGAAGACCTAGAAGAAGGTCCATCCAGTTTTCAATGAGATCTTGCTCAAACCAGCCATCCAACTGTCCTTTGAATCGCAAAAGAAACCACCTCCACCACCGCCAGTGATCATTGATGAGCAGGAAGAGTACGAGGTTGAAGAAATACTCGACTCGTGTCTGCATCAAGGCAAGCTCCAATTCTTGGTCAAGTGGGTTAGATATGAGGAAGCGACTTGGCAGCCAGAATCCGACGTCAAGGATAATGCGCAGGAGTCAATTCAAGAATTCTACCGCAAACATCCTGGAGCTCCGAGGAAGTTAACGATACCTCAACAAAGCCTGCAAGCGCTGTACAAGTTCACGTCCTCAGAAGGCTTATGTGGTTGGTCAGGACGCCCAACCTTGAAGGGGGGGTGATGTAAGGACTCGAACATTTTCCTTTTCTTTTCTGACGTCATCATTTATTTTAATATTCTTTTCCTTTTCTTTTTATTTTTCTTATGCGCTTATTCATCCTTTTGCCGGAATATTCCACAATGTTCTATCACGCTCACTAATCATCCCATTCCTTGTCATGTGACTTCCCATTAGAATAGACCTTTCCCGTGCCCAAAGTCTATATAAGTAGATAGTTTGACTCTTTCGTTCCTTGTCTTTCTATTCTACTTACCTTCACTGCGACCTAGGTATCTACTCTTGTATTATTAGTTTGCTGAATTCTACTTACCTTCACTGCGACCTAGCGTTCGACGGTCTGGACTTAAGCTTCGTCTTAGCTGTCTTGACCTGAGCGACGTGTTTGGGATTATCTCATTCATGCTTGTTTGTTGTTGTGTTGGCCTGCCTCGACTCAGCCCTTGAGCCGTCCGCCTAACACTTACACAGCATTGTTAAGATACTGAACGGCTTCGGATTTGCATCTATTATATTCACAATCATGTTCTGCTCTTACAAGTAATGTATCAACATGTTTTGGTACTTATAAATTGTGGACAATAATGATACGTGGTTGACGGACAATGCATGACCATAAAATATCTATATCGATTACACTACTTACAGATCGGCGAGGTTGTCAGATGACTCCTCACTTTCATTGGTATTGTCTTCTTCCTCATCTTCATCTTCTTTGCTACCTTCATCTTCATCTTCATTCTCGTCGCTAGATTCTTCTTCTGATCCATCCTTTTCATCTTCTGTCATGTCCGTTTCTTCTACATCATCATCACGGTTTGCTTCCTGTTCATCTGTCCCATGTTGTAGATCCTGAAGTAAGTCATCAAAAAAATTCCAAGTTATTTTGTGTCCTATTCCGCCCCCTAAGAACCACATCAAAATATCTCGGTCGACAAATCTGTATAAGAACATAAGAGAAAACAGTGCTGAAATCAAACAAAAAGAGAAATTACTCACATGTTCATGTAGTAATACTGGTATTCTTCTCGATTTGGCTCAAGAGATGATAATTGTGATGAGAAAGGAGGCAAGGGATTTTTTGAGTAACCTGTGAAAAACTTGGGTATCAAGTGAATGCCGCAGATAATCAAATTGGGGTCCAACAGTCCAAAAGAGTTAGAATCTTTGTAGTTCATGTGTTGAACTACAGGTAAATTCATATGTAAAAAAGAGAAATTTTTGTCTGAGATGACCTGATACCAATGTATCCAAGCAATATCTATTCTCTTGAAGGACTGGCTTGTCGACTCAGGTCCGTGGTAAGCGAAGTATAGATGAAAAAGGCCGAGCATCTTCACATAGACATATAGATGCGAGTTCTCAGAATCTGATGAAAGAAGCATAATATTGGATTGCGTGTGTGGATTGAGGGTGTCTTGTTCTTGTCGAACATCGTAAGTCGTGTAGTTGACGCACAGTACTTTGTACCAATATACTTTGTCATGCTTGATTTGTAACCCATCGAGTTCGTCTGAAGAATACTCATCGTCTTCGTGCCTGCCTAAGACTCGACTGAGTACATGTGAGCGAAGATTAATCCAAAAGTTCTGTAAAGCAAGTATAAATGTTTTTGATTGTAGAGCACTGTAAACACTCACCTGAAGAGCCAGATCGTGCTTATGTTCTTCAATCCAAGCAGAAATATGGACAGACTCTTTTGTGGAGTCTGCCATTTGATAATGAACATCCAGGGCTGTCTCAGGAAGCCGTTTGGAAGTCGTTTCATCAGGAACAAAAGTCCAAGAAATTCTTTTTCCGATCTCGAACAGCTTTCAAGACCGTTCTTCCAGCTTGAAGATATCTCTGGCTGCATGATGTTTGTTTGTTCCAGAAAAATACTTCTTGATGCATTTATGTTGTGCTTCGCCCTATTGAAGCTTGTACTTAGTAATTCATTTCATGAAGTACAAATACTTACAATTTGTGTCGTGTAATTGTCAGTTGGGCCGTTTATTGGAATGAACTTGGCATATCCACCGTGTGCATGAAACTTGGGCGTGTATATGTTGAGCTGCATCTGTTTTGGAGTTAATTTTGTCGGAGCTTGCTTCACTTTCATAGGGTCTTTCTTGATCATGGCGATTTGTCTTTGGCCTCTTGCTGCTACTTTGCTTGGTAGCTCCCTTGTATCGTAAATAGACATTTCTTTTACAAATAATCGAACCTGTGATCCAAATTTCTTAGTGAGATACTCCAGTAGTCATACAGTCGACTTGGTGTGGATGCATAGCTTCGCAATACCATGCCAAAATGCATAAATGAATAAAAGTTCCTTTATGATTCTGTCATGTTTCTTCTTCCGAAGGAGACCTTCGAAAACAGGAATCACACACTGAAAGATATAAAGAATCAAGTACAGAAGAACAACAGTATAACTTGATTTACCTGTAGCATGTCTTCTAAATCACAAGCTGCAAGCTTTTTCATACTAGATATATCAGTAGGAAAATATCGTATTATGTCCCATCCAAATGTAGGGACAGAGCGATACCTGTAATTTGATATAAGCTGAGTGAAGGCAATAGAAACAAGATAGTATTGACGCACCTGTTGTCGAGGATCAGGATCACATCACCACCTTGAGCACAAAGTAAACTGATTAGTTGCTTGAAAGTTTTTTTTCCAAAAACCGAGTTTGACTTCATGCATGAGATCTGGAGCGAACATGGTATGGAAGTCGAAACCATGTGGATAAAGGACAGAAAATGCATTCTAGAAAAGCAGTTTGAGTGTGAGCATTAATTGTTCAAATACAACTTGAGCTATAGTAAAGCGGAAAGGATCGAATGATACTATTATGAGCTTAAGCTACTTACCTAAACAGGGACAAGGGACTGATCATGCAATAAATTCTTCACTTTTGCTGATTCGACCTTTCAACCTGAGAGAAAAATAATCTTTTGCACTTTTGCGATCTTGTCTTGTCTCTGTTCATTGTCAGTCTGTTTATGGGCTCTTCGATACTTGTCAGCAGTCGTACCAAGCTGGCGAATGTGCTCGCATGAGATGAGGCACGTTGGACATGGATGCGAGCCCATATTATGAAGCGTTATGACAAGCATTCTTTTCAAAGACCCAGTAAGTAAATTGAAACAAGAATATTAAAATGAAAACCTACTGTTCTGGATAGTCTGCTGAGTATATTGCAAACCTTGGAAACAACTGGTGAATTACTCCATCAGAGCATACAAACGGAATTCTGTTTGTATATGCATCAGTGAAACCTTGATAGAAGAGCACCAGAGAAAGAACTTTTTGCATGAGTTCTCGTCTGAGATGAGTGAGGCTTTGACCAGAGGCATTATGTTCATAGTGTTCTCAAAAAGCGTCATGTACAGTACCTGAAAGCTTCAGAAGAGTACATGAGAATGAAACAAATTGAATGACTGAGCACGTACTGAAGGAATATAGGCAAGATGATGGCAAACTTGTTCCGTAAGTTTGCAACGTGAGTATTTTGACTGGCTGCCAAAATACATGTAAAGCGGCCATAGTGAAGTGGTTCTGAAGTTAGTCAAGTGAGTCGAGTCTGAGTAAAGCATGATAGGTAGAACAAAATTGTCCATTCCCTCTTTCTTCGGTCTGGATTGTAGTTGTTCATGTTCTTTGAGCCAGGAATCTGTTAGGCGGACGGCTCAAGGACTGAGTCAAGGCAGGCCAACACAGCAACAAACAAGTGTGAATGAGATAATCCCAAACACGTCGCTCAGGTCAAGACAGCTAAGATGAGGCTTAAGTCCAGACCGTCGAACGCTAGGTTGCAGTGAAGGTAAGTAGAATTCAGCAAACTAATAATACAAGAGTAGATACCTAGGTCACAGTGAAGGTAAGTAGAATAGAAAGACAAGGAACGAAAGAGTCAAACTATCTACTTATATAGACTTTGAGTATGAGAAAGGTCTACTCTAATAGGAAGTCACATGACAAGGAATGGGATGATTAGTGAGCGTGATAGAGCATTGTGGAATATTCCAGCAAATGGATGAATAAGCGCATAAGAAAAAGAAAAGAAAAGGAAAAAGAATATTAAAATAAATGATAACATAAGAAAGTAAAAGGAAAATGTTCAAGTCCTTACAGAATCACAAGAATACATTTCATTGTAGATTCGTTCTTTGTCGGTTCTATAGCTTGGCGTCCAATACTCCCTATAAGGCATGTAATGAAAAGGAGGAGCCGTCTTGTCGTCAAGTGCTTTGTGGATGGTATCGATGAGGGAGCGATAGTAAATTCCATCGACAGTGAACTCTGGAGTCTCTGCCTCACCCCCGGCATGCATCTTGCCATCTTCTGGTGGCAGCTTGATGCTCACCTCTCCTTTTCGCCATCCATCTGCTTCTTGTGGACTCAACTGGTTGCTTTGGTCATTGTATGCATTGATTAGATCGTTTGCCGCCTTTGCACTGTACTCTCACAAGTCGTCCATGTTGAATTCTGGGTGCATAAGCACACTGTGCACAAGTTCGTCAATTTCTTCATTTGTTTTCATCCTGAATTCTCTGTTGGCTCACAGGGTGAGATGATACACAGTGCCATTTTTGAAGGGTGTGTAAATGTTTTATTTTGCAGTCTTTGAGAATGTTGGCGAGCAAAGGTCTTCCAGACGAAGAGAGACATCTGGGTCCATCGGCTTGTCTGGATAGACATGAAATACTCCATGTGCATTTGGCAGAGAAGTGTATGGATTGCAAGTGTGTGGCTCTGGCTCTGGCTCTGGTTCTGGAATGAGTGGCGGAGCAAGATTGAGAAAATGAGGAAGTGAAGCAGTTGGCAGGACAGTCGGGTTCAAAGTTGACGGCAGATGGTCCATAAATTTCTTCAGTAGCTTCTTTTTGCACTTTGTTCCATCGGGGACTTCAAGTGGCATATTGAATAGAGCAGCTGGAGCAGCAGGAACAGGAGCAGAATCATCAAGGTCCATTGGAAAGTCTTGCGGCTCTAATGCAAGATAATCCGGTCTGGCCAACTGACCTAAACGTATGTCAGTGTCTCTTCAGAAATTTATGAAACTAAAATACACACTCTTCAATATAATCTTCTTCTTTGCAGCTGCTGCAGCTTTGACCTGATTCAGAGTGCTGCGCTTTGAACCAATAATTCCTCCATCTTTATGACAATGGCTCTGATGAATCAACATGCCTTTTCCTTCTTTGAAAGACTCACCGCAATATGCACAAGGTACTCTTTCCATAGTTCAGATAATATTGGCTGCAAGTTTTGCATTCAAATGCTGTTGAACAGAGGTGAGAGATGAGTGCCTTCAAAATTTTGTGACGTGTCTCAGTATATGCGCAGCACTACGTGATCATCCACTTGCTCTATTTTACACTTCACAACGCGACTCCGTGATCTTGTGTCCCCTCCACTATGCCAGTTTTTCGTACCAAAGACAATACCAATAGCACAAACACCAAAAAGAGCAGCCACAAGCTGTTAGGACCAGTGTTTTCGGACGAGGTGGTCAGTCCGAGCGTACCGGAACAAGTCCCTGCTTCCTCCTTCTGACAATGTATGATTGGAGAGTAGAGTAGCGAAGGTTAGATGTACTACTTAAGAAGCGAGCTATAGGCTCAAGCTTGACTCAGTAGTAGAGCAGAGGTTCAATCAAAGGGGTACAGTTATGATTGAAAGCACAAAATAATTTTGCTGAGGGACAACACCCCGCTCAGCTGGCGCCTTAAATAAAGTTTCTACTGAATACTACCGACTACCAAATACTACCGACCATGCCTCGCCATTGGTTAGGACAATATGTTTCAGCTGGTATCACCACTACTTTCCTGCGTCTGTAGTACCACTGACAACTCTGGTGGTGCTACCGAAACTCCTGGTTGCACCACCGACTACTTCCTTCCCTATTAGGCAGGCCCTAATTTCCTTTCGTTCCGAAGAAGCTTTCCCCAGGCTTCTATCGATCTCTGTTCCTATCACATGTTAATCCTCAACGCCAATCCTCCCACGAGAGACTTCTTCCATGTGCCGCGATCTCGCTTCGCCGGCGCTCCGTTACTCTGGCCGAGCTTCTGCCGTTAGTCTTCCATCATGGGGCTGACCGTTATTTCAGGATTCGGAATCGGCAACCCCTGCCGATCATCGGAGATTAACCTTGGCGGCTGTGTAAATTTAGCAGACACCCTTCTGTGCCTAGCCGCGATATCGATGTCAGAGAATTGTAGTCCGGTACCCGACGTTAACCTGTATCTTCTTCCCAGGTGATTCGTCTTGCGCCATTCGTCGACTGTAATAACCCCTTCTTCCGATCGTTCCCATGCTTCTAGCATTCGATCCGTTGCTTCTTCGATAAGACTTTCGACGTCCGATGGCGCACTGTAATAGATTGGCCAATCGACTTCCACTGCAGTGTTTCGACACAAGGTCTGGTGACGATGCTGATTGATCCAAGCTCTCACGCCAACCTTCAGTGCATAGATATCCCTGTCGCCGAGCCATACAGATACCTCGTGATCGTATGCGCTCATTCCGCGGTTCGGCAATGGTTGGTCAACCGTTCGTTCTGAGGGTCCAGGTTTATGCCGAATCTTGACATCGGCCCCTTCCCTAGTTACTAAGCGCTCTACGAAGTTCTTGAGGAGCCATTCCGAAAGAACCCAACTCCTTTGGTATGCCAAATAGCAGTTTGTACAAACCAGGCTTTCATGAACAAAGCGTCTGGTTGCACTATGCCGATATCGTCTCTTCTGCAGGAGTTCCATGTATCTTGCGATGTTACGGTCTTCCATTTGCACGTAGCTTCGCTCGGGTGGAGGAGTATGTCCAATGTGCATTCCAGCTAGTCCTTGCTGTAAATCGTATGGGTCCTCCCTTTCGTCGCGTTCGTCCTCGTAATATCGTCGATCGGGTTCCTCTTGAATATATTCCACAGCGACCTCCCCAGGTCCTTGCTGTACTGGTGGGCGAGAATCGCCTCCACTATTCTGTCCTTGAAGCCTTTCGAAATGCTCTTGATTAGGCTGCATAATTCGGTGTGTAAAGTGTCTGATACCACGCCGCATTGTATATCCACAATTTTCGTAACACAAGCCTGCACTATACAAATCACGCTCCAGCAAGTGTGTGGTCCTAGATTTGGACTCATCATCTCCTGAAGGCTCACTGCCCCCACCACCAACAGCCAGCAAGAACAGCAAGAACAATAAGAACAACAAGAGTGGCACCAACAATAAGAACAACAAGAGTGGCACCAACAATGGCAACAACAACAACGGCAACAGCAACAGCAACAGCAACAGCAATCTTAGGCGACAGTGAGAGAATGCACCTCTGAGTTCGGATGCGACCTTATGAGGCTTGTCACCAGCAGCACCAACTCACGCTGACAATGCTCAGAATACGAAGTGATTCAATCTTTTCTGCGAAGACTTAGTGACAAAGACAGGAAGGAATAAGAAAGAACTGTAAGCTTCCATTATCTTGTTTCACTAATTACTGATATTTTGGCGCATATATTCAGGGCATAAAATTCAGATTTGAGACGAGTCAAGCAACTCGCCCAATTCGTCAAGAGGAATATTGACCTATGGGTCAATATTCCTCATGCTGTCAACATTGGAAGGGCCGTCGCCTTTCTGGATGGCTATAATTACCTCGAACCCACTGACCTGGAATATGACGCTGATGCAAAGGAGAGGGCAGAGGATATCATCCAAAAGAGGTGAGCCCTTGAAATATCCAGTCAATCAACTTCCTTCACCATGTTCATGCGTTCTGGCTACAGTGGGAAACAGAAGGACTTGTTTATGAAGGTTTGCAACAACATCATGGCTCTATTTGACAAACAGTCTGGAATGATCAACAACCTCGATCCTGCCCAGGAAAAGGCATTTTGGAAGACGGTAAGTAGATTATACTTTTTATTCTCCATGTTGTATTTCAGTACGTTACTGTTTCAGGTACATCGCAAGGCATGTCAAGGCAGGAATAACGATATGGAGAGGATAAAGGCAAGTGTGAACATGTTAGTTCTCGGGGAAGGCAGGCCAGATCCTCCCATAGACGAAAGAGGAGGTAAGGCGAACTTTGGAATGAGCCATCCTCAATTGTTGAGGATGATCGTTCTGATGTCCATACTACATAAGCATGGAAACAAACCAGAGTAAGTTGATATAGCATTTTCTTATTGATACTGACTTCGTTTCTTTAGCTTTGAAGACATGGTAAAGTCTGGTAAGCTCAAGATTGACCATTTGTCTTTCCCAGCCTTCATTTTTGATATGAATAACTACAATCCTCGAAGGTCAGCGACCTCGCTTCTTCGAGGATACTATCCAGTTCGTGTGAGTTTTTTATCTCATACTTATTATTGCACTTCTAACAATTCTCGTCTCAGATTCTCAAATGGATTTTCAAGTCTCCATCATCTGCAAAAGGAGTATTGTGCTCAACTCATCGTACAAATGCACAGATCCTCGGTATAAACGTGGTAACTCCAGAAATGATCGCATATGCTTGCGTGCATATAAGTCCCTTCATTCTAAGTTTATTGCAACGTAACTCAATTCCCCTTGCTTTCCATATCACTTTAATTACTACGGTCCCTGTACAATGGCATTCTTACCTCGCGTCGAGCGACTCTGCATACTCTTTCTCTAGGCATGCTTTTCCATCTCTAAGCAGACAAGTTGGGCTGAAGTCGATGGGCTATTCAACTTGAAGAGCTTCTATTACTCCGTACTGAAGCTCTTCAAGAACAAGGAGACTAAGTGGGCCAAGGATACATTGCAGCGGTGGACAGAGTGAGTAATGCATTTATTTTGACACAATATATAATATATTTTATCTTTCTCTACTTTAAGGGAGATTTTCAGCTCAGAAGACCCCATGCAGCCATCGGATGAAGATGAAGACCCAGACAACAAAACCTCTCTTGGAAACATCCTGGCTGCAATAGATGAATACAATGGACACGATTTTGCTAGTCCTGAGGATGAGCAAGATGAGGCCAACTCTGACGTTCAAGATCGCCAGGAGATTCTCAGACCAGACAAACCTGAAGATGAAGTGCAAACAGAAAATGAAGAAGAAGAAACGAATCAAGAACTTGATCAGGACAGTCAAACTCAAGAGAACTCACAGTATATTGAACTCGCTTTTGAAGGCATGGAAGACTAGAGTATTGTTTCTTTTCCCTCGTAACCACTCTTCTCGACTTGGAATTGCGCTCAATCCTTAGCTCTGGTATGCAAACTGACCCAAGATGTTTATCATGGCTTTCGAAGGCTCGCATCACTATTGTTCGCTCAAATGCTCTACTGAAGAAACTAGCTTCATTTCCTTGCTCCCTTTACTCAGTCTCCAAGGTATTCTAGTCGCTTAAGTGCTTTTATTGCTCTCGAATCGCTTATTACTGCTATGTAATCACTTTAAGTACATATATTACTTATACCGAGATACAATAACATGATCAAACTTAAAGCCACCTGATAAAGTACAATAACAAGTATGACTGCAATTATCGCTTCTGGAGTGCTTACATTAAAACAAATTGCTTACTGGACTTGAAAATGGCTATACCTGCTTGTAGAATAATTTATGCACTATAAACTCTTTCATATATTGGCAAGTTATTTACAATTTCAAAATCACTTTGTAATTCTGCCTTGCTTCTGGTTTGCTTGTAGTACCTTATGGTGTGCTGACAAAATAATTTGTCCCTTACAATTGCTTTCATGTGTTATACCTATTATACCAATTTTACATGCTTATAAGCACCTTAAAATTACTTAGACATTTTCCCGATGTTGGACCTGAGCCCTACTGGATCTGGACAACATGCAAATAGCTAATGTAGGACCCGTGAAGTTGTGTCCGGAGAAGCTGCATACTTTCAGGTCGAATGAGTTTTCAAACATCTGCAAGTTAAGACTCGAGAATGTGGTGCACATCAGAGAGCACAGAGCACCGTGGATCGGCTGTTCAATCGTGCCGATCTGAGAATCAGTGACAGATTCCCACGAATACAAAGTGATCTTGCTACTTGAAAAGCTTCAAATTCAAACTTCGCACACACCATCTACCCGATCGTGTAACCATGTAAAAGGCAGTAGCACTGCAACATCCGATTCGCATGCTCCGCTACTTAATCAATAAGAAATGTGGACCGCACATGACTATTCATTGACCCTCTATTCATTGAATCATAAGTTTCTGGTCTATCTTCATCACTTTCTGGTGCAATGATACTATCCTGAGTGGCAATGAGAGACGATCTAAGGGTTGATGCTGAACATTCTGAATTATTCATAAGAATAATGTATACATGTCATGATCTCAAAAACTCACAGTATGCTGAATCTGTCGTTCGCAGAGGTGCAATTTGCTCCAGTGCTGATACCCGATTCAAGACAGTTGCTATCAGCGAATCCCGAAAACGCAGCCTGATGGTAGAACGCTGTTAGAGAATCTATGGTGCAGAAAAAGATAATGTACAGGGCCTTACGAGCTCGTCCCAGCAGTATTCGTGTGCTGAACCAGCAGAAAGATTGATCCACTCGATTGCACCTGGATACTCGACTTGTCAACTGCGTCTGTGAGAAGGAAGAGGATACAAATAGACGTACACGATTGGAATGTGAGGAGTTGAAAAGATTTTGTATGAACAGTGAACGTTGGTCCCACTGCTTCAGGAATGACTTTTAAAGAGTCGATGAGGATTGAACAGTCATTGCCGACTGGAAGAGATGGCGTTAGATTAGTGCAAGCGCAAGTTACTAGTTGGAGCATAGTTTCAGCACAGTTTGCATTCGACAGGATTTTTACTGCTGAAAGCGTACCTGGCTGTCCGCACTGGCATACCGGAGTACTCTGTGTGCATTCGCTGGCAGAACGTCTCAAAAGACCCGGAATGCTATCGGGAGCAGCGATGAATGCCTTCGTGGCAAGCGTCGGTACAGTGGCGCTAGCGGACAAGCTACCATCTGGGCATTCGAATGTGACGCTTTGGATGTCGTTCCCGTTCAAGTTGATCGTCGTAGATTTGACTAGACTAGCGGAAGGACACAGCGAGAGACCATTGCTTTGGAGAAATCCCTTAGGAATGTTTGCTCCAAGTGTCGTCAGAGAAAAGTAGAGGGATAGCGTGATAGCAGCGAGATGTCTCATTTTCGCAAACGAGTGAAATGCGCTTTGAGGAAGAGACTACAGGCCTAACTTGAGCCACTTTATAGGATATCCCACCTGACTGTCTCCGGAAGGCATCCGCTGCCGAACCAGCTTTGGGTTAGGTGCATCTAGATGCTGAGGAACAGACAACCTGCAGTGTGGCATCTGGAATCCTCTAAAAACCAATGCATGCTGAATATGACAGGTTCAGATCATTCTGATGAAAAATTATCGGCAGTCAAGCGCACTATCGGAATTTTTTTAATCCGATGAATCGACTCGGAGGAAGCTAAGCACGGGTGATCACATTTCTGAGCTATACTGGACGAGCAGGACGCATGGAGAGGGTTTGAATTGAATAAAAACCAACAGAAGACCTTGCAGTAAGCCACAAAGATGCGCACCCGGGCACCGCTCCTTGCCTCGGGGATTCACGAAGCACCCGACACAGACCTGTGAAGATCCGCACAATGCGCATCAGAAAAAGGGCTTTACCGATACTCCTACCTGGTCTCGACCAGGGCAAACCAGTGCAGGAGAAAAGGAGAACTCGAGATCTGGTGTTTCCATCCATTGTATTCTGGTCGACTCGGTTGAAAAAAAGCACGAGTTTTTGCGCACACTCGCTCAGCGGTAAAAATTAGTTTGCAGCGACGGGTGGAAACTACGCCACAACGGCGAATTACACAGTTCCCACGAGTACGTAAACGATTCAACCCCATTTCCGGATTACGAGGTTTGATCGAGAGAGGCTTTAATAAACACAAACCCTCACGGTCTATACTTGCTATTGCTATCATATTGGAAGCCCTTTGTCGCCGAGGATAACCCGAACAGTTCTCAAATATTTTGCAAATAATGTCCAAGATACTTGCTACATCAGAGTCACTTCTGAATCTTGGGTAGACTACAGAGTTGGAAAAGTCTGACAGCCATTAGTCTGCCGTTCCGGTGAGGAATTAATAGCTCTAGTTTAAGAGCTGACCCGGAACAACCTGAAATCGCGGTTACAATCCAACACCAAGAGCGTTAGTATGTTTACTCACTGGAGATTCCACAGTCCATCGTTAGGGGTGCAAGACGCTCCGGAACTGACATTGTCTTCGAGACAGTCTTGGTTGCTCAGACCCATAAGTGCGCTCTACCACATGGAACAGAATCAACAACTCCCTCAAACCTCTAGAAGAGAAAGAAAGAGCTGACCATTTCGTCCCAGCAATATTCAAGAGGTTGGTTTCGAATACCATTAGCCAGGTTAGAGAACTCGATTGCGCCTAAAGAAGAAATTAGTTGGAGGAAGTATGATATACATGTATGCGCGCACATGACTCAAACTGGAGAAGCTGGAAAGTCCTAGGCTGGACTACAAAAGTGGATCCTTGGAGCTGCGGGATGATTTGAAGAGAGTCGATGAGGATCGTGCAGTCAAGTCCGGTTGGCGCGTTAGGGGTTGGGTTCGTGCAAGCACATGTGGCTTATCAAAACGTACATTCACCAATCACCGTTTATATCCGCATTGGGTAGGAGACTCACTGGGTTGACCGCACTGGCACTCCGGAGCAGCAGTCTTGCATTCAGCTGCATTGCGTTTTGCTACATGCGACAAAGTGTTCGGAATGATGACAGGGAATCTTGCCACGAGCGAAGATTCATCGTCACGCGCGGATAAGTTATCATCCGGGCATTCAAAGGTAGTGCTCTTGATTTCATTACCGTTCACGTTAACGGTCGTGGAATTGACGACAACGGCGGAAGGGCATGATGCGAGTCCCCTGCTCTGGAGAGCTCCAGACGCAACGGACGTACCAAGGGTTCCAATCGAGAAGAATAGGAGGAGAGCAGTTGTAGCGATATGCATCATTGTCAGCTCGCGAATAAGATCCCTTAGGATGGAGATTTTCGTCTGATTTGACTCTCGTTTTATACGATTGTAGACGCACAACGCTTCGTCTGTTCCGTTCAGGACGAGTCTCTTCTCATCCGCTTGGGGCTAGCCCACAAGTCCTAGTCTGTTAACGTCAGAATACTGGTGACGTGGTCCGAAACCTATCCTTGAGGAGCCGCAAGCTATGTACGGCTTCAACGGGACAGTCCTTTCGACCAATGAGAGTCAATAGGAACTCTATAGCATCGGCAGGTACACTGAAAGATTCGTAGCACATGGCCCTTGAACAAAGAATTCGCAACGCACCGTGCATCATCACACGTAAATGCGTACTCCAGAAGATCATGAAGCCTCGGCATCCTGGTCGAACTTGCACGATGTGCGGTTCTTGTCGAGTAAAAGAACCATACAATGCGGAAGAGACATATGTAGATCGTCGCTCAGAGCGCCGCCGAAGGCAACTCTGTGATCACATATCCAGAAACAGTAGCGGGCATGCTACGTTCCTGGCTATTTCGAGCCCCAGCGACTTGTGCACCGCCAGATGCAAGGCACGCCCTTCCCGGAAGCCTACTTCCGTTCCAGGTACTTTCTGGACTTTTTTTTTTTTTTTTTTTTCCCCCGAGCCCAGGTTCCGCGGTTTACCTCAACGCCGCTGTAAGATTGCACCGCGGTGTCTTGAGGAAGAGAAGAAGAATAATCTTTTGTTTGTATTCTGCCCGTGGTCATCAGACATGAGTGGTGCCTTGAAATTCGCGGTATGAGAGAATGCAGGAAACAGGTCCTGACGCAACGAAGGCGTCCTCCTTGCCGAGCGGTAGAAACTCTCCAACGTCGAAGCATTGTTCTGACTCAAATAAGGCCAAATAATATCACGTGCTCAGTTACCGTTCTCACAGCTGATCTTCCAGATTTCAATTGACAGCCATTTTATTTTCCACAGCTCCAGAGGGATGAGCTAGGTCATGTACAGGACCACTTCTTCATTATAAAGTACTACTGAAATCTTAGAGGGTAAGTATCGCTGATATTTTATTTGTTTGGCTCCAACCAATCACATATCAAAGTTAAGAAGCTCTCAGGTTTATGTAAAAGTCACCGCGGAGAAAAACACAGCCACGGATGACTGTGTTCTGTCTATCATCTGCCTTTGCCCGGGGTAAGAGCAAAGCGTAGTTGATGCCGATCGTAGGCGGAATCGTGAGTGGTTTCAAAACCAGTGAATCGCCATGACATGAGCTAACTTACGTGAACACGGAAGGACCTGACGGGGGGGACGATCGGTGAGTTTGACCGCTGGCTAACGTAACGTTGAACTGTGATGTCCATTCTACAGCCGCATTTGGTACATTACTCGTTCGTGTTTTGATCATTGTTTGCAAACTCGCTTGGATTACGATCGTGTTTTCTTGGTTTCCTAGGTTTACGATGTTTTCTTTGTCACCTTTGATCGAGAGGTTCGCCAGTGATACATTACATTCTCGGGCAAAATCCTAACACAATCGTCTTGAAGGTGGCTCTCGTCTGGACCGCCCGATGGAATCTCGGAAAGGTGAGTTCTTGAGATATTTCCTCGGTGCCGGCTTGTAAAGTAACATCCGTCTAGGTGCTCTTCTTTCTCAACCGGTATCTTCCGTTCTTCGACACTTTTCTCTCGTTGCATCGTGAGCTTCCTTTCATTCATTCATAACTTTATGTAACATACCTTATACAGTCTTGCTTGGAAAGAATACCGACAAGGTGTGTACTCCATCCCTTTGGTAGATTTTAATTCTCCGCGATTAAATAAGGTCCAATTCATCCAAGGGGTGCCTTCTTGGATTTAGCGCGGTGACATGTACGTTCAATAGCCTCCCGAATCCGTGGATTAGTCCGGATGAGTAGACTGACATTGCCTTGGAATGATCAGGGCTGATCGTAGTAGGGATAATCGTCGCGGAAGGTTAGGCCTTTTTCCCGGAAGTTGGCTATCAAACCGTTCTTCCATCTATAATCTAACAGCCATTCTCATGTTGCGAACATACGCAATTTGGGAGCGGAAACGATCCATTTTCATCACTCTTATCCTTCTTGGATGCGTAAGCCGGACGTTACTTCGGTTGTTGGCTACATTGAAAACATACTGCAGGGCACGTTCATTCCTGGTATTATCGTCACTCAATTCGAAGTCGAGTCCCTCGCTTGTGGGTCCCAAGAACTATGTCTTTTCTCGACGACCTTAAGCCTCCTTTTAGACGTTGCAAATCCTAACGGTGGCTGCACGAAGACGAAACCCTCGAGTCCGGTCATTTTCGTCGCGTTTTTGCTTCTTATCTTGTGCGAAACGAGTGAGCAATGTTGGAAATATCGTATCTGCCATCTTCGTTGACCATTCATACAGCCATCGTCATCTTGACGCTCGTTAGAGCTCGGCATCATTGTACGTCGGCTTTTACTTCCGTTGATTTTCATATTAAAATTAATGTGCCTAGATCTTTCTCGCCAGACTCGATCACCCTTAATCTGGCAACTATATAAAGATGGTGTGGTTAATTTTTAACGGTTAGTTCTGATGCTGATGTTCGTTTCTTGTAGGCTTGCTCTATTATGTATACTTATTAGGTTTGGCACTGGAAGGTCATGTTCAAACTTCTCTTCTGACCGATGAACCGTTCTCCGCCAGCCTTTTCACTTGTCAATCTCATCACAGCCGTTGCAGCTCCTGTAAGATAGACTTTCGTCTCTGTCAAGTTCAATAAATAACGGTCGTTTGTTGACAGCCCGCATATACTAATTGGCTAACGACGTGAGCTTTTTCTCCTTTCTTAAATCTTGAGCAGAATCTCTGATCCATTCTGACCAATACACACCACAGTCCTCAACGTGTCATGCACAGTCTGCTCTGTACACGTGTGCTATTGCACATCCGCTCACATAACACGGACGCCGATTCAGAAAACATGTCGACACAAGTCGCTATGTCTTTCACACCGTACTATGATCAAGGACGGACGGGAATGACGCACAGCTCTGCCACGGCGTCCGGTTCTGGCTCAGGTTCAGGTTCCGACGCTGATACGCGACTTTTCCTGACATTCTCTAGTCATACCGAAAGTACGAGTCCTAGTGAAGCCCGAAGTAGTGTCTTCCGATATAAGGAACTTGCATTAGCAAGTCCTGGCGTGGAAAGTTCCGTAATAGAAACCCCGCGAAGCCCGCGCATTGCAGAAGAGATCGAGCTACAACCATTATCACGACCATCAGAGCCTCAAGTCCGATTTACTGGTCCGCTCGAAGGTATTCCAGAGCCGCGCTCACCTACGAAGGGAAAGGATCGACAGGGTTCATAGAACACATGAGCAGAGGCTGGCACTTTTGTTTCGCTTTCTCTTCTATTGCTATCCGTATGTATATTCCCAGATACGTTTGATATCCTTGTTGCTATCTGTCACGACTTGGACTTTGTGTAATATGTGTATGAATGTTGTATTTGTAGTACCCTATCTGATAGTAGATAATTCCTCCAAAATAAAGAAAGCAAATACAAAATACGAGGCTATCAATTATAAGGTGCAGTTGTGACGAGCTCGAATGATATCTTAATATCTTACTTGGCTCTCATCTTTTTGCGACCTCTAAAGCCTTTGAATGCCACCCCACTATCAGAGTCGTCCTCTAGAAGAGCTGCAGCACGCTTCTTCGTTTTTGCGCCTCGTTTCGTGGGTGAAGCAGGCGCCTTCGGCTTTTCAACGTCTGCAGTTGATTGGGCCGTGGAGCGTAACGTGGGAGGGGCAGGTTCCTCGTCGGACATGTCTGCGTCCAGCAAGTCGAGGTCGAACTCCTCGTCCCCATGACTTTCCTTCTCGGCACTTCGAATCTCATCCTCATCGTCGTCACTAAGGAAGAGCTGCTGCCTCTTCCCATTCGCCTTCTTCCCATTCGCCGCTGCACGCGTCTTCCTTATAGCGTGTGGCTGAAGTTCCTCGCTCTCCTCGTCATCATCGTCAATGATTTGCAGCGGACGACTTCTTGTTCTCCGAGGCACTTCCTGCGTCTTGGTCTTCACTGCCTTGCTCTGTGTTTGTATCTGATTCTGGCTTCGTGGCTTAGACATCTGGGAGGACGGTCCGGCCTTGGGTTGGAGGAATGCACGATTCTGGGCCTGGCTGGGCTGCAATAAGCTTTGCTGAGGGAAAGAAGAATCACTTTGGGATGCCCCCTGAGACTGATGTTGACTCTGTGACCCTCTCCAATAAGCTAAAATAACGAAGGTCAACCGATAAACGATACTCGCGCAGAACAAACCGAGAATACGCACCAGGACCCATGCCATAATCATTCTCGACATTCGCTACCAACTCGACAGGGGGCCGTTCCCGAGCATTCGTTTTCTTTTGCAGTAAATATCAGCATTATTCTGATCAGCATACACTCGAAAAATGCACACCTTCCTGAACTTCTTGAAGTCCGGCCCCTTACTCAGTGCGACACTCGCCTCTCTACTTGACTCGGTATGCTTCTCCGGGACTTCCATCTCAACGATTACCATGAAGTTGCCTCTGATATTGCTATCGTCGCCGAAGTCAGCGAGTACTTTCCAGTCATCTGCTTGTGCGTCACTCTCTTGCTCCGGCTTTGAGATACGCAAGTTGTTAAACTCCCGGTCAAAGTCATCTTCTCGCCGCCTTCCTTTCTTCGTCGAGGCAAGCGCTTGGAGGAACGCTGCATCTGTATCGTGCTGACCTGGTGCTGCACCAACCCTCGAGCCCGTTCGCTTGTGAACCTGTGTGCTGTCAAAAGCTTGAGTCTGGACTTGGGATGTCGGTCCATTTGCTTTCGGCGGAGGCCTGACGTGTGGTTGAGTCTGCGGAGCAACGCTATCAATGTCCATCTCCGCGTTCTCGCAATTTGCTGTACTATCAACAGGTAACGATTGGCTTCCTTCCTCTTCTTCAGGAATTGCGACTAAAGGAGGACGTGAAGGCTCGTTCGCGTCGTTTTGCTGGTCACCATTTTCACCGCTAGCCTGCGAAAACATCTGGCTATCCAGTATTCCACCGCTACCTCCATTCGTCATCTGAGATGCTACTCGATCAGGATCCGTCTCGTCAAAGAGAGCCTTGAAACGTTTTAATGGCGGCTGAGCTGCAGCTGGGGTGGTTGCTGCTGCGATTTCTTCTTCCAGACTTGCGAGAATGGGGTTGTAGTCCTTGTCAGCCCTGGCGCGCTTCTTCAGTCGGCTCGAGCGTCCAGTTGTGGTCTAAGATTATTGAGTCAGTAGTACATCTAGAGCGAAGAGAGCTTAGCCCTTACTGCTTGTGATGAGGGTGGCTTTTCAGCCGCTTGAGATTCCTCCGGAGGCACAGAGGTACCTCGATCATTTTGTGCATCAGCAACGAGAGGTACAGATTGTGAGGAGGACAAAGACGGGTCGTCCACACCAAGAAGCTGTGCCTGAGTTGCATTTGTTCTTGCTCGACGAACGAGCGGCTGAAAAGGTTCTCGGTACTTGTAAAGACGTCAGCAAGGACGACTCACCCTTCGTCGCGTAGTTGGAGCGCTGAGACTCTCGCTCTCCAACTCTGCTTGTTGCTCGACAGAAGTTCCACAAGCTTGCTGTTCTTGTTGCTCATCGTGCCTAGCATTTTCAGTGTACTCATGGGCGGGTGATTCAACCGATCGAGACGAAGAGGCATTCCCTTCTTGTGCAATTCCATCGTCATTTTTGGGCATCTCGTTGCTCTGAGACTGCACGGAAGAAGGTCTATCTTCATACGTATTCGGTACTCTGTCAGGAAGAGACGAGTCTATGACAAATTGATTAAGTGTGCTTTGAGGAAATGAACCCGAATTGACCTATCTCTGTTGGCATAACTGTCGAACTGATCCGACTAGTATCCAGAGACACAACTGCGGACAGTAGCTGCGAGAGCGAAACAAAACATAACTCGGCGCTATCTCGTACAATGAGTTTTTTTTTTTTCATTCGAATGAAAACACAGCAAACTTACTCACTTTCTCAATTCTTCAAGCATCCCGTTCCAAGCTTCCCCGGACGCAATCTTCAAAATCTCCGTGTCTCCAATAACACTTAAGTTTCTTCCTCCTTCAGCATCCGACTTGCGTCTATTGCGCGAAAGTGACTGCTTCCATCGCGTTAACCCTGCAGAGACGTCGAACACCTCATATTCACCACCACCTCGCTCCACAAGCGTTCGAGTCTCTGAACCAACTTCTCGTCCCTTCTCCCCTACGAAGAGGAATCTCCACCCTTTCAACATTCCAGCACGCCGTTCATCGGGTTCCCATAATGAGAGTGATTTCAATGATGCAGGAAGATCAGAGTCGACTTTCGGCACATGCTGTGACACGATTGGAAGGCGAAAGTCGGATTCAAGCACGGAAGGTCCATCTGGAGACGTCATTGTTTCGCCTAGATGTAGTAGCTCTGTGAGCCAATCAGGCCTCACGATATGGGCACGGTTGAGGAGGGATATCGCAATTGACGTCGATACGCTGAGCGTACCAGTCAGATGGTGAGTCACCTCCGGGCGGGGTGTTGATACCACCTTGACACCCAAAGAAGCACACCTCTCGAACGAGATAGATGGTGATTTGGGCGGCAAGAAGCAGCAGACAGGACGCCAATGAATGCTACCCCAAGATTATGAAAATGTAAGACATAGAAGTAGATAAGGGACGCAACTTGATATATATCCCTGCGACCAAGGCAACACAATCTCCGGGTAGCACCTCATCCTCAGATGCCGGCTGTATCATATGCCGAGTCACAGCTCCGTTGATATTTCTGCTCACTTGAAGAGCTTTTGTTCTATGGTTCTGCACTTTTAACGTCGGTCTGAACGTCGGATCATTCTATGACACTATGCTCAGAGCAGTATGAAATGAAACCGAAAACAGCTCACCACAGAATCGACGGAATGCTCTCCTACAACAAACGTCAAGTGTTCGCCGGATATTTTGGGATGACTGAGAACGAGTTGAAGGGGATGCTTTTGCTTTCGGCCGAGAGGATAAGTTTTACCAGGTTTCAACAATTTGAGCTCTAGCCAGAAGTGAGCAACCAGTGTACACTACACAAGCAAACTGCTCACTTTTCTGCTCTAAATTTGTAGTCCCTGTTTGATCAAAAGCACCTTCAACAAGCCACATGACCGAGAAAGAGCTTCAAATGTTGATCGTGGTAAGTCGTTGCTAAGGTCCACAAGAAGCCAAGTTCAGCTGAATGAGACAAATTATGAGCTCCTCTGCATCCCTTATAAACGCTTCGGCTTCGACTGGTATTGTCTTCGCAAGAGGACGAAGGGAAGCGTTTTCCGACTCAAGCGTGACAACTTGGGGACGTGATGCGAGTCACCGGTACGTGACCAATCGATTGACTCCGTAACTCCCGAACCGAACTTGTTCACATCACTAGCTTGAGTTGGCCTGTCTGTTGGCCTGTCTGTTGTTTCGGCACCTAGGTCCTGCAGGCATCTATTTTATGGGTGCTCGAGTTCAAGTAGACTATAATCAGATATCTTGGTATACACTCTTCCTTTACTCCCATCGTTTCTATCATGAAGTCAAGCGCTTTTGGTAATCTGCCTGGATGGTAGTATTCTTCTTCACAGCCTGCTTCCAACAGAAGTTGCAGAATGCTGCCGAATTGGACTGTTCGACTGCTTTGAGACTTTTTTGTCCACGCCAGTATTGGTAGATTTCAAGGACTGGTAAAAAGGGATTGGCGTCTGATGCTGATCACAATGCCGATTGGCCTGGGTGTCGTTGCTAACCAACGCTACATCGTTTTCTCATCGTGACGATGATGCGCTTCTCAGACCGGCCTGATGGTGGTCCTTGTCGCAATTCTCATGATTTCATGCCGTTACGATTTCATTCGTTCATCAAGAATTTTACTCGAATTCTCTACGGCTGAAGATCAGCAGTTTGACACACACGTCAAAACGATCGTAAAAGCATCGCCTTGAACAGTTCGTTGCTCACGACTCTATGTTCCGACAGGGACGAACTCAGCGGCGCATCTTACTCGCGTCTGCACCGAGACGACCAACACCTTGCCTCTGGAAGCGGCGGTCTTTTCGCTTGGACTATAAAGATGGCCAGTTTCCCATAAGTCTTTAGAGTTACTTCCCGGGTTCTTTCATCCTTCATCCTTCTACTTTCCTTTTAATTTTCTTTCGTTTTATTTATCGTCTGGAACGATGAAGCTTCTTACCACTCCTTTGATCAGTCTCACTCTCTCCCTCGGTGCTCTGGGAGCCACGGTCCAGATGCGTGCCCCTCACGGTGGCAAGGCATCGGGTGTTGAAAAATGTCCGTCTGCCTACATCCTGACCACGCAACTCATCCAGGCTGGTGACATCACCGTCAATCGATCGACGTATGCTTGCCCGGATAACAGCCTGCGTGAGGCGGCGCAGACGCCTCTTCCGTCTACGAAGAAGATCCCTAAGCAATCGTTCGGAAGACGTGGTGCGTTTGAAGCTCGGAACGCCGCGGAATGCAGGAACCCCGCTCCCGAGTGCCAATGTAGCCAGAGTTGTGAGTTACTTGAAGGATATAAATGTCTACCGGTTGATGTAAATGATTTCCTGTTAGTTCAATGCAGTTGCCAGAACGTCACAGCTCTGGCTCCCAACCCGGGTGATTGTGCATCTCTCATCTCGTCTACGTCGGTGATTTCGCAGGCGGCGGGCCCGACATTCACAGTTCAGCCAGATAATTTTGAGCTTATTAGCTTTGGTACCTGCGCGCTGGAATGGACTAACTTGTCAGTTTCTTCTGCGACTCATCTCTGCCGTGCACCTTCACCTTACATGTTTCTCGCTTATAGTGGTTGTTCGCCTCTTGAATACTGCTGGGATGAACTTGTCCGTATTCTTCACACATCTTCAGTTCTCATTAATGCTGATACTCTCTACCATGGATCTAGGGTGACACTGGAGGTGTCGTCAACCAACTGTGCTTTGAACAGGGCGGCGGAACAGCCGCCGCATGCGAAGCTGACAACGACCTCTGGCTTTTGCAGTAAGCATGATGTTGCAAACGCATTGGATAGTAGAGCTGATCTCCACATTCTTTAGATCCCTTCGTGTTGGTTCTTGAATCAGAGTGTGGAAGCTGCCAGTCCAGAGAGTTTGAGATGGATGACTATGCTTCGCGATGTTTCGTTTCAGTCGGGTTTCATGTACATCTTTCTGGGTCGATAATTTATGACTTTTGGTCTATGGTTGTCAGTGCTACATGTATATCTGCATGCATGAACGTGCGTATGTGAAAGGGAGTAGAAAAGATAATACTACGAAGACGATGTATAATCCTGAATGGCAAGCTTCTTGTGCAAGTCGGCGGCTTCAAGTGTCAACACGACAACCGGCATATCCGGACGATCGACAGGTTGGGTCTTCCAACAACGCTGCATGAGCTCCCACACATTGACGGTAAGGCCCCTGTGCTGCTCCGGCCATCCAGGTCTCTTGTCATTGACAGCAACTTCTGTTACAACTGCTCCGTCATTCAGGTCGGCGAACGGGACCGTACCAGAGAAAATCTATCATATGCGTATTAGTGCAGAACGAAATTCGAGGAAAGAGTACAGTTTACCTCAAAGCAAACGCAGGAGAAAGCATACACATCCGACTTAGACGTAGGTCGAGTGGAGTCCCTGCCAAAACGATCAGGATTCAGGAGTTCTGGAGCTTGCCAACGTGCTGATCCTGTGCCACTGAAAGATGTCGCGGCCGTGACGCCCCGTGAGTCAATCACCCTCGCAAGACCGAAGTCAGTGATTTGGGGTTGGCCATTCGGATCCACGAGAACATTTACCTGTGTACCATCACAGACAATCAAGCCAATTTGTACAGTAGTATAGTAAGTAAATACTTACCGCTCGAAGATCGCCATGGATGACTTGCGGGTTTAGGCTATGAAGATACCCGAGACCACGCGCGACACCTAATGCCTATACGTTCGTGTTAGCAGCTATTGTGCATATCTCTGATATAAATCGCTCTGTACCAGTATTAAGCAATCTGCCGAAGATTCCTCACTCAGATACTTGTTGAGACTTCCTTTATCCATCCAGTCTGAAACAAGGGCCAGCCGAGGCGATTCGGAGTTAGGAATGGCAGAACATTGGGATGATTTAGTCTTCTCCAAACTAGGGCCTCCTTGCCGATTTCCTGGAAGTCACCAAACATCACCGATCAAGATTGGTATTGGAAGTCGGGTGCTTACTCGTTGCTTCTTTTCCTTCTCGTTACCTGTGAACAAATAGAGTCGTAGAAATTTCAGAGCGACTGGCTTCCCTTTATATTCACCCTTCCAAACGTCAGCAAAGCCTCCTCCATGCACAGCATTTGATCCAACTCGAAGAATGTTGACCAAGAATATGTCTGAGGGGAGAATCCCTCGTTTTTCAACCGTTGACTTCAGGAAGCGATTAAAGTGGCGAGCATTGCAAGATGTAGAGTGATCTATCGCCTAATGAAATAGGTTTTGAGCTCGATACGTCATAAGTAGGTAGACTTCACGTACGAGCTGGACTTGGTCGACAAGGTTTTGTAATGCAGCATCGTTCAATTGATGAAGGTCCTCCATGACGGCAGCATCTCCCAGGCGAGATAGGTCCCGAAAAAGCTCTCCAACAGTCATCGTAGACCTGAACTGCCCTTTTATTCCCTGAATGGTCCCCGTAAATGCAAAGGATTGATCAAACGGTTCGTCTAGGCTTGTCGTAAGCCCTCGGCTTGACGTGGAATTAACACTCAGGTCGCTATGATCGGAACCATACCCTTGGCGTGCTATGCTTATTGCTTCTCGAGTCAGTTCCATCATGTAGATCGTTTCCTCTTGCGGTGCAAAAACTTCATCGATGTCTGGCTCCCGTCTGCTCGTTATCAGAAACCGAAAGGCTTTAGGTAATTTCGGAAACTCCGTCCGGAAAAGTTTCATCAAACTACGTCGGGTCTCCGGCGTGCCACATTCGTCGAGGGCGTCGATAACGACAACGACAGGTGGCTCTACATGACGTTCTGCGGCAAGGAGTGGACGTAGGAGTAGCTTATTGAATTGCTGCATTGCAGTTGCCGAGGCGATGTCCTTGTCGTTCTCGATTTCTGCAAGAATACTCGATCCAATGGACGAATCGAATAGCGACAATTTGTAAGCGATCGTTCTGATCACAGATGATGGCTTGCTCTTTCCTCTTTCAAAAAAAAGGAAGGCACCAAGGCGAGTCATGTCTCGTACGTGATCCGCAATCGTTGTACTGATGGTACTTTTTCCACATCCTACAATACCATGAAGCCAGAAAATGTTCTGCATCGTATCAGAAAATACCCATTCAAGTATGCCCTGCATCACTTCTGGGCGGGACCCAGGAAGACAAAGAGGACGATCAAACGCGTCCATATGACTTGGATTGAGTCGTTGACGTAAAACTGATAGATGATTATAAGTATTAGTTGCTGAGGATTCAAGATTACCACATACATGTATCATTGTTTCGTTGCGATTCACGATGTGCAACGAGAACAGAGTACAAGGTTAGTCCCGAATCGATTTGTTCCTTGAAATTGTTTATTTCCTGTTCGAATTCTTTTATTTTTTGAGAGTTCAGAGCGGCTCGTCCTTGAAAGGATGGTCACTAATAACAGGACTAAACATTCAGGTCGACAATCTCACCTAGGAAACTGCGCGGAGTGTGCTCTTGGACGAAGATACAACATTCGATAACTTTTTTCAGGAGCCCTTTAATGGGCTCTTGAACCTGAAGACCGGCAGCTTCATCCGAAAATTCCTGCAGCTTGGTAACGAAATCAAAGGTATTTGCTAAGTTGCGGACAAGATTGATAATTTTTTCATCGGCATGAAGATGATTGGCAGTTTTCTAATGAGCAATTAGCTCCCTGTCGGTGGACTACCATGATCGCTGCAAATGAAACATACGGTATAAAGAGTCGAGATAATACTCCATGTTAACTTTACGAACGGATTGATCTTGGTAGAGTCAGCGACAAAACACACTTAAAATGAAACTAAGTACTTGCTTCGGACAAGTTATCGATAACCGTCTCAAACGCCATTAATCTGGACGTTAACATGTTGAGGGATTGGTGAAGCTCTCCCTGAGCGTTTGACTGTGCCGCTTCAACCATGCGTGACACCGCATCTACACGGCTGCCAGCTAATTGAATTTCGGTGGATTCTATAGAGTCAATGACTTCAAGATGCAAGACTATGACACCCCGGAATTTCATTGAGTTCACTTGAGAAGATCCACGCAATTCAACGTGCACTACATGGCCTTCATTGGTCAACACACGGGGATGTAAATGGCTCTGAACATTACCTTCTCCATTAGCAGATCTCGCCAGTAGCTCTTCAAGCGAGACATCAACAGATCCAACATTAGGATCTGACAACAAAACTGCATCATGCCTGACTCGTATTGCGAAGGTCGCGTCTCTATCCGAGGAAGAGCTGCGTATCTCCATTTAGATGTACGAAGTTCAGCAGTGTGCTGGCTACGCACAATACAAGCAGCTCATCCCAGAAAGGAGTTCGGCTATTCTTGATTGTTCGCGTCTTTCTGCAAACACTATGAAGCTCCACGTCCACATAAAGGTCAGGTATCCTGCTATGTAGAGGATGCTTCCACTGTATATCCTCAACGCGTATCACTGAATCGATGTTAAATTGGACTAAACACGATACGATCCAGAAAAATTCCGTACCTCTTAGACAATAATCAATGGACATAGTGCACGTAGGCAAGGACGGTTCTCATACCTTGTCCATTCTCGCCTTATAAACTCTTTCATCACGGCCGATGACGAGTAGCATGATAGGGGCTAAGCTATATACAGACTACTGTCGAGCATTGTACGGGGGCTGTCACCAATGAAGTAGCGCAGCCTTCCTATCTCCGTTCATCAAATAGTAATTACTTAGGCACTGCTGACCTTGTTTATCTGTTTCAAATCGCATAGGCTGCGCTGTATTTTTGAATGTGCCGAAATCAGCGGAGCCGATCTGATGAGAACATGATTTCAATGCTGTTCTACGGAAGGTGCTTTGAAGCGTCCGCTTGCCCAGAGCCTTTCAATCATTCGCAAGCTCGACAGGCCAGGCGAGTCCAACCCCACTCGGTCAATTCCAGCATGAATGGGCGGCTCCGCTCCAAAGAAAGTGTTCAGTGTGCCGCATTCACGTTAGGTTTAGTAACTTGAAGTCGAGAAGATCAGACCCTGCAGATAGCACAGACACAGGCGCTTACTTATTTTAGGGCACATTTCGCCAATATGAATGAACTGCCGAACCTTCCAAAAGCGCAAGTAGATACAACAGGCAGGACAACTTTGTTCTGCAAGAGGAAGTCGTGAAGTAAAGCGAAGGCCAATGTGCGGCATGTGGAGAGTAATATGTCCGCAGAAGCAGCACCCATCAACACGAGGAAAGCGCAAGGCAAGCACGGGAACACAGTCATCTACGCGATAGAGTTCTGACCATTCTATTTCGTTCTTTTGTTGTTTTAACTTGCAAGGTGGAGTTATTGTGGTGAGTGCCTGCCGTAGGGCGTTATTAGCGAAGTGTTGTCTGCATTGACCTGTGAGCGGAAATGGTTGTAGTCTAAGTCCCTTGAGTAAGACTTGAAGTCCGTCCGACTGTGATCCAAGAAGAAACACCGTCACGTGGGAGTGAACCGGGAGCACAGTCGCGAACGGTCCTCGCGTCGGTGCTGTTGCTTGTACTGCAAACAATGCACAAACACTGATGTTCAACGAAGATAACATTCGGAAGCTGACCTGTATTAGACAATGTTCCTGATGGTCCATCAATTAAGAGCTACTTATACCTACATGGCACTGGTACAGCCCCAGGTAAGCGCCTGAAGCCCCACTCACTGCTGTCGACGTCCCCGTTAGACAAGCTCGACGCAACCTACGGTCTCACTCAGGGTTGTTTGGCACGACCTGTTGCGCAGAGCAATCATGACTTTCAGCTCGGGACTAAGAGTAGCTGTAGGGACTACGGTGGATCTCACGGTCATCGCGGCGGGCTTTGCCCCAGTGCCAGGTCTTTCAGCGGTGGCAGGGCTTGTTGCTGGAATCCTTAAACTTTGCGACGACGTCCGAGTAAACAAGTATGAAACCTCACTTTTTTCCCCTGCCTCCGTGGGGCAATCAATCTGACAGATGCTCATCCTACGCTAGGAATGCGATTGTCGGCTTGGGCAAACGCTGTAACGAGTTGCTCCTTGTGTTGGACGAGGGCTCCAAGTCTACTCCGGACAATCTTCGTATTATGGTAGATTCAGCCCAAAAGTGTGTGTTTCTGACGATTTCTGGCGCCTAGCACTGATGTTTAACCATATAGGCTGCTTGAGGATATCAAAGAAAAGATCGATGCATGGGCCAATACGTCTCTTTTCAAACTCATTTTCAAACGGAACGACATCGCTGAAGGCGTCAAACACTACCATAAAGAAATCGACAGTTTTCTGGAAAGCTTCAATATCGCTTCGCATCTCAAGGTCCACTGCCGCTTGACAAACTTTGATCGACAAAGGAAAGAGGATCAAAACGAGCTCATCAATTACTTTTCGGATTTCAAGAATAACCATCAGATTATGCAAGAGACTATCGTTGCAAAAGTTGATGAAGTCAAAGTTGTCATGGGAGTTATCCAAGAGGTACTTTTAGACCCGTATAATACATGAAACGTGAGCTGAAGGTTCCTTTCAGACTATGGGAAACTTTCCAGTCGGAGATGAGCAGCACAAGGGATTGAAGAAGAATCTGTATACCATGCAAGAGACTTCTGGCCAGCTTCTTCCGAGAATAGAGCTGAAGTCTGACGAGGTTCGCCGCGTCAGCGGGCATCCTATCCGAGGCAGTGCAGTATTTGACGTTTGGGAAGGCGAGTACCTCGGTCAAGCAAAGTGTGCCATCAAAGCCGTCCGCACCATTGAAGTCACGCCAAAGATTCGGGATGTATGTCGCTCCATATACTTGCAATTGATAAGTCATGCTCAGCTACATATCCTGTAGCGGTTATTGCGAGAAGTGAAAATCTGGCGCAAAGTATGGGAAGACGACAAGGGGGAACACATACTTCCCTTCTGGGGCGCTTGCTTTGATGATGGTCCATATCCGTTCGTGTCCCCTTTTGAACAACCTCTTCCTATTCTGACGCCTCGTCCTAGCTACGTGGTCAGTCCGTGGATGGAATATGGCGATGCTATCTCGTATGTCAATAAGTATCCATATGTCAACCGGAAGAAGATTATTCGCCGCATCGCCGAGGGAATTAGATTGCTTCACTCTTACGAGCCTCCAATCGTGCACGGCGACATCAAAGGTGCTAATATCCTTATTGACCAGAAGGGCAATCCACTCCTTGCCGACTTTGGCCTTTCAAAGGTCTGTGTCCCTTTCCGGTTCTGATAGACATAAGATATGTTGACTTGAGTCTGGTTCAGATGATGGAAAACCTGACGGGTATGCCACCCACCCAGAGTTCCGGTGTATCTGAGTCATATCGGTGGTTCGCACCGGAGTTGTGTTCTGCACCTGGTATTCTGAGCCCAGCTTCGGATATGTTCGCGTTTGCCATGACGGTGGTCGAGGTCAGTTCTCACGAGGTGACCTGTTTCCCATCCATGCCTTTAGTCTCATCAATCGTCTTTTTGTACCACAGCTGATTACCGGCCAGCCACCTTGCTCCCACATAAAGCGGAACCCTGAGGTGCTCATCAAGATACAGCAAGGTGAACGTCCGCTCAGGTCAATGAGTACCGAGGTCATCGAGCGTGGGCTTGATGACAAGCTTTGGAATCTTCTTACGCGATGCTGGGCTGCGGAGCCCGGTGAGCGTCCCACCATACACGAAGTAATCTCTGAGCTACCTTCCGAGTAATTTGGATATCGACTTTCAATTCCGTTCGTGCTTCTTTCGTTGCTTTGTTGCTTGCTTTGGATCGCTTGCTGTGTTTCGTTCGTTCTCTACCTTGGATTTAGGGTGAAACTGGAGGAGTCGTCAACCAACTGTGCTTCGAACAAGGTGGCGGAACAGCCGCCGCATGTGAGGCCGATGACGACTTTTCGCTCTTGCAGTAAGCGTGACAGCTCTAACTCGCTATACTAGCGAAACTGACGTTCAATGCTTCAGGTCGCTCCGTGTCGGCTTTTAGAGAATTTGCTGGCCGAAGAGTGCGAGATGGGATGACTTGACTTCGCAATGTTTCATTTTGTTCGGGTTTCTTGTACACCTCTCTTATTCGGGCTTGGTGGTCACGAAAAATTAATTATTTCCCTATGGAAGACATCAAGTCCTACAAATCGCAGTGAAACGTGTATTCAAACCAGAGCGATAGATTTCTACTGGTGCTACTCCGGCGTCGGCGTGATTTCAGTCTCAGAAGGCTCCCTAATAGATATAACTTCTTCAAATTGGGACACAACGGACAACATGTCAGGTCGCTCGTTAGGCCACGTCTTCCAGCAATCCTGCATTATCGACCATACATCATCCGTCAGACCTTTTTCAGTTGCCGACTGTCCGGGCCGCGATGGTCTCTTGTCACGAACGGCAACAGCTATGAAAACCGCTGCTTCGTGGAGCCCAAAATAAGGAATCTCTCCGGTAAAAATCTATAGCAATAGCGTTTACTAAAGTGAGAAAAATAGCTACCCAAAAATGAGACTCGCCTCAAGACAGACACACGAGAAAGCATACACATCGCTCTTGGTCGTAAGCTTGTGAAGCTCCTTTCCAAACCGATCCACATCCAAGAGCTCCGGGGCCAGCCATCGATGAGCGCCTATACCTTGAAAAGATGTTGCATTCGAGAAAGATTGCGAATCGATGACTCTAACAAGGCCGAAGTCGGCGATCCGAGGCTCAGTACTGTCATCAATAAGAACATTAACCTGAGCATGGTTAGCTGGATTCTCCATAACATCGCCGCTGAAAGGCACTTACAGCACGTAGATCGCCATGAATGACCTGTGGCTTCAGACTATGAAGGTATTCAAGGCCCCGTGCAACACCTAAAGACTAAGAATACGACTCGAATTAGCACTGAGATTCAGAAAATATTCTTTCTTAATCACCAATTTTAGGCAATCTGCGGAAGGAGTATTCTTCAAGTACGCGAAGAGATTCCCTTTCTCCATCCAATGGGACACCAATGCCATCTGGGGTTCGAACACATCCCGACATATACCGAGGAATGGGAGCACATTTGGATGATCCAGCTTCCGCCAAACCAGAGCCTCCTTGACAAATGCCTGTGGATGTTGTTAGTCAGCTCCCCATGCTAAGAAAATCAACTACATAAGTAAATACTCACGACATGGATTTCGTCCATGGTTGAAGATGGAAGTATGCGCAATACTTTCAGTGCTACTAGCTTTCCATTATGCCAACCCTTGAAAACATCAGCAAAACCTCCTCCATCCACATATATTCTGCTAGAAACACGTATGCCATTCAAAAATATATTTGAGGCAAAGACTCCCCGTTTCTGCGCCGCCAACCTCAGAAAGCGTTCAAGTTTCTGAGCTTGACAAGGTTCAACATGGCTCATTATCTATTAGCGTCATACGCATATGATCAAATTGCAGTATAATTGATATGGTGGTTCCACGTACGGAATAAGCGATGTCGACATTTCTCTGTAGCGTATTATGATCTGTTCTGCTGGTATCTTCCAGGATGACGGTTCCGATGAACTGGTCCATAACTTGAACAGTACACCCGGTGCAAAGCTCTACAATGTCTTGTTTGGCAGCTACAGCACCAGCTAGTTAGTAACGCGCTAATCTCTTCTCCAACAACCACTCACGTGTTGTACATAAGGATTCCATTGCCCATTTGATTCCGGCGTCTTCTTCTATAGGTACAGTCTGTTCTGTTCTTTCATTTTCGGCGCTTGTTCCAGGGTCTATTACTGCTAGTGAGTTAGAAGATGTTCTGACTAATCTCCTTCATCTCTACTCACTTATTTGATATATGGAGTCTGTCTCTGTCACCAGTGTGATCGTGTCCGCCTTTTCCATAAGCGTAGATTGTCCTGATGCATTGCTCTCGATGAACCACGGTTTGCCGGAGCATTCTGACGACGAGAAATAGGCTTTAAGCGATGGATGGAAAAGGCTGACAAATCCTCCAGAATATGTGAGTATACTCTGAATTCTTGACAGAATAAGACGCGAACTCTCAAAGTTACGGAAACCTAGGGTGCTGTCTATCTCCTCGATCGAGATAGGTGAGCCACTAGAAATAAGCAAGGACATAACCCTTCCAAAGCGGTTTCTCGCATTCTCGCTTCCCCAATCGATCCATGAGTCACGAAGGACAGACTCATACAGCTCGTACAGACCGAATCGACAAAGTGAAAGAGGATCCGACGCTAGACTATCGATCGTATGTAAGGGTATGTCACTGAAACGGACCAGCGAAACCGCTTTCGAAGCCCAGGCGAACAGTCCACCTGCAGCGTTACCGAGCAAGGCGAGCTTTTCATCCCAATCCCAATCATTCGGAACGTCGTGCCCAACGATACGACGCATTTCGACGTGAAGGTAGGAAAGGACATCCCGTTGACTTGCCGGTGACGTGTGCTCTAGCTCTATACTATACACGCTTTCCGGATGCGAAGAGAAGGCGTTGTCGATATCTGCGGCTCGCCGGCTTGTTATGAGGAAGCGGAAGGTGCCAGGTAGCTTTGGGAACTCTTTTGAAGAAGATCGAGCAAACCACGACGTGTATCGGGTGTTCCACACTCATCCAGAGCGTCAAGAACGATGACAACGGGTCCGCAAAATCCTCCGGCATTTAAGAGCGGCTTTAATAGCAGTTTCCTAAACTGATCTCCTGGGGATGCTGTAATGACCTCCTTATCTTCTTCGAGCTCCCCGAGAATATTGCCTCCGATTGTAGAATCGAGCATTGCTAGACTGTATGCAATCGTTCTAATGACAGATGACGACTCGCTCTTTCCTCTTTCGAAAAATAGAAACGCGCCAAGTCGCGACATGTCGCGAAAGTGTTGTGCGATCGTTGTGCTGACAGCACTCTTGCCTGATCCTGCAACGCCGTGCAACCAGAAGATGTTACGCCTGGCCCCCGAAAATATCCAATCAATTATTTTCTGACGAACTTCCACGCGAGTATTGGGGAGACAAGTCGGTCTACTGAAGGCGTCCGAAAGGCTTGGGTTAAGCCGCTGGCGTAACACTGGCAGAGCGTGAGTGAAACACTTGATGAAGCGAATTAAATGCGTACTAAGATCGTCAATCTTTCGTGGCGTCCTCATTGAAACAACAGAAGTGTAAACAACTACGCCTGAGTCGATTTGCCGCTTGAAGTTCGCAAATGCTCTCTCAAATTCGTCGATCTTCTGCGTACTCGTTATGTCAAGCATCCGTCTCGGATCTAGAATGAATCATTTAGTTGGTCATCGTAGGCCTGAGTTGATGGACTTGCTCAGAAAACCACGAGTCCCGCAACAAGAAACAAAGAGACAGCACTCGATCGTCTGCTTCAGGAGACCATCGACGGGCTGTTGAAGACTGGCCACCTTGTCTTCGAGTATCTGATCGTAGACGAAAACGAATGCATCATCCATACTGCGGACAAGATCGATCATTTTCGGGTGAGTTTGAGGGACATTCTGAACAACCTAGTGGACAAGTTGCGACAAAACTTTTGAGTGAGTACAGCGATGAATGGCTCACTGAAAGTAACGCGCTGGCCAACTTCCGTGCTATGGTGAGAAATGGATAGATCTGGACAGTGTCGGAAATAAAGATATACGATCTATCTCGAGCACGCTCTTCGGACAAAGTCTCCATGACTTGCTGGAATGTCTTCAGTTTCGTTACCAGTGCCTCGACAAGTTGATACAGCACTTCCTGGGTGGAGAATTGTGACACTTGATCGTTGATCGACTCCGTGACGTCAGAAGCGGCACCGTCCATCACGGGTTGGACGAAATAGGCGTCCTTCCAGTCCGATGCGAGACTGATATCGGCACCGGTCTTGTCGGTAACACCAAGGTACAGAATGATACGCCCTGTAATCTTCCGTATAACACGCTCTGAATACAAGTCGTGCGGTTCTTTCGACGTTATTGAAAGGTCAAGCATAGCTGGGAAAGCGGTCTGTGATGAGAAGAGTAAATGTACGCTGGTGGAAAAGTACCATCGTCTCCTAGCCCCAGGCGGCACTTTTCGAGGAGATCGGCGAGCTCAATCTCGACACAACCAACGCAAGGATCCATAGACCACCAAGATTCATGCTTCACCTGGATTGTCAAAGGTACACGATGATCTGAGGACAAACTGCACGTCCTGCTTTAGTACATAAGGGCCAGAGTTCACTTTGAATACCCACAATGAGATGGATTCGTCCCAGATAGGATTATGGTTTCTCTTGACTGTCCGCGTCCTTCTCGTTCTCGCGATGCCACCTAGCTTACATTCTACATAGAGATCCGGGACTCTACTATACAAAGAAGGCTGCCACTTCAAGTTCTCAGCGCGAATGACTGTAATGGAGGATTATTAAATTCAGCTCGCTCTGTCAAGCAAACCTCCTCACCTCGCAGATGATATTCTCTGGGCATGATGGTAGGATCACGAGGAGCAACACGTGTCCTGTATCCAGACGCGCACCGCAGAGGGTCTAATGACCAAGCGCCATGATGCGCGCTGGTACCTGTATCAAAGCTAATCGAGGCTGTCCGCTGTTACGGCGGGGCAAAGAGATGGAGTCGTAGTCGCAGCATCGAACTTAGCAGAAGCCGTTAAGTCAGATTGATGATATTAATATCCGATCCGAGCCGTAGGTATAGCCTTAGAAAGCGGACATATGATGTATGCGACTCGGAAGACACCTCGCTGATCGTTTGGAACCAAGACTTCCCAGTTCGTTGAGGCACTGAACAAGAAGACAATCAAAAGTTCCTCGCCATCAGAATCTCATATCGGGCGCGGAAAGACACAGCATGGCATGAGACATCGAACCAATTGTTCCCGGGCCGCTATCAAGGAAATAACATCCCAATTATTTCCCAAGAGCTAAAAGCATCGACAGCAAATACAGGCTCTTATAGATGGACACCCAGCCCAAATACACTTGCAGCGGCAGGGTTGTTCGGTGAACATGGTTCAGCGCGACCAATAGAGCCAGCCGCGAGCCCTCCGACCTCGTCTCGCAGTTCGATCGCGCCGGACAAATACTGAGAAGGCCGTGCCATGCACAGTCACGCCCCGGTACAGTTTCCACATCAGTTCCTTCGGCAACCTTTTGTTAGCCGGACGCAGAAACATCGACCTTCATGACATAGAATCAGCTTCAGGCACATACCGAAGAGAAAACAACTTCGCTTTGCGGGAGGTATCCGTAAGACGTCAAAATCAAGGTCACCGTGCAGTATGTAGACGGTAATGTACTCGCGGAATCGGCATCCATCACATGGAGAAAGACGCGAGACAAGCGCTGAACACAATTAAGAACACCACGATAGAGTTCTGATCATTTGATATCATCCCTTTATTGAATTTGCTCGTCGTTTCAGACGGCAATTCGATGAGCGCTTGTCGATGAGAAAATCTGAATGGCACATCCTTTGCACTGCATTGCAGGAATTCGATGTTTTTGCGTCGTCAGACGATACATCCCGTTGGCAAGAAGGCTTTTGAAATACAGCGGCTAAAGACCATCTTCAAGTTCGTGGGGGAGGAATCGGTTGTGAAAGGTGAGTCACAGTCACGGTGTCACGTCGTGCTTAACATACCTTGTTCACTGACCAAACATGTCTACGCTCATGTTCGTTCGACGAAAATATACACCGGCAGCGGATCTGTACTGGGCATCTTCCTGATGGATCGTCGATTGATAGCTATATATACTTACAGGCGACTGAACATGCGGCAAATTAACGCCTGAAGCTCCACGCAGTCCACTCATGGACCAGTGATTCCACTGCTCTCACTATTGTCTGGGATAACTCATCATGACCTCCAGCTCGGGTCTGAGAGCAGCTGTAGGGACCACAGTGAATCTCACGGCCATCGTAGCAAGCTTTGCTCCAGTACCAGGCCTTTCTGTGCTAGCAGGCCTTGTTGATGGAATCCTTAAGCTTTGTGATGGTGTCCGAATAAACAAGTGTGTACGCTTTATATTCTTCTCTTGACTTGCCTTCGTCACACAGTGGTGCTTTTTGACTGACACTTGTCCTACTCCAGGAATGAGATTCGTGGCTTGGGTAAACGCTGTGATGAGCTGTTGCATGCACTCCAGGACTGCACGAGTTCAAGCCCTGATAATTTGCAGACAATGATTGACGCTGCCGAGAAGCGAGTAATCGGGCTCATTCCGAACTCTCGATCACTCACGCGACCAAATCACTTAGATTGCTTTCGGATATCAAAGACCGGGTTGCCGTGTGGGCCAAAAAGCCATACGCCAAACTCATTTTTAAACAGGACGAGATCGCTGAAGACGTGAAACGTTACCACAACGAAATTAACTTTTTCCTGGAGACCTTCACCTTAGCTTCGCACATAAAGATTCATCGCCGCCTGACAAGCTTTGAACGGCAGAGACAGGAAGATAAGAACGAGCTCATCAGTTACCTTTCGGATTCCAGGAATAAGGATCAGATTAAGCAAGACACTATTGTCGCAAAGGTTGATGAAGTTATAGGCGTAATGGAAGTGATGCAAGAGGTCTATACTTTACTTGCGTCACCTCTCAATTGTGAACTGAACTTTCCTTCAGGTTATGGGAAAATTTCCAGTCGGAGATGAGCGGCACAAGGGATTGAAGAAGAATCTGTATACAATGCAAGAGACTTCTGGCCAGCTTCTTCCGAGGATTGAGCTAAAGTCCGACGAGGTTCGCCGCGTCAGCGGGCATCCTATCCGAGGCAGTGAAGTATTTGACGTTTGGGAAGGCGAGTACCTCGGTCAAGCAAAGTGTGCCATCAAAGCCGTCCGCACCATTGAAGTCACGCCAAAGATTCGGGATGTATGTCGCTCCATACACTTGCAATTGATAAGTCATGCTCAGCTACATATCCTGTAGCGGTTATTGCGAGAAGTGAAAATCTGGCGCAAAGTATGGGAAGACGACAAGGGGGAACGCATACTTCCCTTCTGGGGTGCTTGCTTTGATGACGGTCCATATCCGTTCGTGTCCCCTTTTGAACGATCTCTTCCTATTCTGACGCCTCGCCCTAGCTACGTGGTCAGTCCGTGGATGGAATATGGCGATGCTATCTCGTATGTCAATAAGTATCCATATGTCAGCCGGAAGAAGATTATTCGCCGCATCGCCGAGGGAATTAGACTACTTCACTCTTACGAGCCTCCAATCGTGCATGGCGACATCAAAGGTGCTAATATCCTTATTGACCAGAAGGGCAATCCACTCCTTGCCGACTTTGGCCTTTCAAAGGTCTGTGTCCCTTTCCGGTTCTGATAGACATAAGATATGCTGACTTGAGTCTGGTTCAGATTATGGAAAACCTGACGGGTATGCCATTCACCCAGAGTTCCGGTGTATCTGAGTCATATCGGTGGTTCGCACCGGAGTTGTGTTCTGCACCTGGTATTCTGAGCCCAGCTTCGGATGTGTTCGCGTTTGCCATGACGGTGATCGAGGTTAGTTCTCATAGGCCCAGGGCGTCCATCCACGTCATGATTCTGATCGTCCGTCTCTCTGCACCGTAGTTGATGACTGGGCAGCCGCCTTGTTCCCACATAAAGCGGAACCCTGAGGTGCTCATCAAGATGCAGCAAGGTGAACGTCCGCTAAGGCCAACGAGTGCCGAGGTCATCGAGCGTGGGCTGGATGACAAGCTTTGGAATCTTCTTACGCGATGCTGGGCTGCAGAGCCGGGTGAGCGTCCCACCATACACGAAGTGATCGCTGAGCTACCTCCAGAGTAATTTGGATATCACAATTCCGTTCGTGCTTGTTTCGTTGCTTTCTTGCTTGCTTTGGACTGCTTGCTCCGTTTCGTCCGTCTCCTCTATGCGTTTCCGTGTTGCTTGTATGTTGCGTTGTTCTCGATGGAATTTATTAGCGTATCGCTTTGACGTGCTGCCCTTGAAACGCCGTGTTATATCATCAACAAGATTCCGACTGAAATCGGCAACCTGGAGATTTGATACGACGAACGACATATTCGGCTTATCCACCGGCTTCGTCTTTTAGCCGAGCCGCATATTAGACCATATATCGTCGATAATGCCTTTGTCGAATGCACAGACCATGATCGAAAGGTCTCTTGCCGTAAACGGCTACTTCCATGATGACATCTCTGAGTCCAGAGATTGCCGCTTTACTGGAGAAAATCTGACGCTGATTGCTTTGGAAGATACGCGTGAAGGCAAGCATAATACAGACCTCCGCCAAATGCACGAGGAAGCATCAGCGTCGGTTTTTATTGTGAGTTTGCCTGACTCCCTGCTTGGTCGAGCAGAATAGAGGAGCTCCGGAACTCGCAAATGTATCGCTCCCTTTCCTTTGTGGGAAGTTGCGATTGAAGTATCTCGGGAGTCAGGGCCTAAGCTGAGCCAAACCATAGAATCATCAAACTTCCGAAATAAATTATCCGTGCAATTGTAAGTATGACAACAAGTATGTACAGTGACGTGAGCTGATACCAGAATAAATCGTTTATCATCACTACAGCCAGTGACTCGTTCCTAGCTAGCTCTAGAACATTCAGCTTCTTCAAGACGAGATACAACGAATGGCATATCTGGTCTCTCATCAGGCCATGTTTGCCAGCACTCCTGCATGATGGACCATATGAGTTCCGTCAAGCCCTTTTCAGCTGCAGAAGGGCCAGGCCAAGTTGGCCTCCTGTCATGCACAGCTACCTCCGAGATAACTGTTGCGTCCCGGAGTCCAGCGAAGGGCACCTTTCCCGTGAATATCTGCGACATGATCAATTCGTTCACACGCTCCAGACTTGAACAGCTTAACATACCTCGAGACAGACGCACGAAAAGGCATATACATCGGTCTTTTCCGAGACCTTGTAAAGTTCCTCTCCAAAATAATCTATATTCAGGAGCTCTGGAGCTTGCCAACGTGCAGACCCTTCGCCCTTGAATGAGGTCATATTTAAAGATGTTCCGTGTGAATCAATGACCTTTGCGAGGCCAAAATCAGCGATTCGAGGCTCTTCGTTGTCATCGATGAGAACATTGGCCTATATGCCTTATTAGTCAGATCTTCCCATACGAAATCTAGTAACTAACAAATACATACCGCTCGCAGGTCTCCATGAATAATTTGAGGTTTTAAACCATGAAGATATTCGAGGCCACGGGCAACACCCAGTGCCTGCACGCCGGGACCGAATCAATTTATGTTAAATACCACGATGCTTTCTTTCTCACCAATTTCGGACAGTCCGCAGAAGGGGTCTGACTTAGATACTCAACAAGACTGCCTCTCTCCATCCAACGTGACACCAGAGCTATCTGAGGTGCAAACTCGTCCCGCAAAATTCCGAGAAATGGAAGAACATTTTGGTGAACTAGCCTTCTCCAGAGGAGAGCTTCCTTAATGAACTCCTGTTAGAAGTGAGAAATGTGCATAATATATATTCAAGGAGTAAACACCTCACGAGCTTCATTCTCTCTCTATCTGGGAAGCAAAAGAGGCGCAAAACTTTGAGAGCAACTGGCTTGCCTTCAAACTCGCCCTTCCAGACATCTGCGAAGCCTCCGCCTTGAACAAAATTTGTCCCATCTCGAAGAACACCAGTCAAGAAGATACTCGATGGGAGAATTCCCCGCTTCTCTACTGTCGACTTTATGAAGCGGTCAAGCTTGCGAGCGTCTCCAGATACGACGTGGTCCATTTGCTTATAAATTAGATGTATGAAATTCAGCCCCAATAGGTTTGTTAATCAGAGGAGCGACGCACGATCTGAACCACGTCAACGACATATTGTAATATGTCGTCTTCCAAGCCGAGCAGCTCGTCCTTAGCATCACGATCAACGAAAACATCACAGAATTCATGTAAATCAGACACCAGAGCTTCCGAAATGATGTCCTTCCAAGAAAGGCCGCAGGCAGTAAAATTCTGAATGCCAAATGGCGATTGATATGATGTGAAAGGTATGTGCATAAGCTTTGAGCCATTCTTACCACAGGCAGTGTGGTATACTCCATGACATCCGCTATTACTTTCAGGATGTCATGGATCATCTTGAGTGAATCAACGAAATTCCAGCTACACCATCGATCCAAGTGCCTACGGAATAGCACCAGTCTCCTTGGAGAAATTCAGTAATAGCCCATAACTGTAGTGTGCGTTCCTACCTGCTAAAACGTGAACTACTAGTAAATTTCGTAACAAATTTAAGGAATTGGAGAGAATAATATGCGCTGAGCTTTACAAAATACTCTTTAGCATAATTGTTTGGAGTGTAGTGAAAATTATTCGCACTGGGAAGAATTCCATGCATCCTCTGATTTTAATCCAATCGGACGAATCATCATCATCTCCAACAGGCCAGGGATTGTATGAGTCTTGAAGCAGACGATCACGAAGCATATGCATGGCTTTGTCCCTGTCATCTTGCAGAGACCTGCTTATGTACGTGCTTGGACTTAGAGGTTCTACTGGCTCAACGAATAAGTCGCTCTCGACCGACACTTCCGAGAATCTTCTCTTCCTTCCCAGAGGTGTTAATGATGCGATAACGTCTGTCAGTCGTTTAGTCCACCTAATGCGACGGCTTGAGCTCGTAAAAGATGGGCTTGCAGTCAATGAGAATGAGGGGGATGATGGCTCGAAGATCGAGGAAGACATGGCAGTGCGAGTACAAGAAACTGTTTAAGTTGGATGATCATGTAGCCCAGTTGGCTACAAGTGCAGCGATCATCCCTCATATCAGGATCTCTCCGGCCCATCAGATGCTGGATGATGATCCTCTCACGTAACACCGCCATAAAATTTTGGTCGAAAATACCGCTGACAGCTTTTAGGATCACTGAAAGCCATTAGCCGGGGGCGCGGCGCGATGGTCACTGAGTAACAGTCAATCACATCCTGAGCTAATTCAGTAATGAAAATCACAAGCAGGATCAGCGGCATTTGAGAATTGGAAGAAGAGCAATTCGGTCGAAATTTATGATTGAAGGACGAGAAGCAGCAACAGGATAATGTGCCGAACGAAGGATTATATAATAATAACTGCAACTTTTTTCACAATGAGTTCACAAGCTTAGAGCCAGGAAAGTAAGACATCAAAATGATGTGCAGTAAACGAGAACATGTAATTTACAAGTTGTTGAGGTCTCATTCAGACCTGATGTATGATAAGAAACAATGCGAGCTGAGCCCCGGAAAATGGAGGATATGAAAAATTAGAGCACATCGGTCTGAAGAACAGGTAGAATGGAGTATAAAAATGAGGCAAAGTGGTGGATCAAAAAGCATGTTTAAAACGGACGGTAGCGCGGCGCTGGTATCCTATGCGTTAAGTGTGATAGATAGCTTCGTCCTCGAAGATTTCAGTAATTGAAAGGAAACCATTAGATTAACGACGGGAGAGGGCAGAGAATCAAGGGAAGATTAAGTGCAAAGGATCGTCCGGAATTCCTTACGAGCCATAGTACAGACACAAGAGAAAATGAAAAGGAAGGGAATTGGATTGTCATGAAAGTAGATCGGTTTCCCTGCTTTTGCCTTTGTTTGAGGGTGGACCAGGTGGGCCAGGATTCAACGGGGCGGAACTACTAGTCGACGGGCCTGCAGAGCTTGATGGTCTACTGGAAACACCAGCCGAAGAATCCGCAACACTCAGCCCAGCCGATGTCGGTGGCGTTGGAACAGCGACGATGGGAGCGCTGGAAGGTTCGGCTGGAGCAGCGAAACTCGGGTATGGCGGTGGAATCTCTTGGACAGTCCCACCATCGCGGTGTTGGATGATAATATCAGGCTCAACTGTCCAGTCAGGGGACACTCCGGGAGGCAATCGTGGACCACCCTTTCCAGAGCCATCTTGAGAACGCGATCCTGTTGCACTACCTGGACCGGAGTGTCCTTCGAAGGTTGCTTGTCGTGGTGTCCCAGAAGACCCTGGAGTCAGATGTCCCATCAAAATCCCTTGCTGGCTCGACGGAGTCCGTGAATGTGAGTTCACTTCGTCACGGTATCGGGCGAGCTTGGAGTTTGCAGGAGGATCATACGGAGAGTACGTTGCGGAGGCACCGTCAGGGCCAGTTTCTGTAAAAGATGGTCCTACCCAAGCTTCCGGGAGGAACGCCGGTTCAGCTTCGCGTGACTTTGCCTGCTTTCTGCGTCTCCATAAGAAGAATGCAAGTATGGCCAAAAGGCAGACGACAACGACCGGCACGACAATCCCGGCAATTAGAGCTGTATTATTAGAACCGGATGCTTGCGGAGGATGCTGGTCGATATTAGCTGAATTGCCTTGATTCGTGACTACGGCACATCGCGTATCGTTCGTGACGGCATCGCCAGCAGTTTTGAAGATCCCTGTGCTTGTACCCCACGTTCCGTTCGCATCAGACACAGACACTAGAGTGTTCAGCGCATATGAGCATCAAGAAAGAATATGGTACTAAGCTGACATACCCATCAATTGCCCATTTGGATCCGCTAAGTTCGGCCAGGTCAAGACGTCATTGCCTTTGTCTAACGTAACATTCGTCACCACCGACGAGCCGACAGCTTGAATCGAAATGGTGTAGGGCGATTGGCCTCCGTACACGCGTAAACCCAAGGGCTCACACGTTTCCAGAGGATCTGACGTAGAAAGGTTCGCAACCAATGTAATATTCGTCGACGGAGGCGGAGGCAGACAACTCGAATCTCCATCTACAGTGCTCTGTCACGGAATGAAATTTTGCGAAAAGAAGGCACACGTACCGGTAACATTATATAAAGATGGTGCCTCGCCTCCCGCCTTTTGGTTGCTATCTGCGACCGTCAGAATGAGGGAAGAACCTTCGGATGTGATCAGACAGATCAGATCCGAGGATTGCACAGATTTCGTAGTTTCCCTTACCACTCGCTTGATTGACCGTCCAGGATAGATTGTCACGATCTGAGCCTATGTTGCTCACTGTTGGGATCCCATTCGCCTTCCAAGCGATCATGTAGTATGGTGGTGTACCGAAGGCACTTGAGTTGTTCGGGCTTGCAAGTACCTGGACACCATAGCTCTCACACGGAGTTAGCTGCGTCGAGACCATCTAAGAACAATACGGGAAAGAGAAGTGTCAGTACAGGATTTACTGCTGAGGAGAAAAAATTTGCGGACATTGTTGGCCCATTTCCATTGGAATCCGGAACTGCCAGATGAGTCGTCTGCCGTACTCATTCTCCACGACGTGACCAGGCTAAATGCCAAGAGCAATCTTTGTGAGCGTGCCATGAAGCTTTGGCGACGCGAAGTATGCAACTTGCTGCAGCTGAGTCCGTCCTGTGAGTCCTGCCCTCTTACAGGAGGAAGAGCAAAGACGACGCGGTGACGGGATGGCCGGAGGGAACTTAGGAAGAATTAATCGGGATGCAGTGATCTGAGTAGAACTTGTAATATGATGCTTTTACGCGAAGGAGCGTGGGCGCTGAACACTATCCTGAAATCAGCACAGCCCGCTCATCTCGGACCCGGCTGATCAGCCTCGGTTTGCCACCTTTGAATCGTTTCTTTCCCGTCTATCCCCATCACTCCTTGGTGTCCATTTCGCATATCCTCTTGCTATGCACATGCAAATTAGCCATCATTGAAGGCGATGTCGAGGCTTTGTCGACGAGAGCGAGATTCCGACCGTACTTGGTAACCGAAGGTTTCTTCATCCACATGATCTTCGGCTACAGCTCGTTCCGAGAATGAAGCTGAAGCGGCAGCATTCTTTCCAAACGCCGCTGAGCTCGGAATCTCCGCATATTGATATGGCGAACTTGTTTCAACCTCCATTCAAATGCGAGTGTTGTCCAGAGGAGTCTTTGGTGCCTTCGCGTCTAGCAAGCGGCGCCTGTGATTTCCTGGGTCAGGTTTGCCATTACCACCTTCGACCATCGATGCTTGAATTATTTGGAAACAACCCTGGTTAGTAGACAACTCCTGGTAAGTAGTGGCGAATCGAAGAATATAAGATCAGCCATCAATTGCCGTTGATCGCACTTACATAACGCATATATGTATAATGTAATCCTTTTCAAGAGTGCGAATCTCCGACTCACTCTAGATCTGGCGACTGACGACCCGGTGTTTCCAACCAACGCCGAAGCGCGAAGCGACCTGTTACAACGGGGATAACGTTGGTGATGCAGTCTGTTTACGTTCCAGGAGAGAACACGCTGGTCAGCACGGCGGTCTTGCTTAACTTAGTATTCACTTGTTGAATTCTACTATCAAAGCTATTCGAGAGTCACAGGTATCAAAGTACCCTGCTTGCCACAACATCTACCTTCACTATCTCTGGCTTATTGACGAACAGTTCATCGGCCTTCGAAAATAACGCTGCGACAACCTTGCCATTGAGATGCGCTTGCCTGGAGAAGATTCAAAATCACAGATCGATAACATCAGCACGACAGGCACGAGAGACGGTACGGAGCAACCGGATCTTGGGGAGAGCTAATCTTACTTTCCTTCCTCTGCCTCCGAAAAGTCCAGAATGCCGAAGACCTTCGAACCTTCGAGCGGGATCGCGTACCACTGCGGTGTCAGTGTCTCCTCTTCCACGAGCGGAAGCGCAGAAAACAGACGGGTATCACTCAGGAATCCGGCCAGTCAAATGCATTCCTACCTAGAACTCACGATTAAGAAGTTCTTCACATCTTCCACCTTATGCTCCTTCGCCTCTGCGAGGACTCGAAGTCCGAGTTTCACTTCTGCCTTCTGGATCTTGCTCGCGAGGAGCTTTGCTTTGTTGACTTTCTTGGGCCCCGGCGATCAAGCTGGGAGCGTTTGCGACAAGCGCTTCAGCGATCTTGCCTTTCGTTCATCACCGGAAGTTATCAGTCAGCCTTCGCATTTATCAGTTAGCTGCCTCAAGTGCCTGGATACGAACTGGTGAGATGCGCTGCAGGTCCTTCTTCCTCCGCGAAGGTATCAAAGATTACGAACGTCGGAGTTGAGCTCTCATATTGGAGAGCGTACCATTGTAGTGTCAGAGGCTCATCCTTCAGAAGCGAGTGTCCGGCACCCAGGAAATCTGTCACAGCAGAAGCTTGCCCATCGTTGGCAGACAACGGGATGAATAGACCGACTGATGGTAGAAAGCAAATGGACTCGATCAGAAGGCAAGATAGCGACGATACGGGCATGTCATCGATTCTACTCAACACCCATCCTTATAAAGCCTCTAATTGTTGTGAGAAGCTGAGATCCAGAATCAGCTTTATCCTTGGGCACCGATGGCTTTTCCTTGACATTAAAGGAAGCTGCAAACACAAATAAAGAGCCGTGCGGTGGACAGCTGAGTATCTGTGGGAGAAAAGTGCACATTATGAGGCAACGCTCCTGCCCTGCATGTGTACCGTTGATCATTATTTGTGGGATGTCATGATTTTTTTTTGTTTTATGTAGGCTACGTGCAAGTGATGGCCTTATGAGATGAGATGGATCACCTCCGACAAACGAGGACTGTAGTGTAGATAAATGTAACGTATTATTTTACCGCGATGTCTATGCCAATGCAAAATGTCAAAGGATAGGGAGAAGGTAATGAAATCCGTATGTTACTTGTTTTCGAAACCACAAAGTCCAAGAGAAAGAATTAAAAATTGCTCCATAAATAGAAATACAGAGATTCGTTCCTGATGAGACCAATGTAGGCGACAAAATGTGTTAGCGTCATGAGAAAAGTATTCGGGAAAATATGAATCAGGAGGAAATATGAATAATGAGACGTATCTATCGTTATACGGTACGACCGCCATAGTTGTATCTCGGTCCTGCATATTGCGAACTGTGGTACCCGCCGGATTGGTACATGGAAGCATCATACGACGGCTGCGTATAATGACCTTGTTGCGGTCGACTAAGTGTGTCACGCAAGGGGGCGTATGCACCTGCACCAGCGATTGCAGGCGTGAACGCAGGTTCCATGCGGACGTTGCTCCTACGTCTTCGGCACCGCGAGAGCAGACACCAACCGACCAGAGCAAGCAATAGCGCGCCGGCAACAGCGACTACTGCGATGAACCAAGCAGTCTTGTAGAATGCCTTTTTGATTTTGTCCCCCACACGTTGAAGGTCACTCTTTATTGAGTCTGTGTCTGCGCTCTTGCTACCAGGCGTCTCCGGTGAGTGTTTCGCATCAGCTTCGGAAAGTAAGGCGGACTGAGAATCGGTCGTGTCAACACCGCCCAATCGGGCGTTTACGAAGTCAATGTGAGCAGCGGACAGGTCGGTGATTGAAAGGAGCTGGATGTATGGATCCGCAACAGATGAGTTTGAGCCGTCAACGAAATCACCGAAATCGATCAACAAATACGTGTTTCGTACTGGTCAATATTCAATTGGCTTGATGGAAAAGTACAAGAAACGGATCGCTTACAAAATGCCATTCCGAGGATCGCATCAATTGCACCAATAGCATGGTTGTTTGTAATGGCCGGCGAAATCTGTTGGAACTAGAGAGAAGTTGGTCAAAGAATCCAGCCGCGTAAGAAGCTTACGACGTACAGTCGCTTGGCACATTCCAGTCGCTTCAGAATCCGGCTCTTCAAGCGTCATATCTAGAGGATGAGTAGGATATTTGACACCATCGAAGACGAACGTAATATTCAGCTCGTAGTCACAAGGAACCCTCCAATATCCCGGGGCATCAGATTGAGGGACAAATTCCGCGTCTGGAACTCGTCCATAAACAGCGTCTGCCACCTGTCGCGGTACTTGTGGAAATGTGAACCCAGTATCAAGCATTACATGGAATTGTTGTTCTGTGCCTTGTTCTGGATCCGAAATCGAGGTGTTTGTCGGAATCAGCTTTCCATCAGGCCCGATGATCCCATTCTCGTCAAGCAGTGTTTGCCAGTGTTGTACGCCAAACTGGTCTACGAGAGCCGGCAGCTTTTTCTGCTTGGTTATATCCTCGAGAGTCGGAATTACGGAACCGACTGTAAGTTGGCCGGACTGTGGGGCAGTGCCTCCAGGGAGATTGTCTTCCTGTCGTGTAAGAAGCACAGATAGAAAATTGGGCGTCGAGGTGTTCTGCCGAAATATGCGATCCAATGGCGGAGCGCCAGCAGAACTCTTCATTTGTTTGCGAACCTGTGACGCGGAGCTCGGTCCCAAACCGATGAGACCTTGGACATCCGGAGTGTCAGCAGTCGGAATAACACTGACTGTATCAATGAACAAATTAAGCCCTTTGAATTTCGAAGGAGATTATGGTGCGTACTGAATGCCTGATCCTTGACAACGTAATCATCAAATTCCAAATCGGCTGTACTTATGAAACCTTTGAAGCTACTTAGTTGGGGAAAGGAAAGGTTCTCAGTAACAGGTAGAATACCTTCTGCTGAGCCTTCCGCATAATTAACCCCACTTTCGATGCTGAGATTCTTAGCTCCCGGAACATCTCCAATGACCCATAAGTCAGAACTTGATTAAAGTAAAACTTAGCATTAATTTGATGATGTTAGGATCACACATACGCACCTTCCAGTATCGATGATAACTTGAAATTCCTTCCCTCCGAGAGTGAGATTAGTAAAATAACTAGTATCTGCGCCATCGCTCGTAACGAGCTCGCTGCCATTCCCAAACGCGCCGATGTCCACGCTTCGTTTTCCGATAACATTAGGAATGGACGAACGTGAATGAGCGACTATAGGAAATGTCGAAGCTGTTACTAAAGCTGCTGCCGACAGAGCGCAAAGTGTTATGGTGAAAGTTGCCAATTTCATTTCAGAGCGCAACAGAAGGGAGGAAAGAGATGAAGGGGACGCTTTCGCACAGGCATCGAGTTTTATAACAAAAGCTGCAGTTACGAGCGCCGGTCCATCGTATCGCCTGGGCAATTTCGTTGATGGTCATCAAGGCTGTGTCCAGCAGCGCGCCTCGCGCCCTATGCATGCCATACATCTAGCCAATTTGGGTTTCATATGCCTGTCCATTTACCGCCATGTTCTCGACCATCTCGCTATCGCCTGAGGAGAACAACTGGGTAAGAGTTCTAGTAGTAGTTGCAATTATGACGGTTAGATTGTTGATTCTCGCAGCTCGAACTTACATGTAAAAAAAAGGTCGACGATCTCATCTTATTCGGAGCCTGGTTGAGCTTCATTATGTAACACGGTAAAGTGCAGTTATTAAGCCATCAGAAATGATCCTCAGAACACCGTCAGGCTGGTGTACAGACAGCACAGTATTACTGCGTACCGGATCCTCCACTTGTTGAAATGACTTCTGTACTTTTCAATACGCCGGTGGAAGGCTGTTATTTTTTATCACACATTAATATCGATGTCAGCCGTGTACATTTTGGATCCGACAGAATGGGATCTTCGCTGTCTTTCTCTCGCACCCATTTTCGCACTTCAGTATTTAAGCCAGCTCACGATAATGTTCGACTTCGTGCTACTAATTGATGACCACGGTTTGCAAGAAGCCTTGAAGGACCGCAGAACACCGTTCGATGTTCTTCAACTCTCATGGACCCCGAGACGTCTGAATCCCGATCAGCCTTGTCTAACCTTCAACGCACCTAGTTTACAAAAGCCGCTTTGTTTCTGATCGCGGTGTGTTGTAATTCAATATAAAGCTCAAGGCTCCCCGAAGGCCTCCGGAATACGATTGGGCTGGTGTATTACTATACACCGGATCCTTCAGTCAAGTCACGGAAGTAATATTAATCTCATCTTCGCAAGATACCGGTGGCAGGCTGATATAATATTAATTATGCACATCTTGAACTCTGTCGTGTACAATCTGGATTCGACGGTTGGCGTATGTGCGGTTGCTGCCATTTAGTAGTTACAAAAAGTTACTCCACGTGCAATCATGGTGTTGTGGTGTCGTAGTGCAGAATTCAAGCATTTTCGAAGCCTTTTTTCTCAACCCCTTTTTACCCCTTTGAAATGTGCTCTTTGCTTGCGGACCAATGTAAAGTCGCATATATTTTCAAGGAACATAATATCGATAGCGATGTACAAACGATGTTAGGCAATATATGTGCATATACACCGAGTCAATTTATCCCACACTTCAGTCGAAGACCCATAAGGAACGAATGATGGTCAGTCCTGAGCAAGAACGAAGTTAATTGATGCATCCCAGACTAGACACAGAGAAAGCGCCTACAGATCGCAGAACAACTTGAAGCTTCTTATTTGAAAACTGGACGTGTTCCCAGCATCATGCGCAGAGCTAGGTGGAGAAAAGACCAAATTTTCAGTAGCTCTTCCACTTTTACAAACGTTCCAAATACTCACACCCACTCCAGCCGGGAGCTCGCTGAGAATACCTCCAAGGATGCTTCCGAGGATAGGGACGCTAGCGAGAAGAGTGCTCGGGTCTGTGCACGTCTCGCCTGCACTGCAAACGACGAGGTTGAGACCAGTAGGGAGCGCGCTTGTAAGGTCGCCCGTGAGGCAAAGAGGCAAACTCGGGAGACCACTCAGCTGAGGAGCTGGTGTGGCGACCGCAAGGGATGCAGCTGAGGCGATGATGAGTACTTTGGTAAGAGACTTCATTTCGAAAAGTAAGAGTGTGAGGGTGGAGATGCTTTAGACAATGGACTGCAAGACTGTAATCTGCTGAGGATTAGTTGACGATCTTGCTGGCCTTTTATACCTTTTCGCTGTCAATAAAGATCAAACGGAGGCACTGCTCCACGGAAATTGTCTGTCAGTAAGCTATTAATATCATCAGACAGTCGAGAGCTCAAGTGCCGTAGAATCCTTTTTCCTCTGAGTTGTAACCTCCTGCTCTTTCCTTCTAAGGGTAAGTAGTATGCCGGGACCTTAATTTTAAATCAGCGGGAGCCGACGCTCCGTAAATCAATTGATTTGCACGATATCGACCTAGGCCCAACTCTAGAGAAGTTCATGAAAAGCACAACTGTGGAGTGATTTAGTTAAAGACGTATCACAGGTGTGAAGCGTAGTATGTTTTTTCCTATATGCTGCCTCATGTGGTAAAAAAAATCGCAAAAATAAGCCAACGTCGAGGTAGCTATGTGGCACTTGGCTTACCCGGTGTATGTTACCTTGTGAGAACCTGCGGTACGACGGCATGTCAGCCAATCTAAGGGAGCCTGCAAAGAGATAGGACTTGAAAATATCTGAGCAATCTGTTCCTGGGCCAGAACAAATCCGACACTTACAACAAAATGTCGGATCCAAAAGTCCAGCGCAGCTCCACTCCATGTGAACATGAACAACGGGAGAACGAGCATATGTAGATCACTCGCAGGCGACATTAGGTCCTAACGTGTATTTTTTACATAGCCATGGGGTCAACCTCGTTCTTGGACCTATTTGGAGACCTCGTACCGAAAGGCACATTCAAAGAAGCAGAGGACAAGTTGCGAAGATGCGGAAGATGCGGAAGATGCGGAAGATGAATGAGGCGGAAGAAAGTATCCTGACCGCCTGAACTACAACTGATATTCGATTAAAGCATAAGTAAGAGGCACGAGCTGAAACGTGTTCGTAGAGTTGAAAATTGTGCACCATAAGACAAATGTTCGCGAACAAGTTAACAGCTAGGCATCGAAACGACACACCTTCAGGAAGTTGCCACATAACAGAATAGAACTTCCATATTATTAATTTGAACCGGGTATAAGTCTCGGGAGACTATTGCCGTCGGCTTGTCCGGGTCCAAAGTATATCCCGGCACATTTGTATGGCAATGATCGAACAATGCTATCGCCTACCTATCGACGACATGAACGTTGCAGACATGCAAAACCCTCAAATTAGGCACCGAAAAGAAGAAACTAAGATCAGTGAGTTGCAGAATCTAGAAAAGAATCTCGCATCACGTGGAGGTCCCATCTCCGAGGAAAAGAAAGCCAGGACGAGACTGCCTACTGCCGGCGCGATTAACTCATATCAAGCTTGTGGCTTGTGATAGCAAGAACCTTCAATACATGAGAACCTGAACCCCGCGATGCGACGCAAACCTTTCAAGACTGAGTACACGGGCTATAGCTTGGGGGATTCCATAATCAGAAATCACAGATAAGTAAAAATGAGTAAATCCGAGTTGGAATGCATCACAGGTTGCTTGTGCGCAGTAGCGATCTAGCATGCAGTATAGATATGGCCCAGACACTACTCCGTTGTAGTTGGAGTGGATAACAGATACAAGGACGCGCTATTGTCCAGAGGTTCACGACGTAACTTATTGGACGACTCAAATACATCCCTTTCGCTTGGCGTAAGGTACTGAGTAAATTGCCAGACAGCTCGCTTGCAGGCAAACTGGCTGGTGTTGGGAATATTTGACTTCTGTGAAGAGTGCTGATGCCCGGACAAGATCGAGACATGCAATCGGAAACTTGGAATAACCTGTAATGATTTCCACTTCCTGTGAAATCTCTGAGACTGATGAATTTTCATCTGAGTGAGGCACGTACAGATCAGTGTTACCTTTTGAATGATAGCTTCTGACGAGCAGTATTTTACCTTTTTCCCATGCCAGAAGGCCGAGTCGAAGGCCTCTGCTGCCGCCTCTTTTTGGCTGTGAAAATGTGGAAAGCACGTGCACGGCGTTCATTTCCTCTAACCCTACTTCCAGCAACAACTGTGCCGAGGAAACCAGCCCTGCGATTAATTTCCAGGTGCGAGCCGTGCGTTCCCACGGGTCTCGCTTAGCATTCCGAATGATCGACGCCTAGCATGTCGCACTTTCAAATTTCGCTTTCTGCTGCTTGCAATAATTTACACAACACAATAAATGTGTGAATAAATAGGCACAAATAGGTTTCAAGGATGAATAAGCAACATGGTACCTAAATTGAAGCAAAACAATATCTTCTTGGATGAGATATGAAACTTTTTTCTTCAATATCTCAGGAACTAAAGAAATCCTTAATTTTTTTGAAAAAAATGAAGATAATCTGATCAATCCACTATTTCTGGAATGAAACTGGCAGAAACTGGCAAATCCAGGGAGGAGATACGCATATACTCATCAACCAAAACTTTTCTGCAGTAGATCTTTATTTCCATGCAAATATCTCTTCATTTCTCATGTATATACACTCATAGATATCACAAAATCGTCCTGGAGTAATTAAAAGTGCAGATTGGCTTTGTGTTCAATGAAGACAAGACTACCTCGAAACTGGGAGGTAGAGTCACGTGATCATCTAATTCTTCATCGAAGTTCTTCCTTTTTCACGATACACATGATAGATTGTCAAAGCTTCATGAGATTAGTGATATAATATGATAATGGACGTGTTTTGAGCTCAAAAAATTGAGTTTCAATGATGTTTAGCTTGTATATCAGGATTGGTCCCAAGTCCGTGCTTTCAGGGAGTGCGACAGTGAGATCGACGCGACTTGCTATATATGGTAGGTTATCGGACTCCGACGAAAAAAAAACGCCGTGACTTTTGAGATTGCCAGTCGTCAGCACTGCGATGGCGGATATTTTTCTCGGATTTTATATGATTTTGATGAACGGAAACATGTTCAGGGAAGGCTCGTTAGGGTGGGGATCGCCGGAACCGGGGAGGAAGCCGCGGACAGGCACTGGCCGTGTGTCAGTGGCGCCCAGAGCCTCGTGCTCAAGAAAAAAACATGATCCTGCTTGGTCGAACGCCCTTTGCTCCTGACTACTTTTACCTCAGTTTTCTTTCACAGGGGGCAGATCCCTATTTTGTAGCTTAAGAAATTTGATCCAGAATAAGAAAGCAGAATAATATCTTTTGGAACACATTTTTAATTATACGAAATTTGAAGTATTTGAAATGTGGGAATAGGATTCTAAAGATTATTTTTTGATTCTCATTTTTCAAACATCAAGAATTAGAAGTTTCTGAGGATTACTTTTTTTCAAATTTTTGTGCCTTGCATAATCTATCGAGTTTTACAAATTTATGTGGCTTAAGAACATATATTAATATTTTATACAACTAATAACATTTTGTAGGATATAATATTAAAAATAGCGGAAGTTCAGGAATATATTCAAAAATTTAAGAAAAGGGAGAAGTCTAAATTTGTAATTCTCTTTATTGTTTTCAAGCAGAAGAAATTCTTACAAAAATTTTAAATATAGGAAGGACCTTCAAAATTTTGAATTCAGCAGCTGTAACGTGTAGTGCTAGTCACACTACTGGTGCGAAGCTGTCACGTAACTGCAACGTGACCACTACGTAACTGCAACGTGACCGCTACGTAACTGCCACATGACTGCTACGTAATCGTCACGCGACTGATACTGGTGACTGGCATGGCAACTGGCAACAGGTTTTTTATTTCGGCGGAGTCTGAAACTCGCCGCTTGTGCGCTTTTGGTAAATACTGTCGATCATAATGTCGCACTTAATTTCTACATACTACTACTAATACTAATACTTGTTTATCCCGATAGGTCTGGTAGACGGAGTACTTGCAGTGTATCCGCCAACTAATCATGAGATACGCTTAGCTTTCTACCTGAACGTCCTCCCCAGAGATGCGTCTTGCATTCTCGACTGTCGTCGGGAGCGCACGCCCGGTTCGAGCACACACCTTGGGTTTTTTTTCTATGACGCTGGACTCCGGAGTCAGGAAAAAGTTTCCCCGACTACAATTTTAACATAACTACCCCCCTCCTGCTCACGGAAACACGCAAAATTTTTCAGAATACAACACTTCAAACACTTGCGGAGTAGCCCGTTACCGCCACGTCGCATGCAAATCTCGTGCCTGAGCTTCGAGAGACCGCCGCCCACCTCAGTAGAAAGCAATTGATATAATTGTGTACTGCCAAATGATCCATCAACCAATTGCCATGCTGAACCTTCGCTAGCACAGACAGACTACTACATCGGATACTGGATTCATCACGCATCAAGGTTGAAATCGGCCGTCCGACTGGATGAGGCACGCGGGTGGCTGCTGGACTGTCGACTAAGGTACGTAAGGCGCGCAAATATCGTCCCGGTATGAGTGTCTCGCTTCCCATGCTAGGTAGAACATTGTCTAAATCCGAGCCTTTGTACAGAGGTACGGACTCGCTTGACGAGGGCTAGAACGAGTTCAATGATATCAACGAGATAGCAAGCTTCTCTGCATCAGCGATCTTGCGCTTTTCATTCTAAGCAATGCGCGCCTGGAACTTCTAATTAATTCAGTGATGAGAGAATTTCAAGATAAGAACCAAGGCAACAACTTACATTCTGCAGACGGAAATTCCTGACTCCATGCAATGCCTTGAGAGCGCACTCTTCCGCGTTCTTCGCACGTGCGAGGGCGTCGTCTCGAGCCTTTGTAAGCTCCACCTTCTCAGATTCAAGCTGCTGTCGAACTTGGGCGACATCGGTGCTTTCAACCGCTGCAACGTCGGTTTGTCCAGAAGCTTTCTCCGCGAATAACTTGGCCCTTTCCTCACGGAGAGCAGACTGGACAAATGTCGCTGACAATCAAAATTTAGTACACTCACCAAAGCAGCCTCGTAATCGCAGGCACTCTTCGCCACTTTGCTCAATTCGGCTAGTAACTCCGCCGATGTCTCTTTCTCCTGGACGGCAACCGCCAGTTGTGTTCTCAACGACTCCACCTCGACATTTGAATCCGATGGTGTCGCCGCTGCGGCTACCTGATTGGCGAGGCGTTCCTTTTCGTCGGACAGGCCCTTGACTTGCCTTCGCAGCTCAGCGACAGTCTCTTTCAACTTGAAAATATAATGATTCAGTTGCCCGGATCGGTCGCGAGGTTCCTGCCCTAGAGACGAGTATTTCGTTCGGAAGTCGGCGAGTGTATAACCTGCGTGTCCTCAAACTGTAAGATCAATTGGGCAGCGATGCGTCTGTTCAGAGAGTGTGCCAAACATACAAGTTTAGTCCGTGCATCCTTCTCGGTAGTATAAGCAGCCTTCTCTTCTTCGGCCTTACAGAGATCAATCTGTAAGTCTTCGATCTCGTCTTTGAGAGCTTGGACGTCGTTCGGGCCAATACGATCGTACTAATCGTTATCAATAAGCCTTCAAGTATAAATACTTTAAATACGGATCAGTTCACTTGCCTTCATAAGAAGCTGAGCATTCCGTTCCTTCCATTGACGGCCCTCGGTTTCAAGCCGTTGAATCTGAGCATTCTTGGCATCAAGCTCAACACGAATAGTCTTTGCGTCTTCTTTGCGTCTTCAATTCCGATTGGGGGCGATTGAGCGTCGTCTCAAGCTGGCGTGCTTTGCGAACCTGTGCTTCACACTCTGCACGAAGCGTCGCGTTGCTTTCACGGAGAATGTTGAGCTGGTCAATCCTATCCAGCAGTTCGGCATGCTCAGCAGAATTACTGATAGCTTCGCCGCTTCTTCACGCTCCTGCTGGATGAATTACAATGCATGGCAAGGATAAGCAGAACGGTACAGACTTACATGACAGTGCCGTCCGTGTTTCTTCAAGAACCTGGCTGAGATGGTCAACCTATGTCTTTTGCCGTGCGTTCTCCTGCTTAAAGAGCTCCAGTTGAAGATCAACAATTTCCTCTCCGCCATACGTCCATCCACATCATCACCGCCACCCGACTCTGGCACGTTCATGTTTGAATACGCAGCTTGACGTATACGAGAAGTTGTGAGCTGACGGACTCCAGGTGCTGGTGAAGCAGACTATTCGTGCCACAAGGTCTTTGCGACTGTATTCTCGCTTAGAGATCTATGAAGATGTGAACGAAGAGCTGTGTTTACCAAGCTGTGAGATCTGCAATCTCCTTATAAAGAACTTCTTGCTGTTGGTTCCAAGTTCGCCTGAGCAGTCTCAGCTTGAATCGTCTTCTCACGTAAGAAGCCCGCGCCTCACTGAGCTCCTTCTTGAAAGCGTCTACGACCTCGATCGACTCGGCATGAGCGACAATTCGCGAGAATATTTCTCTTCAGCAGCCTTTATACAGAGATTAGGTTCATTGATGCTCTTGACATCATAATGGACCCGCCTTGGCATGTTGCATCTGCTCTCGTATCTCGTTCTCATGAAATGATTGACCGGTGCGTGATCCCATCTCAGCGTTGGTGATATCAATAACCGTGCCCTCCAGCATCTTTCTGTCCTGAGCGAACACTTCATGTTCCTTTTCGAGTCTTTGCAGGAAATCGCCGTTCTGCGTACTTAGTCGAGTGATTTCATCCTGCACAGATGATAGTTTCTCCTCAAGCACCTCCGTTCGGCCTAGATATGATGAAGATCAGCAATCTGAGCTTCGGTCGACGCCTCATACTCATCATGCGTGGCAGACAGTCATTGCAGAGCAGCTTCACTAGCCTGGAACTGCTACACATGACCGCGTGCAGAGGCAAGATCAGCTTCGGCGACATTCATTGCAGCCCTAAGAGGTACCAAGAAAGTCAATGACCAGTGAATACAAAAATACGGTCAAACTTACCGGAGTACGGCAACTTCAACCTTGAGTTCCTGCTCTGAGCCGTCCTCGCCGGCGGGTGGACGTGAAGTGTCAGTACGTCGCTCATGAATGGCAATCCTTTCAGCATTCATCTGCACCTGCTTAACAAGCTCATCCACCGGTTCTCGTAGGTGTTTCCGACTTGTCTCAGCCTCAACAAGAGACTCTCTGGCCCTTGGCAAGTTCTCCACCTACCATAGTATTCAGTGACATAGAAGACATTTTCAGAAGAATCTGACTTACGGAGTGATCAATCTTAGTTCGCAGTTCCTGAGCTTCGATATCCTTCTGCAATTAAATTTGTCGAGCTGTGTCACGCTCGCGGGAAAGCTGAGTTCGAAGATCCTGACTAGAGCATTCAAAATTGAGTGCTACTACGCCAAAGCAAACGCTATATAGAGGAGCACTTACGCTTTGGCTCTCCAGGTCATGGAATTGGGACTCAAATCTTCCAAATCTTCTCATCACTTCCGTTCGCCTTGTCAATGTCATTGTCCGTTTTCTGAACCTTGACAATCAAGTCCGTCATGCCAGACCGCTCTAGAGACAGAACCTTGTTCTCATCAATTAGTCGAGTCTGCACATTCTATATCTCCAGTTAATATGAATCACAAGACGAGCTAACTAACGGATACGCACCTCCCGGATCTTCTTTTTCGCACAAAAATTGGCGCATTCGTTCTGCAATCGCTCGATCTGGGTATCAGCAGAGGCTAAACCCTCGGCAGCATAGTTGCATACGATATCCAGACGTGTGTACTGATCGTGCGATTGTTGGTTCCGTTTCCGAAGATTTTGAGCTTCTCGCTCCTGCAGGATATTCCCGAGCCATGCGATGCCGCTCTGACCCAAATGGTGAGCTTGACCCGATGAGAACAAAAAGAGAATAAACTCACTCAATCCTCGCGTTAGCCTTCGAGCGCCACACTCGACTGGCTGGATTCATGATGGTACTGAAGAACCTCTTTGCGAAGCTTGACAGCATCGACGTCCATTTCCTTTCGGTATGCCTCGAAGGTAGTTCGGATCTCCTCAAGCTCTCTCTCTATACAGTTGGCTCGACAGATCCGTTGACCCGTTACGACGATAGTAGTGGTAGCTGGAAGTGTCCCGCCCCGTGCTTCATGTTCAGACACTTTCCACTGTCTCCTTCCGTAGTCCTTCTCGGGTCATCTTCCAACGCTGTACGATATGCCACACCAATGAGATACAAGTGTACGCTGAGTTCCTGGGCCATTCCGGTGGTCGCGTTGTTTATTAGTGTACGTGTCGTTCCCTACATTTGTCGTTGCTTCTTCACACCTCTGTCCTCGACTGCAACAGATAGAGCACGAGGTTCGGGAAAGGTGAGTCGCGTGAAGGGCTTAAAAGGGACGGATGTGGTGCCCAGTGGACCTTTAACGCTCATTTCAGACGGTGAAGATGTGAGGATTGCTTCTGGCGGGACGACGATGGGTGTGCATCCGACGTGTGAGGCGTGTCCCTGACAACGTGTTGATGTATTGAAGAACCGGTGAAGACCTGACGGTGGTCGTTGTATTCGGATGGAGGCTTACACGTACATGCACGCGAGTGCAACCAAGGTGGTCACGATGATGAGTGACGTGACTGGGCAGTCATCAAACAAAACGGAACAAAGTGGCGGTGCTTGAAAGCGCAGTTACGGGTATACGTAACACGTATGCTGTGCTACAGAGTCTGAGGTAGTCCTTTGCAATATTACAGCTAATTGCAAAATTGTTGGCAATTTGGAAAATCACGTGTATTTTTGATGCATAGTGCATCCTGGATGAGCAAAAAAAAAAAAACGAATATCTCAGTCAATACAGCACATAAAAATCTGATATAACCATGTAAAAAACCTGCTCGAAAATGCGCTCCAGTACATATAAAAATGTCTGGGTTTTGTTGAGTATGTACTTCGCTACTAAAAAGATAGCATCATTGTGCTAAATCCTTGTCATGCCCTCCGTTCAGTGTAAAAATCATAGCTTGCCCAACGTCATCCGGAAAAATCTGATTCAAGTTTGATAAATCAGGCCAGCCCAGTGGGCACCTGTACGCAACTCCTCAAGGCTCCCTGACATGATTGTGGTAGTGAAACTGGGTGGTTTGTTGTCACTCCTGCTCGCAGAAATCTCCCCTACTTCATTACATCTGTCATAACTCACGCATTCGGACACCAAAAAATCTGATTGTTTCTGCTAAAAAGACAGCAGCATAGGCGCTTTCAGCCAAGACAGTAGCTGAGCTGAGTTAGGCTTGGGTGTAGCTACATTACATGTACTATCTACCAATCAGACTTGAAACCACCTCGGTGACCATCCTCTGCTGAAATGTCACCCAAAATCATATCTGGGCAAGGGCGAACAAGGTCAGCTCAGCCATCATGCACTCCTGCTACAACCAAACTGAGTGTGTCTGCCAGGGCCGCAGAAACATCTCTCAGAGAAACATGAGTGTACACACACGACGGTAGTCTTTCGTATGCAGTATCTCCCTGCACAGCAGCTCTCATCACTTGTCCACAGTTCCCTCCTCATCCTCACCAATCCCTCATCACCTACAGGCATGAGGGAACCCCCAGTTGCTGGGGACGGACCATCATGAGAGATGAGGCATCACGGCAAAGAGATAGGAGCAGCGACGCATGTGAGGATGAAGGGTTAACTCACGTGTCGAGTCGCCACTTGATCTCGAGCCATCACCATCTTCACAGTCACCATCTCTACAGCTTATGTTGAGCATTCATTCATGCAACTCTGGCGATATAGCAGACAGCTGTCCAACAATTTACGGGAATGCATCATCACTATGAACAAGAAACTCAGCGCCTCTCAGATCGCAGCCTTGACCGACATACCCAAGACAACAGTTTTCCGGATAATACGAGAGTTCAAGCGCAATGGGACTGTTGCTGCGCATGAACTTGGTTTTCGTGGAAGGCCTCGAGTGCTTGATTATATCCACACTGAGGTATGCACATGTTGAAACCTGTCCTGGTAGCTGTTGGTTCACACCACGTAGTTGCTTTTCGGGTCACTAAGCAATCTCAATGACCGTTACATCGATGAGTTGAGGCTACTGCTCCAGGAAAGATGGGAGAAGGAGGCTTTGGATGCGGCTATACGCAGGTCCTTGCTGCGTGCCAGTTTCACACTTAAGAAGGTGGCTGTCTCTGTCGCTTTGCTTCCCCACGCAGTCCACGCGAACTGAAATCGTCATGGTCTAGTTATCGAAAAGGGCTCTTGAGTGGAATGAAACTCTGCGTGCGTAGTACGTTGCACGTATTGCCTCTCAGTATACAGCAGAACAGCTATTTGTCGATGAGAGTGCTTGCGATCAGCGGGCTTTTCTTTGCAACACTGCTTAGGCCCTTGAGGGTCGCCATGCGTGTCGCAAGCAGTTTTTCAATAGGGGGAAACAGTGATTCTGTCTCTTGTGGCGCGTCACAAGCTTCTGATTCACTCCGTTAGCTTCTCCGTCTTGCCAGCTATCAGCCTCGATGGGACAATCAACTGCACTATCGTACAGGGCGCATTCAATACCAAATTGTTCACGGAATTCATCGCCAGCCTGTTGGACAAAATGCATCCCTTCCCCGGTAATCAATCAGTCATCGTAATGGACAACTGCCCAATACACAAGGCTCCTGAGATTCGGGAGCTCATCAAATCTTGGTCTGTCTCACTAGCAATGCAAGTCGCAGCATGTACTGACCCCTTTGCTTAGGGGTGTCAGGCTTGAATTTCTTCCTCCTTACTCACCAGACTACAATCCTATTGAACTTGCATTCTCCGTAATCAAGTCCAGGCTTTGTGGAATCTGACGAGTTTATTTTATTTCCTCTTGCAGGCAGGGATCCGTGCCTAGTTCTATAAAGTACTCAACATTTGCCATCGTCTTCGCCATAAGAACATACCGCTTTGACGGAACAACCAATGAGGATACTGGCCGAAAGTTGATTTTAACGAAATCGACACCAAGTGCATTTGGAATCACTTTTGGCCTTAAATGCTGGTACGTTGACTGTCATAGGAGTATGGCAATGCCTGACGGTTCGATAGCCATCGCATTTGATGTACAACCGGATAATAGATGCGACCCGTCAGTTCTATCTTACATGCACTTCATGAGAAATCTCGAATGTAAAATTAAGGGACAGCACACTCCCAATGAAAGACGATCAATACTCGTTGTTCTAGTTGATGAGGGGTGCACTTTGTGCAAAATGTACATCAAACTGCAACACGACATAATGATGTGCGTCAGAACGCCACCTCGCCGTGGTTCAAGGAGGTTATCACAATGTTCCATCATGGTACCTCGACTCCAATGAAGGCCTGGGCAAACTTGTTAAAGGATATAGCACTGATGAACACGATCAATGAATGATAGGTGTGATTGTTTGCCTTGCCCCTTTCCTTGCATTGTGCACTTATTTGTTCTGATAGGAAGTGTTCCAAACGCTCAGGAGACGCTTTCACCAGTGCGGCCCATGTAGCTCCAGGGAACCTCAATGCAATGCTCGCATTTTATATGTGTGAGTATAAATAGAGATCGTTGCCTGCAGAGCCAGAAACAATCAAAGAAGCTCTGATTCTTATTTATGAAGCAGCAGTCACTTTTGGTGAGTTCTTTTGAAGAGTATGCTTCTTTTTGATGAAGCATCCGTAAATATCTATTTGGTCTCACGGCATGACTTTGCTTTCCCATGAGATCGAGTCGATTGATCGATATCGATGTCTGTTCCCCTCTGACCATGACCGACATGTCTGTCGAACGCCAGGACAGAGATTTATGTGGGTTCTCATCCTCCACTCTCCTTGACATGTTCTAAAATTGTCTTAGACTTATCCGTGCCCGACAATGATCATAAGTATCTTCTCTTATATAGAGTTCATTCTCATTGTAATATTGGGTATAAGTGATCGCGGTGTGGTATTTTTGGTGGGTCTCTCTATCTGAAGGCACTACAGATGTCCGTCCTACTAAGGGAGCTGAATGTGTGAAGAAACCTCCAGAAATGAAGCCTCAAGCTATCAGACTCTAACCACTAACCACCTGGCAGGTGCCAAAAACCATCAGAGACGTCGGGGAGTGCCCTAGGGATGCCGAGGTATGAAAGGAATGGAGTAGTAGGTCCGCCGGACAGAAGGGGAGGTCACAGGAGTCCGCTGGAGTAGCGCAATCTCAGTAGGGCGAAGCTAGGAACTGTATATGACGAATATGAGGCGTAATGTGCGGCGAGTAGGTGAAAAAGACGCCGAGGGGGAATACAATGGAAGGCCTGTGTCGCCGGAGGGCCGCCGAGGTCGAATAGGGGGCCGCCGGGGATGAGGGAGCTTGTGCAAATCCGCCGCGGTAGTGTAAACTAGATAAACAAAAGGGAGGGACCGTATACGATGAATATAAGGGGCAACGTGCGGCCAACAGATGAACAGGACGCCGAAGGGGAATAGGAAAGGAGGCCTGGGTCGCCGGAGGGCTGCCGAGGTCGAATAGAGGCCGCCCGACAGGTACGATGTAGTGCGGCGGACGTTTGGGGGTAGGTTCCCAGTCCTAACTCACACACTAAATGTCAGAGGCGCCGAAGGAGAATAGAACGACGAGTCAAGGGTAGTATATAGTCAATGGGGGAGCTCAGTACATGAGGGGGAGCTCAGAGTGAGGGAATCTCGAACCCTGGCCCTTGGGTGCTGTATAAGCTCTCTATCCCATCTATCTCTCTTGTCTACTGATGAATATACACTCTATATATACTCTACTGCTCTCGCCGATGAGTCCTACTGTCTGACAACATCTCCTGAGTCACTGGGCTCGCCAAGGGCCGCCGCCGGAGCTTCTAGGAGGCGTACGGCAGCGCCAACGTGAGGGGGCTGTCCAATAGTATGATATATTGTGTATCTGCAATAAAACGGGCATCGGCGGAGTCTGGCTTGGCGGCGGCGGTCGGTGGCTTGGCACGCCACTGTACCACATACCTGACTGCCATATATGGTCTAGAGTCGCCCGCCGCTTGGGGGGAAGTCGGGAAACATCAGGGCCGATGTTCGGAGGCTCATATCGCATATATGAGATAGAGGGCACATCAGTCAGGGTCTCTGGGCCGCCCAAGGCCGCCGCCGCACTCAATATATAGTGTAGGCGATCCATGGTAACTAAGGAGGGCGCCGGAGCGGCGGATCTGCAACTCGCCGCTCGATCGGCGGTGGATTCGTAAAACTGTGGCCTTTAGTGGCATATAAGCAGGGATGATACTAGATAAATCTATAGGCCTTGGGGGACTGCCTGGTAAGTTGTGGGAGGCCTCGGCGAGGGCACCTGAGGACGCCTGAGTGGCCGCCGGACCAATCTGAGGCTTGGGGGGCCGCCGCAGGGGTGTCCAAATCCACCTCAAGGCTGTACGTATGAGGAATCGTAATAACGAAGGCCTATAATGATTGGGGGACATCTCCTATGGTGTCTGGTGCTGGGTAGGAGCCTTCGGCGGATGTGTATGGGTGCCAGGGAGCCAGCGGCGGACTCGTCTGGGCTCTTGGAGGGCACCGCAGGGGGAAGCGTAGGCTAGAATCCATAGATATGTGCTCGTATGGCCTCTAGAGTGTGGTATGAGTATGCCTTGGTCCTCTGAGGTGTAGGCGGCGAAGGGATATGGTATCTGAAGTAGGGGAGAGCCATAGTATGAGTGTCCTGGCACAGGACTGGCCAGGGCACTACAGCGGATGATTTAAAAGGCGTAATATACGAGTGGAACAAGGCTGTACTGAAAGTTGAGGAAGCCCAGGACAGCAATGTCGGTTACATCCGGGGCTATCGGGATGCAGTTGAGCATGTAGCGCCCTGCATCCATGCACTTTTTGAGGCAAGCGTGCATGCCTCGCAGCTCGCGGATACCCTGTTCGACGAGGTGAAGGAGACCAGAGATTCGTCGAATGACTTGTCTGTCAGGATGACGGAGGTGAGTTTTAGCACTTTCTTTCAAGGACTTATAGTTGCTTATATTCTCTTAGGAGATGACAGCAGTTCTGGCCATCGGAGGAAGGCTTTCTTTTGATATCAGCTTAGAGATGTTTGGCCAAATTGGCTCAATACTTGCAGAGATCGGTAGAAAGGATGAAGGCATCCTCAACGACAGTGGCAATGATGCGAGGCTTAGGGCCTTTGTGACTTGTTTTGACCATTACGGCAAACTCAAGCCATCTACTTTCCTTTCACATTTGGCTTCCTTATTAATCGGACTCAGGGATCTTACAGTGGAGGAGGGGAAGGAACCAGAAGCAATCCTTATAATGATGGCACTTTTGAATGCCGTATCAACGCGAACCAGTCCTTTGAAGGACTCCCTCGAAACTGTGGCAATGAGCCTACGGTCATAGCGCGAAGACCAGGTATGGGCACTAGAGTGCTTCCTGCAGGCCTTCCCGCCTGTAGAAGGGTCCACACGAATTGCGGTCCTTTACTTTTTCATTAAAAAGAATCTGATTCGACAATTCGGTAACGATGCAGCGCATCCCTTGGAGATCGGGATGTCTTACTCTTCTATGGAATTTTTGGTGGAGCAGGTTGACATAAACGCGGATGATAAGGAAGTTTTGCACCAAATCTCTCACAATATAGAGAAGATTCAGGATGAGTTCAAAGGTCTCAAGTTCGGGTATGGGTTGAAGGAGCCGAAGAAAGAGAAGGAGAAGGAGAAGGAGAAGGAGAAGGAGAAGGAGAAGGAGAAGGAGAAGGGGAAGGAGAAGGGCGATGTCATTTTCAGCCTACTCGGTGACTCGAAAAAATGCTCACCCATAATCCCGACGTGGACTAGCAATACGTTTGTATCAAAGAGGCTGGTCCGCCGAGTACCTCGACCAAGCGAGCTTGAAGTGCCACTGATCGAATGGAACATAGGAGGGAGTGACAAAGTGTAGTAGAGGGGAAAGACAAAGAGAAGGCGAGGCCGAGTACAAAGGTGTCAAGTGTAGAGGAAGAGAGGGAAGTGAAGAAGAGGAGATGATTGTGTACTTTACTTTAGTCCAAGCTCTGTGTTCTCTGCTCCAAAAAGATTCAAAGAAAGCGCACGGTACTAGGCCACACTATATAATAGAGACTAGGTCAGGCGACCTAGATGTTAGTCAGCTGAGTCTTTGTAAGATTCAGCTCATCTCCGTATATAAGGGAGCCAGGGATGAATGATCCCTAGTACCCACTTTGCCTTTTCCCACCATCATTGGTAACTCCTCCCCTTTCCTGCACAGATCTCCCCCCACTTAAACTCTGTCTGAGCAGTGTCATGCACTCCTCTCGAGCTACCGTTAGGGGCTGTGAGTATCAGCTGTTATTGTTCAAAGCACTGAAAATAACTAAATGCCTCCACCTAGCCCTGAGTTCCAGAAGAATTCCCCAGCTGGAGAAAGTCAGCCTAGGTACGTTTCCTCGGTTGAATGCTGTAGTATGCACACTCTCGAACTCTTTCGATCAGCATCTAAGATAGTAACTTCTGCAAAGTATGTATCTCCAGATGCAGAAGCAGTGAAGAAGAAGCAGGAGGAGGAGGAGGAGAAGGCGTTTGCAGATGGCATGTGCAAATGTTTTATGTCTATGCACAAGCGAATTGGATCTGGAGTTAAGGATACCGAAGAAAAATTTGCCGCCTTATGTGAGGAATTGCAAAAACAGAGAGAGCGTTTGAAGAAAGATGAGAGCTACCTCAATTCCATAGGATTCCCCTTTTTTCGGTATAATGGGAGGTTTGATATGTTATGTTTAATAGGTACTCCGGACAAAAGCAGACGAGGCAAATCTAGAACTTCTCAAGAGAGCGTTGACCATTGTGTATGATGCAGTTGCCGCTTATGTAGATAGTCTACAATTCGTGAACCAGCAGGTTCCTGGGGGTGTCGACTGGAGTGTAAGGACTCGAACATTTTCCTTTTCTTTTCTGACGTCATCATTTATTTTAATATTCTTTTTCTTTTCTTTTATTTTTCTTATGTGCTTATTCATCCTTTTGCCGGAACATTCCACAATGTTCTATCATGCTCACTAATCATCCCATTCCTTGTCATGTGACTTCCCATTAGGGTAGACCTTTCCCATGCTCAAAGTCTATATAAGTAGATAGTTTGACTCTTTCGTTCCTTGTCTTTCTATTCTACTTACCTTCACTTTGACATAGGTATCTACTCTTGTATTAATAGTTTACTGAATTCTACTTACCTTCACTTTGACATAGCGTTCGACGGTCTGGACTTAAGCCTTGTCTTAGCTGTCTTGACCTGAGCGACGTGTTTGGGATTATCTCATTTGCGCTTGTTTGTTATTGTGTTGGCCTGCCTCGACTCAGTCCTTGAGCCGTCCGCCTAACATAATAGAAAGACCTACCTCTGGCTCACACCCGATTCCGTTGTCGTCGAGCGCTCGCCTGTGACGTGTCCCCTGAAGTATATCTTCGAAGGACGACATCGAACGAAACCCGGTTCCTACCGTGCAGACAACAAACCCCTATCTTGCCCGTCGAAGTCCGATTGACTCCGACGTGACCCGATAGTACCCGAAGTATCAACCAATCACATCACCATGGCGCTCCAAATCACCCTTCTCTGGAACTCCCATCAAACCTTCTCGTGGGTAACGCATAGAGTCCAGTCGTCGACAAGTATCTCCTTCATTATCTACCTTGGAGCCTTTCGTTTAGTCATCAATTTCAAAGACGAGCCGGTTATCCGAAGTCGGTCCCGCCCGAACAGCATCCCGATCCCCGTTCCACCCCCAGCCTATCAAGGTGGAGCTAACTGACGAGCAACGAGCGGCCCTCCCTGCGAACTCTAGGTGGAGCACCTCGCGAGGACATTATATCGTCAGAGCAGGAAATCAAGTCTTCGGCGCCTGGTGGGACGAGACTGCCAAGAGGTGGTACTCCCAGAGGGAAGGAAGGTCCATCCACTGGAGAGTGAAACAAGAAGACGACGTAGACGAGCCCTCACCTCCTACTCCGACGCAACCAACGGCCCCCTTACCAGAACCATCGGGTTCGACCACTCAAGCGTTGGCCCCCACTGTCGAGCCTTCTCCGGCATTTGGAAAGTTCCGAGAACCAGCGCCGCTTATACCGAGCGAAGAAGACAAAGAAGAAGAAGAAGAACACGAGATGTCATTGTCAAAGGAAGCAATGACTGATCTCGCAACGGCGGTCGCACTAGCGCTCCAAGCTGCAGGCGAAGGTGCGAACCAAGGATCAAAGGTGTCGAAGAAGGTCCACGTTGCCAAACCAAGAGACTTTGATGGTGAACACGATTATGTGGACTTCAAGCGAGAGCTGCGCCTCTACATCTACGCATCCGAGTCAGAGTTCAGGACGAACAAGAGTAAGATTATGTTCGCCCTGTCGTACATGAAGAGTGGTGCGGCGGCTCGCTGGGCAGAGAGTTACACCAGTGGAGCAGTCGATGCAGATGGCAACCTGACGTTCACGGACGCCTGGGACGCCTTCTTAAAGAAGCTGGACACTTCGTTCGACGACCCCGCCAGGTCTCAGAAAGCTTTCGAACGACTAGATGCAATGTACCAAGGAGACCTCAACGCCGACGAGTTTTTCAACAAGTTTGACATTTGTCGAGTGGATGCTGGCCTAGCAACAGAGGCACATGACGAATGGTTGATGAGTTGCCTGAAGAGGGCGCTAAACCCGAAGGTTGTGGAAGGGGTCATGAGATTGCCCAATGAACCAACGTCGTATGAAGAGTTCAAGAAAGCCGCCGTCAAGGTCGACAGGGTCGAACGCCAAATCAGGGATCTGATGGCCGAACGTCGGCGGAAGGCGACAAACTCGACTATGACGAAGCCGGCTCCAGTACCACCACTGCGATGCCCAGTGCCGCCTCAACAAGCAGCTCGTCCCTTTGTGCCCCCCGCCCAAGATCGTCGTGATGCAACGGGAGTGACATATGGAGGCTTAGGACAGCCAATGGACGTAATGATGAACCAGGCGCGTCGTACACATGCTTGTTACAAGTGTGGTCAGGTGGGCCACTACATCAGGGAATGCCCACGAGGCCGTGAAGCGATACGTGCCATCATCGCAGCCTTTGTTCCAGAAGACAGAGAAGCGCTCCTCGAAGAACTCGGTCAAGCGAAGGAATCCTCCTTCGAAGAGGTTGAGGTCCGGGCAGTGCCCACTGAGCTGGAAGAGTTAGTGGACGGTGAGGGTTTTCCAGCAGACCAGGCGTAGACGTCGGAACGACTGGTCGGTCTCCTAAAGGACTCTTTTCGTTGGACTCGTTAAAATATAATCGTCCTGTTGTACAATATCAAGATGCGAATACCAGTGACGGTTTCATCCTTCGAAAGATCCTTACCGACGTACTGCCAGATGAATCTGAAGATGACAACGATGACTTCGAAGTCTATGAAGATTTATTTGTCAGAAGAACAGATGCGCAAGCAGGCGAATTGAGAGAGGAAGAGCGGAATCAAACCGCTATAAAAAATGAGGTTGTGGCGGAAGCACCTTACCACGAGAACGTTGTTGCTCAGGCGAACGTCACTGAAGCAGTGTGGGATGTAGTAGGCAGACGCGCGGCTGAGGTATGGCGCGAGGGCATTGCGGACGCAGATCAGTTCGTGCGACGGGTGGGAGGAAAGGAGTTAGACGCCTTTGTTAGCATCGTACACCCAAAGGTAGCAGGTGATGACGAAGTAGACTTGTCGAACCCCCTACTCGAAGAGGAAAACTTCATTGATGCTCATGCACTGATCGACTCAGGGTGCACGGGCTCATGCATCGATGAAGGTTTTGTCAAACGGTATGGTTTCCCCACCCAAAGGTACATTCGGCCTAGACCAGTCTTCAATGCTGACGGGACAAGCAACGAGGCTGGATTGATCAAGGAATATGTAGTTGTACGAATGTTCTTTGGGAAACACGAGGAAGAGATTCGACTGGCAGTGACATCCTTAGCGTCAAGCAACATCTTCCTCGGACATGACTGGTTGACGAAGCATAATCCTGAGATTGATTGGAGGTTAGGAACAGTTAAGTTCACCCGTTGCCCTGATGAATGTGAGTCGCCACTGTCGAGCGAGGAGATAGATGAAGAGTTTGTGAGGAATGTGCGGATGAAGGAAGCGGCAAGATGGCCACCTTACCTGGAGGAATACGCCGACGTCTTTAGTGAGGAATCGTTCGAACGCTTACCAAACCACCGAACGTGGGACCACGCTATTGACCTGAAACCGGATTTCAAACCCAGCGACTGCAAGGTTTACCCGTTATCGCCAAAAGAACAAGAAGCGATGAGGGAGTTCATTGAGGAAAACCTAGCATCAGGACGTATCCGACAGTCGAAGTCTCCAATGGCGTCACCATTCTTCTTTATCAAGAAAGAGGATGGGAGCTTACGAGCAATCCAAGACTATCGAAAGCTCAATGAAGGAATGGTCAAGAACAAATACCCGTTGCCACTGATAAATGAGCTCATCGACAAGGTTAAGGATGCAAGGTACATCACAAAGCTCGACGTTCGTTGGGGATACTACAACATCCGGATTCGCGAGGGAGACGAGTGGAAGGCAGCGTTCCGGACAAATCTAGGCTTATTCAAACCCACAGTCATGTTCTTCGGCTTGTGTAATGCGCCAGCGACGTTCCAAGGCTTTATGAATGACATCTTTTGGGAGCTAATTCATGAGGGTATCGTCATCATTTACCTTGATGACATTCTCATCTTCTCGAATGACCTAGAAGAACACCGCAGACGCACCAAACGAGTCTTTGAGATCCTTCGCCAAAACGGACTTTTCCTAAAGCCGCAGAAGTGCGAGTTCGAAGTTGATACAGTCAAGTACCTCGGGCACATTATTGGCAATGGCGAAGTTCGAATGGATCCCAAGAAGACGGCGGCAGTACAGGACTGGCCAGTTCCAAGGAACGTCCACGAACTGCAACAATTCCTGGGATTAGGAAATTGGTTGCGACGTTTTGTTAAGGATTACAGTTCGGTCGTCAAACCCTTGACTACCCTAACGGGTAAGGTGGAATGGAAATGGGGCGAAGATGAGCAGGCAGCGTTCGAGGAATTGAAGCGTCGTTTGAGTAGTCCTCCCGTGTTAGCGATACCCAACAACGAGGACCCTTTCCGTGTAGAAGCAGATGCGTCGGACTTTGCGACTGGTGGAGTCCTTCTCCAGAAACAAGACGGTTAATGGAAGGTGATCGCTTATCGGTCGTCAACATTCCTAGAGGCAGAGTGAAACTATGAGATTTACGACAAGGAAATGCTCGCCATCGTTCAAGCCCTAAAGGAATGGCGACAATATCTCCAGGGAGCTAACCAACCTTTTGAGGTATGGACAGACCATGCAAATCTAACGTACTTCCGATCGCCGCAGAAGTTAAATCGTCGACAAGCTCGTTGGCGACTCGATTTAGCCGAGTTCGATTTCACGCTAGTCCATAAACCCGGAAAGACGTTGGGAAAAGCTGATCTGTTGTCACGCCGGGCGGATTATGACAAGGGCGAGCGCGATAATGAAAATGTGATTTTCATCAAGAAGGAATGGCTGGTTAGAGGAATGGTTCAGACGTCAAGAGAAGTACTCGTTGAAAAGGTCGTGGAAGCGCAGAAACAAGAGGATGAGGGAGTGAGGCCGAAGGACGTCGAGAAGAGAGGTGACATGTAGAGAAAGGGCCACCGACTATATGTACCAGCGAGCATCAGAGAGGACGTCATGAAGGAACACCATGACTCGACCCTGGCAGGACATCCGGGAGCAACAAAGACGATCCAGCTGATAGCACACAGGTACTGGTGGCCGAGGATGAGTGCAGATGTGCGGGTGTACGTGCGGGGGTGTGATCGTTGTCAGCGGACGAAGGCTCTAAGGACAACGAGAGCAAAGGTTTTGCACCCTAATGAGGTGCCGGAGGCGCCATGGCAGATTGTCACGGTCGACCTAATCGGAGAGTTGCCAGAATCGAATGGGTTCAATGCGATTTGCGTAGTGGTCGACCGCTTTAGCAAACAGATCCATGCAATTCCAACAACGACAAAGTTAACGGCGGAAGGCATGGCTAGGATCTACAGAGACCACGTCTTCCGATTACATGGACTACCACGGAAGATCATTCATGACCGAGGGGTGCAATTCGACGCAAAGATGATGAAGGAGTTGTACAAGCTCCTCCACATTGAAGGCAACCCATCGACAGCGTATCACCCACAAACTGACGGACAGACAGAGCGGGTTAATCAGGAACTAGAACAATACCTGCGGCTATACGTCAACCATCGGCAGTCGGACTGGGCGGACTGGCTAGCTCTCGCAGAATTCGCATACAACAATCGTGAACATTCAGCGACGAAGCTATCTCCCTTCTTCGTCAATACAGGAATGCACCCCTTAGACTTCACGGGGGTTGGAACGGCATCATCGAACCTGTCAGCAGAAGAATTTGCCAAACATGTCAAGGAGGTGCACGAACTCGCTCAAGGTAACCTAACCCAAGCAAACGAAGACATGAAGCGTTTCTACGACCGCCATGCTGGGAAGTCCATTACCTATGAGGCAGGACAGAAAGTCTTCTTAGATGGACGAAATATCAAGACGATCCGACCGATGAAGAAGATGGATGATAAATGGTTCGGTCCCTTCGAGGTAGTGGAAAAGGTTGGCGCAAGCGCATACAGACTCAAACTACCGAAGACCTGGAAGAAGGTCCATCCAGTTTTCAACGAGATCTTGCTCAAACCAGCCGTCCAACCGTCCTTCGAATCGCAGAAGAAACCACCTCCACCACCGCCAGTGATCATTGATGAGCAGAAAGAGTACGAGGTTGAAGAAATACTCGACTCGCGTCTGCATCGAGGCAAACTCCAATTCCTGGTCAAGTGGGTTGGATATGAGGAAGCGACTTGGCAGCCAGAATCCGACGTCAAGGATAATGCGCAGGAGTCAATTCAAGAATTCTACCGCAAACATCCTGGAGCTCCAAGGAAGTTAACGATACCTCGACAAAGCCTGCGAGCGCTGTACAAGTTCACGTCCTCAGAAGGCTTATCTGGTTGGTCGGGACGCCCAACCTTGAAGGGGGGGTGATGTAAGGACTCGAACATTTTCCTTTTCTTTTCTGACGTCATCATTTATTTTAATATTCTTTTTCTTTTCTTTTATTTTTCTTATGTGCTTATTCATCCTTTTGCCGGAACATTCCACAATGTTCTATCACGCTCACTAATCATCCCATTCCTTGTCATGTGACTTCCCATTAGGGTAGACCTTTCCCACGCTCAAAGTCTATATAAGTAGATAGTTTGACTCTTTCGTTCCTTGTCTTTCTATTCTACTTACCTTCACTTTGACATAGGTATCTACTCTTGTATTAATAGTTTACTGAATTCTACTTACCTTCACTTTGACATAGCGTTCGACGGTCTGGACTTAAGCCTTGTCTTAGCTGTCTTGACCTGAGCGACGTATTTGGGATTATCTCATTCGCGCTTGTTTGTTATTGTGTTGGCCTGCCTCGACTCAGTCCTTGAGCCGTCCGCCTAACATGGAGACTGGAGGAAGCAAAGACTTCCGACGGACGTATTAATGCCGAGATTCTCACGCAGAAGCTCCGGGAATTCCTCAAACTCGAGCACGATCCCATTCAGAGAACAGAATTGGCATGGTTATCACAGTGTTTCTGCCGAAAGCTGGTTGATTGGGCTAAACTTGCAGAAGATCAGCTCAAAAGTACCAAGGAGTGTGGCGCCTTCAAGCTGGATATAGATCTGGCAGAGGATCGATTTTGTCACCTAAAGCGGGCGCTTCAATGCTTTCCGAACGATAATGGCTCAATTAAGATCCTATCCTTTCTGGTTTTTGTGCCGGAGACCTCTGGTAGTGAGACTGAACATAAAGTGGTTGCGATGAAGGATCCACATGATTCCCATCGGTACCGAGGAGATGCGCACGACTTTAAGGTGAGGCACGATGACGAGCATGGCAATGAACTGATTGAAGTGAAGATGCGTTTTCAGTCTTTTGGTCAATCTTCAGCGTTCGCAATTCTGCAGGATCGGGTCAGGCGGGCCGAATCCGATGACCAGATATTGGACGACCGGAATCGTAGTTCTCTCATTCTCACTCAAGCGAACACGGATGGTGATTCGGATGATGGTTCTGATGGTTCTGATGGTTCTGATGCCAAGACTTCCGACATGTATATGAGCGACGAGAGTGAATCCTCAACGTCGCACGGTTCTTCACCGGAGGCGAGCTTTGTATAAATTCTTAAGGTATTTGGCCTCCACACCATTTTTCATAGTCGTAACTGACATGATCTAGGTTCACTCCTTGCGTTTGGGCCTTGAGTTCGTGTAATTTTTAGAAATTGACTTGTTCTCGTTTTGTTATGGCGGTTCGTTTGATTTGCATACCAGTTTTTCGATAGGAATTTCCGGGAACATTATTGATTTCGGATCGTCTTCAGCCAGGAGTTTGTTCCCGCTTCCTTTCTGTACCCTTATTTATTGTGCGCATGACTGTATGTAACACATATCATGTTTACTATTGAATGTGATTGTCTTTGTCGTTCAGCCAATGTCCTCCTGGGCATAGAAAAGCATGGCGGATGCAAGCCCGTGCGTGATGTGAACACCCGACTGTGACGCCATTGAAATCAATTCGTCGGTTGTCAACCCAAGTAGAATTAGGTTGATGCGCGGATATCCATTACATTTCAAAACATCGGGGTTGTTAGGACCGGCGTTTTCAGACGAGGTGGCTAGTCCGAGCGTACCGGAACAAGTCCCTGCTTCCTCCTTCTGACAATGTGTGATTGGAGAGTATAGTAGCAAAGGTTAGATGTACTACTTAAGAAGCGAGCTATAGGCTCAAGCTTAACTTAGCAGTAGAGCAGAGGTTCAATTAAAGGGGTACAGTTATGATTGAAGGTACAAAATAATTTTGCTGAGGGACAACACCCCGCTCAGCTGGCGCCTTAAATAAAGTTTCTACTGAATACTACCGACTACCAAATACTACCGACCCTGCCTCGCCATTGGTTAGGACAATATGTTTCAGCTGGTTTCACCACCACTTTCTTGCGTCGGTGGTACTACTGACAACTCTGGTGGTGCTACCAAAACTCCTGGTAGCACCACCGCCTACTCCCTTCCCAATTAGGCAGGCCCTATTCTTCCTCCGTTCCGAAGAAGCTTCCCCATACTTCTATCAATCTCCATTCCTATCACATGTTAATCCTTAACGCCAATCCTCCCACGAGAGACTTCTTTCCTGTGCCGCGATCTTGCTTCGCCGGCGCTTCGTTACTCCGGCCGAGCTTCTGCCGTTAGTCTTCCATCATGGGGCTGACCGTTATTTCGGGATTCGGGATCGGCAACCCCTGCCGATCTTTGGAGATTAACCTTGGCAGCTGTGTAAACTTGGCAGATACCCTTCTATGCCTTGCTGCTATATCGATGTCGGAGAATTGTAGTCCAGTTCCCGACGTTAACCTGTATCTTCTTCCCAGGTGATTTGTCTCATGCCATTCGTCGACTGTAATAACCCCTTCTTCCGATCGTTCCCATGCTTCTAGCATTCGATCTGTTGCTTCATCGATAAGACTTTCGACGTCCGATGGTGCCGACCAATATATTGGCCAATCGACTTCCACTGCAGTGTTTCGACAGAGTGTCTGGTGACGATGCTGATTGATCCAAGCTCTCACGCAGACCTTCAGTGCATAGATGTCTCTATCGGTGAGCCATACTGATACCTCATGATCGTATGCGCTCATTCCGCGGTTCGGCATTGGTTGGTCAAACATTCGTTCCGAGGGTCCAGGCTTATGTCGAATCTTGACATCGGCTGCCTCCCTGGTTACTAAGCGCTCCACAAAGTTCTTGAGGAGCCACTCCGAAAGAACCCAACTCCTTTGGTATGCCAAATAGCAGTTTGCACAGACCAGGCCTTCGTGAACAAAGCGTCTGGTTGCTCCTCGTCGATATCGCCTCTTCTGCAGGAGTTCTACGTATCTTGCGATGTTCCGTTCTTCCATGTCCACGTAGCTTCTCTCGGGTGGAGGAGTGTGCCCGATATGCATTCTAGCTAGTCCTTCCTGCAAATCGTATGGGTCCTCCCTCTCGTCACATTCGTCTTCGTAATATCGTCGATCGGGTTCCTCTTGCATATCTTCCACAGCGACCTCCCCAGTGTTACGAAAATTGTGGATATACAATGCGGCGTGGTATCAGACGCTTTACACACCGAATTATGCAGCCCAATCCAGAGCATTTCGAAAGGCTTCAAGGACAGAATAGTGGAGACGATTCTCGCCCACTAGTACAGCAAGGACCTGGGGAGGTCGCTGTGGAATATATTCAAGAGGAACCCGATCGACGATATTACGAGGACGAACGCGACGAAAGGGAGGACCCATACGATTTACAGCAAGGACTAGCTGGAATGCATATTGGACATACTCCTCCACCTGAGCGAAGCTATGTGGACATGGAAGAACGGAACATCGCAAGATACGTGGAACTCCTGCAGAAGAGACGATATCGACATAGTACAACCAGACGCTTTGTTCATGAAAGCCTGGTCTGTACAAACTGCTATTTGGCATACCAAAGGAGTTGGGTTCTTTCGGAGTGGCTCCTCAAGAACTTCGTGGAGCGCTTAGTAACTAGGGAAGGAGCCGATGTCAAGATTCGGCATAAACCCGGACCCTCAGAACGAACGTTTGACCAACCATTACCGAACCGCGGAATGAGCGCATACGACCACGAGGTATCTGTATGGCTCGGCGATAGGGATATCTACGCACTGAAGGTTGGCGTGAGAGCTTGGATCAATCAGCATCGTCACCAGACCTTGTGTCGAAACACTGCAGTGGAAGTCGATTGGCCAATCTATTACAGGGCGCCATCGGACGTCGAAAGTCTTATCGAAGAAGCAACAGATCGAATGCTAGAAGCATGGGAACGATCGGAAGAAGGGGTTATTACAGTCGACGAATGGCGTGGGACGAATCACCTGGGAAGAAGATACAGGTTAACGTCGGGTACCGGACTACAATTCTCCGACATCGATATCGCGGCTAGGCACAGAAGGGTGTCTGCTAAATTTACACAGCCGCCGAGGTTAATCTCCGATGATCGGCAGGGGTTGCCGATCCCAAATCCCGAGATAACGGTCAGCCCCATGATGGAAGACTAACGGCAGAAGCTCGGCCGGAGTAACGGAGCGCCGGCGAAGCGAGATCGCGGCACATGAAAGAAGTCTCTCGTGGGAGGATTGGCGTTAAGGATTAACATGTGATAGGAATGGAGATCGATAGAAGCCTGGGGAAGGCTTCTTCGGAACGGAAGGAAATTAGGGCCTGCCTAATAGGGAAGGAAGTAGTCGGTGGTGCAACCAGGAGTTTCGGTAGCACCACCAGAGTTGTCAGTGGTACTACAGACTCAAGAGAGTAGTAGTGACACCAGCTGAAACATATTGTCCTAACCAATAGCGAGGCATGGTCGGTAGTATTTGGTAGTCGGTAGTATTCAGTAGAAACTTTATTTAAGGCGCCAGCTGAGCGGGGTGTTGTCCCTCAGCAAAATTATTTTGTACTTTCAATCATAACTGTACCCCTTTGATTGAACCTCTGCTCTACTACTGGGTCAAGCTTGAGCCTATAGCTCGCTTCTTAGTAGTACATCTAACCTTCGCTACTCTACTCTCCCATTATACATTGTCAGAAGGAGGAAGCAGGGACTTGTTCCGGTACGCTCGGACTAACCACCTCGTCCGAAAATACTGGTCCTAACATTATAATTTTGCTCCAATCCTGGGATAATCAATCTTGCTGTTTCATAGTGCAATACCCACTATCGATCAGTAAGTATTGCTCTGCCCTGGGAGGGTTTCTTCTATGCCTGTTAATACAATTAGCTGATCATCGATAAGCGTATCGTCGACGGCTAAAGCAGGCTTACACACTCCATCGGAGTTTTGTTAGAGCGCTCCATATATTCGAGGAAGAAGTCAATTCAGCGTTTCGCACGATAAACTTCTATCGAGGTAAGAAGCACTCAAACACCCCTATCCTAGAACCCTACCGGTCGGTTATACTATCCGCCCTGGAGCTTCGAATCAACGCCGAAAGACACGAAAGAGTTGGGAGGAAGTTCTTGCTTGTACACGCGGACAACCTATTGAACGGACACAGTTCTAATTGGGAGGCACTCAGAGGTCCTACGCCGGTTGAAGAAGAACTACTCGCTCTGTGTCAGGAATATAAAGCGTTCGAATACACCTTACTCGAACATTCTCATTTCCTCCATCAAGTCCTGTTACAAGTTTATCAAGGCAACTATACTACTGCGAAACAACTATGTCACCGATGGAACTGTGGCAAGTTGGTTGGTCTAGTCTCTGGTTTACACTCTGCATCGTCTGGTTTTCTTCCTTGGTATACGTCATTGCTCAACAACTCCGAGGTCGAATCAGCCTTCTTCGAGGCTTTAGAACGCTATGGACGTGGGTGGAACGGCAAGACAACGAAAGAAGTTCCCCATTCCGTCGTGCCGGTCGGAGATTTCTACTCCAAACTCAACGACTGGCAGTTCCTCAACCCGGACCTGGAGAACGTATGGAATCCGCTCTGGCACGTATCAGCGAACGACTCGACAGTCTACACGGACGCTTGGACCGAATGGTCAGTACTGACGGGCAACCCAACCAAGTTGTCTCCGCCCTGCGACACGCCGTCATCGACCTCGACAATCGACTTACTAGCGTTGATCGGTCCCTCAGAACTCTCACAGCTACTGTTGCTCGACTCTACGACATGGGCTCTCAATACTCCGAGAACCTTACCGTAGAAGGACAGACACTGGGGGAGTTTCTGGCACATATTCAGGGACATGTCGGGGATGCGATCGCCGAGGCAGTCATCACCAACCTCAGGCGAGAAGGTGAACAGCGAGACGTACGGATCAACTACGCGTTCGGTATTCTTCAGGCTCGTATTCTGGGAGCGGTAACAATGGCCATTCAGGGCAGTCAGTCAGCCCTTGCTCAACAAGTGGTCAACTCCCAGCAAGAGATTATTCGGCTCACTGGTACGGACTTCCTGCAGTTACACACGCAGGCTAGCTACCTGGTCGAACAGGTTGAGGCTATTCGAGCCCGGATCAGCAATGCCGAGGAAGAACTCGTGGCCCAGTACTCGATCACGGAAGGCATTCGTCGGATTCAACAAACGATTAGGCTTCGTCAATCCTACCTGACGCAGCGAGCCAGGCGAGGAAGGGCGAGGTTGAGCCCTGACTCCCCGCTGCAAGGTAGAGGCCTAGGTCTAGCCAGCCGCTTCGAAAGCGTGAGCTCGGACTCCGACGACGACCAGATGCCTCACCTGATCCCAGCAAGTGAACGCTTTGTGGATCAGATGGTTGAGATCATTCGCCAGAGCAGGGAACCTGAAGGAACGGACACTCGAACAGGACAACCGTCGTCGCAGTTGTGACAGCAGGCAGTAGAAGTTGGAAGGAACTATGTCGCTGAGGTAGTTGCGGAACGAGGGCTGGTAGCACCTACTGTGCTCGCCCAAGAGGAACAGGAAGTCGAAGGAAGCATCGAAGTTGAAGAAGATCTCCCGGACTACGTCTCCACAGAAACGCAACCCGGAAGCCTGGACCAGCAAGCAGAAGAACTGCTGAGGGAGGTGATTCCCGAGTCACCACAGCCCTGGCCACCCAACGACGGATGGGGACCGCCTCCCGATGCTGGGGAAGCATGGGAGGCGGACAACACGGCGGAAACGGGTTATGGCACGGGAATCCGGGAGCTCATGTGGAATGAGCAGGGAGAACTCGTCGAGGGAGCGATTCAACGGCTGGGATGGAATGGCCACTACGTCGAAAGGAACCACATTCAATACCCGCACCAGGACTCGCCGCCAGGATCGCCTACTCCAAGTGCTCTTGAGCTTGAGGAGAGAGAAGCAAGGCTCCAGGCGGTCAGTGAGTACTCCCCAGACTCTGATTATATCTATGATCCTATCATTCGTCCTAACAGCTGCCCTATACCATCGGTCTTTCTCGACATACGAGAGGAACCACCGAGGCAGGGGGTAGCAAACATGGCGATGGTAGTTTGGGTGCGAGGTAACAATGTAGAAGAGCCAACCAGCGAGGATCAAGAGTACTTCGATGCGAACGACGAATGGGAGACAGAAGAGGAAAGCGAGGAACACGAAAGCGGTGAGGAACGATACGAAGCTCGGGAAGAAAGGAGATAGGCCCTGGTTTAGAGCTGGGAGCTTGCCAGGAGGAAGAAAGACGCCCAAGAACCGACCGGGGAGGAAGGGTAAGGTGGCTAGTTGGAAAGCGGAGGTGGTACTCGCTGGATAACTTAGCTACTAAACCATGTATTATTGTAATGCGCTGAATGAAGGTGATACTCATAAAAATGTTGGTTGAATTTGTCTAGGTCATTATGTCAAACAAAGATATCATGAAGTATCCCTTGTTTAAGGGAAACCCTTATGAGTCGCTTGAGAACTTCCAGAATCAAATGATCAGCCGGTTGAATGAAAAACATCCGAGCGACCCAGTCAAGAGGGTTAAGATTATTTTGGAATGTCTGCGAGGTCAAGCTCAGACTTGGGTTAATGGCAAGTGGGCCGTGAACAGAAATCAATTAGTCTCCACCTACAAGCGAGATGCGGATGGCAAGCTTGTTATGGACAAGAAGGGTGGATGGGACAGCGAGGACGATCTATGGAACGAATTAGCGCTCAACCACAATGGCATTTTTGGACTTCAAGAAGAAGCCGAGCGGAATATTAGGACGATTTATCAGGAACGGGCGCGGGTGAAGCAGTATAACAGGGCCTTTGACGACATTAGGATAAGGTTGCCAAAGCACTACGATCATCAGGCACTGATTTACGAGTACAAGAGAGGACTCAATCAAACCATCCTAAAAGCCCTGCTTACGAATACAGACCACCCAGAATGGGACCTGAACCAATGGAAGGAGAACGCTAGTAATCTGGAGGCCAGTCTGATGGCTGCCAAAGTGATAGGCAGCAATAGGAAGTACACCCCTATGTTTAAAGATGGGCAGGCAGTATCGTACACGCCAGTGCCCCCAGAAGCTCGCCGTCCAGCTGAGTTTCTGGGTGAGCCTATGGACATCGACATGTCTAGGCGCTTTACTAGGGGGTCCCGAGGAGATGCCGGGATATGCTGGGCATGCGGCAAGACAGGTCACTTCGCACGGGACTGCAATAATGTAGGGCGAGACACACAGGGAAGCCGTGGACACCGAACCAACTACAAGAGACGGGTGCAGAAGAAACGATCTGGCAAGACTGGCCGCTTCCTAAAACGCCGGGAAGTTGGGATTAGCAGCGATTCTGAAATGGAGGAACTACTGGACAAGAAAACGAAGTTACCAAGGCGTAAGGAACGGGCTTCGTATGCCCTCGAGGAGGATTCCGAGGAGGATTTTTGAAGGGCCGCCAGTCAACATCGGACACTGGCGAGGGCTCGAAGGATACACAAGAGATAAAGCGCCGATGGACTATTGCTAGACCAAACTCCAACCATCCCACTATACCCATTGACGTCATTCAGGGACAGAAAAAGGTTAATCTCTCGGCTATGATTGACTCCGGATCTGCGATCACTACTATTAGCCCCATGGTTGTACAGAGCCTAGGGCTGAGAACAGTGCCTGCAGAAGGTAATTATACCATCCGGAATGCAGATGGATCGATTAATCATGGTGGATGGACTCGGAACGTCAGAGCAATAGTGGACACAGGGATTACAAGAGGTTTAATGGACATCGCAGTGGTGGATACACACGAGGACAAGTTTCTCATAGGAAATGATTGGCTTGAACAGCATAAGCCAACTATCGACTGGACAAAGGGGATTCTTCGCAAAGGCGGGAAGGAAATTGCATTTAATGGAACAGCACGATTGCGTTCCATACAGCTAATCCTAGCCCCAAGGAAGCTCCGGAAACGCAGAAGATGGCGAAGAATTCCAGACTACATTCCACCCGAATGGGATGCCGATGATGAAAAGGAAGAAGCTTGGGAAACTAGGGTCTATTACCACAGCGACATCGAAACAGGACAAGAAACCGAGAAGGAAGACATAGAAGAAGAACCTACGATCGTACCACCAGACAAAGGAAAAGAAAAGGAATCAGCAGCACCGCTTGTCACGTTCGAAGAAGTCATGCACGAGCCGCCAAAACTCTCCTTCGCTAAGCAAGAAGGAAGATGGAAATTCTTTTGGTTCGGGGACAAGTGCCGAATAACGAAGGACGATCAAAACTGGCACAACTTTAACAGTCTCGAGGATGCAGATGGTGCAGTATACCGCACCATGGTCAGAGAAATGGACAAGGGCGCCAAACATGATGAACTCCTCGATGAATATGGCGGCATGTATATGGCGCGTCTTCAGCTGATAGCAATTCAGGGAGGCCTGGGAACAACGACCTCACCAACAACATCTGAAGACCAAGCAAGAGTGCGGGAAGAAATACAGGCACAAATGACAATCGACGCAGAAGGATCTGATACGAGTAGAAGGAAGAAGCCTAGTGTACCACCTAAAGGAGGAAAGCCTGGACACTACGCACCTGATCCTCTCAAGATGCGTCGACAGAAGAGCGGAGGAAGTGGTACGGATTCAAACCCTGTCATAAGGAGTATAAGGGTGGAGTGGACTCCTCCATCCGTGCACGAGGACCACAATGACTCAACCCTGGCAGTGCAAAAGCAGTCGGTAAGCTTCACCACACGAAGCAGAGGTACAAGCAGGAGTACTTCGGGTCGGGAGCGCCGTGGAACTAAGGCCACGAAGCGTACTAGGTTCGGCCACCTAGCGAGAACTCCTCCTACGAAAAACCGAGGAGTGACTAGACATGAGACGCCGTTCAAGGGTAGGCTAGTGTCTAGGAAAGTGGTCCACCCCAAAGGGAGGGTAGTCCCACTCAATTGGCACAGGGCCGAAGTTAGTACGCCGCAATCATCAAGTAGGCTAGCTTCGGGAGCTCAAGTGCGCCCGCGAAGACCACGGTTTAAGAACCAAATGCAGGGCCCTGCTCCGACAGGGAAAACAAACGGTAAAGGTAACAGGTTCATTTCGAATTATGCCGTGATGGAGCAGGAGCTCTCGCAGGGGCAAAAGAGGCGCCGATGGCGCACACCTGTTGACTCGGTCATGCAGCCGCCCAAAGTGGAAAGAAAAGTGCTAGAGAGAAGAGCTGGATCTGAGACGGAGTTCAAGGGTATCCTAGGATCGCACAAGCCTGCTACCTTAGGGGAAGCAGAGGACACCTCTCGAAGAGGAGAGCCACCCAAACCTCCTCACTGGATCCGCCGCCTAGAGCATCGACAAGTCGCATCACGGAGAGAACGCCTTCTCAAGTACAACAGCATAGCTCAAAAATATGCACAAGAGAAAGCACTCGATGAAAGGATGGCAGGCTCTGCTGGCAACAAATCTCTCGAAGACATTCTTCCAAAACAAATATGGGAGTTCAGGGATAGGTTCGACAAGGATGCTGCTAAGCGGCTACCTAAGTCGGGACAATGGGACATGAAGATCGAGCTCCTACCAGGAGCAGAGCTCCCGAAACCTGGACCGGTATATCCACTCGCTCCTGCTGAAAAGCGAGCGGTAGAAGAATGGATTCGCGAGGACCTGAAGAAGGGATGGATTCGTGTTGTAGGAAACCGAGTACCAGCTGAAGAAAAGGCGAACACTTGCGCACCAGTATTTGTCATAGCCAAGAAGACAATAGGGAAGGATGGCAAGCCGGAGTATAGGATTGTTATCGACTATAGAGGACTGAATGCGGTGGTCATTCCAGACCACCAACCGATGCCTCTGTTACATATGCTCCCGGACGATCTTGCGCATGCCAAATGGTTCTCGACACTGGATTTGCGAAGTGGGTATAACAACATTCGAATACACCCTGGGCACGAGAAGTATGCCGCCTTTAGGACTCACATGGGAGTATACCAGCCGATGGTAATGCAGTTCGGATTAATGAATGCACCTGCGGTATTCCAACGTGCAATGAACGAGCTCTTTCAGGACATGATTGGGCAGGGCATACTCATTTATCTTGATGACATTATAGTCTATGCGGAAACGGAACAGGAACATTGGGACCTGCTAGCAGAGGTATTGCGCAGGTTAAGGGAAGCAGACTTCTTCTGCAAGCCAGAGAAGTGCTACTTCGGAAAGAAGGAACTCGACTATCTAGGATTTGTGGTTAATCAGTCGGGTATGCAGATGGATCCCTACAAGGTAAAGGCGGTTCAAGAATGGCCAGATTTGTCAAGCAAGCGAGACATTCGAAAGTTTATCGGTTTTGCAAACTTCTACCGGAAATTTATCGAAGGCTTCGCCAAGATCGCTAGGCCATTAACGGAACTTATGTCTGGCAAGAAGACATTTACCTGGGGAGAACGGCAACAAGAGAGCTTTAGAAAACTTAAAGAAGCTTTTACCACTGCACCAATGCTAGTACGACCGGATCACGAGAAACAATTTGTGCTGGAAACCGACGCGTCGAACTTTGCGATGGGAGCCGTGCTCTCGCAGCTTGGGAACGATGAAATTTTGCACCCTATTGGATATTGGTCAAACACCTATCGAGATGCCGAGAATAACTATCCAGTAATGGACAAGGAATTACTAGCGATTGTCAAGGCCTTGAGCAATTGGAGGCACCACTTGGAAGGAGCTAAACATGAGATTCGAGTGGTTAGCGATCAAGCTAACCTTCGATATTTTATGGGAGCTAGGAAGCTAAGTGGCCGCCAAGCAAGATGGGCGACATTTCTCAGCAGATTTCGATTTCGAATCGAGTATCGACCTGGAACCAAGAATTCACGAGCAGACGCATTATCAAGAAGGCCAGACTACGAACAGGGCCAAGAGGACCAGCCAGAACAAGTCCTACTTCCTCCGCAATTGTTCAGAACATCGGACCTGCCTATGCGCACGGTACGGGTATTTGAGCTTACAGGGGGTCCAGAACTGGGAGAGAAGATTCGAGACGCCTATGAACGATCCAAAGAGCCAGCAATCGGAACGTTCGAAGAAGGATATTGGTGGAAGGATGATAAATTGGTTATCCCACCGGATGAAGAAATTAAGAAGGAAATTGTACGACAGTGCCACGACGCACCGGCGTCAGGACACCCGGGGTTACAGAAGACTATAGACAAACTGGAAAGAAGAGTTTGGTGGCCGAAGATGAGGGAATGGGTCGAAGAATACGTGCGCACATGCGACGTGTGCCAGAGGACGAAAGCGCGACGAGGAAAGACGCAACCACCGCTGCAACCATTGCAGATAGCGACAAGGCCCTACGACGAGATTACGATGGATTATGTCACCGGACTTCCAACAACGAGCAAAGGAAACAATGCGATACTAGTGGTGGTAGACAGGTTCTCTAAGATGGGAACTTTCATACCTACTACAGTAAATGCAAACTCGAAGACCACTGCGGATTTAATGATCAATTATGTCTACAGTAAGGTCGGGACTCCGAAGACAGTGATCAGCGACAGGGGACCTCAGTTCGCTAGCCGGTTTACAGAACAGGTGAACCAGGCCCTCGGGATCGAAACAAAGCTTAGTACGGCGTATCATCCACAAACGGATGGTCAAACGGAGCGAGTAAACCAAGAAATGGAACAGCTGTTACGTTGCTATTCCAGCTTGCAGCAGGACGACTGGGACGAACATTTGCCTATGGCAGAATTCGCCTATAACAGTCGCTCTCACTCCAGTACAGGAAAGACGCCATTCGAATTGGTGTATGGATTTCAGCCGGAGTTAGGATTCAAGCTTCCGATCCGAGGAACTCAAGACTATGTGGCTATGCGAAAGAAGAATCAAGAAGAAGCAACAAAGGCGCTGGAGAAGGCACGAGACGCGATGAAAAGATTTGCAGATAGACACCGAGGCCCGATGCCATCGTTCGAAATTGGCGATAAAGTTATGTTAGATGGTCGGAATCTAACCTTGCTAGTTCCTACGAGGAAGCTAGGGGATAGAAACCTGGGACCTTATCAAATTATCGCGAAGCATGGGCTAGTCAACTACGAGCTGGATCTCCCGAAGGAGTTGAGGATCCACCCGGTGTTCTACGCAGGACTATTAATTCCCTATCGAGAAAGGAAAGATCCGGCACAGAGAACAAGACCACCACCAGAAGTTATCGCTGGAGAAACCGAATACGAGGTTGAAGCGATCCGGGATATGAGGAAAAGGCACGGAAAATGGGAGTATCAGGTTAAATGGCTCGGCTACCCGGAGGAAGAGAATACCTGGGAACCTGTGGAAGGGCTGCGCAATGCCCCAGAGAAATTGCGAGAGTATCACGAGAGGAATCGTTGGCCGGACACGATAGATCTTCCCTCTAGAAAGAAGATCGCGGATATTATAGACTCTACGCAGAGAGTAATCGACATCAAGAAAGAAGATGACGAGTTCCTGAGGACGGCACTAGGAGAGTCCGTAGCTCAGAAGGTAATCAAGAGAAGAAGATACCAGAGCAAGACAGGTATCAAGCAGCGGGATTTCGGTTATCCGGAATGGCACAAGCGTCATTGGAGAGCCGCGAAAAGGCCATTCACTCGAAACAAAGCGCTGCCGGTTCGCAGATGGGATCTGCCAGAAGAGAAAGGGGATCCTGCATACAAGGATTGGTTTTGGGCTGACTCCTCGGATAGTGAGTACAGCGAGGCTTAGGAAGGCCTAGTTATTTGACCTGAATAAGTCGTTAAACTATTCCTAGCATGTTGGGAAGCATCTAGTATGTTGGAAGCCGACACTCAGCGAGGCTTTGAATTATTGAGCAAGCGTCACGTGACCGCCGCCTTTCTCTGAGAACAGGTTGAGCGTCAATCACGTGATTGCCACCCTCTCATCCAAACAGGAAGTGTTTAAGTCACATGACTGCCGCACTTTTGTTCAGACGGGTTGTGCGTCAGGTCACATGCTCAATAATGAGTGGAGGACTCTGGATGTACAGTGCTACAGTTATTCCAGACAAGAGGAATGAGACACTAGTATACAAGAAGGATCTGGTCTAGGAAGCAACAATACGAAACAGCAAGATTATGGCTACCACAATTAAGGGATCCACACTCTCCTTGCAGTCCGAAGTGGATCTTAAGGGGAGGAATGTTACGAAAATTGTGGATATACAATGCGGCGTGGTATCAGACGCTTTACACACCGAATTATGCAGCCCAATCCAGAGCATTTCGAAAGGCTTCAAGGACAGAATAGTGGAGACGATTCTCGCCCACTAGTACAGCAAGGACCTGGGGAGGTCGCTGTGGAATATATTCAAGAGGAACCCGATCGACGATATTACGAGGACGAACGCGACGAAAGGGAGGACCCATACGATTTACAGCAAGGACTAGCTGGAATGCATATTGGACATACTCCTCCACCTGAGCGAAGCTATGTGGACATGGAAGAACGGAACATCGCAAGATACGTGGAACTCCTGCAGAAGAGACGATATCGACATAGTACAACCAGACGCTTTGTTCATGAAAGCCTGGTCTGTACAAACTGCTATTTGGCATACCAAAGGAGTTGGGTTCTTTCGGAGTGGCTCCTCAAGAACTTCGTGGAGCGCTTAGTAACTAGGGAAGGAGCCGATGTCAAGATTCGGCATAAACCCGGACCCTCAGAACGAACGTTTGACCAACCATTACCGAACCGCGGAATGAGCGCATACGACCACGAGGTATCTGTATGGCTCGGCGATAGGGATATCTACGCACTGAAGGTTGGCGTGAGAGCTTGGATCAATCAGCATCGTCACCAGACCTTGTGTCGAAACACTGCAGTGGAAGTCGATTGGCCAATCTATTACAGGGCGCCATCGGACGTCGAAAGTCTTATCGAAGAAGCAACAGATCGAATGCTAGAAGCATGGGAACGATCGGAAGAAGGGGTTATTACAGTCGACGAATGGCGTGGGACGAATCACCTGGGAAGAAGATACAGGTTAACGTCGGGTACCGGACTACAATTCTCCGACATCGATATCGCGGCTAGGCACAGAAGGGTGTCTGCTAAATTTACACAGCCGCCGAGGTTAATCTCCGATGATCGGCAGGGGTTGCCGATCCCAAATCCCGAGATAACGGTCAGCCCCATGATGGAAGACTAACGGCAGAAGCTCGGCCGGAGTAACGGAGCGCCGGCGAAGCGAGATCGCGGCACATGAAAGAAGTCTCTCGTGGGAGGATTGGCGTTAAGGATTAACATGTGATAGGAATGGAGATCGATAGAAGCCTGGGGAAGGCTTCTTCGGAACGGAAGGAAATTAGGGCCTGCCTAATAGGGAAGGAAGTAGTCGGTGGTGCAACCAGGAGTTTCGGTAGCACCACCAGAGTTGTCAGTGGTACTACAGACTCAAGAGAGTAGTAGTGACACCAGCTGAAACATATTGTCCTAACCAATAGCGAGGCATGGTCGGTAGTATTTGGTAGTCGGTAGTATTCAGTAGAAACTTTATTTAAGGCGCCAGCTGAGCGGGGTGTTGTCCCTCAGCAAAATTATTTTGTACTTTCAATCATAACTGTACCCCTTTGATTGAACCTCTGCTCTACTACTGGGTCAAGCTTGAGCCTATAGCTCGCTTCTTAGTAGTACATCTAACCTTCGCTACTCTACTCTCCCATTATACATTGTCAGAAGGAGGAAGCAGGGACTTGTTCCGGTACGCTCGGACTAACCACCTCGTCCGAAAATACTGGTCCTAACACCCAGGTCCTTGCTGTGCTAGTGGGCAAGAATCGCCTCCACTATTCTGTCCTTGAAGCCTTTCGAAGTGTTCCTGATTAGGCTGCATGATTCGGTGTGTAAAGTGTCTGATTCCACGCCGCATTGTATATCCACAATTTTCGTAACAGGGGTTGAATCTTCGTCCCAATCTTCTTAAACCACGGACCGGTGTAGCCTAGTGTAACCGAGGTGGGATAGCACTGAAGAATACTTGCCACGTTCTGACGCACATCAATTATGCTGTGTTGAGGTTCAACGTTCATTTTGCGCAAAGCCCGCCCATCGTCAACCAGAACGACAAGTGTTGATCGCATTTCTTTAGGAGCTTGCTGCTCCTCTTTTTCACATTTGAGATTTTCCATGAAATGCACGTAAGATACAACTGACGAGTCGCATCTATACTCTTGGTCCGAATTGTCAGCGTAGTCTATTAAATCATTAGAGACTGACAAACTCCTATAATGGTCTATGCACTGGCTGCAAGCAATAGATTATCAAAGTCCCAAGGATCACCAGTACCGACTCTGTTGGTATCTGACTCTTGACCCGGATCGTCATTAGCCATTCGGGCAATATCAAGTTGTGATGGTTCTTCATCATAGGGCTCTTCATATTGATACGTCAGGTCCTCGTCAGCAGCTCTCCGGCCCCTTGCTTTTGTCATGGCGGGCTCCACTTCCATGTTTTTCTGTTATGAAGTATGACTGCAATACCAGAAGACAAGACTATCAGTACTACCATCTCTTTAACACCGTTCTTGTTGACAGCAGGCTGCTCTGCCTTCCTTGGCCGGCCTCGTTTCCATGGTCCTTCAGCAATGACATCTGCATTTTGAGAGTTCGAATGAGGGCCATTTGCTCGCTGGGGCTCCAGGGCCGTTGCTGCTTTTTTGGGAGAGGAGTTTCTTGTGACGGCAGATGCCTGCTTCGTCCCGGCAGTCTTACGAGCTGCAGTCTTGCGAGCTGCGAGTTTTCTAGGGGTGGGACTCATGATGGTAAGAGATAAAAAAAAAGTGATGTGGCAATGAAGGTAGCTGCTTATAAACGTGTTCCCAGCTCGCTTACTAGCCCTCCGGAGATTGACGATCCAAAGTCCGCAAATATACACTATCTTCAGATTCAACAGCCTATACAAGCACATCATAGCGACAGTGGCGAAAGAAGGAATAACTATCCAAAGAATTAATGGAATACACCTGCCTGCAGAGTTGCTCAACAACTGAAGTGTCATCCTGAGGACCGGGACCCTGCCGTTTTAACCTGGACTTGATTACGGAGAATGCAAGTTCAATAGGATTGTAGTCTGGTGAGTAAGGAGGAAGAAATTCAAGCCTGACACCCCTAAGCAAAGGGGTCAGTACATGCTGCAACTTGCATTGCTAGTGAGACAGACCGAGATTCGATAAGCTCCCAAATCTTGGGAGCCTTGTGTATTGGGCAGTTGTCCATTACAATGACTGATTGATTACTGGGGAAGGGATGCATTTTGTCCAACAGGCTGGCGATGAATTCCGTGAACAATTTGATATTGAATGCGCCCTGTACGATAGTGCAGTCGATTGTCCCATTGAGGCTGATAGCTGGCAAGACGGAGAAGCTAACGGAGTGAATCAGAAGCTTGTGACGTGCCACAAGAGGCAGAATCACCATTTCCCCCTATTGAAAAACTGCTTGCGACACGCACGGTGACCCTCAAGGGCCCAAGCAGTGTTGCGAAGAAAAGCCTGCCGATCGCAAGCACTCTCATCGATAAATAGCTATTCCGCTGTGTACTGAGAGGTAATACGTGCGACGTACTGCATACGCAGAGTTTCATTCCGCTCGAGAGCCCTTTTCGATAACTAGACCACAACGATTTCAGTTCGCGTGGACTGCGTGGGGAAGCAAAGCGACAGAGACAGCCATCTTCTTAAGTGTGAAACCAGCACACAGCAAGGACCTGCATATAGTCACATCCGAAGCCTCCTTCTCCCATCTTTCCTGGAGCAGTAGCCTCAACTCGTCAATGTAATGGTCATTGAGATTGCTTAGTGACCCGAAAAGCAACTACGTGGTGTGAACCAACAGCTACCAGGACAGGTTTCAACATGTGCATACCTCAGTGTGGATATAATCAAGCACTCGAGGCCTTCCACGAAAACCAAGTTCATGCGCAGCAACAGTCCCATTGCGCTTGAACTCTCGTATTATCCAGAAAACTGTTGTCTTGGGTATGTAGGTCAAGGCTGCGATCTGAGAGGCGCTGAGTTTCTTGTTCATAGTGATGATGCATTCCCGTAAATCGTTGGACAGCTGTCTGCCATGTCGCCGGGGTTGCATGAATGAATGCTCAACATAAGCTGTAGAGATGGTGACTGTGAAGATGGTGATGGCTCGAGATCAAGTGGCGACTCGACACGTGAGTTAACCCCTTCATCCTCACATGCGTCGCTGCTCCTATCTCTTTGCCGTGGTGCCTCATCTCTCATGATGGTCCGTCCCCAGCAACTGGAGGTTCCCTCATGCCTGTAGGTGATGAGGGATTGGTGAGGATGAGGAGGGAACTGTGGACAAGTGATGAGAGCTGCTGTGCAGGGAGATACTGCATACGAAAGACTACCATCGTGTGTGTACACTCATGTTTCTCTGAGAGATGTTTCTGCGGCCCTGGCAGACACACTCGGTTTGGTTGTAGCAGGAGTGCATGATGGCTGAGCTGACCTTGTTCGCCCTTGCCCAGATATGATTTTGGGTGACATTTCAGCAGAGGATGGTCACCGAGGTGGTTTCAAGTCTGATTGGTAGATAGTACATGTAATGTAGCTACACCCAAGCCTAACTCAGCTCAGCTACTGTCTTGGCTGAAAGCGCCTATGCTGCTGTCTTTTTAGCAGAAACAATCAGATTTTTTAGTGTCCGAATGCGTGAGTTATGACAGATGCAATGAAGTAGGGGAGAGTTCTGCGAGCAGGAGTGACAACAAACCACCCAGTTTCACTACCACAATCATGTCAGGGAGCCTTGAGGAGTTGCGTACAGGTGCCCACTGGGCTGGCCTGATTTATCAAACTTGAATCAGATTTTTCCGGATGACGTTGGGCAAGCTATGATTTTTACACTGAACGGAGGGCATGACAAGGATTTAGCACAATGATGCTATCTTTTTAGTAGCGAAGTACATACTCAACAAAACCCAGACATTTTTATATGTACTGGAGCGCATTTTCGAGCAGGTTTTTTACATGGTTATATCAGATTTTTATGTGCTGTATTGACTGAGATATTTGCTATTTTGTTTTTTTTTGCTCATCCAGGATGCACTATGCGTCAAAAATACACGTGATTTTCCAAATTGCCAACAATTTTGCAATTAGCTGTAATGTGCAATATTGAGTGAGCAATTGGCCATTTTGTTCATTTTTGCCTTTCGAGAGCATGACACAAGTGAAAAATCATGTGATTTTGGCTTTTCTCATTACTTTTGCAAATGGCTATAATAAAAGCCCTTTCAAAGAGATGAATTTAGCAACTTAGATGATGTGAAACCGTTGAGTTTTGGGTGAGATATGATTTTATTTGTGTTTTGAGGCTCTTGTGACAGAAGAAGTGACGAAATCACATGATTCCCAATAATTTTGCAATTAGCTGTAAATAACTGGTAAATGCCTGTAGTTCGCTGATCCTTGATCTGATTTGCGTTGACAGTCAGAAATGAAATTGTCCACACTGCAATCGCACAGAAGGCTTCCTCTGGCCAAAATGGAGAGAGTGCGACCACTGATGCACCTCAGAGCATCACAAGAAGGAAACAAAGATACGACTCACAGGAAGATACCGACAAGGAGATCAAGAGACTCCGACCCAGAGTTCGAGAGCTTGAAACAGAGCTCCAAACTTCTCGAGCTGCAGCAGAGGCGGCTCAAGTCCATGAGGTTCTCATGCGGCGCGAACGTAAAAGGCTACAAATGAAGAAGAATAAGTCGCAAAAGAAGAAAAGCCATCGATTCGTATCTAAAGCCAGTGTGCTTACCTCGGAGGATGGTCTCAAGGAACGTGAAGAAAAAGGGAGGAAAAGAAGGCAAAGGAGGCGGCCGAAAAAGAGGCATACGATATGAAGGCAAAACAGAGGGACGAAGAGCGAGCCGCAACAGCAGCGATCGGTATTTTCATCGGTGCACTATCTTCAACATCCAAAGATCAGCTTGAAGATCTTTCTGTCGCACTTGAACTACCTCACTAAGGAACAAAAGTAGAACCCACCAAACGAATTAAAGACTACACCAATGACCACTCCAAACGCACCTGCTCTCCAACACCAGCAGCAACAATCACAGCAACCACAACAATCACAACAGCTACAACCGCCGCCGCCCCTACAAGCACCACAACAGCAACAACAGATGTACGCAACTATACGTGGGGATGCTGCGCCATGTACTACTCTGTAACTCAAATTCCTTCGTTTACTGCCATCTATCCACCTGCCTTCTGAGCACACGTTATGAATGCCACGAGAAGATCTCGGACTTCTTCGTCCGGACGGTTGTATACTCTGCGTTAGAGAGCATTTGCCCACGTTCATCGCGTGCGTTGTGAATCCCTGACACATCATCCCCACACAGTTGCGCTATCCGCGGCATTGAAATTGGGATAGCGATGTTGAAGTAGTCTCCGCCATATCTGAAGTACGTAGGCACCCTTTGAGGGTAGAAGATCTCGGCTTTGTGGGTCGCCCGAAAGATTATGTACGTGTTGACGCCGATGTTTGGGTTTGAGTCTGTGTGGCATAGGCATCGTAATTAAATCCGCATAATGTCATAAACGATGTATATACCTTCTTGTTCTTGCGCTTGATCTCCTGAGCGAACTGGTTCTACGAGACGGTCACCAGAAGAGAGTCGTCTCCCTTATCGGGATCTACATCAACGCAGCATCGCCTATGAGGCGGTCAATGTGGAAGGTACGGATGCAGAAAGAAGCTCGAGACTGTACGGGCTTTTTGCGATGATCTCTACTCGGTCGTGTTGCCAGCGACATGATGGTTGTGTGACAACATCGAGTGGTGATGAGCAGAAGATATGCAGTGCATGCGCAGTGATGTCGGAGTTTTACTTGTAGCTTTATTCGAATCATGGCTGATCTCACGGTATACGGTGAACTGCAGTACAGCCATAGAACTACTAGTACAAGTCTTTCACCCAAGGGTAGCCATGCGGTAGGATCTCGACATACACATCGTCCACAATCCTAAAGGTTTCGCGAACTATTGTTCCAGCGGTCCCAAGATCAGGAATTCCATCAAAATTGACATCCAGCCTACACAACCATTCATCCCCTGTCACAAACAAAGAATCTAACTTCGGAAGGTATCGCATCCAAAATGCACAAGCCGCCTGGCTCAAAGCAAATTAAAATTGAATCCAATAAAGCCATAACGGGGCGAACTGACCGTTTGGAGTCTCTGTTGAAATTCAATCGAGCTGCCTTCTTCAAGGCGTATAGTTAATGACTCTATGCATCGGGATCCCGCCCATTTTGTTTCTCGAGCCCCGCGAAGTAGCCTCAGGCCGATCTCTAACGGTATTTCGAGTTCTCGTATCCCAAAGGAAGATGCCACGGTGACTATGTTCTGTACGTCCGTCCCCCCTAAAAGACATGTATCATTTCGTATGCACATGCGACTGAGTGCAGGCATCTCGGCCTCGGCAGAAAACAGAACATGAAGTAGCGCCATCGGAGCCGCCAGACTTCTCAAATATACAAATTCGATATGAGACCTCATTGTTCCTTCTGGCGATCCGTACAATTTCGCGATGGCAACTGACTTCAAAATGCCCGAGTGTCTGAGAAGAAAAGACACTGCCGAGTCGAGATAAAAATGATCGTCGACTTCGAAGTGCTGTAGGTTGGGAAGAACAAGAGTACTGAATATCATGGTCAGAGCGTCTTGGTGAAGGCCGGAATTGGACAGCTTCACGCATTGAAGGAATGGACTCGTGAGTGCAGAAATACTCCATGCTTGACAGGTGCTTCTCAGTAGCCTAGAAGTTCCGAGTAAACATAGCGTCTCTATCGCCACATCAGAATGGCTTATTTTCCATTCGTCAATATCCTGCAGAGAGCGATCATGATCAGAAAGAAGAGTCGCGGCATGAGTGGCACCTACTGTTTGCCTCGGCTCATCAGGCTGGAACGAAACCGTGCCTTTGATTAATATCCTCCTACAGCCGGTTTTGATTATAGCATGGAGCAAATCTGAAACAATTTTAGAATCCGGACACTCGTGATCGTATTCGATGTGCAGTTCATCAAAAAACCTCTTTGAGGGATGGATGGCGAATAGGAACGATGTCATTATCCTCGTCTCCAAGGTCGCCTCGTCCCGGTGGTCAACAAATTTGATTGCCAGCAAATTAATGGGCTGCATACACGCTTCGTACCAAACTGGCAAGGCCTTCACGCTGGCAGTAGTTTCGAGCCTCACGGACGTCATCAACGAAACCGGATCTCGCTCGACGCGAAGTCCTGCCTTTTTTAGATAGTGTTGAGTAGCCAGGCCACCTAAACGTCCTCCGCTCTGTACCAGAGAACGTATGTCCTCGAGGTTAACAACCCCATCAATAATGTCCAGCAGGATCTCATTAGGGCAGTTCATCTCCTTGCAATCAAATCAGAGCGAGTACGACGAGAGTAGAATCTAAAGAAATCTGATTCATGAATAGAGACTTACTTGAAGCAGTGTAAATGATAACTGATCGTTCCAGCTACTGCCAGTCCAGAGAATGATGCAAAGTTAAACAATTAAATATATTTATACTCGCCAAAGGTCAGGATTAGGGTTTGGCAGCGCATATTTATGGTTACAGTCTGATCATATGTGGGTACGCGCCGCTCTCATCAATTTTTTGTAATGAGAAACACAGCTTCCTAATGTACAGGCCGTCTCCGCAACTGAAGATTCCCACCCGGCCCTGTGGAAGAGATCAGCACACGAATTCGGCTTCGGTGGACATAATATGCACGGAGTCATCAATACCACAAGTTTAAAGTCCGTAAATGCAAGAAATTATACAAAGAGGTATATAGACTCAAGAAATACCATCCGTCGGCATAATCAAAGCAACCGTGACCATTTACGTACGCTGCGGAACCCTATAGCTAGTAGTTAGAATTCACAGAAGCGACCCTGAGATGAGCAGCTCCAGAAGATACGTACGCCACGAGAGACAAGCAGGATTTGGTACCGGCAGCTAGATACCACCCTGATGTTCCGACATATCGGATATCGAAGTGTCCATCTGGGCTTCCACGGGAGGTCACTCTCTGGCTGAGAATGCCGATCATCGCCCAGGGCCAGCTCCCTAGTGTATTGACTACCTTAGCACGGAAGTCACGGAAGCTGTTCGAAGGTCTCGTCTGGAACTCGTCTGGAACAGGACCCCGGCAATCTCACCAGATGTCTGTTTTGGAAATCGACCATTTTATCCGAGAACAGCCATCTGTTGGGCGTTGGGATTGCCGGGGCTCCTTCCGTAACTCGTCTGGAGGTGTTGTACATACGTATATACTATAATATAGTATTACGTTATACTTATAGTCGTCAGTCGTTCTCACAATTCTCCAGCAGTCAGCAGTCTTACATTACCGTCATACTTACGAAGTATATGTCAGTCATCCCCGGGCTCCTTTGCTTTGATTTCCATTTCTCGCTTCGCTTTCTTCTCTCCCCTCAGGGCCAAGTCTACATCTCGCGCACCTACCCGACGCGCGGCCCTGTCTTGTCTAATTATTTCACGTCCTACACTTTTTCACCGGCGTGTCAAAACCGCATATGTATTAAACACCCGCATTTTCTCACTCAATTCTGCATGTTTTCATCTCGAGCAACTCGATTATATACTGTAGTTTTCAATGCAGTAAACGTTACTAGTTGCCTCCCAGCTCGTCGAAATCAGTCCAAACTTTTCGTATCATGCATAATTTAATTTATGCATATGTAAACTTCAATTAGGTGTTCAACACACCGGTGAAACACTAGTACTGTATTTCATCATGAATTCTGATGCATTTCGCTAATTGCGCAGCGGGACTATTTTCTTGAAAGAAGCTCACAGGGACCAAACCCCTATTTCCGAACCTGAAATTTTGATCCGTGATTGCAATTTTTTAAGCAGGCTCAGAAACATAATTCTGCCCTCTGTGTTAGGCGGACGCGTAAGTCTAGCGGGTGATGTGATTGAAGACCAGTATCCACTCAGGATCGGGCAAAACCGCCCACTAGAGGTCTTTTGCTATTAAGCGGTGTCTGATAGCGACCGTTTTGAAATTCCGGGCACACCGTTTGAACAACGCACGCGAGAGATCATGTCAAAGACTTAAGCGACACCTTGCCGTAACGCGGTTCTGACCTGATTGGTAATTCTTTTGTCTCCACAACCTTCAAGTCAAAATAAAATTCTTTTCGTGATTAAAGCTCTGGTTCGAGGAAATATATACTACAAGAGCACATACTCGATGTGAATACAATAGCATGAATTTGTCAGATTATTCTCATCTCCTACTCCTTGAACGAGGAAGAGTTAGACCAGTTGATCGGCATTCCCAAAACTAGACGATGTGACTTCTGTGACAGAGCCCTTGCTCGTGGAGTTTCGACACCTGTCTGTCTCTCGTCCGTCCGATTGTGCTATATACAGTATATACAGAAGGCTATAAAAATGTCAACGTACATGCCACTCAATTCCCTCAATGCTTCCTCGATTTTTCACCCCGGACCACACTTCCACAGTCCCAATTAAATCCGGCAATGAATCCTCACCTCTCTTTCCCGTCAACTCGACAAGATCACACGATTGCGCAGAACCTGTACCGGGTGCATTCAGAGCTGCTAGTCTGGCAAGCGTCGTGGCATACCCCGACGAGGATGTGGATATGGCCTTGACGGTGAGTTGACCTGATTGGCTATGGTCAGCGGACCAGACGGACTGACAGACCCAAAACTTAAAAGGAGCAAGACCTCGAAATGATAGTCCCTGTGTCATCTGTTAGACCTCGCTGTCATTCGATAAGTTCCCACATGTGCGACTGATGGGCTTTACACTTAGATGTCTCCTGGGGCGGGCGAAAGTAAGCGTATACAGTCGAATTTACGGGACGCGAGTACAGTTTCAAAGGTGAGATTTCCATCATCTCTCGTTTCAAGCCTGGATTTATGAGAATAGCGATCAACATCGAGTAGTCCGTCTGAGTCATCGCAGGCCATAATCAGCCGTGTCTCGCAACTGGCGATGCAGTTAGAACAACTTAGTACCAGTCAAGCACAGCTGATGGAAATCCTCCGACAGAAGGATGTCCGAATCAATGGCCTCGAAGTTGAGCTGATGAATTTGGTACGCTTTACTTCTTTTCTTCCTGGTATTCAAGTTCTGATCCATTCTCATGCATTTATCTATAGCGTCTCGACGGTGAGACAATGCGAACAGAGGCTTCGTGGCGACAGCGCGGTGACGACCTGCTTCTTCAAAGTCTCCCCACGTCGCTTGAGGTTGACAAGCGCCAGTTGTTGACTCTCCCAGTTCGTCAGATACTGCTCGCTTCCGAATCATCTCCGCAGACTCTACTTGCTAACTCATCAGAAATCACGACATCAAAAGATAGAATTGACGTACGGTCGCAGAGGGGAAATGCAGCGGGGCGAACGGTGCAGACACCAACGCAGGAGAAACAAGGCGAGAGCGGTCTTAAAAACAAGGCATCAAGCCGGAGAACTGCGAAGTGCTCGGGGGTTGTGATGAGTCCGAGACACGAAACGTCGGTGAGAGGACTATTCTTTGACATATAAGTGTTGAGCTTCATTCACAAACGTTTTAGAATCAGAGATGGACAGCTGAGGAAGAGGAGGACTTCATCATGGTTGACAATAGCAACGATGATGGCTACGATGCTGACGATCAAATAGAGCAGCACGGGGCGGAGCAAGGCGATGAAGACCACTTCGACCTCGATCAGACCGACAAAGACGAAACAGACGAAGAAAATGTCCCGAAGACAAAAGCACAGAGTCGTTGGTCCGGAAAGCGAATCAAAGACAAGAAAAATGTCAGCGCATAAAAGTTGAACCATTTTTTTTTTTGGCTGATGATCCCTCAGCGTATCATCAGAAAGGTCATAAGGGAAACTTATAATGTGACGACGGTCCTGGATTTTCTTTTCTGTGCCACTGCCGACCCCATTCTAGTCGAAACCTTCAATCGTACCGGTGCAGGTGGTCCAGACGAGGCCCGACCCCTTGTCGACATGCGCGACACCCTTGCCTCGGAATGGAACAAAGAGGTCATCCGAATTCTGGTTGACAAAGTCATGAGGAGGGAGAAAGCGATAAAGCTAGGGGTTACGAAGTCCGATTGGGTTCGGTCTATCAAGAATAGGCTCAGGAATATCCGTGCCCAATGGAAGAACGGACAAGCTCAGCCTAAATCCGACGGCGAGTCATTTGAAACGTCGAAGGAGGTGGACGACAGGGTGACAAAGCACTATACCGAAGGATTGACGAGAGCTAGGCGGAACTCCAGACGACACAATGTGAGTACTGATTTTCTGGTTATTCCGATTATGTGTTAATCACCCTACAGAAATATAGGTCACGACTGCGCATCGTCGAGGCAAAAGTCAGGCAATGTGAAAGGTTGAACGATGAGGAAGAGAGCAGGAGGTGGAAGAAAACGCAGGACGTGCTCGAGAAATTGGGGCCGGCGGGTATGAGTTCTGACGAAAGTGACCCTGACGACGGATTTTCCGGTACACGAGTCAAGGCGATGCCCTGGCGGAGAAACATTCGCACTCTCTTGGTTCACATTGACTCCCATAGGTCTGACCGTACCATCTACTCCAGACGGGGAGCGAAGCCTGTATTAAGGGAAAGGCGAGGCTACAAAGAGACTTCTCGCGAGCCGGTCCTGAATCTTCCGCTCTCCTTTTATAACGACAATTGGCTCAGTGTCCAGGGTCCTGCTCAGAGGACAGTTCTTTTTCACCTCGCTGAGGAAGATTTTGATTGGTCATGCATAAATATGTGGATACAATAGAAATGACCGGGTCTTATCAATAGAAGTATGAGCTTTGCGCGATATCTCCATCAAACTTAATGGCGGTGTCATCTCAGTACCGCCATATTGTTTTGTTGTCTGGTTGTTCTTGATGGGAAAGCAACAACGTCCGTATGCGATTAACCCCTCATATAGTCCGCAACAGCCCACGACTTGTTCTTATGCAAGATGGTGACATCGCAATTGACGGTATTGGGATGGCACTGGATATTGTTAATAAACAAATCCTTCTTGAATAGATCCAAGAAAATGTCATCTAAGTGGACGACCCGATGACTGGGTGCAAGTCCATGATAGGATCTACCTTCTTTCATGACACGGTCGATTTCACTTATCACTTAAGCCTTGCGTTCTGCCGGTAAAATTGTTCTTACAAACTCAGAGAAGCGCATTACTGCGCAATACCTACAACTATGCAGAGAGCTCTATGAGGATCAAAGTATTTCAGCGGAGAAGTTACTAAGTTGGGGGTGTCTCTTTTGCAATTACCGCGAGGCAGAGCTTTTTAGTTCTTATTTCATCTTTCTTAAAACATCCACACTTCAGCAATGCAGGTTCCTTTGACTCGCAATCTCTGGGAAATTTAAGAGGATATTAGGTGGGAATATGGTTGCACAGCCACATACAATCAACTGCGCGCGCAGTTGATTGCTTGCCTACAAGGCCGTCATTCCCATGATCAACTGGACTATGTAATTGAATCTATTTATTAATATTGTGAATATCGGATTTCTGGGTCGAACTCAAGAACATCGTGTATATGTCTTCCGCCACATTTTGTTGTAGAAAGCGGGCATGAATGGACTGTGTGATTGTTCCTACAGTGTTCCTACAGTAATTCAAATGTGAGATATGACCTTACAGTGGCTAACAGGTGGTTCCCCTAAGTCTTCGTCACCCCCGTTTGTGGAAGGTGATCGGCACATGCCGCACCCAACTCTTACAGCGCGCGCTTTGGCATTTTCTGTTCGTTATGTATTGGATGCTTATCCGTAATATATATATAATTATAAGGGATCTGGTGCCAGCGATGGGTTGAAACTCCGCTGAATTTGCATCTGGGACAGGACCTAGCTGTTGCAGCAACTACTAGGGACAGAACCCGGACCAGTCCTAGATTTTCTGACCTAATGTGATATTGATTACCAAATTTCTCTATGTAGAAGCATTGATCGATGTGAACAATCGATCGTGTGATCTCATTTTTCGGACATAATAGCCCATTTAAGGAAGGAGGACCCTGTTGCCTGGCGCTCGCTCTGAGTCTGGCAAGGGGGTTCCTCACTGGTCCTACCCAGATCACTCCAGTCTGGCGCCGTCTGAGGCTACCGAAAATTCGGCTCGACCTCTCGGGCAGCGTCGGACCGGTGGTTTAGGTTTGGCACCGTCGCCAGATCCCTTACGGATAAGCGTCCAGTGTATCGGATTTGAGGTTGATCGTATGCTCATTCAGAGCCAGATGACTCTTACATTTTCAGTCCCTTGTGTAAATGTCGGCTGTATGCGATGCACTCTATCACATAGTACAGTATGTGCGTATTTGGCTTGATTCCTGTGCTTTTCAGAACGTAGTGTAAAAGTAATAGGCAAGCGTCGCTAGATAGAGAAGTGAAATTTTACTGTCTCAGAGATTAACGACGGGCTGGCCAATCTGCAGGATTCTTCGCACTATCCCCTTGAATTCTGTCGAACACGGAAGATGAGTCCGTCTGGTACCGGGTAAGAGCACTACTCTCCCACCCGATGCTGCATAAGGCTAGTCTGCCAACTTTCTCCTTGGCGGGATACACGAAGAGACTTCTTCTTGATGTCTGACAGTCAGTAAACTGCCGTTGCCTGTTTGCAAGTCGAGAGAACAATTAGAAACTCGCAGGAGCCCACGACAAATTGAAAATGCACGCCATTTGGCAAATACCGCACTGTAGGGTACCGACAGCCAGACACCACCCTGATGTTCCGATATATCGGATATTGGCGTGTCCTTCTGGACTTCCACGGGAGATCAGCAAGTTCTCCCCGGTTGAGAATGCTGGTCATCGCCCAGGTTCAGTTTCCTAGTGTATTGACCATCTCAGCACTGAAGCTATTCGAAGCTCTCGTCTGGAGTGAATTTAGTGTTGTATGTTATAGTCCGTGAATGCAAGAAACTTTACAAACAGGAATGGGCTGGCATAACATACGATCCGTCAGAAAAAAAAGCATAGATTTGACTCGCAACCATTTACACTACGCCGCACAACCCTTAGGGAGAGTGTGAGCAACCCTGAGCGCACTTTACGCATCCCATGAACGTCTTCAAATTCAACGGCTCCGCGCTGTACGAAGGAACTAATCCTGCTGAAATCGGATCTGCGTCAATGATCTGACTCCGCATTAACCGGCTCAGACAGAAACATCCGTCGCTAACACGCCGGCTGTATTAAAGAGAACGAGAAGTAGCCGAAGGGACATCAAATTAAGGGTGTCAGAGCATCGTGTCAGGTAGGTGTACGCGATGTTGCGAACGGACTTGGCGAGAAGGTGGGGAGAAACGGACATCAAATCCAAGGAATCGTGTCGGGTAGTCGTACGCGATGAAGGCTTGACCTTGAGGGGACGAGAAGAAAACGGGAAATGGAAATCAAAGGAAAGGAATCCGTCGACGGATGATATTGTAAGACGATCATGTGACTGACATCTACCAGTATCGGTATTATCTTTCAGCTTTGTATTGGATGACTCTGTGCATATTTGTCCACCAGAACCGAATTTGAGATATCAGGTGAGGACAAGCACATTGTGAAGTGTGCTGATCTCTTCCACACGGCCGGGTGGGTATGGTCATATTTGCCCCATTCAGTTGCGGAGACGGCCCGTGCATTAGGAAGCTGTGTTTCTCATTGCAAAGAACTTGAAACGAAAGTGGCGTGTACACGTGTACAGACAACCCGTAACCGTACTTTGCTTAGAACGCTACTTTCCATAGCCTCCGACGTTTCTGGTTTGTTTCTAATTGATCGATATATCCGATTAGTTAAATAGATCTGTATCGCTTTGTTGGATTCCTAAAATTCGTCGTACTCATCCAGTGCAGTATGGTGTTCTTCTGGAGCAGACCGCACTTTGTTCTCGTTGGCCGCCTTTACGGACACTCAGAGGGAATTAATTCCCTCTCTATATCAAACGACGGCACAGTCCTCGCTAGCGGGGGTACGTTTCCTCCGTCTGGAACTGAGTCCACTGAGAACAGTTTTTATAGGCTCGGATACACTGCGTCTGTGGGACATAGTAGCCTGTAAAGAACTGTGACCACCATTTCGTCCGGACCACAGGGTTAATGTCCGTGGCCAAGTCACTTGCACCTCGTGGCTACCCACCAGTGACTGGAGAAAAACCCTGATTTTTGCGACCTCCGTTGGCTACCTAATCGTTTGGAAAGAATCCGAGTCGGTGAGATATCCCTCGTATTTCCTTAGCTTGCGCTGACCTACTGCCAGGGAGCTTTTAAGGAGCTGTCCGCACACCGCGTTGGAACCCCCGAGCAAGTGATCAGCCTCTCCGTCTCGAAACCGGACACCAAGTCCTTCCGTGTTGCGCTCGGCACGTACGAACGCTGGGTCCGCGTCTTTATGTACGATGACGAAATTCCTGGGACTCCCACAGCTGTCTTTTCGGTACAGCTCGCTGGAACGATTCCGAAGTCCATTGCCTTTGCCGATAACGTGAGAGCCGACCTCATTATATTTGGGATGATGGACGGGCGAATGTAACAGTTCCGCGCTTCTTAAACTTTCTTTAAGTAATGACCAGAATTACCCAGCCTTACTGTTCACGGGCAGAGGGGTAACATTCTAAGGTCAACAAATGCCTTCTCGCAAATTTGGTGAGACCTTCGGCATAGTCTGCGACTGTTTCATTGACTCAATGGCGATGCAGTGGCTACGCAGCATTTTGTCCTGGTCGCAGGTTAGCGGTCATTGATAATTCCGAGGATGGCTTTAGCGTCATCGATGTCGCTACGGGTAGCTTGGTCCGCGCTCTGCCTTGTCCTGTAAATAAGACCGTGCCCAAGCAAGTAGCTTGGGCTCACCACCAGAAGCTAATAATTGGAGGGTCCGATCATGGAATGCTTTACGTCTACAATGCGGAGACGGGGCAAGTCACTCAGAAGCTGCAGCATGAGAGTTCTGGTTTCGTCCAGACGGTGGCCGTGCGCATCAATATGCTCAAAACTATCAAAGCTGAAATATTCTTCTTCAGAGTTTCGACGGGTCGACAGAAACGCTCGTCATGGGTGGTTCATCAACGAACTACGGGTCTTCAAAACCGTACATTTCATTCTGGCGGATGACACACTCGAGAAAGTATCCGCGAACCTCTTGGGGTTGGCTTGATATCCTTACTCTTGCGCATGCAGCATTCGTCCTCGCATTCTTAGTGGCATTGTTACAGCCTCATGTCTCTCGAGTAAGAACCACTTGTCGCGTTTTAATTCTAAGCGCCTTGCAGGATGACTGACGATACACCTGTAGCGCTTAGGCTTATTGCTTTCGAGTAGTCTTACGAATATCGACGATTCTGGCGACTCTACTCCAAATGCTCAACACGAGCTTCGTGCGGTACGTGCGGAACTCGAGCAAATGAGACATTTAGTAGACGGCATGCCCAGGGGCGGTAGATAGGAAGGAGGCTCGGATGAAGCATATTACCGTGATAGCTTCGGTTTTCTTCAGAAGTCTTGAGACACGATACATTCCCAATTTCGGCCCCTGTGCCTCAAATCACGAAATATAAGTCATATCCCGATGAACAGTGCACTTGCCCGTTTTGTGTGATCTAGCCTTCTCTTCATGAGTCCTGCGACGCATGACATTTTGCCCAAATCCGTGGCACAACTCACAAGGAGCAATCGTCGGCCGCAAGATAACTCTCGAAATCCATGGAGGTTTTAAATCTCGTCGAATACGCAGGAACGTATTCAAAGTAAGCTCCTTAGTTCCCTCTCTCCTTTCGTCCCATCTTTTTCCCAATGTTGCATATTTTCATGTCACCTTTCCGCACCCTGCTTTTTTCCTTTCATTCCGTCTTGTGATCACTATCATTCCATCATTTGGCGCCTTTTATTTGTGTCATCACTGAAGCCCTCGCCGCCTCTAGATCTGGCCAAGCCAGAGTCACAACCTGTGTAGTCTTCAATCATTTGACTCTATAAAAGCAATGCGGACTTCAACATCTGAGGCATATAGCAGCATCCCAGTCAGCATCTTCCCAGCTCACCAGCTGAGTCTGGAGCCCTGAACGATGCTCATATATAATCTAGTGCAATTATCATGATTTTATGTGTATGAATCTGGCCAGGAAACTGCTTCTCTTGGTCCAGGGAGCTTAGGGGGGAGATGTGCAGTTTTCAGCAACTCAGGCATGCCACAGGCTGACAATTCCAGTACACATTTCAGCTCAAACTCAATATTTAAACTCATAATAAAGTCATATTATCATTTAGGACTGGTCTGGGGAGCTGTACAGCCAGGTTTGAGGTCAGGAAATTTTGAGAAAGTCAGGGTTGTATGCAAAATTGACAGTTTGCAACGTTTTGGGGTCAATTTTGCACCAATTTCCCTTGCTCAAGTTTTAATATGAAACCCACAATCAATGATGAATTTAAAAACTTAGATCATGCAAAACGGTTAAGTGTTGGGTGAGATATGATTTATTTTGTGTTTTGAGGTGTAGGAGGGCCAAAATATGTCACATGTCTAAATTACTAGTGTATTATGGAATGCCCTAGAAATCAGGCCACGCTTAGAGCAGGTGAGACTATACTCAGCTAGGATCTATCAAAGGTACTTACTTGAGTCTCGAACATCTACACAGGTCAAGCAACACTTGCAGAAATTGATCTGCTCATCACAGCTCATCATTTCATCACAGGCAAAGCCTCATGAGGCCACCCTGGATGGAAATAAGAATTGGAATTGCCCCAATGCAATTGAAGCTATTTAAACCCTTATTACTGAAAAGAGGCTGCTAGAACTAGAGGCCCTTTTCAGGGCCTTCTTGACTGTGCACTATCTACCTGGGAGTGCTTTTCATCAGAATTTAATGATGATGAAGCAATTGTAGCACTTACTGAAGCAGAGAAGGAGCAGGCTTGGATGCCTGCAACAAATGATGCAAATGAGGGAGCACTTGGCTCCCTCAGGCTTTTTGCCTGCAAAAATCCAAGCAGATCTTTGTGACTATTCAATTCAGTATTTAGATATCGACACAACGACATAGAAGAATTTATTGAAACTGTACTCACCAGTGAAGAAGACCAAAAGTTTTTGCGTGTGCAGGCACGTGCCGAGGATTCAAGCGGCCTGGAGAGGAAATGGCAGCATGAAGTTACTGCAAAAAAGGATCAGGAACATGCTGCAAAAAAACTGAAGACCGACCTACTTATGCAGAAGAAGAAGGACTGAGATGAACACATTGAATTGGTCTCTATGGAGCAGGACAGTTCCACTGTCGAGCGAATGACCATCCCTATAATGAAAATTCAGCTTGTGAAATTAAAAAAAATTTATCCAGCTGACGTGCCTGCTGAGAAGACAATGTCAAAGAAAGCTGAAAAGCAAGCAATTTTGCTTGCTTTAGTTGCCAGGTACAATGTGGAACATCAAGAAGAATAACGATTCATTGTATATTTTTGTACTCCATACAAATTTGCTAGCGGATGATGATCTTGTTTGTCTCATTCCAGTGAACATCAAATGTGTCCATATCTCTGTACAAACACCAAACCTGAAGCTACAAGACTATGCACTCACCTTGATCTGCAGCAGTATGAAACTGGTGAAGCTTGCATCTGTCGCAGACAAAAAGGACAAAATCAAAGGATAATATATGCACAATGAACTGGGCTGCTTCATGTCACTTTCCATGTTCAGAGAGGCTTGGAGCTGTTGTCTTTTGGGCTTGCATGTATGCATATAGAGCTAATGTGATAAATTTATTCTTGTCCACAGTTCAAATTAAGTGGCGTACGTACTTTGGGAGAGTAGCGTCTAAGGTATCTACATGCCACAGCCTTGATTCAGATGATAAGAGGAAGAGGATTCCATTTGTCTTAGGATCTTTGTAGTAATTTGTCTGCATTCGTTTTCAGAGAGTGGACATTGCAGTGGACTGCTGTATCATTTGGCGGGCCTCGGTAATTTTTTGATGCAATAAACTTTCCTGTTCAAGGTTGGATGATCATCTTAGAACTTAGAAGGTCAAACATAAGATTTGCGTGTGTTGCGAGGCACTCCACAAGTATCCGAGGCCGACCGAACAAGATCTAGCAGATAGATTCCAGAAGCAACGTGTAAGTGTGTGTGAAGTAAAAGTGAGACATTGTGATCGACGCTAACTACTACAACAGGCAGGTATTTGAACTCCGACAGAAAAAAAACGTGTACGCGGCAACCTTCGGGATTGCCAGTCCGTAACACATACCTGTGTAGCCGTACGTACCTAAGATAAAAAAATCTACGCAAAAATCTGTCTCACATCACACAGAAAATTTGTGTAGAACAAGATACATTAGGAACACAGATATACGCATTTCTGTGTAGATCACGCAACACAAAAGTCTGTATAGTTTTGTCTAGCTGACGTGGTGCTTGATTAGATTTTGAGAGTTGATATATAAGAACTAGACTAGATTTGTATAATCGAACTATGTAAATCTACACAGAATCTACACAGATCTCTACGCGTGCGAGTGACGAGTGTCAGACGAACTTAGATGCATTTTGACGTGTCGTCCTCTTTGTCTCTTGCCACCACTAGTACTGTCATGCCACTCTATCCACCCCCAGCACCTACAAATCATCTCCGTCCCTGCTTCATCCACCTCATTCATGACTGTTTCACGGCACCGTCACTGAGGCTGTCATCATTGTTCCTGCTTACTTTAACGACTCGCAACGTCAGGCGACGAAGGACGCCGGTGTCATCTCTGGCCTCAACTTCTTCCGAATCATCAACGAACCCACGGCGCGCTGCTATCGCGTATGGTCTTGACAAGAAGCTCCAAGGCGAGCGCAATGTCCTCATTTTCGACCTTGGTGGAGGTACCTTTGATGTGTCGCTCTTGACCATTGAGGAGGGTATCTTCGAAGTCAAAGCGACTGCCGGCGATGGTCACTTGGGTGGTGAGGACTTTGACAATCGCCTCGTAAACCACTTCGTTCAGGAGTTCAAGCGCAAGAACAAGAAGGGTATGCATTTAAGTCATTCCGATGACGTACGATCATGGTATTGACGCTGATTTTCTTAGATCTTTCATCGAACCCTCGTGCTCTTCGCCGACTCCGTACCGCTTGCGAGCGTGTGAAGCGTACACTGTCGTCGGCAGCGCAGACGACCATCGAAATTGATTCGCTCTATGAGGGTATCGACGTTTACACCTCGATCACCCGGGCACGATTCGAGGAGTTATGCCAAGATCTCTTCCAGTCTACGCTTGAGCCTGTCGAGAAGGTTCTCCGGGACTCCAAGATCGATAAGTCCAACGTACACGAGATCGTCCTTGTCGGTGGTTCCACCCGTATCTCCTGTATTGTCAAGCTCTTTTCTGACTTCTTCAACAGCAAGGCGCCATGCAGGTCTAGCAACCCAGATGAGGCTGTCGCGGACGTCTACGTGGTAACTTGATGGGGAAACGTGTCGATTTCTCGGCACATACTGTCATCACCGGAGACCAAAACCTAGAACTTGACGAAGTTGGCGCGCCGAAGGGCATCGCCATGCCTCTCACGTGCCAAGAAAGAGGTTAGTAGGAAGAGCATCTTGGCTGACGTGTGTTATAAATTGTTTGACCGTACAATATCGCGTACTTACAAGAGCTCGTGCCGAATGGATCGAAAGAATACCCTCGAGCGCGATATGTGATTCGAGATACCGGGGAGCGTAAAGTTCTTCGGTACAATAAGCGTACGGACATCTTTCCCCAGTATTAACGCAGTTATGTACTTACTCTTTAACCGACAGCGATCGTGGCACAAGGTGTCTATGATGTGTCTCAGGGTCCCACTAATGCCCTATTTGAGTGCGTGCCCGACCTATATGTTCATGTCTGAACTCTGACCAATTTTATGTAGGCTTTCGTCTCAATCTTTCCGTTACTCCTCTGTACAATGCCGACTTCCATGGTGATGAATTGAACATGCGGTATGTTGTATCACTTCCGCTTTGAGTTATTGTTTCTGATCTCCATGTAGCGTTCCCCAAAGCGAGGAGACTGGTCAAATAGCGTGGGTCCAAAGGCAGATCATTTCGTTCCAAGCAAACAAGACCGTTGGCTGCTATCCTCAAGGGTGACACCTCGGAGAAGACCCAAGACCTCCTCTTGCTTGATGTCGTTCCTCTGTCGCTCAGTATCGAGACTGCTGGTGGTGTCATGACCGCGCTGATCAAGCGTAACATGACTGTCTCGATGAAGAAGTCCGAAATCTTCTCGACGTACGCTGACGACCAGCCCGGTGTGCTTATCCAGGCCTATAGGGATGAGCGTGCGCGTACAAAGGACAACAACTTGCTCGGCAAGTTTGAGCTGTATCCCGCCTGCATCTCGTGGTGTTCCGCAAGTTGAAGTCACGTTCGATATCGATGCTAACGGTATTCTCAACGTCTCTGCTTCGGACAAGACGAAGGCAACTCGAACCGTATAACCGTCACCAATGACAAGGGCCATCTGCTGTCGAGGAGGCTAACGAACGCATGGTCAAGGATGTCGATCAATTCAAGACTGAAGATGAGGCTGATGCCGCGCAGTGCCGATCGCTTAGCTCATCGGTCTCTCGCCACGATCTAAGTGTTGCGTTGTCTGTACAATGACAAGATGGCCTTCAAAGAATGTTTTCGATAATTGCCTAATAAAGCTATAAATTTGCACAAATAGAAATCGGATTTTTGAATACTGTGCTAGAGCATGAATACACAGGAAATATAAGACAAACTACGCAGAACTACACAGTGATGTACACGAAACTACACAGATGGTCTTTTTAGTAGAGCTATAACGGTCCGTGTTATTGTAGTATACCCTGATTTGGTAGAGTTACGGAACCTTCGTATACGCCGTATTCCCGTAAACGGGTGTTCCGTATCCGTATGAGACCTTGACCACCATATACGGTCGTATCCGTGTAAAGCTCGAGTTATACGGCCGGATCCGTATACGATACGGTCGGTACCTAGACTGAAAAGTACACATTTTAGACAATTTATGCTGTAACCTCCATCAATTCATTTGATTTTTTTTCTGCTGTAACATCATGATGATAGGTACGTGTCTAATGTGTTTTTCGCATTGAAAATGTAAATGTGCTACATATTTGGTGGGGTGGCGCAAGGACCGGTCCATGACTGTACTAGAGGAGCAAAAAAGGACCGGAGAAAGTTCCATAGACCAAGGGACTCTCCACCATTCTCCATCCTAGGCGCAGACTGTTCCAAGCGGTCAGACTCGTCCAGAAGGAAGGACGACGTGCGTCTGACAGAAATAACTTGTTCAGGCCGCTCGTCGGGCCAGTTTACTTCATGGTCATGTGTAAGAGGGATGAGTTGCACTGCGCTAGCCGTCGATAAAGCCTGCGACTCGCGGTTTCGCTGCCTAAGGGGCAGAACGGGTAGTCCGTTGCGCACGTCCGAGGCGATGGAGGCCATTGCGGTGTATGAAGGAGGTGGCTCCGTCTGAAGCTGAAGGCTCAACCGCTGGTCTGACCTTCTTGAATCCACGACAGGCGAAGGATTGTAGATCTTTGACAATAATCTGTGAACTTATGAATACTACTGTGGAAATGCTACTCACCTCCCGGTGAGGCTGCGCCGCTTCACCTGTCGACCGAGAAAATTGCTCAAGTAAGCAAGCTAATCTTGCTGGAGCCACGCCCGGCGCATACCAGGCCACGCTTCTCGGATCCTCGACTTCAGTTGCGTCGAAAGCGAGGATGATGACCTGCACTGCTTCTCGATTTTTGAGCGTCTCGGCCTGAGAATGATGAATGTGTTGGCACGAAGCGGAAGACAGTATTAAATTATGACTTACGAGACCGATGAGAGCCTTGAGGAGAGTGACTCGGCTCGAGTTGAAGATCTCGCTCAATGTGAGTCGCGATCCTACCACGCTCGATGAGAGAGCTTTTGCTCGATTGAAGGCACATAGTAGATAGCCAAGGAAACCATGGTCTTCCTCAGGATTGAGAGGCGGCATGCGTGGTGCATGGACTACCCTGTGGTCATAGCCCAAGTCTTCGATCATGTCCACTGCATGCGGGAAGGACTTGTAACCATAAGGATGAGGCGGTGTGCTTGACGTGGCTGAGTCCATCTTGGGGGAGGGAAGGACACTTTTGAACTACTTTTATGCCATATAGACGATGCGGGCCACGTCAGCTGTGCTTTTAGAACGCCGTACAAATGCAACAAGCAAGCATCGCTAGATAGTGGAGTGAAAATCCACTGTTTCAGAGATTTACGGCAGTTCGAGTAGTCTGCAGGGTCCGCTTCCCATTATCCCCTTGAATTCTGTTTAACATTGAAGTAAGATTCTGGAACATACGTAAACTTGAATGATCACGAGTGAAATTTATGCTTCGACTATGCTGATGGAGCGCACTTTTTTGAGCCCATATTCCTGTTCGTATAATTTCTTGCATTTTTGGACTGTAAGTTTATGGTACTGATGACTCTGTACATGTTGTGTCCACCAGAACCGAATTTGAGATATCAGGTGAGGACAAGCACATTGTGAAGTGTGCTGATCTCTTCCACACGGCCAGGTGGGTATGGTCATATTTGCCCCATTCAGTTGCGGAGACGGCCCGTGCTTTGAGAAGCTGTGTTTCTTTTTGCAAAAACTTGATGCGAAAGCGGCGCGTATCCACATACGAATGGTCCATGACCGTGGCTTAATGCATTGCGGGACCCTACACGGAAGATCTCGCCTGCCCGATGTTTCTGCGGGTGAAGATTAATCCTCCAAATAATCATTGCGTAATGCTAGTCTGCCCATCTTTCTCCTCGGAGAAGGTACACGAAGAGACTTCTCCTTGATGTCGGACAATCAGTTACAAACTGCCATAGCCTGTTGCAAGTCGAGAGAACAATTAGAAACTCGTAGGAGCCCACGACAAATTGAAAATGCGCGCCATTTGGCAAACACCGCTCCATAGGGTACCGACAGCCAGATACCACCCTGATGTTCCGACATATCGGATATTGCGTGTCCTTCTGGACTTCCACGGGAGGTCGGCAATTAGCATGGAAGCTGTCCGGAGCTCTTGTCCAGAGCGAAAATTTGAAGCACTGTACGTTATAGTTGTTAGTTTGAAACAGATGAACAGTAGTAGCTTCTCCGTCAGTCTCACCTGGTCGCAACTCGCCGTCCGAGTCACGTTTTTTTTTGCAATATTATTCCCGGTCCAGCGCGCCATTTACTCTTATTCAAGCTGAAATATGATCAAAGCATGATTTTAACACTATGACCACGCAGAACGGGCGAGTATTCTTTGAGAGATGATTTATTTTGCGTTCTGAGGTGCTTCAGGTGGCTAAAACAACCCAATCACGCAATGCCAATACATAGAGAAGACTGGCGCTATATACTGTAAACATTGAGCGTGCTCATATCTCGCGTGTTAATCACAAACACTCACAACAAAGTGAGCCTGAAGACGCAGACGCAATGTTCTCGAGCTAGACCTAGAAATCCTTGCCAACGTTCCAAATCTATCTACTAAATTAAGTACATACTATTACGTGGGTACAAAAAGTATTCACCCCCCCCCCCCCCCCCCCCTACTATTTTCATGCTTTATAAGGATTGGATACAACTTCGCCAACTTGCTCATGTCGGCAAAGACGGGAGATGCCCTTGATTCAAGTTGTTTCCCAAGAAAAGACATGCAATCCATCTTCCAAATTCGGGTGTGGAACACTTTATATCCGACTGTATTTCCGACTGAGGATCATGTGGGATAGTCACAGTCACATGCAATCAACAGTGCGCTCAGTTGACTGCCTGCGGCTGTGCAGCCATCAGAAAAAAATGGAAGGCCAGAATACATTGAATTACATGTAGTTCCACTGTAATTTGACAGAATTCAGAAGTTTCCAGGGATCTTCCATTACAACTAGATTCATTATGACCGGTTCGCAGTTTGAAGGGATTTGGGAAATTACAAGAGGATTCAGAGAGAGATTTGACCGCATTCAATACCTTCATTTTAGGCTTTTACTTTGCACAAGTATATACACTTGCAATGACCCATGCATATCAGTTCCAAGATCACTTTATATTATATAGCTATGAAAAACATCACAAAACAATGCACGGGCAGCAATGGCAGAGGTAGCTGTGTGGGAATAGAAATTGATGCTGAAGAGATCGACGCCAAATGGACACTTGCTGCGGTTCCAAGTGAACCTGCAACTGTAGGCTTCACGCGTCGTTGCCCGCGATCACGATCACAAATCTTGGGAACGCGCCGGGCGACGAACTAGGTGACTTGTTCACACGGTCGCGAAGATCCTGCACGACTGGATCTATGTTGCTGTTGCACAAATGGAGGCGTCAGGTAGGTACGGCTCGTCTCATTGCGTGTCCGTTTACCAATGACAGACAGCGTCGGCTCAGCAGCAGAATGCAAGTAGCTATTTGGCAAATGGAGAAGCCAAGTTTGCTGAGATACTGGCGCTGAGCCTCAAGTTCGAATGCTAGCGTAGTCAGGGTGCTATCGCTCAACACCATACAACTACCGTCTGCATACCAGCTAAGGTCCATAATCCGTCTCCCAAAGACCTCCTTTGCAACACTGATCGGTCGCGTGCTTCTCGTCCGCCAGAAGTTGATGGAGCGGCCGTCTGAGCCCAGAGCGACGACGCCGCATACGTTGGATGTTACGACCGGCATCTGCGGATCGCGCAGGAAGATGTGCGGGTTGTAGCAAGCGACCTCGACAGTATTCTCATGACCGACAAGACTAATGTCGGGCGTCCGTGTATTGTGAGAGCTGACGGCTGCAGTGAACCCGTATCCATTGTTGTTTGTTGCGTTCGACGCTTTTATGTGCGCACCATCGGGACCAGCTGAAGCAAATCCTATGAGCTGGAAATTGAGAATATGATAAATGTAGACGCACCTCAGCCGACGGAAGGACGTGCCACCGGGCGAACGTTAAAGAGGTTCTGTGACTGTCGCCTCCAGACACTAGTTAGTGATCCTCTACATGTGCACAGTGCGGTCGTCAGACTGGCTAGGGAGGAATTCGCCCACAGGGTCCCGGCACACATCCTTTACGAAACCCTGGTGCATGTCGAGTTTGGTGAGTTGTTCCAAGTTGTAACCGCACCAGATCATGATTTAAGAATAAAGACCAGTCGAGGCAAGGAAACGGTCCTCAGGAGCCCAAGCGAGATCTGTTACATCTAATAAATCGATAAAGGCAATGAAAATAATGTTGAGCATGATTATAATTCATACCACTTTCATGGCCTGGGAGACGCTTGGGAGGCTTCCATCCTTCAGCGTTGACTCCGTCCGAGCTCCAAACCTTTCTAGAACCTGTTCTGGCACCATCCATGAGCGCGGAATTCGTTCTAATGCGAAAGCAGAAAAAAATATCCCACGGACGGGTCGAGATCCCGGATCATGATAATCTCGTCGTCGCTGCGACTTGAAAGCCAGCGCTCTGAGTATGCCCAATGGACAGCAAGAACGGGGCCAGTGTGCACTGTGAGCGTACAGAGCGACTTAGGCGGCCTGTTCACTGCATCGGCTGCCTCGTTGAGAAGAGGTTTCGTGATCCATATGTAGATCTTCGCGTCGAGTCCGCATGTAGCTATGCGGGAGCCGTCTGGGTAGACGTGGACCGAGAATATCGATAGCTGTCTGCACAAAATATTAGAACACACACTGGTTGCTTGTGCGTACGGACACGAGCCTTGATGCATCACCCAGGATAGCTTTATGAACTTTATCTAATCGCACCTGCTTGAGAGCAATGGCACCAACAACGATAAAATACAAGCCAGAAACTGAGGAAAATACGTCGAAGGTGCTTTATCTTTGTCAGCGAACGACAGATGAAAATATTAAAAAAAATACGCACGGCGTAAAGAAAACATGATCACACCTGACACTGCTCAGTTCAGGTATCCGTCCGCGTCCTGGTCAAGGCATAATGGGCATCTGTAATCGCTGTCATCTCGCTTAGGTAGGGTGGGTCGATTGTCAGGATCTGGTTCGCTGGTAAGAGTGTCGGAGAAAGAGGATTGCAATTGAATAACGCTCCGGATGCGAATGTGGACGTTTGTTGCCGAGAGACCGAGTCATGGGACGAACTCGATCATAGTCGATGATCTGGACAGGTACGCTGGGAATGATGTCGACTAGCGAAGACTCGGAATCGATGTCCGTGCCAGTAGTTTTCGTTTGGGTTGCTTGATCTGCGGGTTTTCGTAGGCTCACGTGCTTGTATTTGAACAAAGTGATGTCATAGATGTTGAGGGTAACAAAGAAACAGGGACACTTGAGCGACTACGGCCAGTGCATGGGACTCGACCGAGAACTTGTGTGTGTGCGTGTGGGGACTGGCAAAGGCGGAGCTCAAATTGTTGCTTTTTTTGGATAACTCACGCCGATCTCACTGTGTCACTTCTCAATTTACCACCACAGGGGACAAAATTACGTTTCTGAGCCGCTTATATAGGAAACAGAATTGGAAAGCTCGCCTCTGATTGGCTGGATTTCAGTTCCGGATCAAAATTTTCAGGTTCGGAAATAGGGTTTTGCCCCCTGTGCACAATAAAAGAAATTTAAAGCAAATAGTCATGTATAATAGTTGTGTGTGGCTGTATATTATCATACTATATGTATTTAATGAAGTTTTTCTGTCTTGAATTATTATTGTTTGTTGAGTGCTTCTTCATTCTTTATAGCATATATCTAACATCTCTTCAGTATGCATATTGCAGTACTAGTTATCCTCAACACCAAAAGTTGATTACATGCAAATGGGTCTGAAGACTTCCTGTGACAGAAATGATGTCTTTGTAGAGAAGTCAGTGGTATTGGTGCCCATTTGAGGGAGATATATTGAAACAGAGCATTCCCAGACTCTTTTTAAGTTCTTAAACTTCAGGCCTTCCACATTTACAAATTTCTTCTATATAAAGTGCACAATATGTATTTTTACATGATTTCTTCAATTGTATTAAAAACTATTTTTATTGGTCATTGCCAACAAGATTTTGTTATATTTTGACCAATTTTCTATAGAAATTTTCAAAAAGCAGATAACAAGTTCATACAAGTAAGATTACATATACTTAACACTTTCCTACTATATTTTATGTGATGTGGGTGACTTGACAGCCAGTTAAAAAGGATTCAAAGTGACTCAAGCCTACATTAATCACTGGCATGACATGGCATGGCTTGTAGGAATGCATGCGATGGCACTACCAATGTTGCAAGACCTTATAGTTAACATCTGCACATGACTTGCAGCCAGAGATCAAAAATGTGCCCATATATAGAAAGTCACTTAGGAATAATGTACACTACTTCACTCTCAACTACAATCTTGTGCATGCTCTCTCAATGAAACTCTGGACTTGTTTTTATAGGAATTTGAATCTGTTTGAGTCCATTCTGATATAATCTTTAGAAAAGAATTACTTTTTTGAATAATAAGCTTTGTTTTTACACTCAGTGCCATGAAAAGCTAGTCTTCTGCCATCTGAGATGGCAGATATCTACTCCACAACAGCACAAAAATTTGTCATTCTTGTTGCAGTAGCAAGGGTTTTGGATGCAAATGATTCATTCTCTGGATTTATAATTTCAAGTTTTGTACTCAATCCTAAGATATGCACACTGTAATCTTTTAAATCAGCTATATAAATTCTAAATTCAAGTTGTTTGAAAAAATAAATCTGCAGCCATACAGGAATGAATATAGATATACTATTTTACAAGTTTCTTTTGTTGATATCAAGTTGTGCAATGCAGGGATAGAGGTTAAAGAAACTGGTATAAAGTGCATTCAATCTCCAACATTTCATGAGGCTAACTGAGAGTGTGGGAATGAATGCACGCAAATCACAAACCACACACAGCAGGCAAAAACCAGTTTCGGCAGTGCTGCAATAACGGTCGAAAGTAGGAATGAAATTAATAATTGCATCAATGATTGTGTCAGGGTTGTGACTTATTATGGCAATGTGCCTCTCGACTTTGTTGAGACAATAAATTGTGTAACCAGTTGCGAAAGGGGTTTCAACCCATCTGAGATTACAAATAGCAATGTGTTTGTCACAGAAAGGGAAATTTGAAATCTCGGCAAGGTCACGATTTGTTATGTCACACACAATTTCCCTCTTTGTGAGATTTCAAATGTCACAACTGACGCAATTAGTAATTTCGCTACTGGTTGCACTCGGGTGAGCGATCAGTGGCTGCTCAGCGGGCTATTCAGCGGGCAATCACTGCATTTGGTGGGTGATCTGTGGGCGATCCATGGGCTGTTCAGTGGGCGATCAGTGTGAGTGAGCGGGCAATGAGTGGAAAGAATTTTATTACATATAATCTCATCTCAACTTCTTTCATCGACGGTCATTTTTGTGCTAGGTATTTCCTTTGCCCTTCGCTGTCTTCTCTTCTATTTGCCGTTCGCGTTCGCATTGCATTGATCATCACATTCACTCCGTATGCCCATTTTATGTTGTGGAATTCGTACAAGCTACATATTGTTATTACATTTATGATTATGACAGCGAGGGTTGATATAATAAATAGAGTGCGTGGTGATACAGCTGAGTTCGCGGCAATCAATCTTCATATTGCGTGAGCTGAGAGAGAAACTCTTCGTTAGTTTTGCGAGTGGTACGATAGAAAGTCACTTACGTCTAATGTTAAGGAGCTAGAGTTATTCACCTCCTGATCACGGTAGATACCTACCAATGAGTTACCTCCTCCGCACAGAGAATTCTTCAAGCTAACGACCACAAACTGGAACTCGCCAGACGCTCGAGAACGGATGTAATTAGCAATCTTGGCGACATTCGTATTGGCGAGTGCTGCATCAACCTCATCAAGAACGAAGAAAGATATACCTGTGAATAGCGAAAAGCAATGCGAGAGCAGCGACAGTCTTCTCTCCTCCCGGGAGCTGCTCCATATCTCTAAATCGCTTCATCGTAGGCTTCGTATGGTATTTGATGCCAGCAGCAAATGATTCCTGCATGAAAAGCTTAGCAAATATCTCTTTCTGATACAAAACTTATCGACTAACCCCACTGTCTTCCAGGCTCAGATACGCAACACCACCCATTGGCGCAGCCTTCCCTTTCGTAAGGTCTTTGTAGATCTGGTCAATGCGCTCCGAAATATGAGTGAAAGCTTTGTTGAAAAGATCGCATCTGCAGAATCAGGTCATCATAAGCAAGATTAAGCTTCGCCACGTCACAATATTTACCTTCGCTTTCTCATTTCGTTAAATTCGTCTCGAGCGCGTTTCGATTCTTTGCGGGCTTTCTCAGCCTCTTTCTCCATGTCCAGCAGCTTGGTTTGAACATCGTCCAGTCTACATCCGGATGTTAATGAATGTTCTTAATTAAGAACCAGATTTATCTGACCTCTCCATCGCCTTCATGTTCGGTGCCATGCGCTCAATCTCTGTATTAAGCTTGGTGATGGACGAATCGTACGTTGATCCCATCTCTGCTGATCCATCCTGAACGATTTCCGTCAGTGTCACTGTTCATACACGAAAAGGACTTGACAGTACTGACTTCTCGCTCCTCGTCGTCCAGTAAGTCAAACTCGACCTCAATACCATAATCAGGGACACGTCGAGGCCTCTGTGTACCGTCTTCGTCGTCAATGTCCATTGCCACCTCTTCTCGAAGATTCTGCATTGAAGTGAGTGACATAAAGCAGTGAGAACTGATTGTACGACGGGAAATCGAGCCAAAGCTCACCTCTTCAATCGGAACGTTCTTTAAGCTGCATGATCTGAGAGGAAGTTTGATCCCTTCCAACCGACACCTTCGATAGATGGACGATCTTTCCAGAGCAAGTTTTTCAATCTCGTCATTCTATATCCACATGATTAGATGATGTTATAGGAAACGGATGCTTATTCAATTTCCTTTAGGGCATGGTCAAGGACTTTTGACGCTCTAGCGGTGTTCTTCTTGACGGCATCAAGTTCCTTCGTCTTAGTCTCTAAAACCTCGTTGAGTTCCTTGAGCTCCTCTTGAAGCTCGAGGATAGACCCTTGAAGTTGATCAATTTCTTCCTGGTCTGCTTGCTTTTCGGCTTCATGCTTCTTAATAGCTGCGCGCTCGGTATTTATAGCGGTGTCAAGCATTGCAAGGCACTCCTGCAGCGTTGCCAGTTGCTGTTCCTCGAATTGCGATCTGGGGGCGTTGCTCAATGCGTCTGATCTTCACGGCGAACTGTAAAAAAAAGGAACTTACTGATGGGTAAGACGTGCAATTTGTGTCTCGAAACGCCTACGGGCTGCGGCCTCCTCGCTCGCGGCTTTCAGCTGCCGCGATTCGTATTCCCGAATGTTTTCCACGCCGATTTGTGCGCAGAATCGTGCGAATATTCCATCCTCCTCTTCGTTGACGACTGCTGACAGAGCTTCTATCCTTTCGACCAGAGCAGCGTGATTCGCTTTGGCCTGTAAATTCTGTTTCAATACCTCCAAAATGGCATTGTGTCACAAGGCGCGAACCTGCTTCAATTCTGGCGTCTACTTTTTCATTTCGCTCTTGATGTGTCGCAGCTCATCCTGCTTGCCTTTAAGACTTGAGGTTAAAGCAGCCTGTGATATAAATAGTCACTCCTTAGTACCCTGACAAAAGAGCCGACTTAAGCATACCAAGTCATCTTTCGCTAGAGTCAGGGACGATTCTATGCGTGTGATCTCGGCCACTAGATTCTCATCTGCTGTACTTCGTGGCCTTGATTTGTTCAGGTCGCGCAGTTGCTTAATGTTGCGGACCATTAAAGTAAGCAGGGACAATGAAAGAAGACAGGGTGGAGGATGATGGTGGCAAGAAGACAAGAAGTTGACGCATCCCACCCATCGCCCGCTCACTCACACTGATCGCCCACTGAACAGCCCACTGCACAGATCGCCCGCAGATCACCCACCAAATGCAGTGATCGCCCGCTGAACGGCCCGCTGAGCAGCCACTGATCGCTCACCCGAGTGCAACCGGTAGCAAAATTACTAATTGCGTCAGTTGTGACATTTGAAATCTCACAAAGAGGGAAATCGTGTGTGACATAATAAATCGCGACCTTGCCGAGATTTCAAATTTCCCTTTCTGTGGCAAACACGTTACTATTTGTAATCTCAGATGGGTCGAAACCCCTTTCGCAACTGGTTACGCAATTTATTGTCTCAACAAAGTCGAGAGGCACGTTGCCATAATAAGTCACGACGCTGACGCAATCATTGACGCGATTATTAATTTCATTCCTACTTTCGACCGTTATCGCAGCACTGCCGAAACCGGTTTTTGCCCGCTGTGACAATACCATTGCCGACCACCACCACCAATATGCGTTCCAGAGTTCCTCAGTCAATCTGTTCCAGCAATATACCCGCCTTATCACTCGCCGTCCCCCGCGCCGGCTTTCGGGATACATCTACGGTGACCTTGTAGCGCTCTCGTATCGATCGGCTTGCTGATGTCTACGAGAGGTGGCCCGAATTGTATGTAAGCTCTTGCGCTGCGCAGTACGGGTATGTGATGATCTACTATATAAACCCGGTCCTGTGTCTTTTCATTTCTGTTCCTATTTTGCCCTTGATCTATCGCAAATGAACTTTGATGAAGGCGCAGACGCCTTCTCCACGGGCTTGCCAACGATTGCCGATGAATGGCCAGGGCAGACGTTCGATCCTCAGGCTGTGGGTAAGCATTGACTATCGTCGCGACGCGGACTTGCCCTGAGCTGACTCACCCGTCCGTGTATATGATTTCCGTCAGATGCCAGTGAAGATTCTATGCTCAACGCTCAGTGTATGAGGCCTTTCAAGGATTGGCTGCCGCCGCTGCCAGAATGTATGTTCATTGGCATACGGTGTTAGTCGACCATTAACGCGTTATGCATGCAGCACTTGGACTCAGTTTTGCGAATGGTTCGTTCGTATACAGCTCGCGCTTGCTTGAATCCTCTCTTTATCATCATCTACTATTAGAGGAGGCAATTGCGCAAAACGATTCTGGGGTCGATTTCTTTGCCCAATACGTGGACCTTGATGGAAGTACGCTACAGGGTTCGTCCAACAGAAATTATCCTCACTGGGCAACACTGATTACCTCTTTTATCGTTTCCGGCGTTGTTAGATACATCAAATGGATGCTCTGGCGAAGGAACTGGTGAGACTGCTGGTGAGAAAGGCGCCACCAGTCGTCAATACCGCGAATACGAGGAAGTCACGGTCGAAGCATCTGCCGATCCCGCTGCTGAAAATGAAAGCACCGTAGGACGTCGTTCTCGTGAGTATTTCGTATCGACTTTCTGTCACGATGTGTCTGATCCTTATCATCGCATACGGAACGCCAGTTGCTTTCGAAGAACCGATGGCGATTCCGGGACCCTATAAATACAGAGAAGAAGAGATCTTGTCACGGATCGCCGAAATTACTAAGAAGGATAGATATCAACATGATATCTACAAACAAAGTCTCGCTCATATGCCCGGACGTAAAATGACTATGACGTTATGGAGCGCGATCGCCAAGGAAGAACCCATCTGTCACTGCTGCACCGCCCACAAAAAAACTGATACGGGGAGAGACGTCGCCTGCGGATGGGCATACATGACCTGCAAAACATGCAAGAGACATTACTGCGCGGAATTTTTCCACCGTTGGTATGTCCGTCTCGTTTATTTGTTTGACGGGTCATTTTTCTCCTTCTCACGCCTCTGATAGGAAGTTCGCCTCGTGCAGAAAAGTCATATTCAAGGATGTCGACGGTAAGGAACCACCTCGTAAAAAACGTTACTCGACGCCTCGATCTTCCTTCACATTCCGTCATGGAGAAAGCTTCGTATGCAGTCTGTGTGACACTAAGCGTTGTTCCTGCCGAGAGTGCCCTGGAAAGGAAGAATCGACTAAAGCTGGCCCTAGAGACTTACCATGCTCTCCGAAGTGGATCGAGATGTCCGACTACGTCTTCTATGTGTACGGCCACCACGCAGTGAAGTTCCTTTTTGATTATCTCGCGCTGTCTCTTTTTACGTACTGCGTATTCTGGAAATAATACGCCACAATTTGTGTATGGCGACGAACAGATGAAACAAAGTCTTTACAGTAAGATTACATTTGTCCTGCTTACTATTTGGTTTATCTTCGATATTACCAGTCTTCTTGTTATTGTTTATGTGTAGTCATCTTGGCAATTTGTTGCTACTGTTGCTCTTCTTCTCTTCCCTCCTCATATATCGCCTCCTTTCAGTTTCCGCCATTGCCAACGCGGTCATTGCTTCTTACCTCTATGCCTGCCCTCCAGTAGGTGAGGCGACAGTTCACTTAACATGTCACCCGCAGGTTCCTTTATAATACGGCCTTTACTTCATCCCTTCCGGTATCTTGCTCAGCTGTAGTCCGAGCATTTCAATGATCAACCGCATGCAGAAGAATGGCAGGATCTCACCGAAGTTTATGCTGAATACGCCAGGACCCAAGGTGAATTGGAAATCTTGATTGTGCTCTTGCTGGAGTTCTTGCTGAACTTGAAGATATAATTTTGGCGTTGTCCAATTTGAACGCCAGCCCTCGCGCATCAAAAAGCAAACCGAGCGAGTTCAAGCCTACTGATCAGTTCGCAACTCAGCTTTCCAAATCACTTACCAAATGTGACGTTCCCCTAGTCGAGCCTAAAAAGACGAAGAATGTCGAAGCGAACCTGAAGGAAGAGAACGCCTTACAAAAGCGGTATTCGGCCTGCAATCAAGGGTATCTGAACTGAGTCAATTACAGGAGACAGCGCTACCTCCAGATGAAGATCTACAGGCCATTCAACTGACGTCAACAGTATTATAAGCAATCTTATCTTCTTATAGTCGAATTCGGAGCCATAGAAGAACATGACTCTATTAGATCCGGTCCGTGAGATACCAGCAAGTATCGAAAATGCCGAGCGAGAGTGCAGGGTACGAACGCAGAACGGGTCTATTCGAGGGGCACGTGAGGCAATCACGACGATCCAGGATCCATTCGAGAGCACCTAGCCAACCATCAGCTGACGATCCAGGTTTATATCAAAGATATGGATACACCTGATCGTGATGAAAGGGGCGAACTTCCGGGAAGCATTGCTGCTAGTGCGAGGCAAACGGGCCAGTCAACGCCATAGATCAACGACATTGTTCGGGTGCCAATCAACCAGGGAAGGCATGAGGAAGTCTGAAGCAATCTCGAGGCATGCTCTATGAGCGTTGATATCGTTCCTGGGTCGCGCATGCTGATGCTTGAGATGGTGAGCTTGATTTGATAAACAAGCAAAGAGAATCATCTCACTATTAGGAGCCGGCTCTGGCCGTATGCGTATAATCCGTATACGGGCTGTCCGTATACGGATGGGGCCGTATCCGTATGATCCAATAAGAGCAAAATATACGGGTCGTATATATACGCCCGTATCCGTATACAAAGGTCTGAAATTTTGACGTTTACGGCTTATACGCCATATACGGAGCTAAGGGCCCGTGCCTCCCGGTGACACAGAATTAAGTATATTTCATACCATTTTGGTGATTTGGTAGATCTCTTACTTGAAATTTAGATTCCTGGGCCTGCCCCATGTTCATCAATACAGTGCATAACAAGAAAAGGTCATGAAGATGCATAAAATCATCTTTGATTCTTCACAACAGGCAAAACCTACGTGGAATTGTACTGTAGAAGTGCAGTAAGACTCTAAACCGAGCTGAAGCACGCGACGATCACCTTCCTAAAATGAAGTATTTCGATCGCGAAATATTCTTTGATATTACATAAACTAAGGTGCATGAATTTGGACTAGAAGGACTAGGCAGTACTATTTGTACTATTCGAGATAAAAGTAAGCAAGATTAATCTCTGGTGATGCATGCAGCAAGCAAAAAGGATACACCGTGGAAAGCAGGGAGAATCGATACAAGCAAGCTCTTTAAGGATAACTTTGTATGCTGAACAATCGTCATGTCCATAGCATGTCCGTGAACTGCAAAGCTCTTGTGTCAGGATTGGCAGGCAAGTTCAGCGAAAGTATTACCTTTAGAAAATGTGTCTCCTCATACCATTTCTCTGCTTTCTTCTACTTGGTGCAAACATAGTAAGCTCTTCATGAGTGGATACGCGGATGCAAGAAAGTGTCCGATGGTTTGGAAGAATCTTGAGCAAAAACGACCATAACCGTAGAAGCTGCTTTCGTCATTGTCGTTTGGTGTATGTACCGACTCCATTTATCTGGAGACAATAGGTGCAACGTGGCTGTTAACACGAATCGAAACGAATAAATGCATAGGACTTCCGTACTAACGGATCAACGTGACGACTAGAGCGCGTGTCAGATGCCGCCGTTGGTGAAATGAAATGTATCTTGGAGCTTCGAGTTGTTGACGGTGGGAGAATACAAGAATATGAAGCAGATCGGGAGATGAAAAAGCAACAGTGCAGTGCAGTACGTTAAGCAATCACAGCAAGGGAATGAAGTCGATAGATTTCCTCATTGAGCTCTCAACGTCGATCAGAACATATATGGTCACTTGCTACGCAACACAGATCATGTCGAGGAAAGGGATTTGGTGTCGATTATGTGACCCTTTCACCCCATCTTCATTGGCAGTGGGGTATTTTAACGTCCAAGAAGCATCCTGGTTTCGTGCTTCTGTCATCCCGGTTCGAATTTGGGTCCGTGGTCCCAACACGTCCGGTGTTCGGGAAGAAGATGGACATCCGTCGCGTGACCTTCACTTTTCCAAGTTCGTCGCCACGATTGGGTCACGTGCATCGGGGACAGACAGGAAGCAACAAGATGCCAAGGTTGAAATTAGCTAATGCCTTCGAACATGTAATCAAGCTATTATTACAGGTGGTTCCTCTAAGTCTTCGTCACCCCCATTTTGGGAAAGTGATTTGCACACCATCTAAGGAAAGTAAACATGCCGATCTGAACCACCCCCTGTACAACTGGCAGTGTTGCTCTCGACAAAGTCGGCCTTCCACAAAGATGTTGAAAGTATCGTCGATGGGGTCTGAATAGCAAGAACGCAAGCTGCAGGCCTAGCGGCCTGGTCCAAGTCCAAGCCCAGTGAGAAAATGAGTGATTCTCATGTTGATGTGGTGTTGACGACATTGCTTTTAGACCTGGCGCTTCATCCGGCGGCTCACGGGGCCAGCTTGTTGACGACAAGAGTCTCTTTGGCCTGTGAATGTGTTTCGACAGGGAAGAGTATTCTTGTCGACTCGACGGAAATACGAGGACTGGACTACGAGGAATGAGAACATCGTTCCGTTCAGAACGGATCGCTGACACCGATGAAGATATCTGGAATTTTTTGAGACGAAATGAAAATTAAAAATGAAACAACGTAAGCATTTTCTTTCCTTTTCGACAGCTTTAAATTTCCTTATGTATTTCTCCCTCAACTTCGCTCCAAATCTTTAGATTTCCAACTTCCCCTTATTTCATTCTTGTTGTCCGCTTTTTGCTATCTGTGAGACTCGCGAAAACCCATCCTGGGCCCCTTTGTACAATCCCTCATTTTTATTGGACAAACTATTTCGTAGAGTGGGTGACGTGATGAGCCCTGTTCTTGTAGTGCGAGCGTTTTTGATCGAAGACGAAGAGACAAGTATTACGTCATTTCTCTCGAAAGCCTTCTCTCCATTACGCTCCGCCTGTTGGCCAGTCATTGCGTCCGAGTGAAAAGCTGATGACTGAAAATTGGCTTCGTCGCCTTCAAATGATTCTTGCTCCGTGATATGGGACACCAAGCCCTGCTCCTGGCGATCATCCATGCCATTCGCGTGAGGACGCAATGGATGAGGTATCTCCTCTGCCACCAGAAGATAGCATAACCAGTCGACCCGGTATCTCACGGCAATGACTTTAGCAAGACTAGTTACAGGAACAACCAGAAGGGCCATCGCCGAGATCTGTCCTGGGCCCCAAACGAACTGTCGCATACCCACGGAATAGTTCCGTGTAATAGTTAGCTCAGTATTCATGACGAGAATCGACCAAACGATGACTATAGCGGAAATATTCGCGATCCACTCAGATCTATTGGCTTGCCCTCCAGCGTGCGGAGCGTTCCTGCTTCTTTGTCGAATTACGAGAGGCCTGTCTGCGAGTCTCTGCTGAGCCGTATCACGCATTCCCATATTACCATCCTCTCTCCTCCTCGCTCGCCTAAACATCTGAGATGCGGACCCAAAAATTCGATTCCGGCGCTCGCAGATTCCATAGTCATACAACGTGATCGAGAGAAATGCCACCAGCTGCACGATGAGAAGGATGATCTGTTGGAATCCAAATCGATGAAATCCCGACCCAGAGATGCTTCGGGCACGTGTCTCGGATTTATATTTGATGCGTTTAATGTTTTTCTTGAACTCGCAAGGAACTGAACAGAAACTCGCCAAACATGACACGCCCGAACACAGCGGTGTTGCGGAACGTTTGAATAGGACCACTGGGGAGAAGGCGCGAACCATGCTACACGCAAGCAGCTTTCCGAATAATTTATGGGCCGAATGCGTGAAGCATCCTATCTGGTTGAAGAGCAGACCGTCAACAAAGAATTTAGGCGGCGAAACTCCTTATGAGGCACCCACCAATCAGAAACCCAATCTTGCAGACTTGCAAGAATGGGGTACAAAGTGCTGGGTACACGACAATACCCGTTCGAAGCTTGATAAACGCACTTGGGAAGGTCGACGGCTTGGTTACGACCTTAGCACGAACGGCTCTACTGCCCCGAAGGCAAAAGCGTATCTGTTGGAAGAAGTGTCTATTTCTCACCTGAAGCCGCCGAGTTAGAGCTTTTTGAGGAGGAGCAAGAGCAATTGCCATAACATCAAACAGATTGCGAAATTCCGAACCAACTGATGCCCACCAAGACAAAGCGGCCCCAACTCAGCCAGACGACAGTGCTCAGCGCGAAAAGAGTAAGGCGAGTCATGGCTGGCGGTGGTGAACTCCCGAGAGCAATGCGAACGAACACCGTTACAGTGACCGACGAGAGGGAGGATGACTTTGATGAGGAATGCGCCCTCGCCGCAATGATGGACCTTGAGGAACCTGTTGAACCGAGGACGATTCAGGAGGTTAGAGAACTACCAGAATGGCCCCTATGGGAGAACGCTATAAAATAGGAGCTAGGAGCTGAGAGCTTTGGAAGCCGCTGAAATGTGGGAAGTTCGACACGTACTTAAGAGAGTCAATGTCGTTGGTTCGAAGTGGGTTTTCAAGGTGAAGAAGGGCTCTACAAAACTGTCGATGTGAATGTATTACAGGCCCAACGTCAGTCACGAAGAAATTGCATGAAAGGCATATAACTCCGAGTCACCAAGCAGCTCCTTCGAGACGTTGAGGATTTCTCCGTAAGTCCTTCCGAGGTCCTGGAAGAAGTGTATAGCCGGGCCCGAGTCCTTCTTTTTGAGTCTCCAGCGAAGTGAGCCACGACTGCTCGGTTATTATACGCTCGAACATCGCCTTGGCCAGAATAGAGTCGCATCGGTATCCGGGATCCGGTTCCAGCGTGTCGTCCAGTAGAGATTCCAGGAAGTTCAATTTCCTGTATTTTCGGATCTCATTCCGTGACCGTTGCATGTAAAGACGGATTACACACCTTCAGAAACTCTTTTCTGATCAAATTTCCGATGATGAAGATGACCGTCAAGAACGGGTCGTATGACACGCTTCCAATATCTCAGGTACCTCTGGTCCTGTCCCAACGTCTCGGCGTCGCTTCAGAGTGCGATCTTGGCGCCAGATGCGTCGAATGTGGGATGAAAGCCTTTCGGATACAATGGATAAGCATCCATCATGTCATTCAGTCTGTAAAACTCTCGGTCAGTTCCGGAGCAGCAGATTCAACGCTGCCAGAGTTATGCGGTTGGATAAAACGTCGGTTTGGACTGACATTTTTGTAAAAGCTGCCCAAGAAAGTCCACAACCTCGTCAACGAAGTGAAATTCCGGTCCAAAGCAGTTTTGCAACAAAGGAAGAACCATATAGGTGAAGCTTGGATCCTCGTCATCAGCTACTGCATCAAGGAGAGGCTCTGTATAGTTGTGTGGATCCTTAAGTTTGTCTGGTTGCGAGAGGAAGCAGTGAATGTCAATTTCATCGCTGTCGGACCGCACCCGATTAAGGAAGACCCTTCGGCCATCCGCAATTATCATGGGGAAACCCATTATGGGGCATTCTTTTATCGAGGCAGAAGTCAGCGAGTATTTCCCAATACAAAATAGTACTCACAATACACCAGCGGTAGTCTTCGTAGCGAAACGATGCTCCTTTCATCGAAAACCAAGAGTGTCCAGTTGGGTTTGTACGGCTGACGGAGACAATATCCACAAGATTCAGACATCGCATATTGGTCTTTCCATACAACTACCGTGACGAGCAAAGGACTTGTATTTTTGCATGATTCAGAAGTGGCCATGTCGGACTTGAATGATGGTAAATTTCTACTTAACCAGGAACTCGTGTGACCGGGATCAGATTTTATTCAGGCACTCAGTTTATGTGCCGCAAAGGAGGCCCGAAGGCGATGCTACATCGACAACAAAAGGCTGGCGGGCCAATGTGTCCAGGTCCTTTCTTTCCTGGATCTTGAATAGACAGATGAGTTCGGTGTCATACAGTAGTCGTCCTTGTGAGGACTAGAGGACGTACCATTTCGAACTAGATACATAACTACAGCATTCGTGTAGCAGGCCGTGACGGACAGAACAGTGTCAACATTAAGTCCTTCTCCTTGTTTTCTGGTCCGTGCGTAGCCTATAAATCACGTGCCGATGATCAGACAGATCTATCTCAGGGTGGATCTCGGCGATTTCCCTTTGACCAGTAAGCTAGTTCTTTCGTTCTAGCTCGGCAGTACGAGTTTCAAACTGTGACAGTCCGTTCACCAACAACCCTGATATGTCGAACATCGATATCTATTGGGAGGCGCTTGCCGACACCCATTTTTCTCCCAAGCCAAGCTTTAACGACGAAAACTGTCAACATCCAGTGGTCTGAGCATTCCGTCTACTTGGAGATTGGATTTGATCTGATTTATGCTTTCGTAGGCAAACCTAGACATAATTGGTCTTGGCGTGCGCATATCGTTCTACGCACAAACACTAATTTGTGGTCAGTCAAAAATCAAGCGCGGTTTCATGTACTAATGGCGAAATGATGTGGGCAGCCCTGCTGGTCATACTCAGCAGAGATCAAGCGTACACGTCTCTCTGGACGCTCGTTTTGTCCACGATTGTGTACACTGGGATAGCTCTTCTCCTAGGATTCAAAGTCCATCCACAATTGAGCCTTAATGACGCTGTCGTCATTATGTACCTTTTATCGTTGTCCTGGACGACTGTATATCTTACAACACCAAGGTTTTGGCATCTCAGGAGGCGAATGCTGCTCTTTGAGACCGTCTTCTTCGGCCACACTATTCTCCTTTGCGGATGTGAACTGGCGATACTTGCGCATGCAAGATCCTTTGGTTCGCTGCCGGCCTGTAACTCGAGTGCAATTATGGTTCTCTTCAAGGAATTCCGGGTAGTACATACCGGGCAGGTAGTCGGGATCATTCTCCTCACCGTGCAATTGGTACTTTTTCTCTCGATTACGTTTTATGACTATGGAATGTTCGAACGCCGAAATGAAATTATCGGGCTCATATCTCGCATGTTCAGGCGAGAGAGAGGAGAAGGAGAAGGCATTGAGATGGTAACCCGTGATACGACTCAGTTTGCTGATAGGCCTGTCGTAATCCGACGAGGAAGTCGCCACGCTCCGGAGACTGAGTCACAAGCCGCGGGACCAGAACAAGTCGCGAATATTGTCACTATGATCGTCGTTTGGTTGGTTCTAGTCATAAATACTGAGTTCACCATCCTCAAAAACCATTTCACGAATATGGGACAGCCCGCCTGGGGAGTAGGGCAGATCTTGGCCATGGCCCTTCTCATTGTCCCAGTATACAATCTAACAAAAACCCTTGCAGAAAGGTACCGGATCAGCCATTCACATCCTTCTCTGGTCGGGGTAATGCCTGGCTCGTTGCGTCCTGACTTGAACGGAACAGATGATCGGCGAGAGCAGCACTTGGGGGCTGACCAACAGGAGCAAGGCTTTGGGGATGATCGACTGGAGCAACAATTGCCTGGAGGTGGTCGACAGGGGCCACAATCTCCTGGAGATGATCAAGCAAATTCTCCGTCATCGGCTTCCCACGAAGGGGTAGCGCTAGACCCATGTCAGCCCTGTACTACAGAGCCTGTCGAACCCGTCGAATCACCTCATCTAACACCGCTTCCTGGATCGCAAATACTAGATGGACAATCACCACGCACTTGCGGTACGGTTGAGGCTCTTGATCAAGGTACGACGGAAGTTGCAGCCTATGGCCGGTCAGAGGAGATTGCTGCACATCACAAAATGCAGGAGCCCTGCTTGTTAGCAACGGACGACCAAACCGAAAGTAAAGGGTTTAACTGGCCACGCAAAGCAGCTCAGGACGTGATTCGAGATTCCGCATCGGACGAGAACGTGACAGACAGATTTCCTGGACGGGCGTCGAATCGTCTGGCCACTGAGCCTTGTCGCTCTGGTCCTTCCCGATGTACACCCGACTCGTCATTACTTGTTCCTTTCGAGGAGAGGGCTCCAAATGTGGCAGGCGACGGTGTGGAAGAGGACCAAATGAAGTCGGAAGAACAGGTTTCCCGGCGTGACAACGATGGGGACGCACGGTCTATTCGGGATACACAGGATGAAGATACGAGGGATGATCCGCCCAGACCAATCATTGATCCTTCGAATACACCGGCCAATCACGAACCAACTGATTGGCTGCCGCGCGAACTGGAGGAACACCAAGCTCCAATTAGTCAAGAGACATTGGCCCACTCGGAGGTGAATGAAGCGGTGGAATCACCTCATCTAACACCGCTTCCTGGATCGCAAATACTAGATGGACAATCACCACGCACTTGCGGTACGGTTGAGGCTCTTGATCAAGGTACGACGGAAGTTGCAGCCTATGGCCGGTCAGAGGAGATTGCTGCACATCACAAAATGCAGGAGCCCTGCTTGTTAGCAACGGACGACCAAACCGAAAGTAAAGGGTTTAACTGGCCACGCAAAGCAGCTCAGGACGTGATTCGAGATTCCGCATCGGACGAGAACATGACAGACAGATTTCCTGGACGGGCGTCGAATCGTCTGGCCACTGAGCCTTGTCGCTCTGGTCCTTCCCGATGTACACCCGACTCGTCATTACTTGTTCCTTTCGAGGAGAGGGCTCCAAATGTGGCAGGCGACGGTGTGGAAGAGGACCAAATGAAGTCGGAAGAACAGGTTTCCCGGCGTGACAACGATGGGGACGCACGGTCTATTCGGGATACACAGGATGAAGATACGAGGGATGATCCGCCCAGACCAATCATTGATCCTCCGAATACACCGGCCAATCACGAACCAACTGATTGGCTGCCGCGCGAACTGGAGGAACACCAAGCTCCAATTAGTCAAGAGACATTGGCCCACTCGGAGGTGAATGAAACGGTGCAGCAAATAAGACTGATGCCTTCTTCACCCTGTTCCGATACATGTTCGCCAAGGTCGTCCACGACTACCTTCTTCACTGCACCTGAAGAATGATAAGTATGTCCACGGACCTAGCCGCTTGAAGTAAAAATATCAGAGGAGACTGAAGACACCGATACTGAGTAGGAGAGCACACTGCTTGGAATGCGACGGGCCGTTCTTTATAACTAAGGATCGGCTGAAATATAATTTTGATGGGAGTACAAAAGCGAGGAAGACCAGACGGCGGTCCCGGTACTCAGGTTTCCGTACCGGTCGTTGACCAGCCAGTTGGAGGATCCGGAATCACTTGCGCGGCCCGGGATAGAAGACGTTGTGGACGCCTGCGGGAGCGTGCCCAAACGAGCCGATCGTCTGGGTGATACCATGGATGGCTTGGTGTGGAGAACAACCAAAAGCCACGACGGCCAACCATTTTTGACGATGGTCTCCGGCGCGATTCCTCTGATTATTACGAAGAAAGTCAGACACGTAGCAGGCTAAGGTGGCATCGAGACGAAACTACAGCTTAAGCTGTTTGTTTGAAACATTGATATTGGCAGCAATGGTAGCGTCATTACATAATTTGAAAATCTGAGAGTGGATCGGGTTAGGGTTTATGAATGCACGTGTTTCAAGTTTCGTGCTTCTCTCGACGACGGAAAAGAAGCTCGTCAACGTACTGAACCACTGGATATCTGGATACCATTCTCTATCAGTTCTGGACTGTACATTTCTCCAAAGACATAAAGCTCGCCGTATTTGAAACGAAACAACATAGATGTATTTGCTATTAGAATCAGAGTGTCGGTCGCCAGAGGTATGAGCACATCCACTTCCACCCCGGATAAATGATTTTGGTCTGATCTATGCTTCCCCAGGCAAATCGCGACATCGTTGGTCTCGGTGTGCGCATCTCGTTCTACACGCAAACGTTCATCTACGGTCAGTAAAGAAACAAGTGCGATTTTAAACATTTTATGACTGTGTCGTGGACAGCTCTTTTAGTGATGTTCGGGCCGACGTTCGAAAACATCATCTCAGCACTCTGGACTTGCCTGCTGTACGGCATCACTTATGCCCTAATTGCGCTTATCCTGGGCTTCAAGGGCCATCCGGAACTGACGTTGAATGACGCGGTTGTAATCATGTACCTTCTGTCACTGTCCTGGACAACTGCCTACCTTGCAACCCCGTGGTTTTGGCATCTCGGGAGGCGAATGCCTCTTTTTGAGATCGTCTTCTTCAGCCACACTATTCTCCTCTTATCATGCTGCCTAGCAATACTCATTTCCGCGAAATCCTTTGGTTCACTGCCGGAGTGCAACTCGAGTGCAGTAATGGTCCTCTTCAAGGAATTCCACGTATTACGTACGGGTCAGGTAGTCGGGATCATCCTTCTCATCGTGCAGCTGGTGGCATTTCTCTCGATCACGTTGTATGACTATGGAATCTGCGAGCGCCGGAATCGAATTTTTGGGTCCGCATCTCAGATGTTTAGGCGAGCGAGGAGGAGAGAAGGTGGTAATATGGGAATGCGTGATACGGCTCAGCAGAGTCTCACAGACAGGCCTCTCGTAATCCGACAAAGAGGCAGGAACGCTCCGCACGCTGGAGGGCAAGCCAGTAGATCTGAGCGGATCGCGAATATTTCCGCTATAGTCATCGTTTGGTCGATTCTCGTCGTGAATACTGAGCTGACTATTACACGGAACTATTCCATGGGTATGCGACAGTTCGTTTGGGGCCCAGGACAGATCTCGGCGATGGCCCTTCTGGTTGTTCCTGTAACTAGTCTTGCTAAAGTCATTGCCGTGAGATACCGGGTCGACTGGTTATGCTATCTTCTGGTGGCAGAGGAGATACCTCATCCATTGCGTCCTCACGCGAATGGCATGGATGATCGCCAGGAGCAGGGCTTGGTGTCCCATACTACGGAGCAAGAATCATTTGAAGGCGACGAAGCAAATATTCAGTCATCAGCTTTTCACTCGGACGCAATGACTGGCCAACAGGCGGAGCGTGATGGAACAGAGGTGCTTGAGAGAATGGAAGTAACACTTCCTTTATCGTCTTCCGACACGAATGGAATGATACGCGAACCTGCATGTCAACACTCTACGAAAGAGCCTGTCAAAGCAGTTGGATTACATCATCTGACAGCGCCTTCTGGATCGCAGAGACTCCATGAACAGGAGATGCAACAACCGTCGTATTCTTAGGCTGTGTTCGGTACTAGCCGCAGTCTCTTAGTCACGCGGCTCTCCTGCAAAAAAAGATGGTTTTGGCCAAGTCGTAGCTCTTGGCTGTCACTTTCCTGCCATCTTTACCTGCATGACTGCCTGTTACCAGGGCCAAGAGCCGCGTGGACTCCAAGGCCGCGACTAGCACCGAACGCAGCCTTAGGTTACGGCTGAGACATGATCAACGTGGAAATTCCAACCCGTGGCTAGTAGGAAGAAGTTGCTGCACATCATATGCGGAATCCCTCTTTGGCACCAGATTACCGAACTGAAAGCAAGGGGTTGCACTCGTCACGCAGAGGATCTCGGAATAAGTTACAAGAGTCCTCGAGATCAGCTAAAAGCAGAAAAGGGAAATGGCAGACGAATTCTGTGGACAGGAATGGCTCGCCATACTGTCGAGATGTGTGTAACTGCCGCTGCAGCTGCCATCCTAGATGCACCTGCCTCGTCATTACTTGCTGCCCTACCTGCGAGCGGGGGCGAATACGGCAGGCGATAGTGTGGAAGAGGAGCCGAAAGGACCGGCTGGACCGGCTTTCTTATGGAATTATCTACAAATAGTACGTCCAGACCTGCTGGATGGGTCTTGCAACGAATTCGCTGGCTGGAGTTCGGAGGGGGCTGAGTTCAGGACACGTGACATATACCCGCGAACTATATATACATGTATAGATAGAATGGATTAGCCTGGATGGGAGTGTCGGCGACAAAGTTGGAAAGTTTAGGTCACGTGGTAAGCGCCAAACCTCAGGATGGAACCACGGTTGCTTTTGGGTCTCAGTCTCGCCGAACATGTGGACGGCATGATTGACGGCTTTCCTTCCCCTGAGCGCCGAACGGGGATGATGGAAGCACGGAACCATGGAAAATGCTTCTTGAACACCGATCGTGAATGTGAGTGAAGGTGGAAAGAACTAGGTCACGTGACTGACGCCAAGTCTCTCGGAACCGGGAGTTAGATGGGCTCGAATGTTTACATCTAACTGGTCGATCGACGTGATATATGTTGCTCGGCAAGTGACCATATATGTTCTGATCGACGTTGCGAGCTGAACGAGGTTTTCTAATAGACTTCATTCATTTCTACGTTGAGCTTGCTTGATCTACTGCACCCTACTATCGTTCTTTGCATCCTCATTATACCGTCAATCATCCTAAATTTGCTTCACATTTCCGGACCGACAACTCCAAGGTGAGATACATGCATCTTTTCGATAGCTGCACCTGACACGAGACTTAGTACTGCTTAGCATTATCCAGTCCGTACACGAGTCCTTTGCATTTTTCTACGTCTCTACGTCGTATTGACAACTACTCGCGCCTGTTATCTCTCAGATGGATGACGAAGCCAGCTTCTACGGCTACGGCCGTTTCTGCAGCATGTTCTTTGAAGCCATTGGCCATACAATGGCCTGGTTTTTCACGATCTTCGACAGATCTTCTGCTCGGCGTCAAGAAAGCACGGAGATGGTATGAAGGGATGCTTTAAAGGTGATATTTTTTCCTGGATTTGCCGTCCGATTCTGACACAAAAGCTTTCAGGCGATGTGATTCTGTATACGGACATGCTATAGACATGACAATTGCTTAGTATCAAATATTACTGAAGACCTAGCTTGTATCAATTTTCTGTGCTTTTAACCACCTTTCCTTATTGCTGCACGTGACTCCAGAGATTAATCTTGCCTATTCTTATCTCGAATAGAAGTACTACATAGTCCTAAATCCTTCTACCACATTTGATGCGCCTTGATTTATGCAATAGCAATGCACAACTACCAATTCTCGATCGAAATGTTCCGTTTTTGAAAGGTGATCGGCGCGTGCCTCAACCTACTCACACACGCGCTTCTGCTATGCATTAATGTCTGTTGGCTTTTAATATTCTGAAGAATCAATGGGGAATTTTAGGAATTTCGTGGCCTTTTCTTCTTATGATTTGCGTTGAAGAATAAGGCAGAATAAATTTATGATAAGGATAAGCAAAACGTTACTGGCGTACATCTAAGAGTGCCGTTCTTCCTCAAGAGACTCGTCGAGATTATCAATCTATGGGCCTTTGTCGTGTATTCCCCTTTCCGGAGAGTTCTACTTGAAGTCAACAATGTCCTTCTCCTTGCGTAGGTAGGACAGCACACACCGCATCTCCGTCATAGGGCCACCCGACGCCGACACGTTCGCTTTGAATCCGCTGCTTGACGTACGCGAGAGGCCTGTGAGCTGACGGACTCCGGGCGCTGGTGAGGTGGGCCATTATGTGCCGCGAGGTCCTTGCAACATGACTCTTGCTCAAGGAAGGTACGAGGAGGAGCGTAGAACGACAGTGCTTACCGAGCTCTGAGATCCACGATCTCCTTGTAGAAGACTTCTCGCTGCTGGTTCCAATTATTTTCCGATGCAGTCGACTTGGCCTGAGCAGTCGCAGCCTGGATCATCTTCTCATGTAACGAGACCCACACCTTTCTGAGCTCCTTGAGACAGTCCACGACCTTGAGCGACCCGGTATGAGCGACGGTTTTGCGAGAATACTCCTCTTCGGCAGTCTTATATAGTGGGTAAGTCCAGCCCTACCCCTGAAATCTTAGGAAGACCTGCCTTGGCCCGTTCCGTCTGTTCCGGCACCTTGTTCTCAGGAGACGCCCGATCACTGAGAGAGCTCCTCTCGGCATTGGCGATACCAACAAATGTCTTCCAGCATCTTCTTGTCCTGAGTGCATGATCACATACTCTTCGAGCGGCCGTTGAAGCTCACCGCTCTTCTCGGCAAGTCGAGCGATATCATCCTGCAGAGAAGACATTTTTCTCCTCAAGCCCCTTCCGTTCACCTTAGAAATAATGAATATACATATATGATGCAGAGGGCAAATGAGCTTCCCGTACCTCAACTTTAGTGATCTGGGCCTCGACCGATACCCTATACCCGTCATGCGCGGCGGGCAGTGCTTGAAAAGCAGTTTCACTGGCTTGACTAATTTCCTGGAATTGCTGCACATGGCGAGATCACCTCCGGCAGACTTGGGTGCAGCTCTGCGTCATGCCGTGGAAGACAGTGATCAGCGAACACTAATAAATACGGTCAAGCTCACCGAGGCTCGGCAAGTTCAGCCTTGAAGTCCTGCTCCGAGCCGTCTTCGTCAGTTGATTGTGATATGGCACCAGTCGTGATAGTGTTCGAGGACGTACCTCGCTCATAAACGGTAATCTTTCTCGATTCATTTGTGCCTACTTGACAAGCTCATCGGCCCGTTCTCGTAAGTGAGTGCGTTCGACTTATATCGGCCTTCATGAGAGGTTATCGGGCCTTCGACGAATACTCCGCGTGCCATGATGGATAGTAATGTAGAAGACATCTTCAGAACGCTGTGATTGTTTCGTGCACCTCGCGGATAACCTATTCTGATCGTCCTCCATTCGTGCCTTGTACTTCTGTTCAGAATTTTCCATTCTTGCCGAAATCTCGCGGACCTAACCCAATAGAGCCATGTTCGTTTACTGTCAACTAATCTGTAAACCTTCATCTGAAGGCAGCGGCGCGTCCTGTAATCGATCCAGTTCCTTGAGGAGACCTTTGATTTGCGAGTATCGTCAAGCTGCCAGCTCTATAGAACGTTCTCTCGCTTCAGGTTCTCTTCGTCATTCTTCGCGTTTTGAAGCTTTACCAGAGAAACGCCGCTGTTTGTGAGTGCTCGAGAGACCTGAGTCGCAAACTGGACTTGCTGTAGGTCGCTCGATCTCTTGCTTCCCGATAACTGGGACCCAAATTGAAATTAATGCCAGTGATCAATGTAAAAAGGGAGTCAACATACTTCTTCTTCAAATGCAGCAATAACTCCAGCAAGAATACGAATACCATTTCTTGACCAATTCGCATTGCATCCTAACGTATTCAGAGTAAACCTCGGTGAACTTCTCCTGCATGCTGCTGATCGTTGAAATGATTATATTAGAACTGAACAAGCTATCCGGAGACACGTTCAATGAAGTGCTGCACAACTAACATGGTTGAGGGCAGGGAAGAATTTGGACAATGCGTCCGCACCAATATCTTGAAATAAAGATCCGATTGTAAAGGAAGCCGAGGGAGGCGGTGTTGAGCGAGCAGATGCGCATCATCCGCACGAAGGCAGACGTTAGAAGTAAGGAGCAATGGGCGACGGGCGACGAGCGACAAGCGACGTTGGCAACGGTGGAGGCTAATGGGAATCGGAAAAGAAGGAAGGCCGTCGCAGACTCCACCGTACCACGTTCGGTCGCTCTGTTGAGAGTACACGCTCTTCCGCGTCCCTCGCACCTGCGAGAGCGTCGTCTCGGGCCCTTGAAAGCTTCGCCTTCTCAGCTTCAAGCTGTCGAACTTGGGCGACATCGGTACCTTCAACCACTGGAACAACGCCACTTTGTCCAGAAGCTTTTTCTCCGCGAGCAAGCTGTCCCTCTCCCCGCGGAGAGCTGACTCGACAAAATTTTAGGGAATATTGCTAGCAGTCGAAACTCAGCACACTCACCAAAGGAGCCTCATGGTCAGCTGCAACCTTCTTCGCTTTGCTCATCTCATCGGTTAGTAACTTCGCCGAGCTCTCTCTCTCCTGGCTGGGACTGCAACCGCCAGTTGAGTCTTCAACGACCCCATCCCGGCATTTGAATCCGATGATACTACCACTGCGACCAGACTGGCGAGGCGCCTTTTCGTCGGACAGGTCCTTGACTTGCTTTCGCACCTCAGAGACAGTCTCGTTCAACTTGGAGATCTGTTGATTCCGTTGCCCAAGTCGGTTGCGTGATTAGACGGGCATATCTTTCGGAAATCGGCGAGTGTGGCCTGCGTGACTTCAAACTGTAAGATCGACTGGTCAGCGATGCGTCTTTTTCGAGAGTGTGCAAAACATGCCAGTTTGGTATATGCATCCTCTTCGACAACCGATCTGTAAGTCTTCAATCTCGTCCTTGAGAGCCTGGACGCCGTCTGAGTCAGTACGATCGTGCTAATCGTTGTCGATAAGCCGTCAAGTATAGATACTATAATGCGGATCAGTTAACTTGCCTTCGTAAGAGGCTGAGCATTTCGTTCCTTCCATTGACCGTTCGCATCGTCAAGCCGTTTAATCTGAGCGTTTTTTGCATCAAGCTCAGGTCGGTGCGTCTCCTTTTTCTCTTTAAGCGGGTTCAGTTCTGACGGGGGGACAATCGAGCGCCGTCTCAGAGCTTGCGCTTCACTCTCTGCACGAAGTGTGATGACGCTTTCACGGAGAATGTTGAGCTCGTTTATTCTCTCCAGCAATTCGAAATGCTCAGCTGAATTACTGATAGCCTCCGCTACTTCTTCGCGCTCCTCTTGAATGAGTTAGAATGCATAGTAAGGATAAGCAGAACGGTGTGGACATACATTTCATGGTGCCGTCCTTGTTTCCTCGAGAACCTGCCTGAGACGGTGCATTCTCCTGCTTGGATAAAGCAATTTCCTTCTCCTTGTGCAGATAGGCGACCACGGAACGCAGCTCCGCCACACGACCATTCACATCATCTTCATTACCTGACTCTGACATGTTCATGTTTGAATCCGCAGTTTGACGTATATGAGAGGCCTGTGGGCCGACAGAATCCAGGTGCCAGTGAAGCAGGCTATTTTGAGCCGTGAGGTCTTTGCAACTATATTCTTGCTTAGAGGTCTATGAGGAAGTGAGCAGAAAGCTATGCTTACCGAGCTGTGAGATCTGCAATCTCCTTGTTAAGAACTTCTAGCTGCTGGTTCCAACTAGCTTCCGATGCTCCAGGAACTACGCCGCCGACAACGCCCGTTGCGTCCGGTACACCCGCTGCACTCACAGGAACAGATCTCCGACGATCCGAAACTATCCTCCCTCTGAAGAGACCTCGCACGGTAAGGAACTTCCCAATCGCATCAAACTGTCTTCGATCTTTGCCCAATGATCTTGAAAGAGGTCGTGACCCAGTAGATTATTTGTTGCTCGTCTCGCTTTTCGAGCACAATGACATTATAAGGCTTGGCGATGTTGCAGCACTTAAATCAGACGATTGGGAAAACCTTGGACAGGCAACGACAGAACTCTCTGTTGGACTTATCAACCGAATCCGTTACGCTGCCCGAGAGAAGTGGACATTAGTGAGGGCAAAAAGTGGGTTTAGTTCGTCGACGTACATGTGCATGAAAGTACGGGTTCAACTCCGTTATAAAGTCCTTGTCTGTATATAAAAACTAGTTGTTTGCGCCTGCTTCGCATTGCAATACAAATTATTATCGGATGTAGCCACAATGCCTGAAGAGGGAACGACAGTCGGCCAAGCTAATTGACATAATCTCCCCGTATATACGCCGGAACACCACAAACTCGTCTATCTCATCTTCCAAACGGACATTCCGAAGCTGTGAGAATGCGAGCTCAATTGGATTGAAGTCTGGGGAGTAGGCTGGAAGGAATTCGATTCTCATTCCCCTGAGGCCATCAGAGAGTGAAAAGAGGAGCGATATTGGCAGGAAACGTATTTGATAAGCTCGCGAATTTCTCCCCCTTTGTGAATTGCACAATTGTCTATGACCATCGCGGAATTCGGTCCTGGCCATGATTGCATACGGTCCAACAGTCCAGAAATGAAGTCGTAAAACAATGCTGCATTGGAAGAGCCTTCCACAATTGTGCAATGTAAGATGCCGTCCAATGAAATAGCTGGAAGAAAGGAATATCTGATGAGCTGGCTGAGATGAAATCTGCAAGTCCCAAACTAGACAAACCGTTTGCTCCTAAGGAACACTTGTTTGCGAATGGCTTGATGGTCATGTAAAGCCCATGCCTTGTTTCGCAAGTAGGTCCGTCTATCACACGCGCTTTCATCGACAGATACCAGTTGCTCTGCCATGTACCGCGAGCTCATCATGAGTCGCTTACTTATGTCTCTTGGCCTCGTTATGCTCAAATGCTTGCTTAGTGATCTATCACAGATGCAAGGAAGGATCGGAACTCGGGCAACGATCAAAACGAGCTCTCTGAGCCTACCAGTTTCAAAAGGGGAACCAGCCCGTTTTAATGTCATTTCGATTGTGGCTATCGATGCCTTCTTCGCTTGGATGTCCCAGAGCAGATCCTTGAGCTCAGCAAGATAAAGATCACAACGTCGATCTTATGAACTGAGAAGAAACTGACGAAATACTGAGCGGTACGTAAATGCAAAGCGATGAGTACTTGCCCTTGTTTCTATATATTCTAGTCTAGGACTCTCAGCCGACCACGTCTGGGAGACTCGATCACCTCGACGGTGACGATCGATCACATCGCTGATCGTAGATTTCCAGATGCTCGTCAATCCTGCCATGCGCCGAATCGTAAAGCCTCGTTTCGACAGTCCAAGCATCGCACGACAATGGCCTTCCGCGATTCATGGAGGAGAGAACGCGTTAAGGTCGGGGAACAGACCGACACGTGACTGTGTCAGCCCGTCACCCTACGTTCCCACGTCTGATTTCTGCATCTTGCAATTGCATTCTTGCTTCTCGCACCCTTGCGTGGGCCTGTAGTCACTGCATATTGGAGGTCCCTAACACATACCTGTGTAGCCGTACGTACCTAAGATAAAAAAATCTACGCAAAAATCTGTCTCACATCACACAGAAAATTTGTGTAGAACAAGATACATTAGGAACACAGATATACGCATTTCTGTGTAGATCACGCAACACAAAAGTCTGTATAGTTTTGTCTAGCTGACGTGGTGCAGGACCCCCGGCAATGCTGATTGATGCCTGATCCAGATTTCAAAATTTATATGCGGATTTTTCCGGGCGCTTCGCGCCCTTTTTATCCGGAAAACCTCAGGCATGACCTCCTAGAGCATCGATTTTGTCCGGATTTCGGCAGAGGCATCTAAAAAGGGTATTTTTTTTTCGGATTTTGATAGGCGCAAAATTTTGACTATACAGCTCTAGTATTACCCCTTATCATTTAGAAAAATGTATAACAAAGGAATGAATTGGATTACAACTACATTACAAAAAGAATATATTACTCTCAAACTACTCTGCCTTAAGACGGCAATCCATTCTCAGGCACTACACATAGCACGGTCAGGTGACGCCCTGTTGTTATCCGGATTTGCACAGGCCTCTTGGACCAAGACCTCCTCATATCCGGAAATTCCCTCAGGGCTGTGATCAATCTCGGGTCGAAATTATCCGGAAAACCTCAGGCTTCAGGCTCAAAATTTGCGAATTTTTATCCGGATTCCGGTCAGGCATCAATCAGTATTGCCGGGGGTCCTCGTGGTGCTTGATTAGATTTTGAGAGTTGATATATAAGAACTAGACTAGATTTGTATAATCGAACTATGTAAATCTACACAGAATCTACACAGATCTCTACGCGTGCGAGTGACGAGTGTCAGACGAACTTAGATGCATTTTGACGTGTCGTCCTCTTTGTCTCTTGCCACCACTAGTACTGTCATGCCACTCTATCCACCCCCAGCACCTACAAATCATCTCCGTCCCTGCTTCATCCACCTCATTCATGACTGTTTCACGGCACCGTCACTGAGGCTGTCATCATTGTTCCTGCTTACTTTAACGACTCGCAACGTCAGGCGACGAAGGACGCCGGTGTCATCTCTGGCCTCAACTTCTTCCGAATCATCAACGAACCCACGGCGCGCTGCTATCGCGTATGGTCTTGACAAGAAGCTCCAAGGTGAGCGCAATGTCCTCATTTTCGACCTTGGTGGAGGTACCTTTGATGTGTCGCTCTTGACCATTGAGGAGGGTATCTTCGAAGTCAAGGCGACTGCCGGCGATAGTCACTTGGGTGGTGAGGACTTTGACAATCACCTCGTAAACCACTTCGTTCAGGAGTTCAAGCGCAAGAACAAGAAGGGTATGCAATTTTAAGTCATTCCTGGTATTGACGCTGATTTTCTTAGATCTTTCATCGAACCCTCGTGCTCTTCGCCAACTCCATACCACTTGCGAGCGTGCGAAGCGTACACTGTCGTCGGCAGCGCAGACAACCATCGAAATTGATTCGCTCTATGAGGGTATCGTCTTTTACACCTCGATCACCCGTGCACGATTCGAGGAGTTATGCCAAGATCTCTTCCGGTCTACGCTTGAGCCTGTCGAGAAGGTTCTCCGGGACTCCAAGATCGATAAGTCCAACGTACACGAGATCGTCCTTGTCGGTGGTTCCACCCGTATCTCCTGTATTGTCAAGCTCTTTTCTGACTTCTTCAACAGCAAGGCGCCATGCAGGTCTAGCAACCCAGATGAGGCTGTCGCAGACGTCTTCATGGTAACTTGATGGGGAAACGTGTCGATTTTTCGGCACGTACTGTCATCACCGGAGACCCCAAACTTGACGAAGTTGGTGCGCGCCGAAGAGCATCACCATGCCTCTCACGTGCCAAGAAAGAGGTTAGTAGGAAGAGCATCTTGATTGATGTGCGATTTAAAATTGTTATTTTGACAGTGAACCCATGCAATATCACATACTTACAAGAGCTTGTGTGGAATGAATCGAGAGAATGCCCTCGAGCGCGATATGTGACTCAAGATACCGGGGAGTGTATAGATCTTCGGTACAATAAGCGTATGGACGTCTTTCTTTAGTATCGACACAGTTATGTCCTCTTCAACTGACAGCCATCGTTGCGCAAGATGTCTATGATGTGTATCAGGGTCCAACTAATGCCCTATTTGAGTGCGTGCCCGACCTATATGTTCATGTCTGAACTCTGACCAATTTTATGCAAGCTTTCATCTCAATCAATGCCGACTTCCATGGTGATGAAATGAACTGGTGGTGAAATGAACATGTAGTATGTCGTATCACTTCCACTTTGTGTTATTGTCTCTGATCTCCGTGTAGCGTTCCCTAGAGCGAGAAGACGGGGGCCGAACTCAGTCAAATAGTGTGGGTCCCCAGGCAGATCATTTTGCTCCAAGCGAACAAGACCGTTGGCTGCTATCCTCAAGGGTGACACCTCGGAGAAGACCAAGACCCCCTCTTGCTTCATGTATCTAACTTGAGCCATGTCTAAAGTCCTTACTGAGTTCACATGTATTTTGATAATTTCTAATCAAAAATGGTCTGAAACGGAAAAAAACAAAATTTCTAAATGCCGAGGCAGCAAAGTAGAGAGTAAATGTTTGCAGGCCTACACATGAAAATGTAGGTCATGTATGCATATCTACATGTATGTGCTGCCTATTTCATCTAGACGGTCTGTGCTAAACCAGTGCTGGTTATACATTCGCAATTTAACACGGATCTCGTGTAGATGACATACAAAGCTAGTGTGGTCACGGGTTATGTGACCTACCCAAATCTACACGGACATGTGATATATTTCTTAATGTGCAGTGAGTGTAACACGTGCTCGATGCGCGGACGACACGTACACGTGGGGTTCCGGTCGGTTGGTAGTTTTCGTTTATGGACGTTGACGTGGATCCAGTCGCGCATCTGGTCGAGAATCTCGGACGTTTCCTTCTGCTGAACGAGGGTGGTTCGTCATATGGCAGAGGACAGGGCGCCATCGGGACTGGAGTGAAGCTTAGACAATGGCCCTACGAATATGACAACAGTTTGTGGATGATTTCCTGTGTTCATTGCGAATTCTCATTTAAAGTATCAGGTCATCACTTTAGTTGGCCTCTTGAGACTGAACCTGCAGTGGTGCAGAACGTCGTTCTTATATCTTTATTCTCCTCCGTTTCCTTTTCGCTAAGTCAAGACGACTCCTCAGCGTTATTGAAACTTCTAAAGCATTTGGTGGAAACGACGATGAAGAGAACAGAGTCCGAGGACGTGGTCAGGGCAATAACGTCCAGCATACCAGATGATCCAGCGACGCTTCGATCCATGTATTGCCTGAATCGCGGCTCGACCTTATGCGCCATTTGTCCAAGATGCTATGCGCTGCGCAGATCTGCAGACATTTCTTATTCGACAGAAGCCGGCGTCTCCGTTTACCCGAAGAAATGTTCCCGACCTACAACTGTTTTCGGCGCAATCTGCAACGAACCGCTCACGGATGACAACAATAAGCCTCTGAAGACGTTCATTTACAACTCTGTCCTGGACTTCATTGGAAATCTAGTCTCGCGACATTCAACCGAAGCATTCATCAACAATGCATGCGACAATTTATTAAAATCGGTCCAAGAAAGCTCGTCGGATTTTCGGGACCCCTTTCAGGCCAAGTTCCTGAAGTCCTTTAGGAGCCATCGGCCTGAGAAGCTATTCATTGATAGAGGTGAAGAATTACGGCTTGCTTTCTCTTTGTGTATCGGCTCTTTTGACGTCGATGCCGTGCGAGCTGAAATGGACGGTGTCTCTTACTGCTTCATTGCATTGGCTTGCCTAAATTTGCCTGAGGCTATTAGGTATAGGACCGAGAATATGTTTCTAGTCGGCATCACTCCAAATCTAAAGTTGCGCTCGGATATCGATCGTTACCTGTCCCCGCTTGTCGATGAGCTTCTCATCCTGTGGAACGAGGGAGTGCGTTTCTCGCGAACAGCGTCTTCACCGGAAGGACGAATAGCGCGTGCAGCGATTGCTTTGGTCGTCTGTGATCTCCCTGACGAGATGCAGGCAACGAGGATATCAGGGCGCGACTTCATCTGCTCATATTGTCCCACAGCTTCTCAAGAGCAAGCGAGAGCACGGCGTGAAGCACAGACCAGAGCAGGGCCTTTCATAGATGCGAGAGACTGTGGTCCACAGTGGTCGGAGCTGTCGAGGCTTCCGTATTGGCACCAAACAAAGCAGCATGTGATCAACGTAATGCAGTGTTTGTTGCTTGGGGTGGTGCAGAATCATCTCGCGAAAATCTTTCCTTTGACAGATCATCCCTTGGAGTCGAGCGCCGCAAACACTCGGTTGGCAAAATTCGGACAGTACCTTCAACATGTAGTAAAGAATACGACGATACCAACTTGGGTATGTTCTGTTCCGCGCAACTGTGACTCTCCCTTCGCAGGGAAGATGGACGCGGATGAGTGGAGAACCCTCACTACGATCTTCCTGCCACTGGCTTTTACGTTGTACTACTTCGGCGATGAGTTGCAAGACGATGCATACCGCGTGCGCTTCAAAATTATTATGGATCACACAATGCAGCTGTCACAAGCGGTCACGGTTTTATTCAGGGAGACGACTAGTGAAAATGAAATCTACGCATACGAGCGTCACCTTGATTCTTACATACGCGATGTGTGCTTGGTACATCCGGGCGCTGAGTTAGAACCGAATATGCATTTATCAACGCACATAACCGACTTTCTGCAAGGGTTTGGATCCGTTCGTTCGTGGTCGATGATTCCGTTCAAGAATCTAATCTACTCACTCAAGAACCTTTCGAGAAACAATCAGTTAGGCCAGTTCATATTGTTTGTCTTCTATATTGGTGTCCTAATTGTTTCGTAGACCAGAGCGGAAGTACGATTCTCACTTCATTCCTCGCCATGTCTCGGCTCAAAATGTGGCTTTCACGAGACGATTGTCCCCCGTACTTACAGTCATGCGTAGAAGTTATTCACGGGGCATACGTCAAGGAATCCGCGTCAACTTCGCAACAGCCGGACTCGGATTATCGCACGAAGTTTGACGATTTTTCACTGCCGGATATCGAAGATCCTACGATTAAACTATTCATTCAAGACAACAAAGACATACTCCAAGACAGTTACAAAAGCAATGGCACTGAATATGCGATTTGTTGTTGGAATACCGGGAACAGCCAGGTAATTTTTCGTCCAGATGGGATAGATACGGTGATGCCGGGCTTCATTCGGTACATCGTTGGCGGAGACGAACCGAAGTTTGTCGTAGGCCGTCTTCATCCTGTCCCGTTCAACGCAGACCATTTTAGTCATTATGAAAATACCACTTTAAAGATCTTTCATACTATCGTTTCCCAGCATGATATCGTTGATGTCGGCGCTGTCGTAGGGCATTTTGCCGCTTTACCGTTACAGGGCCAGATCTGTGTCGTACTTCCTCTGTGCAAGGTATGGTAGTTATTACAATCAGAAGCAATGCTTGTTTTCGTGGCAATTGTGACTGATGTACGGGCATTTACCGGCCCTTTGAATACCCAATACAAATGTACTTGTCTGCCTCACAATACCAGAAAAAATCCATGAATAATCAGATAGTCTACTATGAAGGTTATAGCCTGAAATTTTTTCCAGTTGGAAAATGTGTCGGTAAAACTAATATCGGTCAGTGTTAGAAAAAGTGGCATTAGACTTTGACGTCACAGTATTAATCTCGTGGAGAATACGCAGGGCGAAATTCCAGCTTCATGCCCTTGTATGGAGTCAAATCAATAAGAGCCCCGCGCCGCAGCACGACAGGTCAAAATAGACGGACCTTGACTCAACGGAGTTCGCGGACTTCCGGTGACTTGTGGATTGTGCAGTTGTCCATTACTACGACAGAGTTTAGAGCCGACCAAGATTGTATGTGGTCCAAGAGATTCCTGATGAATGCGGTAAAGGGGGCGGCATTGAAGGATCCTTCCAGTATTGTACAGTCAAGCGTGCCAGTCGCAGTGATCGCAGGCAAGATCGAATACCTAGCAGAAGCAAGCAGTCAGATTCGCAGTCATAAAGGTAATCATCGCACCTTTTCCCCCACGCAAAGATCGCTTTCCGACGCACCTGACGACCTTGCAAAGCCTATGCTTTTTCCCTCAAGAAGGTACGCCGGTCGCACGCATTCTCGTCGATTAAGACAAGCTGTACCGCCTCATCCTCAATCTGTACCTTATCCGAGCGGACCCACTATGTTCAAGCACCACTTGGAGATCTTGAGCAGAGTAAGTTCTCTAACGCGAAGCCATAAACATCATCGTACCGTCTTCAAGGTGAACCCAGACCGTTACAAAGATCCCTACACTGTGGTGTAGAAACAGTCTTGCCGGTTACCCTTTCCAACTCCCTCGTCTCGTCTAGGAACTAATCTTCGCGATGCTCTATCATGCTCAGGAGACACTACAGTTCATTCAGCCATAGCAAGTCACTACGACCCAAAAGAACACTCGCCTATGTATCCGAATAATCATGCTTCCTTGGTCTCCCAGTCCTCGCGCCTTCCTGTTCGTGCACTTGTATCGAGCAACCGTCCGGTGGATCGTTGCTCGATGCACAACTATTATCCTGGCCATGTCATGTACAGTGAAGAGCCGCGATTGGTACAGTCTGAATATGATGCATCTGGAGTTGTTGGTGAGAGCCTTGCCTGAAACCATTGCGGAACAACATGAGAGGAGGAGAAATGAATGTGTCTGAAAGTGTTCGTAATCTTTATCGTATATATGTGCCACGCCAAGGTGCTTACGTGCACACGTGCTCACAGGTGTTGGTAGTACGCACAGAAATTTGAGCGTAGCAGTCGAGGCACAGAGCAGATGGACAAGAAACTTACAGCAAAGATGGCTTTAGGTGGTCCGATTTCATGAAAAAAGAATCATAATTTTTGCGGTCTGGCTGTCCGTGCTGCAAGCTCTACTGTAAGAAGAGAAAGGTGGAAATGGATCGAAGTGGAGCACAAACCTCGCCACCACACCACGAATACCGTACAGATTTGCTTCAAACTTGCAGGAGTTGTCGGTATAGTCATATACTTAATTTGAGGATACAGGAAAAAAAATTACAAGCTGATGTAGATGAACCATAATTTTTGAATCTCAGTGGAAGTGAGAGAACAAACTGGCTGCAATTGTTTGACCTCCTTCCACTTACACATGTTTAGTTAGCTCCACGTTTTACATATTTCTGCTCTTGAGGACCGTGCCTATTTTTTGAGCACTTAATGAGCGGGTATTGTGCAGATTTACAGCGAAAATGGGTGTTTATTCAAATTTTCGACGTTGCACAGACGCGGTTCACCACGGTTTACATCATGTGCACAGCATAGGTTGATTGCAGTGCAGTAAGGGGGTATAGCAGACCTAGAGCTTTCAAACTTCTACACCAAAAACCTGAGATTTGGGGTAATCACGTGTGTTTTTTGACGCGTGGTGTGCCCTGAATGAACAAAAAAGAACAAAATAAATGGTCGATTTCTCTGTCAATATAGCACAAAAAAATCTGATATTGCCATGTAAAAAAACTACATGAAATTGCACGTCTGTACATGTAAAAATATCTGAGTTTTGTTGCATCTGTGCAGCAGAACAAAACAGATAACATCGAAAGACTGAGTTCTTGCCCTTGTCCTTCACTGAATGCAAAAATCATAACTCGCCCAATATCACCTGTAAAAATCTGATTCAACTGTGATAAATCAGGCCAGCCTAGTGACCATCTGTTTTCAACTTATTGTGGCTCCTCGACATGCATTCATAATAAAACTAGACAGTCTGTTGTCTCTCCTGCTTGCAATTCTCTCTCCTAGACCATTGCAATTGCTATAACTCACGCATTCAGACACCAAAAAATCTGATTCTCTCTGCTAAAAAGGTATGCTGATGGGTGCTTTCAAACAGAATTATCATTGAGCTGGATAGGCCTGAGTGCGACTGCATTATATGTTTAATTCTATCATACAGGCCTGAAACTACTTCTACCCCACAACCATCTTCCTCCAAAACATCACTTGCCAATGTATCTAGGCCATTCAGTTCTCAAATCAGGTCAGAGAATCAGTTCCATCACGTATTCCCTCCTCAGGAAAGTCGAAAGTAGTTACCAAGATAAAGACGTAACTCACAGGCCCAAGTAGCAGAAGGATAGTCTTTGAATAATATACAATGGCCCTCATGCAACTCCTATCACTCATTCAGACCTCTGAGGCCCCTCACCTCTCCCCTTGTCTGTGTGAACAAAATCCTGAAAGTTGAAAGTAGCCAATGCTACACAATATAAGAATATAGGTTCGTCGTTCTTTATAAGCATGAACAGCACTCTAGATAGTGAATGCCTTGATCTGGCCACCAACATCCTACTTACCAGCTCAGAGCATCTCTGTTGACACAGACAATGACAGTAAATAGCCAGTCACTGTTGCTACTTTGAAACTAGAGTACAAGGGCCCCAGGGAGGGCATGCACAAATTTATATTGCCAGGCCTGAGCATATGTCAATGTAGATTTTGAATCGGATGTCAGATGTTACAGTAGATTAAAAGAACTTTGAGAATGCAACTGCTGACAAGTACGTGATAAGGGGTGCCATCGATATGAGTGAGCAAAGTGAGAGAAGAAGAGGAGACTGACGTGTATGATGTTACTTATTTTACGTGTTGTACTCACAACTTGATCTTTAACTATCACCATCCTAGACGCAGGTGGCTTATCGATGCCATCCGAACTATCATTCTGAAGTCCACGGTTCAGCTTTCGAATGAGCGTACCTTTATATCTTATCAACAGTGCAGCAGAAGACTTTTCGATGACCTACAAGAATGCATTGTCACCATGAACAAGAAGTTTAGCGTGTCTGAGATTGCAGCTTTGACTGAGCTTTCGAGAGTGATGGTTTTCCAGGTAATACAGGAATTCAAGTGCAATGGGACTGTTGCTACACAAAGTCTTAGTTTTCATAGAGGACTAAGGGCCCTCAATTATGACCATACCCAGGTGTGCCATATGCCTAATCTAATACTAGTTGTCTATTGGCTGACACTGTCTAGTTCCTCTGTGGGTCATTGGGCAATCGTAACAACTGCTATATTGACGAGCTAAAGGAGCTTCTACAGGAAATGTAGGGAAAGGAAGTTTTAGACTCAACTATATGCAGGACTTTGCTGTGCACCGGCTTCAGATTAAAGAAGGTAATCATCTCTTTGCTTCCCTATGCATTCTGTGCAATTAATCAAATCCTGGTCATCTAGATATCAAAGAGGGCTGTTGAGTGAAGTGAGACCCTTTGTATGCAGTATGTTTCATATATAGATTTGTAGTATACAGCAGAACAGTCAGTGTTTGTTGATGAGAGTGCTTGCGATCGATGGACTTTTCTCTGTGATACTGCTTGGGCTCTTGAGGGTCTCTGTGCTTGTCAAAAACAGTTCTTCAACAGTGGTAAATAGTGAATATAACTTTTGCAACTCAGTATAATTTTCTGATACATTCTGCTCAGCTTCTCTGTCCTGCCAGCTATCAGTCTCGATGGTATGATCAATTGCTCTGTTGTGGAGGGTGCCTTCAACACATGGTTGTTCATGAAATTCATTGCCAGTCCATTGGACAAAATGAATCCCTTCTCTGCTCCTTGGTCCATTATCGTGATGGATAACTGCCTGATATATAAAGCCCTTCAGATTCAAGATGTAAGGACTCGAACATTTTCCTTTTCTTTTCTGACGTCACCATTTATTTTAATATTCTTTTCCTTTTCTTTTATTTTTCTTATGCGCTTATTCATCCTTTTGCCGGAACATTCCACAATGTTCTATCACGCTTACTAATTATCCCATTCCTTGTCATGTGACTTCCCATTAGGGTAGACCTTTCCCACGCCCAAAGTCTATATAAGTAGATAGTTTGACTCTTTCGTTCCTTGTCTTTCTATTCTACTTACCTTCACTGCGACCTAGGTATCTACTCTTGTATTATTAGTTTGCTGAATTCTACTTACCTTCACTGCGACCTAGCGTTCGACGGTCTGGACTTAAGCCTCGTCTTAGCTGTCTTGACCTGAGCGACGTGTTTGGGATTATCTCATTTACGCTTGTTTGTTGTTGTGTTGGCCTGCCTCGACTCAGTCCTTGAGCCGTCCGCCTAACATAATAGAAAGACCTACCTCTGGCTCACGCCCGATTCCGTTGTCGTCGAGCGCTCGCCTGTGACGTGTCCCCTGAAGTATATCTTCGAAGGACGACATCAAACGAAACCCGGTTCCTACCGTGCAGACAACAAACCCCTATCTTGCCCGTCGAAGTCCGATTGACTCCGACGTGACCCGATAGTACCCGAAGTATCAACCAATCACATCACCGTGGCGCTCCGAATCACCCTTCTCTGGAACTCCCATCAAACCTTCTCGTGGGTAACGCATAGAGTCCAGTCGTCGATAAGTATCTCCTTCATTATCTACCTCGGAGCCTTTCGTTTAGTCATCAATTTCAAAGACGAGCCGGTTATCCGAAGTCGGTCCCGCCCGAACAGCATCCCGATCCCCGTTCCACCCCCAGCCTATCAAGGTGGAGCTAACTGACGAGCAATGAGCGGCCCTCCCTGCGAACTCTAGGTGGAGCGCCTCGCGGGGACATTATATCGTCAAAGCAGGAAATCAAGTCTTCGGCGCCTGGTGGGACGAGACTGCCAAGAGGTGGTACTCCCAGAGGGAAGGAAGGTCCATCCACTGGAGAGTGAAACAAGAAGACGACGTAGACGAGCCCTCACCTCCTACTCCAACGCAACCAACGGCCTCCTTACCAGAACCATCGGGTTCGACCACTCAAGCGTTGGCCCCCACTGTCGAGCCTTCTCCGGCGTTTGGAAAGTTCCGAGAACCAGCGCCGCTTATACCAAGTGAAGAAGACGAAGAAGAAGAAGAAGAACACGAGATGTCATTATCGAAGGAAGCAATGACTGATCTCGCGACGGCGGTCGCACTAGCGCTCCAAGCTGCAGGCGAAGGTGCGAACCAAGGATCAAAGGTGTCGAAGAAGGTCCATGTCGCCAAACCAAGAGACTTCAATGGTGAACACGATTATGTGGACTTCAAGCGAGAGCTGCGCCTCTACATCTACGCATCTGAGTCAGAATTCAGGACGAACAAGAGTAAGATTATGTTCGCCCTGTCGTACATGAAGAGTGGTGCTGCGGCTCGCTGGGCAGAGAGTTACACCAGTGGAGCAGTCGATGCAGACGGCAACCTGATGTTCACGGACGCCTGGGACGCCTTCTTAAAGAAGCTGGACACTTCGTTCGATGACCCTGCCAGATCCCAAAAGGCCTTCGAACGACTAGATGCAATGTACCAAGGAGACCTCAACGCCGACGAGTTTTTCAACAAGTTTGACATTTGTCGAGTGGATGCTGGCCTAGCAACAGAGGCACACGACGAATGGTTGATGAGTCGCCTGAAGAGGGCGCTAAACCCGAAGGTTGTGGAAGGGGTCATGAGATTGCCCAATGAACCGACGTCGTATGAAGAGTTCAAGAAAGCCGCCGTCAAGGTCGACAGGGTCGAGTGCCAAATCAGGGACCTAATGGCTGAATGTCGGAAAAAGACAATTAGTTCGACAGCGATGAAACCAACTCCGACACCACCAATGAGACGTTTTATGCCGCCTCAACAAGCAGCCCGTCCTTTCATACCCCCCGCTCAAGATCGTCGTAATGCTACAGGAGTAACGTATGGAGGCTTAGGACAACCCATGGATGTAATGATGAACCAGGCGCGTCGTACACGTGCTTGTTACAAGTGTGGTCAGGTGGGCCATTACATCAGGGAATGCCCACGAGGTCGTGAAGCAATACGTGCCATCATTGCAGCCTTCGTCCCAGCAGACAGAAAGGCGCTCTTCGAGGAACTCGGCCAAGCAAAGGAATCTTCTTTCGAAGAGGACGATGACGTCGATGTACGAGCGGTACCCGCTGAGCTGGAAGAACTCATAGAAGGCGAGGGTTTTCCAGAAGACCAGGCGTAGACGTCGGAACGACTGGTCGGTCTCCTAAAGGACTCTTTCCGTTGGACTCGTTAAAATATAATCGTCCTGTTGTACAATATCAAGATGCGAATACCAGTGACGGTTTCATCCTTCGAAAGATCCTTACCGACGTACTGCCAGATGAATCTGAAGAGGACAACGATGACTTCGAAGTCTATAAAGATTTATTTGTCAGAAGAACAGATGCGCAAGCAGGCGAATTGAGAAAGGAAGAGCGGAATCAAACTGCTATAAAAAATGAGGTTGTGGCGGAAGCACCTTACCGCGGGAACGTTGTTGCTCAGGCGAACGTCACTGAAGCAGTGTGGGATGTAGTAGGCAGACGCGCGGCTGAGGTATGGCGCGAGGGCATTGTGGACGCAGATCAGTTCGTGCGACGGGCGGGAGGAAAGGAGTTGGACGCCTTCGTGTAAGGACTCGAACATTTTCCTTTTCTTTTCTGATGTCATCATTTATTTTAATATTCTTTTCTTTTCTTTTCTTTTCTTTTTTCTTATGCGCTTATTCATCCTTTTGCCGGAACATTCCACAATGTTCTATCACGCTCACTAATCATCCCATTCCTTGTCATGTGACTTCCCATTAGGGTAGACCTTTCCCGCGCCCAAAGTCTATATAAGTAGATAGTTTGACTCTTTCGTTCCTTGTCTTTCTATTCTACTTACCTTCACTGCGACCTAGCGTTCGACAGTCTGGACTTAAGCCTCGTCTTAGCTGTCTTGACCTGAGCGACGTGTTTGGGATTATCTCATTCACGCTTGTTTGTTGTTGTGTTGGCCTGCCTCGACTCAGTCCTTGAGCCGTCCGCCTAACATAATAGAAAGACCTACCTCTGGCTCACGCTGTAAGGGTCACGCGCATGTATATTCGATTTCCTTTTCTTTTTCCTTTTCCTTTTCTTTTATTGTCATCATCTATACCCGTCCGAACATTCTTTAACCTTCTCCGATCACTCCGACGTCACATGGTCTCTTAGTTAGTTCATTAGTCATTCCCTATTACTCCCCTCCGATGTTCCCCCATGCTTCCTCCGATCCGTCCGACCACATGACCTAACCCTGAACCCTATGACATCACACTCATTTCCTTAGTCGGTAGTCTTTTCCCAGGCTCGTAGGGTATATAGGTAGCTAGTCTCCCTGTAGAGGCCCCTTGCCTCGACATTCGTTAGATCTCCGGCTATACACTCGCTTTGTCTCTACGTCGATGCTCACTCCTCGGATTATCTGAGGGGCTGGGTTCTCTTGCTTATTAAGGTTGTCTCTTAGTTAGTAGGCATCGGCGATGCGGGCGTTAGGCTGTCGCCTAACATAATGTCGAGGCCATTTTACCGTCCCCGCCTAGGAAAGACAAGCAGAGGTTCCCGCATTAGCAGGTAGTAAGTCCTGCAGTCTTTGCAGGCAGTAATCCTCTGTGAAGTCCGACCTGGGTGCCGACGGGCCTTGACTCCGTTTTCCCTCTCCTGCACACTGTACCATTGGAGTACGTAAGTCCCCTTAGCCGCTGCGAGGCGGGGGCGGTGAATCCGATGACGCGAGTGTGTGTCTCTGATTGCTGGTGGCACTAGTCCCCCACTGGCGATGTCCCAAGTTCTCGACCGTCTAGGAGTGGTATGCAACGACGCCGTAGTAGCCACCAAACCTCGGGCAGGCATTTCCCGAAAGACGAAGAAGCAGCACCCCCCGAAGACTTACAACTGCAGGGGCCCCCGCTGTCTTAGCAGGTCATAAGTCCTTCTGGCGTTTGCTGGATAGGCAGTAATCCCCATAAGCGGACGTAGGTCAGGGCGCGTGCGAAGCGTCTTAGTCCCGACGGCGACAAAGCTCGAAACGCTAAATCGGCAACCCCCAACGTGTGTATTGTACTCACTCATTGGAGTAATTCACCACTGCCCGGTGTAACCCACCGTGTTTATCCGACGCCGAGTGAAAACTCGATGACCTTTTTTCTTTCGTACCCTCAAATTTCTTTGCTCACGACAATGTCCAACCTGGAGAAGGACCACGATATAGGCTTTAGGGGATGTGCCTATCAACCCCCACGTAGGCTTCGGGGACGTGCCTTCAACCCTGACGATCATTAATTTTTTCCCTATCCCCGTCTACCCACTTTTTTTTCTGTAGGGTAGATGGCTTCGTACGTGATGCGGACACACGCACTCGCCATCTACCCGTGAATCGTCGGGACGCCGATTCTTGAGGGGAAGATAGTATAGGGGAGGGCCAAGGGTGGCGTAAGCCGCCTGATGGTCGAGGTGAGCGAAAGCGAACCTCGTACCCCGACCCTGTACGGACAAGCAAAGGGGTTGCCGAGCGAGAGCGAGCCAACCCCGGAGCGACGTCTTGCGGAACGCCGATTTTTGCGTTCCCATCTTTTCCTCGGCACCTGACAAAATTGTGGGCGACATTCTTTTTCCGACACCCTCGAAGACGTTCTCTTGCCCAAACTTGCGTACTTGCTAAAGGAATTGGAAGTGTCTTAGAGAGAGAGACGGTTGTTCTCGATGTTGACAGAGTTATAAGTCCCGCATTTGCAGGCAGCTCGAAGTTGACAAAGAGGATAGCATTATCTTTCTTTTCGATACCGAAGAAACCAGAAGCGATGAAACAAGTAAAGGCGAATATCCAACTTTATATTCCTACGTCTTTTCCGATGCCCTAGAGAACGCCCCCTGCGAATTTGCGTACACATTGAAGGAATTGGAGGTGTTGTAATGAAAGGAACCGTCGTTTTCAACAGCTAGCACAAGAGATAAGTCCTGATGGCCCTCTGAAGTGCTGACCTAGGAAGCGATGAGGCTTTTCGGCATAATGCCGACAAAACTGACGATGAAGAAACAAACCCGCAGACACTCGACTAAACCAACGTTCTCAAATTTTCGGCATAACGCCGACACCGACACCCTCGATGACGATCCAACGCATGTTAGCGTGAAACTGCCTCGGCTCATCGAGACGATGAGCCTTGAGGGGAAGATAATGTAAGGGTCACGCGCATGTATATTCGATTTCCTTTTCTTTTTCCTTTTCCTTTTCTTTTATTGTCATCATCTATACCCGTCCGAACATTCTTTAACCTTCTCCGATCACTCCGACGTCACATGGTCTCTTAGTTAGTTCATTAGTCATTCCCTATTACTCCCCTCCGATGTTCCCCCATGCTTCCTCCGATCCGTCCGACCACATGACCTAACCCTGAACCCTATGACATCACACTCATTTCCTTAGTCGGTAGTCTTTTCCCAGGCTCGTAGGGTATATAGGTAGCTAGTCTCCCTGTAGAGGCCCCTTGCCTCGACATTCGTTAGATCTCCGGCTATACACTCGCTTTGTCTCTACGTCGATGCTCACTCCTCGGATTATCTGAGGGGCTGGGTTCTCTTGCTTATTAAGGTTGTCTCTTAGTTAGTAGGCATCGGCGATGCGGGCGTTAGGCTGTCGCCTAACACACGCCCGATTCTGTTGTCGTTGAGCGCTCGCCTGTAACGTGTCCCCTGAAGTATATCTTCGAAGGACGACATCGAACGAAACCCGGTTCCTACCGTGCAGACAACAAACCCCTATCTTGCCCGTCGAAGTCCGATTGACTCCGACGTGACCCGATAGTACCCGAAGTATCAACCAATCACATCACCGTGGCGCTCCGAATCACCCTTCTCTGGAACTCCCATCAAACCTTCTCGTGGGTAACACATAGAGTCCAGTCGTCGACAAGTATCTCCTTCATTATCTACCTCGGAGCCTTTCGTTTAGTCATCAATTTCAAAGACGAGCCGGTTATCCGAAGTCGGTCCCGCCCGAACAGCATCCCGATCCCCGTTCCACCCCCAGCCTATCAAGGTGGAGCTAACTGACGAGCAACGAGCAGCCCTCCCTGCAAACTCTAGGTGGAGCGCCTCGCAGGGACATTATATCATCAAAGCAGGAAATCAAGTCTTCGGCGCCTGGTGGGACGAGACTGCCAAGAGGTGGTACTCCCAGAGGGAAGGAAGGTCCATCCACTGGAGAGTGAAACAAGAAGACGACGTAGACGAGCCCTCACCTCCTACTCCGACGCAACCAACGGCCCCCTTACCAGAACCATCGGGTTCGACCACTCAAGCATTGGCCCCCACTGTCGAGCCTTCTCCGGCATTTGGAAAGTTCCGAGAACCAGCGCCGCTTATACCGAGTGAAGAAGACGAAGAAGAAGAAGAAGAACACGAGATGTCATTATCGAAGGAAGCAATGACTGATCTCGCGACGGCAGTCGCACTAGCGCTCCAAGCTGCAGGCGAAGGTGCGAACCAAGGATCAAAGATGTCGAAGAAGGTCCACGTCGCCAAACCAAGAGACTTTGATGGTGAACACGATTATGTGGACTTCAAGCGAGAGCTGCGCCTCTACATCTACGCATCTGAGTCAGAGTTCAGGACGAACAAGAGTAAGATTATGTTCGCCCTGTCGTACATGAAGAGTGGTGCTGCGGCTCGCTGGGCAGAGAGTTACACCAGTGGAGCAGTCGATGCAGACGGCAACCTGACGTTCACGGACGCCTGGGACGCCTTCTTAAAGAAGCTGGACACTTCGTTCGATGACCCTGCCAGATCCCAAAAGGCCTTCGAACGACTAGATGCAATGTACCAAGGAGACCTCAACGCCGACGAGTTTTTCAACAAGTTTGACATTTGTCGAGTGGATGCTGGCCTAGCAACAGAGGCACACGACGAATGGTTGATGAGTCGCCTGAAGAGGGCGCTAAACCCGAAGGTTGTGGAAGGGGTCATGAGATTGCCCAATGAACCGACGTCGTATGAAGAGTTCAAGAAAGCCGCCGTCAAGGTCGACAGGGTCGAGCGCCAAATCAGGGACCTGATGGCTGAACGTCGGAGAAAGACAATTAGTTCGACAGCGATGAAACCAGCTCCGACACCACCAATGAGACGTTTTATGCCGCCTCAACAAGCAGCCCGTCCTTTCGTACCCCCCGCTCAAGATCGTCGTGATGCTACAGGAGTAACGTATGGAGGCTTAGGACAACCCATGGAGGTGATGATGAACCAGGCGCGTCGTACACGTGCTTGTTACAAGTGTGGTCAGGTGGGCCATTACATCAGAGACTGCCCACGAGGTCGTGAAGCAATATGTGCCATCATCGCAGCCTTCATCCCAGCAGACAGAAAGGCGCTCTTCGAGGAACTCGGCCAAGCAAAGGAATCCTCCTTCGAAGAGGATGACGACGTCGATGTACGAGCGGTACCTGCTGAGCTGGAAGAACTCATAGAAGGCGAGGGTTTTCCAGAAGACCAGGCGTAGACGTCGGAACGACTGGTCGGTCTCCTAAAGGACTCTTTTCGTTGGACTCGTTAAAATATAATCGTCCTGTTGTACAATATCAAGATGCGAATACCAGTGACGGTTTTATCCTTCGAAAGATCCTTACCGACGTACTGCCAGATGAATCTGAAGATGACAACGATGACTTCGAAGTCTATGAAGATTTATTTGTCAGAAGAACAGATGCGCAAGCAGGCGAATTGAGTGAGGAAGAGCGGAATCAAACCGCTATAAAAAATGAGGTTGTGGCGGAAGCACCTTACCGCGAGAACGTTGTTGCTCAGGCGAACATCACTGAAGCAGTGTGGGATGTAGTAGGCAGACGCGCGGCTGAGGTATGGCGCGAGGGCATTGTGGACGCAGATCAGTTCGTGCGACGGGTGGGAGGAAAGGAGTTAGACGCCTTTGTTAGCATCGTACACCCAAAAGTAGCAGGTGATGACGAAGTAGACTTGTCGAACCCCCTACTCGAAGAGGAAAACTTCATTGATGCTCATGCACTGATCGACTCAGGGTGCACGGGCTCATGCATCGACAAAGGTTTTGTCAAACGGTATGGTTTCCCCACCCAAAGGTACATTCGGCCTAGACCAGTCTTCAATGCTGACGGAACAAGCAACGAGGCTGGATTGATCAAGGAATACGTAGTTGTACGAATGTTCTTTGGGAAACACGAGGAAGAGATTCGACTGGCAGTGACATCCTTAGTGTCAAGCAACATCTTCCTCGGACATGACTGGTTGACGAAGCATAATCCTGAGATTGATTGGAGGTCAGGAACAGTTAAGTTCACCCGTTGCCCTGATGAATGTGAGTCGCCACTGTCGAGCGAGGAGATAGATGAAGAGTTTGTGAGGAATGTGCGGATGAAGGAAGCGGCAAAATGGCCACCTTACCTGGAGGAATACGCCGACGTCTTTAGTGAGGAATCGTTCGAACGCTTACCAAACCACCGAACGTGGGACCACGCTATTGACCTGAAACCGGATTTCAAACCCAGCGACTGCAAGGTTTACCCGTTATCGCCAAAAGAACAAGAAGCGATGAGGGAGTTCATTGAGGAAAACCTAGCGTCAGGACGTATCCGACAGTCGAAGTCTCCAATGGCGTCACCATTCTTTTTTATCAAGAAAGAGGATGGGAGCTTACGAGCAATCCAAGACTATCGAAAGCTCAATGAAGGAACAGTCAAGAACAAATACCCGTTGCCACTGATAAATGAGCTCATCGACAAGGTTAAGGATGCAAGGTACATCACGAAGCTCGACGTTCGTTGGGGATACTACAACATCCGGATTCGCGAGGGAGACGAGTGGAAGGCAGCGTTCCGGACAAATCTAGGCTTATTCGAACCCACAGTCATGTTCTTCGGCTTGTGTAATGCGCCAGCGACGTTCCAAGGCTTTATGAATGACATCTTTCGGGAGCTAATTCATGAGGGTATCGTCATCATTTACCTCGATGACATTCTTATCTTCTCGAATGATCTAGAAGAACACCGCAGACGCACCAAACGAGTCTTTGAGATCCTTCGCCAAAACGGACTTTTCCTAAAGCCGCAGAAGTGCGAGTTCGAAGTTGATACAGTCAAGTACCTCGGGCACATTATTGGCAATGGCGAAGTTCGAATGGATCCCAAGAAGACGGCGGCAGTACAGGACTGGCCAGTTCCAAGGAACGTCCACGAACTGCAACAATTCCTGGGATTAGGAAATTGGTTGCGACGTTTTGTTAAGGACTACAGTTCGGTCGTCAAACCCTTGACTACCCTAACGGGTAAGGTGGAATGGAGATGGGGCGAAGATGAGCAGGCAGCGTTTGAGGAATTGAAGCGTCGTTTGAGTAGTCCTCCCGTGTTAGCGATACCCAACAACGAGGACCCTTTCCGTGTAGAAGCGGATGCGTCGGACTTTGCGACTGGTGGAGTCCTTCTCCAGAAACAAGACGGTAAATGGAAGGCGATCGCTTATCGGTCGTCAACATTCCTAGAGGCAGAGCGAAACTATGAGATTTACGACAAGGAAATGCTCGCCATCGTTCAAGCCCTAAAGGAATGGCGACAATATCTCCAGGGAGCTAGCCAACCTTTTGAGGTATGGACAGACCATGCAAATCTAACGTACTTCCGATCGCCGCAGAAGTTAAATCGTCGACAAGCTCGTTGGCGACTCGATTTAGCTGAGTTCGATTTCACACTAGTCCATAAACCCGGAAAGACGTTGGGAAAAGCTGATCTGTTGTCACGCCGGGCGGATTATGACAAGGGCGAGCGCGATAATGAGAACGTGACTTTCATCAAGAAGGAATGGCTGGTTAGAGGAATGGTTCAGACGTCAAGAGAAGTACTCGTTGAAAAGGTCGTGGAAGCGCAGAGACAAGAGGACGAGGGAGTGAGGCCGAAGGACGTCGAGAAGAGAGGGGACATGTGGAGAAAGGGCCGCCGACTATATGTACCAGCGAGCATCAGAGAGGACGTCATGAAGGAACACCATGACTCGACCCTGGCAGGACATCCAGGAGCAACAAAGACGATCCAGCTGATAGCACGCAGGTACTGGTGGCCGAGGATGAGTGCAGATGTGCGGGTGTACGTGCGGGGGTGTGATCGTTGTCAGCGGACGAAGGCTCTAAGGACAACGAGAGCAAAGGTTTTGCACCCTAATGAGGTGCCGGAGGCGCCATGGCAGATTGTCACGGTCGACCTAATCGGAGAGTTGCCAGAATCGAATGGGTTCAATGCGATTTGCGTAGTGGTCGATCGCTTTAGCAAACAAATCCATGCAATTCCAACAACGACAAAGTTATCGGCGGAAGGCATGGCTAGGATCTACAGAGACCACGTCTTCCGATTACACGGACTACCACGGAAGATCATTCATGACCGAGGGGTGCAATTCGACGCAAAGATGATGAAGGAGTTGTACAAGCTCCTCCACATTGAAGGCAACCCATCGACAGCGTATCACCCACAAACTGACGGACAGACAGAGCGGGTTAATCAGGAACTAGAACAGTACCTGCGGCTATACGTCAACCATCGGCAGTCGGACTGGGCGGACTGGCTGGCTCTCGCAGAATTCGCATACAACAATCGTGAACATTCAGCGACGAAGCTATCTCCCTTCTTCGTCAATACGGGAATGCACCCCTTAGACTTCACGGGGGTTGGAACGGCATCATCGAACCTGTCAGCAGAAGAATTTGCCAAACATGTCAAGGAGGTGCACGAACTCGCTCAAGGTAACCTAACCCAAGCAAATGAAGACATGAAGCGTTTCTACGACCGCCATGCTGGGAAGTCCATTACCTATGAGGCAGGGCAGAAAGTCTTCTTAGATGGACGAAATATCAAGACGATCCGACCGACGAAGAAGATGGATGATAAATGGTTTGGTCCCTTCGAGGTAGTGGAAAAGGTTGGCGCAAGCGCATACAGACTCAAACTACCGAAGACCTGGAAGAAGGTCCATCCAGTTTTCAATGAGATCTTGCTCAAACCAGCCGTCCAACCATCCTTTGAATCGCAGAAGAAACCACCTCCACCACCGCCAGTGATCATTGATGAGCAGGAAGAGTACGAGGTTGAAGAAATACTCGACTCGCGTCTGCATCGAGGCAAGCTCCAATTCTTGGTCAAGTGGGTTGGATATGAGGAAGCGACTTGGCAGCCAGAATCCGACGTCAAGGATAATGCGCAGGAGTCAATTCAAGAATTCTACCGCAAACATCCTGGAGCTCCAAGGAAGTTAACGATACCTCGACAAAGCCTGCGAGCGCTGTACAAGTTCACGTCCTCAGAAGGCTTATGTGGTTGGTCGGGACGCCCAACCTTGAAGGGGGGGTGATGTAAGGACTCGAACATTTTCCTTTTCTTTTCTGACGTCACCATTTATTTTAATATTCTTTTTCTTTTCTTTTATTTTTCTTATGCGCTTATTCATCCTTTTGCCGGAACATTCCACAATGTTCTATCACGCTTACTAATTATCCCATTCCTTGTCATGTGACTTCCCATTAGGGTAGACCTTTCCCACGCCCAAAGTCTATATAAGTAGATAGTTTGACTCTTTCGTTCCTTGTCTTTCTATTCTACTTACCTTCACTGCGACCTAGGTATCTACTCTTGTATTATTAGTTTGCTGAATTCTACTTACCTTCACTGCGACCTAGCGTTCGACGGTCTGGACTTAAGCCTCGTCTTAGCTGTCTTGACCTGAGCGACGTGTTTGGGATTATCTCATTCACGCTTGTTTGTTGTTATGTTGGCCTGCCTCGACTCAGTCCTTGAGCCGTCCGCCTAACATTGAGATCCTTCACCAAAACGGACTTTTCCTAAAGCCGCAGAAGTGCGAGTTCGAAGTCGACACAGTCAAGTACCTCGGGCACATCATTGGTAATGGCGAAGTTCAAATGGATCCCAAGAAGACGGCAGCAGTACAGGACTGGCCAATTCCAAGGAACATCCATGAACTGCAACAATTTCTGGGATTAGGAAATTGGCTGCGACGTTTCGTTAAGGACTACAGTTCGGTCGTCAAACCCTTGACTACGCTGATGGGTAGGGTGGAATGGAAGTGGGGAGAGGAGGAACAATGGGCGTTCAAAGAGTTGAAGGGTCGGTTGAGTAGTCCCCCGGTTCTAGCCATCCCGAACGAGGAGGGTCCTTTCTAGGTCGAAGCAGATGCGTCGGACTTTGCGTCTGGAGGAGTACTCCTTCAAAAACAAGACGACAAGTGGAAGGTGATAGCCTATCGATCGTCGACCTTCTTGGAGGCCAAACGAAATTACGAGATCTATGACAAAGAAATGCTTGCAATCATTCAAGCTCTTAAGGAATGGTGATAATACCTCCAAGGAGCTAAGAGACCCTTCGAAGTATGGACCGATCACGCAAACTTGACGTATTTCCGATCGCCTCAAAAGTTGAATCGTCGACAAGCTCGTTGGCGACTCGATTTAGCCGAATTCGACTTCACGTTAGTACACAAGCCAGGGAAGACGTTGGGCAAGGCTGACATATTGTCGCGGCGGGCGGACAACAACAAGGGCGAATGGGATAATGAGGACGTCATGTTCATCAGAGATGAATGGCTGGTCAGAGGAGCAGTGGAGACATCAAGAGATGTATTGATTGAGAAGATTCGAAAAGTACAAACAGAGTTGAATGAGGAAGAGAGACCGACGAACTTAGTGTTCGCAGATGGGTTGTGGAAAAAGGAGGTGACGGTTAAGCTCTCGATGACGAAAACAAAGAAGTTTCAAAACATTTTCGTACCAACGAGCGTGAGGGAGGAAGTGATGAGAGAGTGTCACGACTCGACGTTGGCAGGCCACCCAGGAGCGAACAAGACCGTTGCACTAGCGAACAGAAGTTTCTGGTGGCCTAACATGTATGTCGATGTCAGGAATTACGTGCGAGGATGCGATTGTTGTCAGCGAACGAAGGCCCTCAGAACAACAAGGGCAAAGGTTTTGCACCCTAACGAGGTACCGGAGGCGCCATGGCAAGTTGTCACGGTCGACCTGATCGGAGAGTTACCAGAGTCAAATGGATTTAACGCGATTTGTGTGGTAGTCGATCGCTTCAGCAAACAAATACATGCGATACCAACGACGACAAAATTGACGGCAGAGGGTATGGCCAGAATTTACAGGGACCATGTCTTCCAGTTGCATGGCTTACCTCGAAAGATCATCCATGACCGAGGAGTACAGTTCGATGCGAAGATGATGAGGGAGTTGTACAAACTCCTTCACATTGAAGGCAATCTATCAATGGCATACCACCCTCAAACAGACGGGCAGATGGAACGAGTTAATCAAGAACTTGAACAGTACCTTCAACTATACGTCAATCATCAATAATCAGACTGGGTGGAATGGTTAGCTCTTGCAGAGTTTGCGCACAACAATCGCGAACATTCGGCGACCAAACTATCACCCTTCTTCGTCAACACGGGACAACACCCTTCAGGCTTTACGGGCGTTGGAATGACTTCATCCAATCTATCGGCAGAAGAGTTTGCTAAACATGTCAAGAGAATACATGAACTCACTCAGGCCAACCTGACCCAGGCCAATGAAGACATGAAGCGCTTTTATGATCGTCATGCTGGAAAGTCGGTAGTATATGAGAAGGGACAAAAGGTCTTCTTGGATGGTCGAAACATTAAGATGATCCGACCGACGAAGAAGATGGACGACAAATGGTTTGGCCCATTCGAGGTTATGGAAAAGGTGGGCGCGAGCGCGTATAAGCTAAAAATCCCAAAGACATGGAAACACATTTATCCCGTCTTTAACGAGATCCTGCTCAAACCGGCCGTTCAACCGTCTTTCGAATCACAAAAGAAGCCGCCTCCACCCCCGCCAGTGATCATTGACGAACAGGAAGAGTACGAGGTTGAAGAAATACTCGACTCACATCTACATCGAGGAAGGCTCCAATTCTTGGTCAAGTGGGTTGGATATGAGGAAGCGACATGGCAGCCGGAATCCGACGTCAAAGATAATGCACAGGAATCAATTCAAGAATTCTATCGCAAACATCCTGGAGCTCCACGAAAATTAACAATACCTCGACAAAGCATGTGAGCACTGTATAGGTTCACGTCGTCAGAAGGATTATGTGGTTGGTCGGGACGCCCAACCTTGAGAGGGGGTGATGTAAGGACTCGAACATTTTCCTTTTCTTTTCTTATGTCATCATTCATTTAATTTACCATTCCTTTATATTACTCATCTATCCTTACTAATTCCGTTCACTCCGTCATGGCTTACTCATCTTCAGTCATCGACCATGACTAAATCTGATCTTTCCAATTAAGACACTCATTAATCACTCCACTCCTTCATCATGTGATTCCTCATTAGAGTAGACCTTTCTCGCGCTTGAAGTATATATAAGTAGATAGTTTGACTCTTTCGTTCCTTGTCTTTCTATTCTACTTACCTTCACTGCGACATAGGTATCTACTCTTGTATTATTAGTTTACTGAATTCTACTTACCTTCACTGCGACATAGCGTGCGTATAGCCCGGCAACTCGTGTTAGCCAGTTGTTTGTTGTTGTGTTGGCCACCTCGAGATCGACGCCCATTAGTCTCGCCGCCTAACACTCATTGGTCATGTGAAATATGTCAAGTTGCAACAGTTCTTTGTCATAATCTTCCTCATAGATATAGGTCAGATCATAATCAGCAGTTCTTCAGCTCCTCCCTGGAAGCTCAGCCTCTACATCATTCTGCTATAACTTGTTAGCCATGTACCAGTAGATGAGCCTATCAACACTACCTCAGGTTCAACATTGTTCTTATCCTCAATAATCTATTTGCTCTTCTTTGGTCTCTCTCGTTTCCGTGCTATATTTGTCTTATTGACTGCTGCGTCTTGAAGGTGCATCGAAGGCCTCCTTGTTCGTAGTTCCCCTAGGAGTTGAGGAGACTACCACTTTTTTGGGAGTAGTTCTCCTCATCATAGGAGATGAAAAAAGTTATGATGTGGCAAGAGAAAAGGAGCATTTTACATACATATTACTGGCCTTACTTATTATACCTATCCTGGCCATACAAATCTAATGTTCAAATTATATAAACACTGGCACATCATATCCACAGTGGCAGAAGAATGAATAGCTATCCACAGAGCTGATACAATATACCTGAACATAGAGTTGCTCAATAATCGAGGCATTATCCTGATTCCAAGGCCTCTGCCTTTTGAGCCTAGATTTCAACATAAAAAATGCAGGCTCGATTGGATTATAGTCAGGAGAATAAGGAGGAAGAAACTCCAGTCTGACACCTCTATGTGATGGTCAGTACATGCTGCTCTCAGTATCTCTTATATAAGACTGACCATGATTCAATAAGTTCTTGAATCTGAGGGGCTTTATGTATTAGGCAGTTATCCATCACGATAATGGACCAAGGAGCAGAGAAGGGATTCATTTTGTCCAATGGACTGGCAATGAATTCCATGAACAACCATGTATTGAAGGCACCCTCCACGACAGAGCAATTGATCATACCATCGAGACTGATAGCTGACAGGACAGAGAAGCTGAGCAGAATGTATCAGAAAATTACACTGAGTTGCAAAAGTTATATTCACTATTTACCCCTGTTGAAGAACTGTTTTTGACAAGCACAGAGACCCTCAAGAGCCCAAGCAGTATCACAGAGAAAAGTCCGTCAATCACAAGCACTCTCATCAACAAACACTGACTGTTCTGCTGCATACTACGAATCTATATATGAAACATACTGCATACGAAGGGTCTCACTTTACTCAACAGCCCTCTTTGATATTTAGATGACCAGGATTTGATTAATTGCACAGAATGCATAGGGAAGCAAAGAGATGATTACCTTCTTTAATCTGAAGCCGGTGCACAGCAAAGTCCTGCATATAGTTGAGTCCAAAACTTTCTTTCCCTATATTTCCTGCAGAAGCTTCTTCAGCTCGTCAATATAGCAGTTATTACGATTGCCCAATGACCCACAGAGGAACTAGACAGTGTCAGCCAATAGACAACTAGTATTGGATTAGGTATATGGCAAACCTAGGTATGGTCATAATTGAGGGCCCTTAGTCCTCTATGAAAACTAAGACTTTGTGTAGCAACAGTCCCGTTGCACTTGAATTCCTGTATTACCCAGAAAACTATTGCTCTCGAAAGCTCAGTCAAAGCTGCAATCTCAGACACGCTAAACTTCTTGTTCATGGTGACAATGCATTCTTGTAGGTCATTGAAAAGTCTTCTGCTGCACTGTTGATAAGACATAAAGGTACGCTCATTCGAAAGCTGGACCATGGACTTCAGAATGATAGTTCGGATAACATCGATAAGCCACCTACATCTGGGATGGTGATAGTTAAAGATCAAGTTGTGAGTATGGCACATGAAACAAGTGACATCATGCACATCAGTCTCCTCTTCTTTTCTCACTTTGCTCACTCATACCAATGGCACCCCTTATCACGTACTTATTATTGTATCTGCAGTTGCATTCTCGAAGTTCTGTTAATTTACTGTAACGTCTGACATCCGATTCAAAATCTACATTGACATATGCTCAGGCCTGGCAATATGAATCTATGCATGCCCTCCCCGGGGCCCTTGCACTCTAGTTTTAAAGCAACAACAGTGACTGGCCATTTACTGTCATCGTCTGTGTCAACAGGGATGCTCTGAGCTGGTAAGTAGGATGTTGGTGGCCAGATCAAGGCATTCACTATCTAGAGTGCTGTTCATGCTTACAAAGAACGACGAACCTGTGTTCTTATATTGTGTAGCATCGGCTACTTTCAACTTTCAAGATTTTGTTCGCATGGACAAGGGGAGAGGTGAGGGGCCTCAAAGGTCTGAATGAGTGATAGGAGTTGCATGAGGGCCATTGTATATTATTCAAAGACTATCCTTCTGCTACTTGGGCCTATGAGTTACGTCTTTATCTTAGTGACCACTTTCGACTTTCCTGAGGAGGGAATACATAATGGAACCAATTCTCTGACCTGATTTGAGAACTGAATGGCCTAGATATGTCAGCAAGTGATGTTTTGGAGAAAGATAGTTGCAGGGTGAAAGTAGTTTCGGGCCTATATAATAGAATGAAATATGTAATGCAGCTGCACTCAGGCCTATCCAGCTCAATGATAATTCTGTTTGAAAGCACCCATTAGCATACCTTTCTAGCAGAGAGAATCAGATTTTTTGGTGTCTGAATGCATAAGTTATAGCAATTACAATGGCCTAGGAGAGAGAATTACAAGCAGGAGAGACAACAGACTGTCTAGTTTTATCATGAATGCATGTCGAGGAGCCACAATAAGTTGAAAACAGATGATCACTAGGCTGGCCTGATTTATCACAGTTGAATCAGATTTTTACAGGTGATATTGGGCAAGCTATGATTTTTACATTCAGTGAAGGACAAGGTCAAGAACTTAGTCTTTCGATGTTATCTGTTTTGTTCTGCTACACAGATGCAACAAAACTCAGATATTTTTACATGTACAGATGCACAATTTTGTGTAGTTTTTTTACATGGCAATATCAGATTTTTTTGTGCTATATTGACAGAGAAATCAACCATTTATTTTGTTCTTTTTTGTTCATTCAGGGCACACTATGTGTCAAAAAACACACGTGATTACCCCAAATCTCAGGTTTTTTGCATTTAGCTGGCTGTTTGCAAAAGTAATGAGAAAAGCCAAAATCACATGATGTTTCACTCGCATCGTGCCCTCAAAAGGCAAAAATGAACAAAATGGCCAATTGCTCACTCAATATTACACATTAAGACATACTATTATAACATAAAAAAAGCACTCGAAAATGCGCTTCTACAAATGTAAAATTTTCCAAAAAATGTGGCATATAAGTGGCAGTACAAGAAAGACAACCTCATCAAGTCGGTACCTCAACCCCCTCCCTCAGACAGTGAAAAAATCGTAGCTCACGACATACCGCTCATAAAAATATGATTCAAGCAGGTAAATTCATGCAAGGATGGGTGGTATCTATGCGTGAGTTTTGTGGCTCAATGAGGTGTCCTTCATAGAGAAAGGCAGTCCTCTAGCATGCCTACATGCAGATTTCTCTCCCTCTTACCCATCATAACTCATGTACTTCGACAGAAAAACCCGATCATTTCTACTACGATCATTTTTTGGTGGGAATATTAGAGTCTGTGCAAGTTTCGATTACCAACAGGTCAGTACCCACCCTTCACTACCTATCCCATCCAGTCGTCACTCTGAAGAGAATATACAGCAGCCTTTGGAGCCAGGTCCATCAACGTCTTCAAATTCATCTTCGTATCTCGAGCCAGAGCAGACCAAGAAGCCTCAGCAACAGATCAGTTCACTATAATTCGTTGTGTCCATTATCGCTCAGTACACAGCTCGCACAGACAAGCCCACTATCTACAAAAAACAATTCCGACTTACGGCAAACTCTTGATCAAACGAAAGCAGGCGGAACTCGAACCATCGCTACTATGAATCATCGCTACCGAAGAGTACAATCCGATCCATACATGTGCCAACATACAGGGGAAATACAGAGGTAGATTTCATATAGAAGAACAGAATACTTATGATAGGAGACAAGAGGAGTCAGCGACTCCTACTGTACACGCACTACAAGGCAAGGGAAATGGAGCTATTGTGTAGTGACCTAACACAGCAAGCTCTTTATATACAAACAGCCGCAAAAGCGGTCAACGTACCTGCATAAGAAGACCGAGACAAATATAAATACGGGAGGAGATCCTTTCGAATAACAGCCTCCAAACAAAACAAAGGAGAGGTGAAGAGGGCATAATTCCGCCCGTGGAGGGCAAGCGATCGTCCAGTCCATAGTCCATAGTACTTTCGGCCTCCGACTGTAAAGCAACGCTGGATGGTCCCTGGCCCAACTCACGCCGCCTTCGCCTTCGAACCCGTCGTTTCCGGCTCCTGATTCGTCTGAACAGGCTTAACTGAATCCAACCATTTCAACAGAATAACGTTATCCATATATGTCGGCGCCTTGTGATCGCTCAGCTCTGCTTCGATGAACGAATCGATTGCTTTCTCCACGTTGAACGAGGCTCCACTAACTTCATCTTCGTTAACATCAAAAACTTCGACTTTCTCCGTCGCATGGAAAGCTTCGCTGGGATCGAGGACTTCCTGCAAGTCGACGTCTCGCGACCCGATCTTTTTGACGGCGGCCCATGCATCTTCCAGGTCACTGGGGGATAGCTTGACCTTGAGCGCACCCGCTTTTATAAGTTCGTAAACGCGAGTGGACCCAGATACTGCTAGATTCCGTAAGTTCTTATCGCCAAGCACCCGCAGGCACTGCTGAAGAACATTGAGCTGATGAGCGCGGCTCCGCTGCTTCTCGAGAAGCTTTGTAACTTCCTTCTCAAACACTCCTGCATTTACAGATAAGTGTTGTATCAACGTTGAGTTGATCGCAGGTCCGATCTGCTGATCCTCGTGCGTGGAACCTAGATGCTGCGCTGGCCCTCCAAATGCGCTGATGGTATGGGCCGCCTGAGAATGTTGCTGACTAACAGAAGATGCCGCCTCTTCCACTGTACCACCACGACGAAGTGTTTCTACAAGGCTGCGTTGCTCAGCCAGCCCAGCTTTCAGAGATTCCATTTCTATGCCCATTCGTTCCATTTCCTTCTTAGTCACGCTATATTCCCAGATTATGAGCGGGGTGAAGAACTTCATGATGCGATCAAAAAATTCGTTGATAGATTCCGTGTCAAAACGTCCAATTTCGTTGCAATGGTGTATGGCTTCCGATCGAAAATCTTCGATAATTGTGGTGTCCGGAAGACTGCCAAAATTCGGACCATTGGGTGAATAACGCTCCTCTTCCAAAAGATAGTGGAAAACAGAGCGGCGAGGACGAAACAGGTATGTCCCGTTCGCCTTTGATTCGACGTCAAAGTGGCGGCGGTAATGCTCGGTCAGCTTGAATAAAAACATGTGCCACAAGTTAACGGGCATCGCCCATCCCAGTTCAGATAGGAAACCCGTGATCGTGAAGAACTTGGGAAGGACGAGCGTAAAACCACGCGCTAGATCAAATCGCGCTCTCGTATACGCCCTTCGAACATCTAGCAACCTCGTAGCTGCATCACTCTAAAAAGAAAGAGGGACTATTAGGAAAGATGCATCTAAACGTGAATGAGTCATTTACCCCTAAAGAAGAAGCCTCAAGCATCTTAACATGCTCCACGGTCTCGGACAGCGCCATCGCCAACTCGGCGATATCCTTTTTCGCGGTTGAGGAATGATCCTGCAATTTCGCACGTTGCTCGTTCACAACATCCTCCAAGCCACCAAAACTCTTTCCAAGGTGAGAGACATGCTGATGAAGTTGGCGAACGACATCACACAGCACGTTTGTGACATCCATTACTTTGTCAGGATGAGCATCCTCATCCTCTTCGACTTTCCTCTTGATCCTCTTATGCTCGACAACCAGACCCTCAACAGGATCTACAGAGCCCGTTCTCAGGGGGACAGGGCAAAACAATATATACCGTGGAGGATACTCACCATTCTTCTTCGATGCGCCACGGGAAACAACTGCCGGTGGGCGGACGCCGCGCCCGCGTGTCATGATGGTGGGGCGACTTTGAGAGAGGTGCAAAGCGTAAGACATTCTGAACAGTCCAAACTGTGGTAAATGGGGTAAAGGGAGAGGTGTGTGTGTTAGGAAGACGAAGTGGTGATAGGCTTTGGCTCTTACACTTACTAAGCGTGCGGCACTGCCGCGAATATTATAATATAATGTAATGTTGAAGCTTTTCTTTCACCCAGTATGACGCACGGGGTTCCTATCTCAGATGACCTACGTCGCGTTATCGTCCACATGTCCATGAACTGTGGTCTAGATGTAAAAGGCATTGTTTATCTTACTGCAGTTCCTCGAGCTTCAGTGTATCGGATCCTGAATGCTTGGAAGCAAACTGGGGAAGAGTGTCTTGCACCCCGTTCGAAATCGGGACGTCCAAGGGCGTTAGACTTCTCTGATACCCAGGTACGCCTGAAGAATCGTGATCTTGGGGATGTAACTAACAAGGAACAAGTTTCTATTGAAAACAGTGATGCGTCACAATGATATCTATCTTGACGAACTCAGACAGTCGCTCGAAGAAAGATGCGGTGTGAGAGTATCTGATGCTACCATTTGGAGAACTCTTAACCGGGCAGGCTTTCGGATGAAGGAGGTAATTTGTAGCTTATCCAAATGGATTGATAAAAAATCACTAATTTCAACATAGATCACAAAACACGCTCAAGAACGCAATGAGTCCCGTCGGGCAGAGTATCGGCTTCGCATCGGAGCAAATTATTCTCCAGATCAGCTGGTTTTCGTTGATGAAAGTGCGTGTGATCGAAGGACATATTTGCGTGGTAGAGCATGGGCATTAGAGGGAGTTCGCGCATGCCGAAAGCAGGTCTTTACGAGGGGAAAACGGTATACCTTTCAGAGCTACCTGCACGCTATATCATTTTTCATGCTTTCAGGTATTCCATCCTCCCTGCTATATCTCTGAGCGGAATCGTGGAATGTATGATAGTCGAAGGATCGTTCAATACGGAGCTTTTTATGGTTTTCATCGAGGACCTTCTGGTCAAAATGAATCCATTCCCGGCGCCGATGTCTGTCGTTGTTATGGACAATTGTGCCATCCACAAAGCTCCCGAACTTCGCGAGCTTGTCGAAGAAAGGTGATGATTTTTCTCAGGTATGTTACTGAAAATTTGTTCACCCTTTTCATAGAGGAATGAGGCTGGAATATCTGCCAGCGTATTCTCCTAACTTCAACCCGATCGAGCTAGCCTTCTCGCTGCTTAAACATAATCTCCGTCACAGCCCCCCGCCCGAAGGGGATGAGTTTCTTGTCTATGAATACCTATATCTTCAAACTCTTGGCATCTCTGCGGCGGATTGTCGAAGTTTCTATCACCAATCAGGCTATCTCTGACGGGGTCCTGACGTGGATCTCAATGAACAAGTGCAGTTGAAGCAGTTTTATATTTTTCATGTGTAGAAAGAGCTGTTGAAGCCCGAAATGGATTAAATACAGTGAGTGAAAGACAGGAGGAAAGAAACTGTGCACGGATAGAAAGGGAGTACTTCGCGTGCATCAAACGTCAAACAACTAATGGAGAAAGAAGCAAGCCAATATAACTGCGCCATTTCAATAGCCAGACAACTTTCCATCCCTCTTGACACAAGCAACGTCCCCCACTGCATAATCATGAATGCAATTCACAAGTCCAATTGTCATATCTACCCCTTCTGCCTTTACCAAAGCTTCGATCTTGTCTGCATTCATCCTTGCGATATCATCGATCCTTGTGCAACCGCTACTCAAAAACACAGGTGCCAGCTTGCGGTATTCGTGGTTATCCCTGCCACGCTCCAAATCATCTTCGCATGCCTTAAGCCAATCTCCAATAGCCGGGTAGTTCAGTGGTCCTCTGTGCGTCATAGAACTTGAAATTTCTTGTGTTACTCTGACGGGTGCCGCATGCGTGTCTACCTGTATCCTGCGGGCCCCACCATCAGTAGGAGGCGGCCCTTGATTTGTTCTTCCTGGCCTCTTGTAGTCGAGTAATTTTGCCGACATCGACTCTGGGATTTTACTTGCAACTACATGCAACTCCCGCCGTGCCTCATGATGCCCAGTTGTCAGATCAGTAAGTGAAGAGAGTCAAACACGGAACTCACGAGTTTTTGCGCATGTTCCAAATGAGATCGGGGGTATAAACACCACAAGCACCATTGTATTTCTCATAACACACGCGGTTGTGCACTTGACAAAACATGGCAGCCTGGATGCTCTTTGTAGCTTGAGTGATCTTGTCATCGGCTGAGTCCCTGGCAGAATATGTAGGGTCGATCTGTTTCGGTGGCCGACCCCTCGACGCACCAGCTGCATGGACAGTCATCTTTGTGGCACTCTATGGCAAATTTACTGAGCAAACATCGTCATATTCTTGGAAAGTAGTTTACCTGAAGAGTGTCCAACATATTGCGAAAAACTATTTCGCATGTAATCTCCTGGTCGCGATTGCGACGTGTGCTCTGTTGATCCTTTACATACCTCCTATAGGCACTCCAGAACTCCGTAAGTTCATCCGGGTTGGAAATATATGTAAGGCTCATCTTTGTCCCTATCTTTGAGCTCCAGGGGGCTTCATAGCCAATCTCAACAAGATGATTTGGTCGCCTCATCGCTTGGGCAGCCTTCTCTAAAACGTCAACGTGCTTGTCCAAAGATGATATGGTAACGACTCGTTCCGCCAGTCCGTCATGGACCTTGACCTTTATTTCTTCGATCCCTGGCCGCTTTTGGGTGTGACATGTGTTCTTGCCTATACCCGAGTTCAATGAGACTAGTGAATTATTATCTCCATCATAATTAGTCTGGATTTCATTCAGCAACGGAAGCATGGTATTTCTTACCGTCGTCTTCAATTTCCTCAAAATCGGAATCGGACAAAGGGATTGTAGAGTTCGCTATCCCGTCTACAAGGATTTGTGCAAGTACGTCATCCGTTAACTCCCCGTCAAAAGTACTGGCAACAGTAGGCCCTCCGTCGGAGGACGGTAAAAAAGTTTTCTATGTTTGAGTCTTGATCAGCAACCATGAACAAGTAAACCACGCACTTTAGAGCCTGGATACCTCCGGAGCTGAGTTAGCCTGACCCAATGGGAGAGGTAGCTTTGAAAAACAACTGAGTTTGCGAGGTTGGACGACGAACTTCGGAAGAATTAGAACATAAACAGATTCATGAGACCAAGAATATACCTCATCGTCTTTTTCTCCCTCGGAATCCGTAATGACGACAGCACCTCCCAGCTCTGAGTTCAAATACCCCACTCTATGACGTTCTTGTTGCTTCAGAAGCGGTAAATAGCAGATACAAAAGTGGAAAATAAGACCATCATTACCTGACTATCCCTGTCAGTTCCAGTCCTGTCCTCACACTGAATTTTCACAGCTTGAACAGCATGCTGCAACAAGTATGTCAAAACCAGCGCAAGACAAAAGAAAAGGAGCATACTTTGGCTTTGTCAACGCGGGAATCTACATTTGAGCCCTGCTGTTCTGGTACGACTTTGCGAGGGCGCCCACGACCACGCTTGACCATAGGGACATCTTGGGCAGCTGCATCAAGAATCTTCTGAGACGGCTTTGGTCGGCGTTTGTCTCCTACAATCGCTGCCGCAGATTGATTCGGAGAAGACAGCATGATGGTGGTGGAAAGAAAGAGAAATCGAATTGTGACCATTTTGTCTGTTCCATCAAAATGAGTCACGCGATACACGTGTCCTTCACCATCGTCTCTTCTCTTACATCCGTATCATTGGGAATGAGAACGCCGTCACTTCTATTACTATGTCGGGCGAAGGCGTTCGACTCGGGAGTTATCCTTCCTCTTACCACCATCTCGACATAGAACGGTTCATCGAGTTCCTACCATCTCTGTCTACCTCTCCACTCATGGACACTACAAGACCACAGGATAACAAATTGGACGGTACGTGACATTTGGGATGCTGCATGTCTGCCTGTATGGCATTACTAATCAGAGTTATAGATGCACTCAAGGCCCTCATAGAGAAGAGAGATGGATTGATGTCAAGTTTGGGAGAGAAAGGGAAAAGTGCAGATGCTTCTGCTTCTACTCTCGTTTCTGCGGTGGATGCGGTCGTCAGCCTGCATAACAAGATGACTGCGTTGTCCAGCAGAATTGCGGCGGAGGAAGACAAGATTAAAGCTACCTCAACAGCGCTGGATAGTATTACTGAGATAGTCAAACGTGACATTGGGGATCAAGCTGTGGCGATAGAGCAACTCATAGACGTAACGGTAATGCTGGAACTTAAGGCCCTCGGGGTGAGCATGGCGCATGACATTCAGATGCATTTTTTACTGATGCCGCCATGCTCCTAGTACAAGGGAAGCCATCAAGCTATCATTGTCCGTAGGGACCTTGATGACATTCGCTCTGCCGTCGCACACGGATTCATATCCCTTATGCCTGATGAATTCTCGACACACAACCTTCTCGATCGTAGTGATCCACTTAAGCGTTCAGTGATATGGTGGAAGTTCATACGCAGCCTTTCTGATACGTGGAAGTCATATTACGGTCGAAGTGGGAACAGCATGTTTCAGAATTACTCCGCCCTCGAGTGTGTGTCCTGCACTGCAGATTTGGAGTTTCTCTGCCGCTATCTCCTGGACCTTATCCAACCCAAGATAGATTGCGACGAGGAGGGTCGTGTGCCGGATGAAAATGGGGGAGGTTGGCTTGCGAGACAATTGAAGTTCTTCGTGCCAGCATTTATACGGGCCTACACGGAGGAAAAGAAGGTCGTGATCCAATGTAGTGGGCAGGTGCAGTACTATGAGGAGCTATACCAGCACTATGAAGATTGGCTCCAAGCCCTGGTGGACCCCCAAAGGACTTTAACCCAGGTGCTCCAACAGTTCGCAACTGCGGCTGTACCCAAGAAGCCTAGCGATGAAGATGGCCTTCAAGACAAACTTGTTCTTGGAACAGCGCTAGAGTTACGACAGCAAGATGTTTGGCGCCATTGGCTCGGCCAATTGAAAGCTCAATGGGAAGAACATTTGAAGCTCTCGGACCCCGATGAGGACGTAGGACAGGGAGAGGGAGAGAGAAGTGAAGCACAAAAGCGAAAGGCGGATGACGATGGTGGCGCACATGGAGGTCCGCGACCTCGACTCAACCCCGACATGTCGACCTCAATCCATAGTTATGCTGCCGAAGGGCTCCAGAAGGCACATTTGATTTATCCGGACGAGGGCAAGCCCCCTCAAATCACTGGCAAGCCCGACGACACTTATCCTCCTGAGCGGGTCCCAGCCTCCGATCCTAAACATTCAACCTATCTCGGTTATGTAAAACGTCGGGCGGAAATTTTGAAGCCTAGGATAGAGGCTATCGAAGAACTCGGCGATTCCAAGGAAAAATTCGAAACGTACCGAAAGTGTCTTCATATACTCCTTTCCAACAACATACGTCGTCTCGCAGTAACCGGCCCATCGGCATTGAGAATCGCGTCGAACCATCTAGCACACGCCAGGCACCCATATGACAAGGATTACGAGGAGTGTTTACAAGACGTCGCGCAGTTGTTAAAGACGGCTCAGCAGGGCCTCGCTGGTGATCCGGAGCTGTCGGATAGTTTCTCCACCTTACTGGCATCTGAAGAAGGAACCCATACCAAGGAACTCCAAGAGGCACATAAGCTTCTTACGGAGGACAATTACTTAGTTGAGGACGGCGTGTCGCTGGAGAAAGCAATCGATTCGTTCATCGAAGCAGAGCTGAGCGATCACAAGGCGCCGACATATATGGATAACGTTATTCTGTTGAAATGGTTGGATTCAGTTAAGCCTGTTCAGACGAATCAGGAGCCGGAAACGACGGGTTCGAAGGCGAAGGCGGCGTGAGTTGGGCCAGGGACCATCCAGCGTTGCTTTACAGTCGGAGGCCGAAAGTACTATGGACTATGGACTGGACGATCGCTTGCCCTCCACGGGCGGAATTATGCCCTCTTCACCTCTCCTTTGTTTTGTTTGGAGGCTGTTATTCGAAAGGATCTCCTCCCGTATTTATATTTGTCTCGGTCTTCTTATGCAGGTACGTTGACCGCTTTTGCGGCTGTTTGTATATAAAGAGCTTGCTGTGTTAGGTCACTACACAATAGCTCCATTTCCCTTGCCTTGTAGTGCGTGTACAGTAGGAGTCGCTGACTCCTCTTGTCTCCTATCATAAGTATTCTGTTCTTCTATATGAAATCTACCTCTGTATTTCCCCTGTATGTTGGCACATGTATGGATCGGATTGTACTCTTCGGTAGCGATGATTCATAGTAGCGATGGTTCGAGTTCCGCCTGCTTTCGTTTGATCAAGAGTTTGCCGTAAGTCGGAATTGTTTTTTGTAGATAGTGGGCTTGTCTGTGCGAGCTGTGTACTGAGCGATAATGGACACAACGAATTATAGTGAACTGATCTGTTGCTGAGGCTTCTTGGTCTGCTCTGGCTCGAGATACGAAGATGAATTTGAAGACGTTGATGGACCTGGCTCCAAAGGCTGCTGTATATTCTCTTCAGAGTGACGACTGGATGGGATAGGTAGTGAAGGGTGGGTACTGACCTGTTGGTAATCGAAACTTGCACAGACTCTAATATTCCCACCAAAAAATGATCGTAGTAGAAATGATCGGGTTTTTCTGTCGAAGTACATGAGTTATGATGGGTAAGAGGGAGAGAAATCTGCATGTAGGCATGCTAGAGGACTGCCTTTCTCTATGAAGGACACCTCATTGAGCCACAAAACTCACGCATAGATACCACCCATCCTTGCATGAATTTACCTGCTTGAATCATATTTTTATGAGCGGTATGTCGTGAGCTACGATTTTTTCACTGTCTGAGGGAGGGGGTTGAGGTACCGACTTGATGAGGTTGTCTTTCTTGTACTGCCACTTATATGCCACATTTTTTGGAAAATTTTACATTTGTAGAAGCGCATTTTCGAGTGCTTTTTTTATGTTGTAATAGTATGTCTTAATGTGCAATACTGAGTGAGCAATTGGCCGTTTTGTTCATTTTTGCCTTTCGAGGGCACAACGCGAGTGAAAAATCATGTGATTTTGGCTTTTCTCATTACTTTGGCAACGGCTGTAAGACATACTATTATAACGTAAAAAAAGCACTCGAAAATGCGCTTCTACAGGTGTAAAATTTTCCAAACAATGTGTGTGTGTAAGTGGCAGTACAAGAAAGACAACCTCATCAAGTCGGTACCTCAACCCCCTCCCTCAGACAGTGAAAAAATCGTAGCTCACGACATACCGCTCATAAAAATATGATTCAAGCAGGTAAATTCATGCAAGGATGGGTGGTATCTATGCGTGAGTTTTGTGGCTCAATGAGGTGTCCTTCATAGAGAAAGGCAGTCCTCTAGCATGCCTACATGCAGATTTCTCTCCCTCTTACCCATCATAACTCATGTACTTCGACAGAAAAACCCGATCATTTCTACTACGATCATTTTTTGGTGGGAATATTAGAGTCTGTGCAAGTTTCGATTACCAACAGGTCAGTACCCACCCTTCACTACCTATCCCATCCAGTCGTCACTCTGAAGAGAATATACAGCAGCCTTTGGAGCCAGGTCCATCAACGTCTTCAAATTCATCTTCGTATCTCGAGCCAGAGCAGACCAAGAAGCCTCAGCAACAGATCAGTTCACTATATTCGTTGTGTCCATTATCGCTCAGTACACAGCTCGCACAGACAAGCCCACTATCTACAAAAAACAATTCCGACTTACGGCAAACTCTTGATCAAACGAAAGCAGGCGGAACTCGAACCATCGCTACTATGAATCATCGCTACCGAAGAGTACAATCCGATCCATACATGTGCCAACATACAGGGGAAATACAGAGGTAGATTTCATATAGAAGAACAGAATACTTATGATAGGAGACAAGAGGAGTCAGCGACTCCTACTGTACACGCACTACAAGGCAAGGGAAATGGAGCTATTGTGTAGTGACCTAACACAGCAAGCTCTTTATATACAAACAGCCGCAAAAGCGGTCAACGTACCTGCATAAGAAGACCGAGACAAATATAAATACGGGAGGAGATCCTTTCGAATAACAGCCTCCAAACAAAACAAAGGAGAGGTGAAGAGGGCATAATTCCGCCCGTGGAGGGCAAGCGATCGTCCAGTCCATAGTCCATAGTACTTTCGGCCTCCGACTGTAAAGCAACGCTGGATGGTCCCTGGCCCAACTCACGCCGCCTTCGCCTTCGAACCCGTCGTTTCCGGCTCCTGATTCGTCTGAACAGGCTTAACTGAATCCAACCATTTCAACAGAATAACGTTATCCATATATGTCGGCGCCTTGTGATCGCTCAGCTCTGCTTCGATGAACGAATCGATTGCTTTCTCCACGTTGAACGAGGCTCCACTAACTTCATCTTCGTTAACATCAAAAACTTCGACTTTCTCCGTCGCATGGAAAGCTTCGCTGGGATCGAGGACTTCCTGCAAGTCGACGTCTCGCGACCCGATCTTTTTGACGGCGGCCCATGCATCTTCCAGGTCACTGGGGGATAGCTTGACCTTGAGCGCACCCGCTTTTATAAGTTCGTAAACGCGAGTGGACCCAGATACTGCTAGATTCCGTAAGTTCTTATCGCCAAGCACCCGCAGGCACTGCTGAAGAACATTGAGCTGATGAGCGCGGCTCCGCTGCTTCTCGAGAAGCTTTGTAACTTCCTTCTCAAACACTCCTGCATTTACAGATAAGTGTTGTATCAACGTTGAGTTGATCGCAGGTCCGATCTGCTGATCCTCGTGCGTGGAACCTAGATGCTGCGCTGGCCCTCCAAATGCGCTGATGGTATGGGCCGCCTGAGAATGTTGCTGACTAACAGAAGATGCCGCCTCTTCCACTGTACCACCACGACGAAGTGTTTCTACAAGGCTGCGTTGCTCAGCCAGCCCAGCTTTCAGAGATTCCATTTCTATGCCCATTCGTTCCATTTCCTTCTTAGTCACGCTATATTCCCAGATTATGAGCGGGGTGAAGAACTTCATGATGCGATCAAAAAATTCGTTGATAGATTCCGTGTCAAAACGTCCAATTTCGTTGCAATGGTGTATGGCTTCCGATCGAAAATCTTCGATAATTGTGGTGTCCGGAAGACTGCCAAAATTCGGACCATTGGGTGAATAACGCTCCTCTTCCAAAAGATAGTGGAAAACAGAGCGGCGAGGACGAAACAGGTATGTCCCGTTCGCCTTTGATTCGACGTCAAAGTGGCGGCGGTAATGCTCGGTCAGCTTGAATAAAAACATGTGCCACAAGTTAACGGGCATCGCCCATCCCAGTTCAGATAGGAAACCCGTGATCGTGAAGAACTTGGGAAGGACGAGCGTAAAACCACGCGCTAGATCAAATCGCGCTCTCGTATACGCCCTTCGAACATCTAGCAACCTCGTAGCTGCATCACTCTAAAAAGAAAGAGGGACTATTAGGAAAGATGCATCTAAACGTGAATGAGTCATTTACCCCTAAAGAAGAAGCCTCAAGCATCTTAACATGCTCCACGGTCTCGGACAGCGCCATCGCCAACTCGGCGATATCCTTTTTCGCGGTTGAGGAATGATCCTGCAATTTCGCACGTTGCTCGTTCACAACATCCTCCAAGCCACCAAAACTCTTTCCAAGGTGAGAGACATGCTGATGAAGTTGGCGAACGACATCACACAGCACGTTTGTGACATCCATTACTTTGTCAGGATGAGCATCCTCATCCTCTTCGACTTTCCTCTTGATCCTCTTATGCTCGACAACCAGACCCTCAACAGGATCTACAGAGCCCGTTCTCAGGGGGACAGGGCAAAACAATATATACCGTGGAGGATACTCACCATTCTTCTTCGATGCGCCACGGGAAACAACTGCCGGTGGGCGGACGCCGCGCCCGCGTGTCATGATGGTGGGGCGACTTTGAGAGAGGTGCAAAGCGTAAGACATTCTGAACAGTCCAAACTGTGGTAAATGGGGTAAAGGGAGAGGTGTGTGTGTTAGGAAGACGAAGTGGTGATAGGCTTTGGCTCTTACACTTACTAAGCGTGCGGCACTGCCGCGAATATTATAATATAATGTAATGTTGAAGCTTTTCTTTCACCCAGTATGACGCACGGGGTTCCTATCTCAGATGACCTACGTCGCGTTATCGTCCACATGTCCATGAACTGTGGTCTAGATGTAAAAGGCATTGTTTATCTTACTGCAGTTCCTCGAGCTTCAGTGTATCGGATCCTGAATGCTTGGAAGCAAACTGGGGAAGAGTGTCTTGCACCCCGTTCGAAATCGGGACGTCCAAGGGCGTTAGACTTCTCTGATACCCAGGTACGCCTGAAGAATCGTGATCTTGGGGATGTAACTAACAAGGAACAAGTTTCTATTGAAAACAGTGATGCGTCACAATGATATCTATCTTGACGAACTCAGACAGTCGCTCGAAGAAAGATGCGGTGTGAGAGTATCTGATGCTACCATTTGGAGAACTCTTAACCGGGCAGGCTTTCGGATGAAGGAGGTAATTTGTAGCTTATCCAAATGGATTGATAAAAAATCACTAATTTCAACATAGATCACAAAACACGCTCAAGAACGCAATGAGTCCCGTCGGGCAGAGTATCGGCTTCGCATCGGAGCAAATTATTCTCCAGATCAGCTGGTTTTCGTTGATGAAAGTGCGTGTGATCGAAGGACATATTTGCGTGGTAGAGCATGGGCATTAGAGGGAGTTCGCGCATGCCGAAAGCAGGTCTTTACGAGGGGAAAACGGTATACCTTTCAGAGCTACCTGCACGCTATATCATTTTTCATGCTTTCAGGTATTCCATCCTCCCTGCTATATCTCTGAGCGGAATCGTGGAATGTATGATAGTCGAAGGATCGTTCAATACGGAGCTTTTTATGGTTTTCATCGAGGACCTTCTGGTCAAAATGAATCCATTCCCGGCGCCGATGTCTGTCGTTGTTATGGACAATTGTGCCATCCACAAAGCTCCCGAACTTCGCGAGCTTGTCGAAGAAAGGTGATGATTTTTCTCAGGTATGTTACTGAAAATTTGTTCACCCTTTTCATAGAGGAATGAGGCTGGAATATCTGCCAGCGTATTCTCCTAACTTCAACCCGATCGAGCTAGCCTTCTCGCTGCTTACAGCTAATTGCAAAATTGTTGGCAATTTGGAAAATCACGTGTATTTTTGACGCATAGTGCATCCTGGATGAGCAAAAAAAAACAAAATAGCGAATATCTCAGTCAATACAGCACATAAAAATCTGATATAACCATGTAAAAAACCTGCTCGAAAATGCGCTCCAGTACATATAAAAATGTCTGGGTTTTGTTGAGTATGTACTTCGCTACTAAAAAGATAGCATCATAGTGCTAAATCCTTGTCATGCCCTCCGTTCAGTGTAAAAATCATAGCTTGCCCAACGTCATCCGGAAAAATCTGATTCAAGTTTGATAAATCAGGCCAGCCCAGTGGGCACCTGTACGCAACTCCTCGAGGCACCCTGACATGATTGTGGTAGTGAAACTGGGTGGTTTGTTGTCACTCCTGCTCGCAGAACTCTCCCCTACTTCATTGCATCTGTCATAACTCACGCATTCGGACACCAAAAAATCTGATTGTTTCTGCTAAAAAGACAGCAGCATAGGCGCTTTCAGCCAAGACAGTAGCTGAGCTGAGTTAGGCTTGGGTGTGGCTACATTACATGTACTATCTACCAATCAGACTTGAAACCACCTTGGTGACCATCCTCTGCTGAAATGTCACCCAAAATCATATCTGGGCGAGGGCGAACAAGGTCAGCTCAGCCATCATGCACTCCTGCTACAACCAAACTGAGTGTGCCCACCAGGGCTGCAGAAACATCTCTCAGAGAAACATGAGTGTATGCACATGACAGTAGTCTTTCGTATGCAGTATCTCCCCGCACAGCAGTTCTCATCACTTGTCCACAGTTCCCTCCTCATCCTCACTAATCCCTCATCACCCACAGGCATAAGGGAACCCCCAGTTGCTGGGGACGGTGTAGTGTGCTACACTAACCTGTACCGGTCCAGCGGCACAGGCCTGTAAGGGCTGTACTCCCCTATGCCATACCCAGGACACCCCATGTACTATTGTCAGCAAACGATTATGCTTCGTCAACCAGTCATGTCCAAGGAAGATGTTGCTTGATGCTAAGGATGTCACTGCCAGTCGAATCTCTTCCTCGTGTTTCCCAAAGAACATTCGTATGACTACATATTCCTTGATCAATCCAGCCTCGTTGCTTGTTCTGTCAGCATTGAAGACTGGTCTAGGCCGAATGTACCTTTGAGTGGGGAAACCATACCATTTGACAAAACCTTCGTCGATGCATGAGCCTGTGCATCCTGAGTTGATCAGTGCATGAGCATCAATGAAGTTTTCCTCTTCGAGTAGGGGGTTTGACAAGTCCACTTTGTCATCACCTGCTACCTTTGGGTGTACGATGCTAACGAAGGCATCCAACTCTTTTCCTCCCGCCCGTCACACGAACTGGTCTGCGTCCACAATGCCCTCGTGCCATACCTCAGCCGTGCGTCTGCCTACCACATCCTACACTGCTTCAGTGACGTTCGCCTGAGCAACAACGTTCTCGTGGTAAGGTGCTTCCGCCACAACCTCATTTTTTATAGTGGTTTGATTCCGCTCTTCCTCTCTCAATTTGCCTGCTTGCGCATCTGTTCTTCTGATAAATAAATCTTCATAGACTTCGAAGTCATTGTTGTCATCTTCAGATTCATCTGGCAGCACGTCGGTAAGGATCTTTCGAAGGGTGAAACCGTCACTGGTATTTGCATCTTGATATTGTACAACAGGATGATTATATTTTAACAAGTCCAACGAAAAGAGTCCTTTAGGAGACTGACCAGTCGTTCCGACGTCTATGCCTGGTCTTCTGGAAAACCCTCACCTTCCACTAATTCTTCTAGCTCAGCGGGCACTGCTCGGACCTCGACCTCTTCGAAGGAGGATTCCTTCGCTTGTCCGAGCTCTTCGAGGAGTGCTTCTCTGTCTTCTGGAACAAAGGCCGCGATGATGGCGCGTATCGCTTCATGACCTCATGGGCATTCCCTGATGTAGTGGCCCACCTGACCACACTTGTAACAAGCATGTGTACGATGCGCCTGGTTCATCATCATGTCCATGGGTTGTCCTAAGCCTCCATATGTTACTCCCGTGGCATCACGACGATCTTGAGCGGGGGGTACGAAAGGACGAGCTGCTTGTTGAGGTGGCATAGAATGTCTCATTGGTGGTACCGGTGTAAGAAGCATCGACACGCTAGGTCCGAGATCGCGCACGTGACACGTGTTCCGCGGTGATCAGCATCGTAACAGCGGAACTCAGTGCGGATCGATTCGATTCGAAGTGGAACGGACTACTGTAGCCTCTCGCACTCGACCGCTGCGTAGGAAGAACCTTCGGACGCTCGAGCCACCCAGTCGAAAACTTACAAAGGCTGACTTAGCTAGCTCGTCTTACTAAACCCAGGCACGAGAGGTAAATTGAAGGATCCGCAATTGGCCCCCGACACCTCCCAAGTTTCGACCCGACGCGACGCACTCCGGCTTTTCCCCTTTTGAGTCCCATATGCGTTCATATTTTGTTTTGTTCCTTATGATTCTTATGCTCATTATTCCGTGTGCGCTCACATGTCGTATTATGCTCTATGGTCATTATCTCGCCACCTTCCAGATATGCTCACCTCGTACCTTGTTCCCATGCGTTCCCTTATGATTTTCACTTCCGATTTCCTTTCGTTATGCTCCCTGACGCTCCGATGGCTCAGGTTCGGACAAAGTTATAAATAGGCGAGCAACTTGTAGTAGGAGCCCAGTTTTAGCCCGGAGAGTTTTAGCAGAAAACAGTTTAGCTCGGGCTTGAACCCACTTCAGCTACAGTCGAGACCAATTCGACTCTTCCTGTACTCTCCTCGACTCTATCTCCCACAAATACACGATAGTTCTGTCTCATACGCCTCGAGTCTCCTGCTCTGCAGTCGTACCCGAGCCCAGTGTGATCAGTTCAACCCGTGTTGAAGTCAGAGACCCTCATCTCTCCTCCCCACGTCTCTACGCAAGGTCTCACTTGAGTCCCTTGCGTATCGCTTCGTTCCGCGTCGTATAGCTCCGTTTCGCTTCGTAACCCACCGAAACTCGTCGTAACTCGTCGTAACCCGTTATATCGTGTCGGATCCTCGAAGGGATCACCTTCGAATCGTCAGCGCTTAGGGGAAGTCCTTCTCTAAGCTTCGTCCCATCGTCTTCCGCCTCCAGGGTTCGAATCCATCGAGGGATTACCTGTGAGGACATCGATTACCTTCGCACCGCCACCGCCAATCCCCCTTGCTTCGACTTCTCCCGCCTTGCTTCTTCGCCTATCTCCTTTAATCCAATCCCCCCCCCCTCGCATACATCCAGCAGCCTTCAATCCCATTTCTCCTCCATCCCTTCCGGAACCGCTCCGGAACCCAGATCGACGCATCAGCGCTTCTCTAGTTTTCCCCTCCAAGAGTCACCCTTCTCTTTCCACTCGTTTTAATCTTACCGAACAGCCCCCAAGAACTGTGACACTCCTCAGCTATCAGACAGTGCACAGGAGTTTCACCGGAGCTGGCTTCATTGCTGTCAAACTAATTGCCTTCCTCCGACATTCGGCCATCAGGTCCCTGATTTGGCATTCGACCCTGTCGACCTTGACGGCAGCCTTCTTGAACTCTTCATATGACGTCAGTTCATTGGGCAATCTCATGACACCTTCGACAACCTTTGGGTTTAGTGCCCTCTTCAGATGACTCATCAACCATTTGTCATGTGCCTCTGTTGCTAGGCCAGCGTCCACTTGGCAAATGTCAAACTTGTTGAAGAACTCATCAGCGTTGAGGTCTCCTTGGTACATCGCATCTAGTCGTTTGAAGGCTTTCTGGGATCTGGTGGGGTCATCGAACGACGTGTCCAGCTTCTTCAAGAAGGCGTCCCAGCCGTCCGTGAACGTCAGGTTGCCATCTCCATCAACTGCTCCACTGGTGTAACTTTCTGCCCAGCGAGCCGCAGCACCACTCTTCATGTATGACAGGGCGAACATAATCTTACTCTTGTTCGTCCTGAACTCTGACTCAGATGCGTAGATGTAGAGATGCAGCTCTCACTTGAAGTCCACATAATTGTGTTTGCCATTGAAGTCTCTTGGTTTAGTGATATGGACCTTCTTCGACACCCTTGATCCTTGGTTTGCACCTTCGCCTGCAGCTTGGAGCGCTAGCGCGACTGCCGTCGCAAGATCAGTCATCGCTTCCTTTGATAATGACATCTCATGTTCTTCTTCCTCTTCTTCTTCGTCTTCTTCACTCAGTATAAGCGGCGCTGGTTCTCGGAATTTTCCAAAAGCCGGTGAAGGCTCGACAGGGGGAGCCGATGCTTGAGTGGTCGAGTTCGATGGGTCTGGTAAGGGGGCCGTTGGTTGCGTCGGAGTAGGGGGTGAGGGCTCATCTATGTTGCCTTCTTGTTTCACTCTCCAGTAGAGGGACTTTCCTTCCCTCTGGGAGTACCACCTCTTTGCAGTCTCGTCCCACCAGGCACCAAAGACTTGATTTCCTGCTTTGACGATGTAATGTCCTCGCAAGCACTCCACCTAGAGTTCGCAGGGAGGGCTGCTCGTTGCTCGTCAGTTAGCTCCACCTTGATAGGCTGGGGGTGGAACAGGGATCGGGATGCTGTTCGGGCGGGACTGACTTCGGATAACTGGCTCATCTTTGAAATTGACGACTAAACGAAAGGCTCCGAGGTAGATAATGAAGGAGATGCTAGTCGACAACTGGACTCTATGTGTTACCCATGAGAGCGTTTGATGAGAGTTCCAGAGAAGGGTGATTCAGAGCACCACGGTGATATGATTGGTTGATACTTCGGGTACTATCGGGTCACGTCGGAGTCAATCGGACTTCAACGGGCAAGATAGGGGTTTGTTGTCTGCACAGTAGGAACTGGGTTTCGTTCGATGTCATCCTTCGAAGATATACTTCAGGGGACACATCACAGGTGAGTGCTCGACGACAACGGAATCGGGCGTGAGCCAGAGGTAGGTCTTTCTATTATGTTAGGCGGACAGCTCAAGGACTGAGTCGAGGCAGGCCAACACAACAACAAACAAGCATGGATGAGATAATCCCAAACACGTCGCTCAGGTCAAGACAGCTAAGACAAGGCTTAAGTCCAGACCGTCGAACGCTAGGTCGCAGTGAAGGTAAGTAGAATTCAGCAAACTAATAATACAAGAGTAGATACCTAGGTCACAGTGAAGGTAAGTAGAATAGAAAGACAAGGAACGAAAGAGTCAAACTATCTACTTATATAGACTTTGAGCACGGGAAAGGTCTACTCTAATGGAAAGTCACATGACAAGGAATGGGATGATTAGTGAGCGTGATAGAACGTTGTGGAATGTTCTGGCAAATGGATGAATAAGCGCATAAGAAAAATAAAAGAAAAGGAAAAAGAATATTAAAATAAATGATAATGTAAGAAAGGAAAAGGAAAATGTTCGAGTCCTTACATTTTATCTGCATCGGTGTCCCCACTTGTGATCCTCTGCCGCCGCTCGGTTCAGACCGTTTGTGATTCTTCCTCAACGTTCTGATGCAGCCATCACTCTTCTAGTAATCACTCCTGGGATTTTCAATTTCTCCCCACCCCTGAGGCCGCCTTTCGTGTTTCTTCGCCGCCGTCCGGCGTCAACCGATTGTGATTCTTCCTCAACATCCCGACGCAGCCGTCACTCTTCTAGTAATCACTCTGGGGATTTTCGACTTTTATCTGCATCACCATCCCCTCTCAGGATTCTTCGCCGCCATTCAGTTTGGGGGACTTGCGATACTTCCTCGACGTCTCGATGCAGCTGTCACTCTTCTCGTGCCCGCCGCTACCGCCGGCGCCGGCACCTCCCCTGCGTCTGAATCCAGTTTGCCACTTCTCGATGCCTCCGCCGCCTCCGTGTCATTCTACCGCTGACACCACTTCCCTTTCGAGTGGTGTCGACACTCTCTCACCTCCGCCTTCTCTGTGTCGTTCCCACCTCATCTCCCCGACTACCAGCCAGAATCGCACTAGTGTGATTATCCACCGCCGCTGCATACAGCCCACCGCTTTGACCCCTTCACCAGTTCAGTTGGACTCGGTGGTCCCTATTCATCCTCTCGGACCCTGCCGAGATTTGTATCACTGCGGCGAGTTATTCGACGGTGCGGCGGATCCACCTGACGCCTGGATTCTTGTGCATCTGAGCTGAGTGTCGCTTCTGAAAGTCTGTAGGTAGTCTGTAGATCTGGTAGGACTTCTCCTTTTTCCTCTCGACACCTTTGACATCGCCTCCCTGTGGTCGAATGCCACCGCCACCTTTGTCCCTATCTAGGAGAGTCTGATAGTCTACAATGGACCATCATGAGAGATGAGGCACTACGGCAAAGAGATAGGAGCAGTGACGCATGTGAGGATGAAGGGTTAACTCATATGTTGAGTCGCCACTTGATCTCGAGCCATCACCATCTTCACAGTCACCATCTCTACAGCTTATGTTGAGCATTCATTCATGCAACCCCAGCAACGTGGCAGATGGCTGTTCAACGATTTACAGGAATGCATCATCACTATGAACAAGAAACTCAGCGCCTCTCAGATTGCAGCCTTGACTGACATACCCAAGACAACAGTTTTCTAGATAATATGAGAGTTCAAGCACAATGGGACTGTTGCTGCACATGAACTTGGTTTTTGTGGAAGGCCTCGAGTGCTTGATTATATCCACACCGAGGTATGCACATGTTGAAACCTGTCCTGGTAGCTGTTGGTTCACACCACATAGTTCCTTTTCAGGTCACTAAGCAATCTCAATGACTGTTACATCAACGAGTTGAGGCTACTGCTCCAGGAAAGATGGGAGAAGGAGGCTTCGGATGCAACTATATGCAGGTCCTTGCTGCGCACCGGTTTCACACTTAAGAAGGTGGCTGTCTCTGTTGCTTTGCTTCCCCACGCAGTCTATGCAAACTGAAATTGTCGTGGTCTAGTTATCAAAAAGGGCTCTTGAGCGGAATGAAACTCTGCGTGCACAGTACATCGCACATATCACCTCTCAGTACACAGCGGAACAGCTGGTATTTGTCAATGAGAGTGCTTGTGATTGGCGGGCTTTTCTTCACAACACTGCTTGGGCCCTTGAGGGTCACCATGCGTGTTACAAGCAGTTTTTCAATAGGGGGAAATAGTGATTCTGCCTCTTGTAGTGCATCACAAGCTTCTGATTCACTCCGTTAGCTTCTCTGTCTTGCCAGCTATCAGCCTCAATGGGACAATCGACTGCACTATCGTACAGGGCGCATTCAATACCAAATTGTTCACGGAATTCATCACCAGCCTGTTGGACAAAATGCATCCCTTCCCCAGTAATCAATCAGTTATCGTAATAGACAACTGCCCGATACACAAGGCTCCTGAGATTTGGGAGCTCATCGAATCTCGGTCTGTCTCACTAGCAATGCAAGTTGCAGCATGTACTGACCCCTTTGCTTAGGGGTGTCAGGCTTGAATTTCTTCCTCCTTACTCACCAGACTACAATCCTATTGAACTTGCATTCTCCGTAATCAAGTCCAGGTTAAAACGGCAGGGTCCCGGTCCTCAGGATGACGCTTCAGTTGTTGAGCAACTCTGCAGGCAGGTGTATTCCATTAATTCTTTGGATAGTTATTCCTTCTTTTGCCACTGTCACTATGATGTGCTTGTATAGGCTGTTGAATCTGAAGATAGTGTATGTTTACAGACTAAGAATCGTCGATCTCCGGAGGGCTAGTAAGCGAGCTGGGAACACGTTTATAAGCAGCTACCTTCATTGCCACATCACTTTTTTTTTTTATCTCTTACTATCATGAGTCCCACCCCTAGAAAACTTGCAGCTCACAAGACTGCAGCTCGTAAGACTGCTGGGACGAAGCAGGCATCCGCTGTCACAAGAAACTCCTCTCCCAAAAAAGCAGTAACGGCCCTGGAGCCCCAGCGAGCAAATAGCCCTCATTCGAACTCTCAAAATGCAGATGTCATTGCTGAAGGACCACGGAAATGAGGCTGGCCAAGGAAGGCAGAGCAGCCTGCTGTCAACAAGAACGGTGTTGAAGAGATGGTAGTACTGATAGTCTTGTCTTCTGGTATTGCACTCATACTTCATAACAGAAAAACATAGAAGCGGAGCCCACCACGACAAAAGCAAGGGGCCGGAGAGCTGCTGACAAGGACCTGACGTATCAATATGAAGAGCCCTATGATGAAGAACCATCACAACTTGATATTGCCCGAATGGCTAATGATGATCCGGGTCAAGAGTCAGATACCAACAGAGTCGGTACTGGTGATCCTTGGGACTTTGATAATCCGTTGATTGCAGCCGGTGCATAGACCATTATAGGAGTTTGTCAGTCTCTAATGATTTAATAGACTACGCTGACAATTTGGACCAAGAGTATAGATGTGACTCGTTAGTTGTATCTTATGTGCATTTTATGGAAAATCTCGAACGTGAAAAAGAGGAGCAGCAAGCTCCTAAAGAAACACGATCAACACTTGTCGTTCTGGTTGACGATGGGCGGGCTTTGTGCAAAATGAATGTCGAACCTCAACACAGCATAATCAATGTGCATCAGAACGTGGCAAGTATTCTTCAGTGCTATCCCACCTTGGTTACACTAGGCTACACCGGTCCGTGGTTTAAGAAGATTGGGACAAAGATTCAACCATGGTATCTCGAATCTGATGTAGATCTTGATGAGCTTGTGCAAGGGTTCAAGAAGTATCTCGAGAAGCTGAAGAAGAAGTGCAAGGTCGATAGTGCAGGCGAAATTGTGCTTATGAACATGAATGATGAATGGGTAAATGTGATTGTTTGCCTTTCTCTCTTTCACGTGTTGATGCGTGAATTACGTTCCATTTAGAAGGGTTCTAAATGCTCAGGAAGCGTACTTCAGAATGCGACCAAACTAACCAGTGCAGCCGAAGCAATGAAAGGTGACCTGAATGCAATGCTCGCACCTCATATCAAGGAGATCAAGCAGAACCTACAGTGCAGCATGCATCTGGAGGAAGTTTGTTATGTTCGTGCCGATGGCACCCATATATATTATACAATGAAGAATTATTTTGATCATGCAAGGCTCCTAGTACGTGTCTTACTCTCATCTATGTGATTCTGGAGGCTTCTGAGCTTTTGTAGCTAAGTAAAGCTCCAGGCATGACAGCTTTAGAGGTTCCTAAGCAGCTGAACTTGCTCGACTACCACAAATCAAAGCGAACTGTGCAGACCACCTTAGGTTCAACTGCCATAGGCATGCAGCAGAGGCTTACAAACCAAGCTGGCACTGGTCAAGCACAAGTGGATGGGGATCCACAGACCAAACCAGGTGTAGAAAATTCCAGTGCTGGAAGGACTCGCCATGCATCACTATCGCCCGCCTCCCGGCCTGCACGAGACAGGCCGAGGGATGACAGAAGGTACTATGGATCATCGTGTGGAGAGAAGTGTCATCATAGCAGGAGCTGATCCATCAGAAAGAGGGGTCATAAACATCGCTATCGATCCTCGTCATCATCAGGGTGGGCGGACTCCAAAAGCTCTGCAGAAAGGGGTTATCACGATTGCAGTTCGTTATCCGAGGATGACTACAGGCACCACAGTTATTGGAACAGATACTCTGCATCGCGTCATAGTGGATATCATCACAAAGGTCACCACAACAGAACTCAAGGCTCCCCATCCATGAGAAATAAAATTTGTGATTATCCTTTGGTGGAGATTTGGCTGAAGATGTGCGATGATCACATGGAACGAGGGTGCAACAACATGAATTACTCAGTGCTGGCCGATGTTCTGAAATGTAATAGATATCTGCACATCAACCTGATTCTACTCAGGTTGACAACCGATGAATTGATTTCAATGGCGTCACAGTTGGGTGTTCACATCATGCGCGGGCTTGCATCCGCCATGCTTTTCTATGCCCGGGAGGACATTGGCTGAACGATAAAGACAATCATGTTCAATAGTAAACATGATATGTGTTACATACAGTCATGCTGTAAGGACTCGAACATTTTCCTTTTCTTTTCTTATGTCATCATTCATTTTAATATTCTTTTTCCTTTTCTTTTATTTTTCTTATGCGCTTATTCATCCAATTGCCGGAACATTCCACAATGTTCCATCACGCTCACTAATCATCCCATTCCTTGTTATGTGACTTCCCATTAGAGTAGACCTTTCCCGTGCTCAAAGTCTATATAAGTAGATAGTTTGACTCTTTCGTTCCTTGTCTTTCTATTCTACTTACCTTCACTGCGACATAGGTATCTACTCTTGTATTATTAGTTTGCTGAATTCTACTTACCTTCACTGCGACATAGCGTGCGTATAGCCCAGCAACTCGCGTTTAGCCAGTTGTTTGTTGTTTGTGTTGGCCGCCTCGAGATTGACGCCCGTTAGTCTCGCCGCCTAACATAATAGAAAGACCTACTCTCGAACCCGTGGTTTAACCACTTGTTCGTCGCTACTCCACGCAGGAGACACATCGACGGTCAATGACCGCGCCCATCCCGGATTTATCCGAGCAACCCCTATCTTGCCCGTCAAGGTCCGACTGACTTTGATGTGTCCCGATAGTTCCCGAAACAATCAATCAATCCTCTAATCGTGGCGCTCCAAATCACTCTTCTGTGGAACTCGCATCAGACGTTCTCTTGGGTGACTCATAGAGTCCAATCGTCATCAAGCATCTCGTTCATCATCTACCTCGGTGCCTTCCGACTAGTCATCAATTTCAAAGACGAGCCGGTCATCCGAAGTCAGTCCCATCCGAACACCATCCCGATCCCCGTTCCACCTCCGGCTTATCAAGGTGGATCTAACTGACGATCAGCGGGCGGCTCTCCCGACAAACACTAGGTGGAGCGCGTCGCAAGGACAGTATATTGTCAAGTCGGGCGATCAAACCTTCATTGCTTGGTGGGACGAGGCTGCGAAGAAGTGGTACTCTACCAGAGGGGACAAGTCCCAATATTGGAGAGCGAAACAAGAGGGTGAAGTAGACGATCTCGCACCCCCTACCCCCACACGATCAACGGCTTCATTACCAGGGCCATCAACATCGACAGGTCAGATGCCAGCTCCACCCATAGCACCCTCGTTGTCTTTCACCAAACCACGAGAGCCGGCTCCGCTCGTACCAACAGACGAAGAGGAGGAAGACGAAGAAGAAGAACAAGAGATGTCGCTGTCGAAAGAGTCAATAACGGACCTTGCTACGGCGATCGCACTAGCACTCCAAGCAGCAGGAGAAGGAACGAGCCAAGGATCGAAGATGAACAAGGTTCATGTTGCCAAGCCCCGAGACTTCGATGGTGAACACGGATATGTCAACTTCAAATGAGAGCTGCGCCTGTATGTTTATGCGTCGGAGTCAGAGTTTAGGACGAGCAAAGCAAAGATCATGTTCGCTCTGTCGTATATGAAGAGCGGTGCTGCTGCAAGCTGGGCAGAAAGCTACACGAGTGGCGCAATTGACGAACAGGGTAGGATAGCATTCAAGGACACTTGGGACGCTTTCCTAAAGAAACTTGACACCTTGTTTGATGATCTGGCTCGTTCCCAGAAGGCCTTCGAAAGGCTTGACGCGATGTACCAAGGGGACCTTAACGCCGACGAGTTCTTCAATAAGTTCGACATTTGTCGAGTTGACGCTGGACTGGCCACAGAGGCTCATGACGAATGGCTGATGAGTCGCTTGAAACGAGCACTAAACCCGAAGGTGGTTGAAGGTATCATGCGCCTACCCAATGAGCCGACAACGTATGAGGAATTCAAGAAGGCTGCGGTCAAGGTCGACAGGGTCGAGCATCAGATCAGGGATCTGATGGCCAAGCATAGAAGGAAGACGGTCAGCTCAACAGTGATGAAACTAATGCCACCGCCACTAAGACGTCCGGTGCCGCCTCAACAAGCGACTCGCCCTCTCATCCCTCCCACCCAAGATCGTCGTGATGCAACTGGAGTAACATATGGAGGCCTAGGTCAGCCGATGGAGGTGATGATGAATCAGGCGCGCGCGCGCGCGCTTGCTATAAGTGTGGTCAAGTGGGCCACTACATTCGAGAATGCCCCCGAGGCCATGAAGCAATATGCGCAATCATTGCAGCCTTTGTTCCAGCAGACAGAAAGGCGCTCTTCAATGAACTCGGCCAAGTGAAGGAATCCTCCTTCGAAGAGGTCGACGACATCGATGTGCGAGCAGTGCCGACTGAACTGGAAGAACTCGTGGATGGCGAGGGTTTTCCAGAGGACCAGGCGTAGACGTCGGAACGACTGGTCAGTTTCCTAAAGGACTCTTTTCATTGGACTCGTTAAAATATAATCGTCCTGTTGTACAATACCAAGATGCAAATATCAGTGACGGTTTCACCCTTCAAAAACTCCTTACCGACATGATACCTGATGAACCTGAAGTGGACAATGATGACTTCGACGTCTACACAGATTTGTTGGTTGGAAAAGTGAATGTGCAAGCAGGCGATTCAAACGAGCTTAGTGTGGAAGAGCGGAATCAAACCACTATAAAAAATGAGGTTGAGGTGGAAGCACCTTACCGCGAGAACGTTGTTGCTCAGGCGAACGATACTGAAGCAGTATGGGATGTGGTTGGCAGACGCGTGGCTGAGGTATGGCGCGAGGGCATAGTGGATGCAGATCAATTCATCTGGAGGGCAGGAGGAAAAGAGTTGGATGCCTTCATTAGCATCGTACATCCAAAGGTAGCAGGCGATGATGAAGTAGATTTGTCAAACCCTCTACTCGAAGAGGAAAACTTCATCAATGCTCATGCGCTAATCGACTCGGGATGCACGGGTTCATGTATCGACGAGGGTTTTGTCAAACGATATAGTTTCCCCACCCAAAGGTACATTTGGCCTAGACCAGTCTTCAATGCTGACGGAACAAGCAATGAGGTGGGATTGATCAAGGAATATGTAGTCGTGCGGATGTTCTTTGGGAAACATGAGGAGGAGATTCGACTGGCAGTGACATCCTTGGCATCGAGCAACATTTTCCTCGGACATGACTGGTTGACGAAGCACAATCCTGAGATTGATTGGAGGTTGGGAACAGTCAAGTTCACACGTTGCTCTGATGAATGTGAGTTGTCACTATCGAGCGAGGAGATAGACGAAGAGTTTGTGAGGAATGTGCGGATGAAGGAGGCAGCGAAGTGGCCACCTTATCTGGAAGAATACGTGGACGTCTTTAGTGAGGAATCGTTCGAATGCTTACCAAACCACCGAACGTGGGACCACGCTATTGACCTAAAACCGGATTTCAAACCCAGCGATTGCAAGGTTTATCCATTGTCGCCGAAAGAACAAGAGGCGATGAAGGAGTTCATCGAAGAGAACCTAGCATCGGGATGTATCCGACAGTCAAAATCCCCGATGGCGTCTCCATTCTTCTTTATCAAGAAGGAAGATGGGAGCTTACGAGCGATCCAAGACTATCGAAAGCTCAATGAAGGGACAGTCAAGAACAAATATCCGTTGCCATTGATAAATGAGCTCATCAACAAGGTCAAGGATGCAAGGTACATCACGAAGCTTGACGTTCGTTGGGGGTACTACAACATCCGGATTCGCGAGGGAGACGAGTGGAAGGCAGTGTTTTGGACAAACCTAGGCTTATTCAAACCCACAGTCATGTTCTTCAGCTTGTGTAATGCACCAGCGACGTTCCAAGGCTTTATGAACGACATCTTTCGGGAGCTAATTCATGAGGGTATCGTCATCATTTACCTCGATGACATTCTCATCTTCTCGAATGACCTAGAGGAACATCGCAGATGCACCAAACGAGTTTTTGAGATACTTCGCCAAAACGGACTTTTCCTAAAGCCACAGAAGTGCGAATTCGAAGTTGACACAGTCAAGTACCTCGGACACATCATTGGCAATGGCGAAGTTCGAATGGATCCCAAGAAGACGGCAGCAGTCCAGGAGTGGCCAAGCCCATGGAACGTCCATGAACTGCAACAATTCCTGGGACTAGGGAATTGGTTGCGACGTTTCATCAAGGATTACAGCTCGGTCGTCAAACCCTTAACTACGCTGACGGGTAAGGTGGAGTGGAAGTGGGGAGAGGAGGAACAACGAGCATTCGAAGAGTTGAAGGGTCGGTTGAGTAGTCCCCCGGTTCTAGCCATCCCGAACGAGGAGGGTCCTTTCCGGGTCGAAGCAGATGCGTCGGACTTTGCATCTGGAGGGGTGCTCCTTCAGAAACAAGACGACAAGTGGAGGGTGATAGCCTATCGATCATCGACTTTCTTGGAGGCCGAACGAAATTACGAGATCTATGACAAAGAGATGCTCACAATTGTTCAAGCTCTTAAGGAATGGCGACAATACCTCCAAGGAGCCAAGAGATCTTTCGAAGTATGGACCGATCACGCAAACTTGACGTATTTCCGATCGCCTCAAAAGTTGAATCGTCGACAAGCTCGTTGGCGACTCGATTTAGCCGAATTCGACTTCATGTTAGTACACAAGCCAGGGAAGACGTTGGGCAAGGCTGACATATTGTTGTGGCGGGCGGACTACAACAAGGGCGAACGGGATAATGAGGACGTCACATTCATCAGAGACGAATGGCTGGTCAGGGGAGCGGTGGAGACATTAAGAGATGTGCTGAGCGAAAAGATTCGAAAGGCACAAATAGAGTTGAATGAGGAAGAGAGACCGATGAACTTAGTGTTCGTAGATGGGTTGTGGAAAAAAGAGGTGACGGTTAAGCTCTTGAGGACGAAGACGAAGAAGTTTCAAAACGTTTTCATACCGACGAGCGTGAGGGAGGAAGTGATGAGGGAGTGTCACGACTCGACGTTAGCAGGCCACCCAGGAGCAAACAAGACCGTCGCACTAGCAAGCAGAGGTTTCTGGTGGCCTAATATGTACATCGATGTCAGGAATTACGTGCGAGGATGCGATCGTTGTCAGCAGACAAAGGCCCTCAGAACAACAAGGGCAAAGGTTTTGCACCCTAACGAGGTGCCGGAGGCACCATGGCAAGTTGTCACGGTCGACCTGATCGGAGAGTTGCCGGAGTCAAATGGATTTAACGCGATTTGTGTGGTAGTCGACCGCTTCAGCAAACAAATCCATGCAATACCAACGACGACGAAATTGACAGCAGAAGGGATGGCCAGGATTTATAGGGACCATGTCTTCCGATTGCATGGTTTACCTCGAAAGATCATCCATGACCGAGGGGTACAGTTCGATGTGAAGATGATGAGGGAGTTGTACAAACTCCTTCACATCGAAGGTAATCCGTCAACAGCATACCACCCTCAAACTGATGGACAGACAGAACGAGTTAATCAAGAACTCGAACAGTACCTTCGACTATACGTCAATCATCGGCAGTCAGACTGGGCGGACTGGTTAGCTCTTGCAGAGTTTGCGCACAACAATCGCAAACATTTGGCGACCAAACTATCACCCTTCTTCGTCAACACGGGACAACACCCTTCAGGCTTTACGGGCGTTGAAACGACTTCGTCCAATCTATCGGCAGAAGAGTTTGCTAAACATGTCAAGGGAATACACGAACTCGCTCAGGCCAATCTGACCCAGGCCAATGAAGACATGAAGCGCTTTTACGATCGTCATGCCAGAAAGTCAGTAGTATATGAGATGGGACAAAAGGTCTTCTTGGATGGTCAAAACATTAAGACGATCCGACCGATGAAGAAGATGGACGACAAATGGTTTGGCCCATTCGAGGTAATGGAAAAGGTGGGCACGAGCACGTATAAGCTAAAGATCCCAAAGACATGGAAACACGTTCATCCCGTCTTTAACGAGATCCTGCTCAAACCGGCTGTTCAACCGTTTTTCGAATCACAGAAGAAGCCACCTCCACCTCCGCCAGTGATCATTGACGAACAGGAAGAGTACGAGGTTGAAGAAATACTCGACTCACATCTACATCGAGGAAAGCTCCAATTCTTGGTCAAGTGGGTTGGATATGAGGAAGCGACATGGCAGCCGGAATCCGACGTCAAGGATAATGCACAGGAATCAATTCAAGAATTCTATCGCAAACATCCTGGAGCTCCACAAAAGTTAACAATACCTCGACAAAGCATGCGAACACTGTATAGGTTCACGTCGTCAGAAGGATTATGTGGTTGGTCGGGACGCCCAACCTTGAGAGGGGGGTGATGTAAGGACTCGAACATTTTCTTTTATTTTCTCATATCATCTTTCGCTTTATTTTATTTTATTTCACCTTTCTTTTACATTACTAATCCTCATTTACTAATTCCATTCTCTCCGTCGTGGCTTATTCATCTTCAGTCATCAGCCATGACTAAATCCGCTCCTTCCGACTATGACGCTCACTAATCACTCCACTCTCTTATCATGTGACTCCTTATTAGAGTAGACCTTTCCCAGGCTCGAAGTCTATATAAGTAGATAGTTTGACTCATTTGTTTCCTTGTCTTTCTATTCTACTTACCCTCACTTCGACATAGGTATCTACTCTTGTATTAATAGTTTATTGAATTCTACTTACCCTCACTTCGACATAGCGTGCGTATAGCCCGGCAGCTCGCGTTAGCCAGTTGTTTGTTGTTGTGTTGGCCGCCTCGAGATCGATGCCCATTAGTCTCGCCGCCTAACAAAAGCACTCTTTGAAGAGCTCAGCCAAGTGAAGGAATCCTCTTTTGAAGAGGTTGATGAGGTCGACGTGCAAGCAGTGCCTACTGAGCTGGAAGAACTAGTGGAAGGTGAGGGTTTTCCAGAAGACCAGGCGTAGACGTCGGAACGACTAGTCAGTCTCCTAAAGGACTCTTTTTGTTGGACCTATTAAAATATAATTGTCCTGTTGTACAATACCAAGATGCAAATATCAGTGACAGTTTCACCCTTTGAAAAATCCTCACCGACGTGCTGCCAGACGAATCTAAAGATGACAACAACGACTTCGAAGTCTATAAAGATTTGTTTGTCAGAAGAGCAGATGCACAAGTAGGCAAGTTGAGAGTGGAAGAGCGGATTCAAACCGCTATAATAAATGAGGTTGTGGTGGAAGCACCTTATCGTGAGAATATTGTTGCTTGGGCAAATGTTACCGAAGCAGTGTGGGATGTGGTTGGCAGATGCGCAGCTAAGGTATGGCGCGAAGGTATAGAGGATATAGAGCAGTTTGTCAGGAGGGCAGGTGGTAAAGAATTGGATGCTTTTGTCAGTATCGTACATCCTAAGGTTGCTGGAGACAATGAAGTTGATCTGTCAAATCCTGGACTCGAGGACAAACACTTCATTGACACTCATGCTTTAATTGACTCAGGATGCACTGGCTCCTGCATCAATAAAGGTTTTGTTAAGCAATACGGGTTCCTGACTCAAAGATATATCTGACCTAGACCAGTCTTCAATGCTGATGGTACCAGCAATGAAGGCGGACTAATCAAGGAATACGTTGTAGTATGGATGTTCTTTGGCAAGCATGAAGAAGAGATCCAATTGGCGGTTACATCTTTGGCATCAAGTAACATTTTCCTCAGCCATGATTGGTTACAGAAACATAACCCAGAGATCAACTGGAAGATTGGATCCATCAAGTTCACACGTTGTCCAGATGAATGCGATTCGATGTTGTCGAAAGAAGAGATAGATGATGAGTATATCAGGAATGTGAGGATGAAGGAAGTGGCAAAGTGGCCACCTTACCTGGAAGAATATGCTGACATCTTTAGTGAGGAATCGTTCAAATGTTTACCAAACTATCAAATGTGGGACCACGCTATCGACTTGAAACTGGACTTCAGACCCAGTGACTGCAAGGTTTATCCGTTATCGCTAAAGGAACAAGAGGTGATGAAAGAGTTCATTGAGGAGAATCTAGCATCAGGATATATCCGACAGTCGAAATCTCCAATGGCATCACCTTTCTTCTTTATTAAGAAAGAGGATGGGAGCTTGCGAGCAATCCAAGACTACCAAAAGCTCAATGAAGGAATGGTCAAGAACAAGTACCTGTTGCTATTGATAAATGAGCTCATCGATAAGGTCAAGGATGCAAGATACATCACAAAGCTTGATGTTCACTGGGGATACTACAACATTCAGATTTGTGAGGGTGATGAATGGAAAGCAGCTTTCAGGATGAACTTAGACTTTGTTAGGCAGATGGCTCAGGGGCTGAGTCAAGGCAGGCCAATACAACAACAAACAAGTGTAGATGAGATAATCCCAAACACATCACTCAGGTCAAGACAGCTAAGACAAGGCTTAAGTCCAGACTGTTGAATGCTATGTCGAAGTGAAGGTAAGTAGAATTTCAATAAGCTATTAATACAAGAGTAGATACCTATGTCTAAGTGAAGGTAAGTAGAATACACAAGGGGCGAAACCCTATTTCCGAACCTGAAAAATTTGATCCGGAACTGGCATCCAGCCAATCAGAGGCGAGCTTTCCAATTCTGTTTCCTATATAAGCGGCCCAGAAACGTAATTCTGCCCCCTGTGATAGAAAGACAAGGAAACAAAAGAGTCAAGCTATCTACTTATATAGACTTCGAGTGTGGGAAAGGTCTACTCTAATAGGAAGTTGCATGACAAAGGAATGCGATGATTAGTGAGCATGATAGAACATTGTGGAATGTTCCAGCGAATGGATGAGTAAGCACATAAGAAAAATAAAAGAAAAGAAAAAGAATATTAAAAAAAATGAATGATGATGTAAGAAAAGAAAAGGAAAAATGTTCAAGTCCTTACATCACCCCCCCTTCAAGGTTGGGCGTCCTGACCAACCACATAGACCTTCTAACATCGTGAATTTGTACAGCGCTTGCAGACTTTGTCGAGGTATTGTTAACTTCCTTGGAGCTCCAGGATGTTTGTGATAGAACTCTTGAATCGACTCCTGTGTATTATCTTTGACATCGGACTCCGGCTGCCATGTCGCTTCCTCATATCCAACCTACTTGACTAAGAATTGGAGCTTGCCTTGATGTAGACGTGAGTCGAGTATTTCTTCAACCTCGTACTCTTCCTGCTCATCAATGATCACTGGCAGCGGTGGAGGTGGCTTCTTCTGAGATTCGAAGGATGGTTGGACAGCTGGTTTGAGCAAGATCTCGTTGAAGACTGGATGGACCTTCTTCCAGGTCTTTGGTAGTTTGAGTCTGTATGCGCTTGCGCCAACCTTTTCCACCACCTCGAAGGGACCGAACTACTTATCATCCATCTTCTTCATTGGTTGGATCATCTTGATATTTTGTCTGTCTAAGAAGACTTTCTGCCCTGCCTTGTAGTTAATGGACTTCCCAGCATAACGGTCGTAGAAGCACTTCATGTCTTCATTTGCTTGGGTTAGGTTACCTTGGGCGAGTTCATGCACCTCTTTGACATGCTTGGCAAATTCTTCTGCTGACAGGTTTGATGATGCCATCCCGACCCCCATAAAGTCCAAGGGATGCATTCTGGTGTTGATGAAGAAAGGAGACAGTTTTGTCGCTGAGTGCTCATGGTTGTTGTATGCAAATTCCGCAAGTGCGAGCCAGTCCGCCCAGTCTGATTGTTGATGATTGACGTACAAGCAGAGATATTGTTCGAGTTCTTGGTTGACCCTCTCTGTTTGTCTGTCCATCTGGGGGTGATACACTGTCGATGGGTTACCTTCAATGTAGAGGAGCTAATACAACTCCTTCATCATCTTTGCATTGAATTGCACTCCTCGGTCGTGAATGATCTTCTGTGGTAATCCGTGTAATCAGAAGATGTGGTCCCTGTAGATCCTAGCCATACCTTCAGCTGTTAACTTCATCGTCGTCGGAATCACATGGATTTGTTTGCTAAAGTGATCCACTACTGCACAGATTGCATTGAACCCATTCGATTCTGGCAACTCTCTGATTAGGTCGACTGTGACAATCTGCCATGGCGCCTCCAGCACCCCATTAGGGTGCAAAACCTTTGCTCTTGTTGTCCTCAGAGCCTTCGTCCGCTGACAACAATCACACCTCTGCACATACACCCGCATGTCTGCACTCATCTTTGGCCACCAGTACCTTCGTGCTATCAGCTGGATTGTCTTTATCACTCCTGGATGTCCTGTCAGGGTCGAGTTATGGTGTTCCTTCATGACAATTTCTCTGACGCTTGTTGGTACGTATAGCCACCTACCCATCTTCCACACTTCTCCTCTCCACTCAACTACCTTCGGTTGTTCCTCTTTGCCTTCCCATCCTTGTGCCTCCCTGACCTTGTTGACAAGAACATCTCTGGATGTCTGAACTGTTTCTCTGACCAGCCATTCTTTCTTGACGAAAGTCACATTCTCATTATCGTACTCGCCCTTGTTGTAATCTGCTCGACATGATAACAGATCGGCCTTTCCCAATGTCTTTCCAGGCTTATGGACTAGCGTGAAATCGAATTCAGCTAAATCAAGTTGCCAATGGGCTTGTTGATGATTTAGCTTCTGTGGCGACTGGAAGTACATTAGATTAGTGTGGTCCATCCATACCTCAAAAGGTTGGTTAGCTCCCTGGAGATATTGTCGCCATTCCTTTAGGGCTTGAATGATGGCAAGCATTTCCTTATTGTAAATCTCGTAGTTTTGCTCTGCCTCTAGGAATGCCGATAGCTGATAAGCAATCACCTTCCATTTGCTGTCTTGTTTCTGGAGAAGTACTCCACCAGTTGCAAAGTCCGATGCATCTGCTTCCACACGGAAAGGGTCCTCGTTGTTGGGTATTGCTAACATGGGAGGACTACTTAAACGACACTTCAATTCCTCGAATGCTGCTTGTTCCACTTCACTCCACTTCTATTCCACCTTACCTGTCAGCATAGTCAAAGGTTTGACAACCAAACTGTAATCCTTAACAAAACGTCGCAACTAATTTCCTAGTCCCAGGAATTGTTGCAGTTTATGAACATTCTTTGGAACTGGCCAGTCCTGTACCGCTGCTATCTTCTTGGGATCCATTCGAACTTCGCCATTGCTGATGATGTGCCCAAGGTACTTGACTGTATCGACTTCAAACTCGCACTTCTGTGGCTTTAGGAAAAGTCCATTTTGATGAAGGATCTCAAAGACTCATTTGGTGCGCTTACAATGTTCCTCTAGATTGTTCAAGAAGATGAGAATGTCATCGAGGTAAATGATGGTGATACCCTCATGAATCAGTTCCTGAAAGATGTCATTCATGAAGCCTTGGAATGTTGCAGGGGCATTACACAAACCGAAGAACATGACCGTGGGTTCAAACAAGCCTAAATTCATCCTGAACACTGCCTTCCACTTGTCTCCTTCACGAATCCGGATGTTGTAGTAGCCCCAATGAACGTCGAGCTTTGTGATGTACTTCACATCCTTGACTTTGTCGATGAGCTCATTTATCAGCGGCAATGGGTACTTGTTCTTGACCGTCCCTTCGTTGAGCTTTCAATAGTCTTGGATTGCTCGCAAGCTCCCATCTTCTTTCTTAATAAAAAAGAATGGTGATGCCATTGGAGATTTTGACTGTCGGATGCATCCTGACGCTAGGTTTTCCTCAATGAACTCCCTCATCGCTTCTTGTTCTTTTGGCGACAATGGATAAACCTTGCAGTTGCTGGGTTTGAAGTCTGGTTTCAGGTCAATAGCGTGGTCCCACATTTGGTGATTTGGTAAATGTTTGAACGATTCCTCACTAAAGATGTCAGCGTATTCTTCCAGGTAAGGCGGCCACTTTGCCGCTTTCTTCATCCTCACATTCCTCACATACTCATCATCTATCTCTTCTTTCGACAACATCAAATTGCATTCATCTGGACAACATGTAAACTTGATGGATCTAACCTTCCAGTTGATCTCTAGGTTATGTTTCTGTAACCAGTCATGACCGAGGAAGATGTTACTTGATGCTAGAGACGTGACCGCCAATCGGATCTCTTCTTCATGTTTGCCAAAGAATATTCATACTACGACATACTCCTTGATTAGTCTGCCTTTGTTGCTAGTACCATCAGCATTGAAGACTGGTCTAGGTTGGATATATCTTTGAGTCGGGAACCCGTATCGCTTAACGAAGCCTTCATTGATGCAGGAGCTAGTGCATCCTGAGTCAATTAAAGCATGAGCATCAATGAAGTGTTCGTCCTCAAGTCCAGGGTTTGACAGATCAACCTCATCATCTCTAGCGACCTTAGGATGTACAATACTGACGAAAGCATCTAATTCTTTACCACCTGCCCTCCTGACAAACTGCTCTGCATCTTCAATGCCTTCGCGCCATACCTCAGCCATGCATCTGCCAACCACATCCCACACTGCTTCGGTATCATTCGCCTAAGCAATAATGTTCTCACGGTAAGGTTCTTCCACCACAACCTCATTTTTACAGCAGTTTGAATCTGCTCTTTCTCTCTCAATTTGCCTGCTTGCGCATCTGCTCTTCTGACAAACAAATCTTTATAGACTTTGAGGTCATCATTGTCATCTTCAGATTTATCTGGCAGCACGTCGGTGAGGATTTTTCAAAGGGTGAAACTGTCACTGATATTTGCATCTTGGTATTGTACAACAGGATGATTATATTTTAATGAGTCCAATGAAAGGAGTCCTTTAGAGAACTGACCAGTCATCCCGACATTCATGCCTGGTCTTCTGGAAAACCCTCACCTTCTACTAACTCTTCCAGCTCAGCAGGCACTACTCGAATATCGACCTCTTCAAAGGAGGATTCCTTCACTTGACCGAGCTCTTCGAGGAGGGCCTCTCTGTCTTCTGGAACGAAGGCCGCGATGATGGCACGTATCGCTTCACGACCTCGTGGGCATTCCCTGATATAGTGGCCTACCTGACCACACTTGTAGCAAGTGTGCATATGACATATCTGGTTCATCATCACATCCATGGGTTGACCTAAGCCTCTGTATGTTACTCTGGTCACATCATGACGATCTTGGGCTGGTGGTGCAAAAGGACGAGTTGCCTGTTGAGGTGGTGCAGGGCGTTGCGTCGGTGGCACCAGAGCTGGCTTCATCATAGTCGTGCTTATCACCTTCCACCGACGTTTGGCCATCAGGTCTCTGATTTGGTGCTCAACCCTGTCAACTTTGATGGCAGCCCTCTTGAACTCTTCATATGACGTCAGTTCGTTGGGCAATCTCATGACGCCTTCAACAACCTTTGGGTTTAGTGCCCTCTTCAGATGACTCATCAACCATTCATCATGCACTTCCGTCGCTAAGCCAGCATCCACTCGGCAGATATCGAACTTGTTGAAAAACTCATCAGCATTGAGGTCTCCTTGATACATAGCATCGAGTCACTCGAAAGCCTTTTGAGACCTGGTGGGGTCATTGAATGATGTGTCAAGCTTCCTCAAGAAAGTGTCCCAACCGTCTGTGAACTCCAAGTTGCCATCCTTGTCGACTGCTCCGCTGGTGTAGCTCTCTGCCCAGCGAGCCGCAGCTCCGCTCTTCATGTACAACAGGGTGAACATAATCTTACTCTTGTTCATCCTGAACTCTGATTCGGATGCATAGATGTAGAGACATAACTCCTGCTTGAAGTCCACATAGTTGTGTTTGCCATCGAAATCTCTCAGTTTGGCGATGTGGACCTTCTTTGATCCTTCGTCCCTTGGTGCACACCTTCGCCTGCAGCTTAGAGCGCTAGTGCGACTGCTGTCGCAAGGTCGGTCATTGCTTCCTTCGACAATGACATCTCATGTTCTTCCTCCTCTTCTTCTTCTTCTTCTTCTTCACTCGGTATGATTGGAGCTGGTTCCCATAGTCTGCCGAACGACGATGAAGTTGTGATAGGGGGGGCCGATGCTGGGTCAATCGACATTGATAGCCCTGGTAAGGGAGTCATTGGTTGTGTTGGGGTAGGGGGCATGAGTTCGTCTACGTCGCCTTCTCGCTTCGCTCTCCAGTAGAGGGATTTCCTGTCTCTGTCACTGTACCACTTCTTCACTGTTTCGTCCCACCAAGCGTCAAAGACTTGATTCCCTGCTTTGACAATGTAGTGTCCTCGTGAAGTGCTCCACCTAGAATTTGCTGGAAGAGCTGCTCATTGGTCATCATTTAGCTCCACCTTGATAGGCTGAGGGTGGAACGGGGATCGGGATGTTGTTCGGACAGGACCGACTTCGGATGATCGGCTCATCTTTGAAATTGATAGATTAGATGAAAGGCCCTGAGATAAACAATGAATGAGATGCTAGTTGATGATTGGACTCTATGTGTCACCCACGAGAATGTCTGGTGCGAGTTCTAAAGAAGGGTAATTCAGAGCGCCATGGTGGTATGATTGGTTAGTACTTCAGGTACTATCGGAACACGTCAGAGTCAATCGGACTTCAATGGGCAAGATAGGGGTTTGTTATCTGCACAGTGGGAACCGGGTTTCACTCAATGTCATCCTTCGAAGATATACTTTAGGGGACATGTCACAGGCGAGCACTCGACGACAACGGAATCAGGTGTGAGCCAAGGGTGGGTCTTTCTATTATGTTAGGCAGATGGCTCAGGGGCTGAGTCGAGGTAGGCCAACACAACAATAAACAAGCATAGATGAGATAATCCCAAACATGTTGCTCAGGTCAAGACAGCTAAGACGAGGCTTAAGTCCAGACCGTCGAACGCTATGTCGAAGTGAAGGTAAGTAGAATTTCAATAAGCTATTAATACAAGAGTAGATACCTATGTCTAAGTGAAGGTAAGTAGAATAGAAAGACAAGGAAATGAAAGAGTCAAGCTATCTACTTATATAGACTTCAAGTGTGGGAAAGGTCTACTCTAATAGGAAGTCGCATGATAAAGGAATGGGATGATTAGTGAGTGTGATAGAACATCGTGGAATGTTCTGGCGAATGGATGAGTAAGCACATAAGAAAAATAAAAGAAAAGGAAAAGAATATTAAAAAAAATGAATGATGATGTAAGAAAAGAAAAGAAAAATGTTCGAGTCCTTACAGGCTTATTTGAACTAACGGTCATGTTCTTCAGACTATGCAATGCGCCAGCGACTTTCCAAGGTTTTATGAATGACATCTTTCGAGAGCTAATATTAGGCAGATGGCTCAAGGACTGAGTCGAGGCAGGCCAATACAACAACAAACAAGCATAGATGAGATAATCCCAAACACGTCGCTCAGGTCAAGATAGCTAAGACGAGGCTTAAGTCCAGACCGTCGAACGCTATGTCGAAGTGATAGTAAGTAGAATTTCAATAAGCTATTAATACAAGAGTAGATACCTATGTCAAAGTGATGGTAAGTAGAATAGAAAGACAAGGAAACGAAAGAGTCAAACTATCTACTTATATAGACTTCGAGCATGGGAAAGGTCTACTCTAATGGGGAGTCACATGATGAAAAAATGAGGTGATTAGTGAGCATAGTAGAACGTCGTGGAATGTTCCGGCGAATGGATGAGTAAGTGCATAAGAAAAGAGAAGTAAAAGAAAATAAAAGAAAAAGAAAAGAAAAAGAATATTAAAATGAATGATGATGTAAGAAAAGAAAAGGAAAATGTTTGAGTCCTCACATCACCCCCCCTTCAAGGTTGGGTATCCCGACCAACCACATAAGCCTTCTGAGGATGTGAACTTGTACAGTGCTCGCAGACTTCATTGAGGTATCATTAACTTCCTCAGAGCTCTGGGATGTTTGCGATAGAAATCTTGAATTGATTCCTGCGCATTGTCCTTGATGTTGGATTCCGGCTGCCATGTCGCTTCCTCGTACCCAACCCACTTGACCAAGAACTGGAGCTTGCCTCGATGTAGACGTGAGTTGAGTATTTCTTCAACCTCGTACTCTTCCTGTTCGTCAATAATCACTGGTGGTGGTGGAGGCGGTTTCTTTTGTGACTTGAAGGACGGTTGGACAGCCGGTTTGAGCAAGATCTCGTTGAAGACTGGGTGAACTTTCTTTCAGGTCTTCAGCAGTTTGAGTCTGTATGCACTTGCACCAACCTTTTCTACCACCTCGAAGGGACCGAACCACTTGTCATCCATCTTCTTCGTCGGTTGGATTGTTTTGATATTCCGTCCGTCCAAGAAGACTTTTGATCCCACCTCATAATTGACAGACTTCCCAGCATGACAATCATAGAAGTGCTTCATGTCTTTGTTCACTTGGGCCAGGTTACTCTGAGCAAGCTCATGTACCTCCTTGATGTGCTTGGCAAATTCTTCCGCTGATAGGTTTGACGACGCTGTCCCAACTCCCGTAAAATCCAAGGGATGCATTCCGGTGTTGACAAAGAAAGGAGACAGTTTTGTCGCTGAGTGCTCACGGTTGTTGTATGAAAATTCTGTGAGAGCCAGCCAGTCCACCCAGTCTGATTGACGATGATTGACATATAAGCGAAGGTATTGTTCAAGTTCCTGGTTAACCCTCTCCATCTGTCCATCGGTTTGTGGGTGATACGCTGTCGACGGGTTGCCCTCAATGTGTAGGAGCTTGTACAACTCTTTCATCATCTTTGCATCAAACTGCACCCCTCGGTTGTGAATGATCTTTTGGGGTAGCCTATATAGTCGGAAGACGTGGTCCCTATAGATCCTAGCCATGCCTTCAGCTGTTAACTTCGTTGTCATCGGAATCACATGGATTTGTTTGCTAAAGCGATCAACTACCACGCAAATCGCATTAAACCCATTCGACTCTGGCAACTCTCCAATCAGGTCGACCATGACAATTTGCCATGGTGCCTCCGGCACCTCATTAGGGTGCAAAACCTTTGCTCTTGTTGTCCTTAGAGCCTTCGTCCACTGACAATGATCATACCCTCACACATACACCCACACATCTGCACTCATCTTCAGCCACCAGTACCTTCATGCTATCAGCTGGATTGTCTTTGTCACTCCTGGATGTCCTGCCAGGGTCGAGTCATGGTGTTCCTTCATGATGATCTCTCTGACGCTTGCTGGTACGTATAGCCACCTACCCATCTTCTATGCTTCTCCTCTCCACTCAACTACCTTCGGTCATTCCTCTTCACCTTCCTGTCCTTGTGCCTCCCTGACCTTGCTGACAAGAACATCTCTGGATGTCTGAACCATTCCTCTGACCAGCCATTCCTTCTTGATGAAGGTCACATTCTCGTTATCACACTCACCCTTGTCGTAATCTGCTCGACGTGATAACAGATCAGCCTTACCTAACGTCTTTCCAGGCTTATGGACTAGCGTGAAATCAAACTCAGCTAAATCGAGTCGCCAACGGGCTTGTCAACAATTTAGCTTCTGCGGCGATCAGAAGTACGTTAGATTTGCATGGTCCGTCCATACCTCAAAAGGTTGGTTAGCTCCTTGGAGATATTGTCGCCATTCCTTTAGGGCTTGAACGATGGTGAGCATTTCTTTATTATAAATCTCATAATTTTGCTCTGCCTCTAGAAATGTCAATGACTGATAAGTGATCACCTTCCATTTGCCATCTTGTTTCTGGAGAAGGACTCCACCAGTCGCAAAGTCCGATGCATCTGCTTCCACACGGAAAGGGTCCTCGTTGTTGGGTATCGCTAACATGGGAGGACTACTCAAACGATGCTTCAGTTCCTTGAACGCTGCCTGTTCATCTTTGCCCCACTTCCATTCCACCTTACCCATCAGCGTAGTTAGGGGTTTGATGACCAAACTGTAATCCTTAACAAAACGTCGCAACCAATTTCCTAGTCCCAGGAATTGTTGCAGTTCGTGGACGTTCTTTAGAACTGGCCAGTCCTGTACTGCTGCCATCTTCTTGGGATCCATTCGAACTTCGCCATTGCCGATGATGTGCCCAAGGTACTTGACTGTATCAACTTCGAACTCGCACTTCTGTGGCTTTAGAAAAAGTCCATTTTGACGAAGAATCTCAAAGACTCATTTGGTGCGCCTACGATGTTCCTCTAGATCATTCGAGAAGATGAGAATGTCATTGAGGTAAATGATGACGATACCCTCATGAATCAGTTCCTGAAAGATATCATTCATGAAGCCTTGGAATGTCGCTGGTGCATTGCACAAACCAAAGAACATGACTGTGGGTTCGAACAAGCCTAAATTCGTCCTAAACACTGCCTTCCACTCGTCTCCCTCGCGAATTTGGATGTTGTAGTAGCCCCAACGAACATCGAGCTTCATGATGTACTTTGCATCCTTGACCTTGTCGATGAGCTCATTTATCAATGGTAACGGATACTTGTTCTTGACCGTCCCTTTGTTGAGCTTCCGATAGTCTTGGATTGCTCGCAGGCTCCCATCTTCTTTCTTGATAAAAAGAACGGTGATGCCATTGGAGATTCCAACTGTCAGATGTGTCCTGATGCTAGGTTTTCCTCAATGAACTCTCTCATCACTTCTTGTTCTTTTGGTGACAATGGGTAAACCTTGCAGTTGCTGGGTTTGAAGTCTGGTTTCAGGTCAATAGCATGGTCCCACATTCGGTGATTTGGTAAATGTTTGAATGATTCCTCACTAAAAACGTCGGCATATTCTTCCAGGTAAGGCAGCCACTTTGCCGCTTCCTTCATCCTCACATTCCTCCACATACTCATCATCTATTTCTTCTTTTGACAACATCAAATCGTATTCATCCGGGCAACGTGTGAATTTGACAGATCCAACCTTCTAGTCGATCTCCAGGTTATGTTTCTATAGCCAGTTGTGACCAAGGAAAATGTTACTTGATGCCAAAGACGTGACCGCTATAGACTATCAGACTCTCCTAGATAGGGACAAAGGCAGTGGCGGCGTTTGACCACAGGGAGGCGATGTCAAAGGTATCGAGAGGAAAAAGGGGAAGTCCTACCAGATCTACAGACTACCTACAGACTTTCAGAAGCGACACTCAGCTCAGATGCACAAGGATCCAGGCATCAGACAGATCCGCCGCGATGTCGAATAACTCGCCACGGCGATACAAATCTCAGCGGGGTCCGAAAGGATGAATAGAGACTGCCGAGTCCAACTGAACTGGCAAAGGGGTTGAAGCGGCAGGCTGTGTGTGGCGGCAGCGGATAATCACACTTGTGCGATTCCGGCTGGTAGTCGGGGAGACGATGTGGGAACGACACAGAGAAGGCAGAGGTGAGAGTATGTTGACACCACTCAAAAGGGGAGTGGTGTCAGCGGTAGAATGATGCGGAGGCAGCGGAGACGTTGAGAAGTGGCAAACTGGATTCAGACGCAGGGGAGGCACCAGCGCCGGTGGTAGCTGTGGGCACGAGAAGAGTGACAGCTGCATCGAGATGTCGAGGAAGTATCACAAGTCCCCTGAACTGAATGGCAGCGAAGAATCCTGAGAGGGGATGGCGATGCAGATAAAAGTCGAAAATTCCCGGAGTGATTACTAGAAGAGTGACGGCTGCGTTGGGACGTTGAGGAAGAATCACAAACAAACTGAACCGAGCAGCAGTGGAGGATCGCAAGAGGGGACGCCAATGCAGATAAAAGTCGAAAATCCCGGAGTGATTACTAGAAGAGTGACGGCTGCGTTGAGGTGTCAAGGAAGTACCACAATCGGTTGACGCCGGATGACGGCGAAGAAGCACAAAAGGTGGCCTCAGGCGCGGGGAGAAATCAAAAATCCCAGGAGTGATTACTAGAAGAGTGATGGCTGTGTAGAAGAGAGATGTTCGGGGCAGCGAGCGAGCTCAGCAACCTCTCTTGCACTTCTAGGTGTGCAAGGTTGCTCGGCAGCAGATTCTGTCGTGACAGTGCCTACTCCTGTAAGATTGAGGCCGCGCCATCAGGATGGGATCGGCGGGGGCACGTGACCAGGAATTTGCCCAATCCGGCTATCTGGTTCACTGAATACACTGGCTTCTTGAAGGGGGCTCTCTACTTGTAGTTGGTTTTTGGTAGCTGTGTCTTAGAAGGTATATCTGCCACTTTTTAGGATAGATACATGCTCTCTATATATACTATGAGTCCTTGATAAGAAATATCACTAAAGCGGTGGGCGGCGAGGTGCGACAGGCACACCGCGATGGCAGGGGCCACCGCCGAGATGTACTGCCAAGCCACTAAGACCCAGGAGCGCCCAATCAGAACAGTGGATGCTGGTACATCGTGTCGAGCGTTGGGTCCATTCGGATCGGTCAGGGCGTGCTCTATGTAGATCTGAAACACCAAGGGATCGAATGAAACTAAAAGAGGGAATGTACGGATGGCTGCCAGGCATGCTACCATGCTCGGCATACAATGTGGGATGATAGGAATATGAAACAATCAACAAAATAGACCTTAGATAGGTTATAATTTACCCAGCCGGCACGGTGGCGGGCATACACCTCCGTGATGGCGCAATATACATCCGCTGCAGCGTGTCCAGCTGCCGTGCGAGCATTTCCGAAGTCTGGAATCACTGGATTCAGTGGAACCGTTCTTAGGAGAGGCTGGAGAAGGGGAACCAGGGTTTGGTCGAAGGGGGGACAGGGTGATCATAAGATAGAAGCGAAGGCGTCGCTGCCAGTTCATATGGTCGGTGGCGGCGGTGGCATGGGTGCTGTTCCTAGGCCACTGAAGGTCCGGCAACCACTGAGCAGGCTGTATTATGGGTAATGGTGGTGAAGGCTGGTTTGCTGACAATAGTACATGGGGTGTCCTGGGTATGGCATAGGGGAGTACAGCCCTTACAGGCCTGTGCCGCTAGACCAGTACAGGTTAGTGCGGCGCACTACACCACCAGTCAGATCTCCTCTTCATGTTTGCCAAAGAACATCTATACCACGACGTACTCCTTGATTAGTCCACCCTCGTTGCTGGTACCATCAGCATTGAAGACTGGTCTAGGTCGGATATATCTTTGAGTTGGGAACCTGTATCGCTTAACAAAACTCTCGTTGATGCAAGAGCCTGTGCATCCCAAGTTGATTAAGGCATGAGCATCAATGAAGTGTTCATCCTCAAGCCCAGGATTTGACAGATCAACTTCATCATCTCCAGTGACCTTAGGATGTACGATGCTAACAAAAGCATCCAATTCTTTACCACCCGCCCTCCTGATGAATTGCTCTGCATCCTCGATGCCTTCACGCCATACAAAATAAAGGAAAAGAAAAAGAATATTAAAATAAATGATGACGTCAGAAAAGAAAAGGAAAATGTTCGAGTCCTTACAATCAGTTCATTGGGCAATCTCATGACACCTTCGATGACCTTTGGGTTTAGCGCCCTCTTCAGATGACTCATCAACCATTCATCATGTGCCTCTGTTGCTAGGCCAGCGTCCACTTGGCAAATGTCAAACTTGTTGAAGAACTCGTCAGCATTGAGGTCTCCTTGGTACATCATGTCTAGTTGTTCAAAGGCTTTCTGGGATCTGGCAGGGTCATCAAATGATATATCCAGCTTCTTCAAGAAGGCATCCCAGCCATCTGTGAATGTCAGGTTGCCATCTTCGTCGACTGCTTCACTGGTATAACTTTCCACCCAGCGAGCTGCAGCACCACTCTTCATGTATGATAGGGCGAACATAATCTTACTCTTGTTCGTCCTGAACTCTGATTCAGATGCATAGATGTAGAGATGCAGCTCTCGCTTGAAGTCCACATAATTGTGTTCGCCATCGAAGTCTCTTGGTTTGGCGATGTGGACCTTCTTTGACACCTTTGAGCCTTGGTTCACTCCTTCGCCTGCTGCTTGGAGCACTAGCGCAACCGCTGTCGCAAGATCGGTCATTGCTTTCTTTGACAATGACATCTCATATTCTTTCTCCTCCTCCTCTTCTTCTTCTTCTTCTTCTTCTTCTTCTTCTTCTTCTTCTTCTTCTTCGCTCGGTATGATCAGAGCTGGTTCCTGTAGTTTGCTGAATGATGATGAAGTTGTGATAGGGGGGGGCAATGCTGGGGTAATTGATGTTGATAGCCCTGGTAAGGGAGTTATTAGTTGTGTCAGGGTAGGGGGCGTGGGTTCGTCTACGTCGCCTTCTCGCTTCGCTCTCCAGTAGAGAGATTTCTCGTCTCTGTTGCTGTACCACTTCTTCACTGGTTTGTCCCACCAAGCATTGAAGACTTGATTCCCTGCTTTGACAATGTAGTGTCCTCGCAATGCGCTCCACCTAGAGTTTGCCAGAAGAGCTGCTCGTTGGTTGTCAGTTAGCTTCACCTTGATAGGCTGGGGGTGGAATGGGGATCGGGATGTTGTTCGGATGGGACCGGCTTTGGATAATTGGCTCATCTTTGAAATTGATGACTAGACGAAAGGCTCCGAGGTAGATAATGAATAAGATACTAGTCGACGACTGAACTCTATGCATCACCCATGAGAAGGTTTGATGGGAGTTCCAAAGAAGCATGATTCAGAGCACCACGATGGTGTGATTGGATGGTACTTCGGATACTATCAGAATACGTCGGAGTCAATCAGACTTCGACGGGCAAGATAGGGGTTTGTTGTCTACTTGGTAGGAACCGGGTTTTGTTCGATGTCGTCCTTCGAAGATATACTTCAGGGGACACGTCACAGGCGAGCACTCGACGACAACGGAATTAGGCATGATCCAAGGGTGGGTCTTTCTATTATGTTAGGCGGACAGCTCAAGGATTGAGTTGAGGTAGGCCAACATAACAACAAACAAGCATGGATGAGATAATCCCAAACACGTTGCTCAGGTCAAGACAGCTAAGATGAGGCTTAAGTCCAGACCGTTGAACACTATGTTAAAGTGATAGTAAGTAGAATTCAATAAACTATTAATACAAGAGTAGATACCTATGTCAAAGTGATGGTAAGTAGAATAGAAAGACAAGGAAATGAAAGAGTCAAGCTATCTACTTATATAGACTTTGAGTGTGGGAAAGGTCTACTCTAATGGGGAGTCACATGATGAAGAAATGGGGTGATTAGTGAGCGTAGTAGAATGTTGTGGAATGTTCCAGCGAATGGATGAGTAAGCGCATAAGAAAAGAGAAGTAAAATAAAATAAAAGAAAAAGAAAAGGAAAAGAATATTAAAATAAATGATGACATAAGAAAAGAAAAGGAAAATGTTCGAGTCCTTACAGCTAATCCATGAGGGTATTGTTATCATTTACCTCGATGATATCCTTATCTTCTCAAATGACCTGGAAGAACATCGGAAGCGGACCAAGCGAGTTTTTGAGATCCTATGTCAAAATGTCAAAACGGCCTTTTCCTAAAGCCGCAGAAGTGCAAGTTCGAAGTAGATACAGTCAAATACCTCGGACACATCATTGGCAATAGTGAGGTTCGAATGGATCCCAAGAAAACAGCAGCGGTACAGGACTGGCCGGTTCCAAAGAACATCTACAAACTGCAACAATTTCTGGGACTAGGAAATTGGTTGCAGTGTTTCATTAAGAATTACAGTTTGGTCGTCAAACCATTGACTACACTGATGGGTAAGGTGGAATGGAAGTGGGGCAAAGAGGAGCAAGCCACGTTCGAAGAGTTGAAGTGACGTTTGAGCAGTCCTCCTGTATTGACAATACCCAACAATGAGGACCCTTTCTGCATGAAAGCTGATGCATCAGATTTTGCGACTAGTGGAGTACTCCTCCAGAAACAAGATGGCAAGTGGAAGGTAATCACTTATCGGTCATCGACCTTCTTGGAGGTGGAGTGTAACTATGAGATCTATGACAAGGAGATGCTCGCTATTGTTCAAGCCCTCAAGGAATGGCAACAATACCTCCAGGGAGCCAACAAACCTTTTGAAGTATGGACGGACCATGCAAACCTAACATACTTCCAATCACCACAAAAATTAAATCATCGACAGGCTCATTGGCGACTCAACTTAGCTGAATTCGATTTCACACTAGTCTACAAACCTGGAAGGATGTTGGGTAAGGCCAATCTGTTATCACAATGGGCAGATTACGACAAGGGCAAGTGTGACAATGAGAATGTGACATTTGTCAAGAAGGAGTGGTTGGTCAGAGGAACATTTCAGATGCCCAGAGACATTCTTATCGACAAGGTTAAGGAAGCACAGGGACAGGAAGACAGAGAGGAGCGACCAAAGGTGGTTGAATGGAGAGAAGAGGCATGGAAGATGGGTAGGCAGCTATATGTGCCCACAAGCGTTAGAGAGATCATCATGAAGGAGCACCATAACTTGACCCTGGCAGGACATCCAGGAGCGATGAAGGTGATCCAGTTGATAGCACGAAGGTACTGGTGGCTGAGGATGAGTGCAGATGTACAGGTGTATGTGCAGGGGTGTGATCATTGTCAGCGGACGAAGGCTCTAAGGACAACAAGGGCAAAGGTTTTGCACCCTAACAAGGTGCTGGAGGCACCATGGCAAATTGTCACAGTCGACCTGATTAGAGAGTTGCCAGAGTCGAATGGGTTTAATGCAATTTGCATTGTAGTTGATCACTTTAGCAAACAAATCCATGTGATTCCGATGACGACAAAGTTAACAGCTGAAGGCATGGCAAGGATCTACAGGGATCACATCTTCCGATTACATGGACTATCTCGAAAGATCATTCACAACTGAGGAGTGCAATTTGATGTAAAGATGATGAAAGAGTTATACAAACTCCTTCATATTGAAGGCAACCCATCGACAGCGTATCACCCACAAACTGATGGACAGATGAAAAGAGTTAACTAAGAACTCGAGCAATACCTTTGGCTGTACGTCAACTATTGGCAGTCAGACTAGGCGGACTGGCTAGCTCTTGCAGAGTTTGCATACAACAACTGTGAACACTTGGCAACAAAGTTATCCCCCTTCTTTGTCAATACGGGAATACACCCCTTAGACTTTATGGGGATTGAGACAGCATCGTCAAATCTGTCAGCAGAAGAATTTGCCAAGCATGTCAAAGACATACATAAACTCGCCCAGAGTAACTTAACCAAAGCGAACGAAGACATGAAGCGCTTCTACAACTGTCATACTGGAAAGTCCATTAGTTACGAGGCAGGGCAGAAAGTCTTCTTGGACGGACAGAACATCAAGACAATCCAACCAACGAAGAAGATGGATGACAAGTGGTTTAGTCCTTTCAAGGTAGTGGAAAAGGTTGGTGCAAGTGCATACAGACTCAAGTTATTGAAGACGTGGAAAAAGGTTCATCCAGTCTTCAATGAGATCTTGCTCAAACTGGCCATCCAACTGTCCTTCGAGTCACAAAAGAAGCCACCTCCACTGCCACCAATGATCATTGACAAACAGAAAGAGTATGAGGTTGAAGAGATACTCAACTCGCATCTACATTGAGGCAGGCTCCAATTCTTGGTCAAGTGGGTTGGATATGAGGAAGCGACATGGCAGCTGGAGGCTGACGTCAAGGATAATGCGCAGGAATCGATTTAAGAATTCTATCGCAAATATCCTGGAGCTCTGAGGAAGTTAACGATACCTCGACAAAGTCTGTGAGCGCTGTACAAATTCATGATGTCAGAAGGTCTATGTGGTTAGTTGGGACGCCCAACCTTGAGGGGGGGGGGGTGTGATATAAGGACTCGAACATTTTCCTTTTATTTTCTTATGTCATCTTCTATTTTAATTTTCCTTTTTCTTTTCTTTTATTTTCTTATTAATGATTACTCATCTATTTACCGGAACCTTCTGTCAGTTTCCACAATGCTCACTAATCACTCCACTCCTTTGACATGTGACTTCTTATTAGAGTAGACCTTTCATGCACTCGAAGTCTATATAAGTAGATAGTTTGACTCTTTCATTTCCTTGTCTTTCTATTCTACTTACCTTCACTTCGACATAGGTATCTACTCTTGTATTAATAGTTTATTGTATTCTACTTACCTTCACTTTGACATAGTGTTTGATGGTCTGGACTTAAGCCCTGTCTTAGCTGTCTTGACCTGAGCAACGTTTTCAAGTTTAACTCGATTATGCTTATTTGTTGTTGTGTAAGCTTACCTCGACTCAGCCTCTGAGCTGTCTGCCTAACATTAAGGCCCTCAGGGTGAGCATGGTGCATAACATTCAGATGCATTTTTTGCTAATGCTGCCTTACTCCTAGTACAAGGGAAGCCATCAGGCTGTCACTGTCTGCAGGGACCTTGATAATATTTGCTCTGCTATCACACACGGATTCATGCAGCTTATGCCTGATCGCTTCATGTGTAACAGACTTCTCGATTGTAATGATCCACTTTACTATTTAGTGATATAGTGGAAGTTTACTGACAGTCTTTTTGAAGAGTGGAAGTCATTTTACCAGTCTGAACTGGGTGGCATGAGTCAGATAGATTACGCCCTCAAGTGTATGCCCCACCCTGCAGATCAGAAATATATAGATTTTATTGGCTATACAATCCTAGACCAGCTCAGACCCATGATAGCTTGTGATGAGGGACGTCGTATGCTGCATAAAAGTGGGGAATATATACTTGTGAGACAATTGAAGTTCTTCATGCCAGTATTTATATGGGCCTACATGGAGGCAAAGAAGACTATGATCCAAGATAGCAAGTAGGTGTGATACCATGAGGAGCAAGACAACTACTATCAACATTGGTTCGAAGCCCTGCAGAACCCCAAAATGACTTTTGCCCAGGTGCTCAATCACTTCAAAAATGTGACTGTGCCCAAGGAGCAGAGGGATGAAGGTGGCATTCAAGACAAACTTGTTCTTGGAACGGTGCTACAGTTATGACAGAGCTCTTCTTAGTATGTATGGTTAGACAATTTGAAATCTTCATAGGAGAAGCAGTTGGGAGATGGAGGACAAGCACAAAAGTGAAAGGCAGATGATGATGGTGATGCATATAGAGGTCCATGACCTTGAATCAACCTCAACATGTTTATCTCAATCCATAGTTATACTGCCGAAGGGCTCAAGAGAGCTCATTTGATTTATCTGGATGCAGGCCCACCCTCTCAAAATACTGGTAAGCCCTCCACCCCCCTTTCTCATGAGCAGATTCTAACCTCCAGTAATAAACATTCCACCTATCACGCTTCTTCAAAAAAGCTGGAGGAAAATTTGGAGGCAAAGAAAGTTACTATCAAGAGACTCGACAAATCCAAGAAAGAATTCAAAATGTACTGAAAGTGTCTTCATATACTCCTTTCCAACACCAAATTTCATCTTGCAGCAACCGACCCATTAGCATTGAGAAGTGAGTTAAACCATCTAGTACATGCCAGGTGCCCATATGATAAGGATTACGAGGAGAGCTTACAAGACATCGTGCAGTTGTTTAAGATGGCTCAGCAGGGCCTCATTGTAAGGACTTGAACATTTTCCTTTTAATTTTTCTTATGTCATCTTCTATTTTAATTTTCTTTTCCTTTTCTTTTATTTTCTTACTAATGATTACTCATTCATTTATCAGAACCTTCCATCATTTTCCACAATGCTCACTAATCACTCCACTCCTTTGTCATGTGACTCCCTAATAGAGTAGACCTTTCCTATGAAGCGCTATGTATATAAGTAGCTAGTTGACTTCCTAATCTCCCATCTTACTATTCTACTTACCATCACGACAACTTAGTGTTTGATAGTCTGGTCTTAAGTCTCATCTTAGCTGTTTTGATCTGAATGACATATTCAAGATTATCTTATTTACACTTATTTGTTATTATATTGGCCGGTCTCGATTCAGCCTCTGAGCCGTCCGCCTAATACTCATTGCTGATACTTCGCTGTTGAAGGGATTCTCTAACTTACTGGAAGATGAAAAAGAAACCCAACATACCGAGGAACTCCAAGAGGCATATATGCTTCTTATAAAGGACAATTACTTAGATAAGGACAGCATGTCACTGGAGAAAGCAATTGATTTGTTCATCAAAGCAGAGTTGGAGGTTGGAAAAGGAATGACATATATGGATAGTGCTATTCTGTTAAAATGGTTGGATTCAGTTAAGCCTGTTCAGATGAATCAGGAGCCAGAAATGATGGGTTCAAAGGCGAAGGTGGCATGAGTTGGGCCAGGGTCCATCCAGCCTTGCTTTATAGTCAGAGGCTGAAAGTACTATGGACTATGGACTGGACAATTGCTTGCCCTCCATGGGCGGAATTATTGTAAGGACTCGAACATTTTCCTTTTCTTTTCTTATGTCATCACTCATTTTAATATTCTTTTTCCTTTTCTTTTATTTTTTCTTATGCGCTTATTCATCCAATTGCCGGAACATTCCACAACGTTCTATCACGCTCACTAATCATCTCATTCCTTGTCATGTGACTTCCTAATAGAGTAGACCTTTCCCGCGCTCAAAGTCTATATAAGTAGATAGTTTGACTCTTTCGTTCCTTGTCTTTCTATTCTACTTACCTTCACTGCGACATAAGTATCTACTCTTGTATTATTAGTTTGCTGAAATCTACTTACCTTCACTGCAACATAGCGTGCGTATAGCCCGGCAACTCGCGTTTAGCCAGTTGTTTGTTGTTTGTGTTGGCCGCCTCGAGATCGACGCCCGTTAGTCTCACCGCCTAACATAATAGAAAGACCTACTCTCAAACCCGTGGTTTAACCACTCGTTTGTCGCTACTCCACGCAGGAGACACATCGACGGTCAACGACCGCGCCCATCCCGGATTTATCCGAGCAACCCCTATCTTGCCCGTCAAGGTCCGACTGACTTTGACGTGTCCCGATAGTTCCCGAAAACAATCAATCAACCCTCCAATCGTGGCGCTCCGAATCACTCTTCTGTGGAACTCGCATCAGACGTTCTCGTGGGTGACTCATAGAGTCCAATCATCATCAAGCATCTCGTTCATCATCTACCTCGGTGCCTTCCGACTAGTCATCAATTTCAAAGACGAGCCGGTCATCCGAAGTCGGTCCCGTCCGAACACCGTACTGATCCCCATTCCACCCCCGGCCTATCAAGGTGGATCTAACTGACGACCAGCGGGCGGCTCTCCCGACAAACTGTAGGTGGAGCGCGTCACGAGGACATCACATTGTCAAGTCAGGTGATCAAATCTTTACTGCCTGGTGGGACGAGAACGCGAAGAAGTGGTACTCTGACAGAGAAGGAAAGTCGCTTTATTGGCGAGCGAAGCGAGAGGGAGACATAGACGATCCTGCACCCCCTACCCCCACGCGATCAACGGCTCCTTTACCAGGGCCATCAACATCGACAGGCCAGACGTCAGCTCCACCTATAGCACCTTCGTTGTCTTTCACTGAACCACGAGAACCTGCTCCGCTCGTGCCAACAGACGAAGAAGAGGAGGACGAAGAAGAAGAGCAAGAGATGTCGTTGTCGAAAGAGTCAATAACGGACCTTGCTACGGCGATCGCGCTAGCGCTCCAGGCAGCAGGAGAAGGCACAGGCCAAGGATCAAAGTCAAACAAGGTTCATATCGCCAAGCCCCGAGATTTCGATGGCGAGCACGGATATGTCGACTTCAAACGAGAGCTGCGCCTGTATGTCTATGCATCGGAGTCGGAGTTTAGGACAAGCAAAGCAAAGATCATGTTCGCTCTGTCGTATATGAAGAGCGGTGCTGCGGCGAGCTGGGCGGAAAGCTACACGAGTGGTGCAATTGACGAACATGGTAGGATAGCATTCAAGGACACTTGGGACGCTTTCCTAAAGAAGCTCGATACCTCGTTCGATGACCCGGCCCGGTCTCAAAAAGCATTTGAACGACTCGACGCGATGTATCAGGGCGATCTCAATGCAGATGAATTCTTCAACAAGTTTGACATTTGCCGAGTGGATGCTGGACTGGCCACGGAGGCTCACGACGAATGGCTGATGAGTCGCCTCAAGAGGGCTCTGAACCCGAAGGTGGTCGAAGGTATCATGCGTTTACCCAATGAGCCAACGACGTACGAAGAATTCAAGAAGGCGGCGGTCAAGGTTGACAGGGTTGAGCGCCAGATCAGAGATCTGATGGCTGAACGCCGGAGGAAGACGATCAGCTCGACGATGATGAAACCAGCGCCACAACCATTGAAACGTCCGGCACCACCTCAACAAGCAGCTCGCCCCTTTGCTCCACCCGTCCAAGATCGTTGTGATGCCACTGGAGTAACATATGGAGGCTTAGGCCAGCCGATGGACGTGATGATGAACCAGGCGCGCCGTACACGCGCTTGCTATAAGTGTGGTCAGGTAGGCCACTACATCCGGGAATGCCCTCGAGGCCGTGAAGCAATACGTGCAATCATTGCGGCCTTCATTCCAGCAGACAGAAAGGCGCTCTTCGAGGAACTCGGCCAAGCCAAGGAATCCTCCTTCGAAGAGGTCGACGACGTCGATGTATGAGCGGTACCCGCTGATTTGGAAGAACTCGTAGAAGGCGAGGGTTTTCCGGAAGACCAGACGTAGACGTCGGAACGACTGGTCGATCGCCTAAAGGATTCTTTTCGTCGGACTCGTTAAAATATAATCGTCCTGTTGTACAATACCAAGATGCGAATATCAGTGACGTTTTCACCCTTCGAAAACTCCTTACCGACGTAATACCTGATGAACCTGAAGCGGACGACGATGACTTCGACGTCTACACAGATTTGTTGGTTAGAAAAGTGAATGCGCAAGCAGGCAATTCGAACGCGCTTAGTGTGGAAGAGCGGAATCAAACCGCTATAAAAAATGAGGTTGAGGCGGAAGCGCCTTACCGCGAGAACGTTGTTGCTCAGGCGAACGATACTGAAGCAGTATGGGATGTGGTTGGCAGACGCGCGGCTGAGGTATGGCGCGAGGGCATAGTGAACGCAGATCAATTCATCCGGAGGGCGGGAGGAAAGGAGTTGGACGCTTTCGTTAGCATCGTACATCCAAAGATAGCGGGCAATGATGAAGTAGATTTGTCAAACCCGCTACTCGAAGAGGAAAACTTCATCGATGCTCATGCGCTAATTGACTCGGGATGCACGGGTTCATGTATCGATGAGGGCTTTGTCAAACGATACGGTTTCCCCACCCAAAGGTACATTCGGCCTAGACCAGTCTTCAATGCTGACGGAACAAGCAATGAGGCGGGATTGATCAAGGAATATGTAGTCGTACGAATGTTCTTTGGGAAACACGAAGAGGAGATACGACTGGCGGTGACATCCTTAGCATCGAGCAACATCTTCCTCGGACATGACTGGTTGACAAAGCACAATCCTGAGATCGACTGGAGGTCAGGAACAGTCAAGTTCACGCGTTGCCCTGACGAATGTGAGTCGTCACTACCGAGTGAGGAGATAGACGAAGAATTTGTGAGGAATGTGCAGATGAAGGAAGCGGCGAAGTGGCCACCTTATCTGGAAGAATACACAGACGTCTTTAGTGAAGAATCGTTTGAACGCCTACCAAACCATCGAACGTGGGACCATGCTATCGACTTGAAGCCAGATTTTAAGCCTAGCGATTGCAAGGTTTACCCATTGTCGCCGAAAGAACAAGAGGCAATGAAGGAGTTCATCGAAGAGAACCTAGCATCAGGGCGCATCCGACAGTCGAAATCCCCGATGGCATCTCCGTTCTTCTTTATTAAGAAGGAAGATGGGAGCCTACGAGCAATCCAAGACTATCGAAAGCTTAACGAAGGAATGGTTAAGAACAAATACCCGTTGCCATTGATAAATGAGCTCATCGATAAGGTCAAGGATGCGAAATACATCACGAAGCTCGACGTTCGCTGGGGATATTACAACATTCGGATTCGCGAGGGCGATGAGTGGAAGGCGGCGTTTAGGACGAATTTAGGCTTATTCGAACCAACGGTCATGTTTTTCGGATTATGCAATGCGCCGGCGACATTCCAAGGTTTCATGAACGATATCTTTCGAGAAATGATCCATGAGGGTATCGTCATCATTTACCTCGACGACATCCTCATTTTCTCGAACGATTTGGAAGAACATCGCCAACGCACCAAACGAGTCTTTGAGATCCTGCGTAAAAATGGACTTTTCCTGAAGCCACAGAAATGTGAGTTCGAGGTTGATACAGTTAAATATCTCGGACACATCATCGGTAATGGCGAGGTTCGAATGGACCCGAAAAAGACAACAGCGGTTCAGGAGTGGCCAATCCCGCGAAACGTTCACGAACTGCAACAATTCCTGGGACTAGGGAATTGGTTGTGACGATTCGTAAAGGACTATAGCTCTGTCGTTAAACCCCTGACGACGCTGACGGGTAAGGTGGAATGGAAGTGGGGAGAGGAGGAACAACGAGCTTTCGAAGAGTTGAAGGGTCGGTTGAGTAGTCCCCCGGTTCTAGCCATCCCGAACGAGGAGGGTCCTTTCCGGGTCGAAGCAGATGCGTCGGACTTTGCGTCTGGAGGAGTACTCCTTCAGAAACAAGACGACAAGTGGAAAGTGATAGCCTATCGATCTTCGACCTTCTTAGAGGCTGAATGGAATTACGAGATCTATGACAAAGAGATGCTCGCAATCGTACAAGCCCTCAAGGAATGGCGACAGTACCTTCAAGGAGCCAAGAAACCCTTTGAAGTGTGGACTGATCACGCGAACCTGACATACTTCCGATCTCCTCAGAAGCTGAATCGTCGACAAGCTCGTTGGCGGCTCGATTTAGCCGAGTTTGACTTCACGCTGGTGCACAAGCCAGGGAAGACGCTAGGCAAGGCAGACATATTGTCGCGACGAGCAGACTACAACAAGGGCGAACGGGATAATGAAGGCGTCACGTTCATTAGAGATGAATGGCTGGTCAGAGGAACGGTGGAGACGTCAAGGGATGTGCTGATTGAAAAGATTCGAAAGGCACAAGCAGAGGTGAACGAGGAAGAGAGACCGACGAACTTAGTGCTCGTAGATGGGTTGTGGAAAAAGGAGGTGACGGTTAAGCTCTCGATGACGAAGACGAAGAAGTTTCAAAACATTTTCATACCGACGAGTGTGAGGGAGGAAGTGATGAGGGAGTGTCACGACTCGACATTGGCAGGCCACCCAGGAGCGAACAAAACCGTTGCGCTAGCGAACAGGAGTTTCTGGTGGCCTAACATGTACGTCGACGTCAGAAAATATGTGCGAGGATGCGATTGTTGTCAGCGAACGAAGGCCCTCAGAATGACAAGGGCAAAGGTTTTGCACCCTAACGAGGTACCGGAGGCGCCCTGGCAAGTTGTCACGGTCGACCTGATCGGAGAGTTGCCGGAGTCAAATGGATTCAATGCGATTTGTGTGGTAGTCGATCGCTTTAGCAAACAAATCCATGCGATACCAACGACGACAAAATTGACGGCAGAAGGAATGGCCAGAATTTATAGGGACCATGTCTTCCGGTTGCACGGCTTACCTCGAAAGATCATCCACGACCGAGGAGTACAGTTCGATGCGAAGATGATGAGGGAGTTGTACAAACTCCTTCACATCGAAGGCAATCCGTCAACGGCGTACCACCCTCAAACGGACGGACAGACAGAACGAGTTAATCAAGAACTCGAACAGTACCTTCGACTATACGTCAATCATCGACAATCAGACTGGGCAGACTGGCTAGCTCTCGCAGAGTTTGCGCACAACAATCGTGAACATTCGGCGACCAAACTATCACCCTTCTTCGTCAACACGGGACAACACCCTTCAGGCTTCACGGGCATTGGAACGACTTCGTCCAATCTATCGGCAGAAGAGTTTGCCAAACATGTCAAGGGAATACACGAACTCGCTCAGGCCAATCTGACCCAGGCCAATGAAGACATGAAGCGCTTTTACGATCGTCACGCCGGGAAATCGATAGTCTATGAGATGGGACAAAAGGTCTTCTTAGATGGTCGAAACATAAAGACGATCCGACCAACGAAGAAGATGGATGACAAATGGTTTGGCCCATTCGAGGTTATGGAAAGGGTGGGCGCGAGCGCATATAAGCTAAAGATCCCGAAGACATGGAAACACGTTCACCCCGTCTTTAACGAGATCCTGCTCAAACCGGCCATTCAACCGTCTTTCGAATCACAAAAGAAGCCGCCTCCACCCCCACCAGTGATCATTGACGAACAAGAAGAGTACGAGGTTGAAGAAATACTCGACTCACGTCTACATCGAGGAAGGCTCCAGTTCTTGGTCAAGTGGGTTGGATATGAGGAAGCGACATGGCAGCCGGAATCCAACGTCAAGGATAATGCACAGGAATCAATTCAAGAATTCTATCGCAAACATCCTGGAGCTCCACGAAAGTTAACAATACCTCGACAAAGCATGCGAGCACTGTATAGGTTCACGTCGCCAGAAGGATTATGTGGTTGGTCGGGACGCCCAACCTTGAGAGGGGGTGATGTAAGGACTCGAACATTTTCCTTTTCTTTTCTTATGTCATCACTCATTTTAATATTCTTTTTCCTTTTCTTTTATTTTTTCTTATGCGCTTATTCATCCAATTGCCGGAACATTCCACAACGTTCTATCATGCTCACTAATCATCTCATTCCTTGTCATGTGACTTCCTAATAGAGTAGACCTTTCCCACGCTCAAAGTCTATATAAGTAGATAGTTTGACTCTTTCGTTCCTTGTCTTTCTATTCTACTTACCTTCACTGCGACATAGGTATCTACTCTTGTATTATTAGTTTGCTGAAATCTACTTACCTTCACTGCGACATAGCGTGCGTATAGCCCGGCAACTCGCGTTTAGCCAGTTGTTTGTTGTTTGTGTTGGCCGCCTCGAGATCGACGCCCGTTAGTCTCGCCGCCTAACAATTATGCCCTCTTCACCTCTTCTTTGTTTTGTTTGGAGGCTGTTATTTGAAAGGATCTTCTCCCATATTTATATTTAACTCAGTCTTCTTATGCAGGTATGTTGACCCCATTTGTGGCTATTTGTATATAAAGAGCTTGCTGTGTTAGGTCACTACATAATAGCTCCATTTTCCTTACCTTGTAATACATGTACAGTAGGAGTCACTGTGTCATGCTCCTCTCGTCTCCTATCATAAGTATTCTGTTCTTCTATATGAAATCTGCCTCTGTATTTTTCCTGTATGTTAGCACATGTATAGATCAGATTGTATTCTTTGGTAGTGATGATGCATAGTAGTGATGGTTCAAGTTCTGCCTGCTTTCATTTGATCAAGAGTTTGCTGTAAGTCAAAATTGTTTTTTTGTAGATAGTGGGCTTGTCTGTGTGAGCTGTGTACTGAGTGATAATGAACAGAACAAATTATAACTAACTGATCTGTTGCTGAGGCTTCTTGGTCTGCTCTGGCTCAAGATACAAAGATGAATTTAAAGACATTGATGGACTTGATTTCAAAGGCTGCTGTATATTCTCTTCAGTGTCGATTGGATGGGATAGGTAGTGAAGGGTGGGTACTGACCTGTTGGTAATTGAAACTTGCACAGACTCTAATATTCCCATCAAAAAATGATTGTAGCAGAAATGGTCAGGTTTTTCTGTCGAAGTACATGAGTTATGATGGGTAAAAGGGTAAGAGGGAGAGAAATCTGTATGTAGGCATGCTGGAGGACTGCCTTTCTCTATGAAGGACACCTCATTTAGCCACAAAACTCATACATAGATACCACCCATCCTTGCATGAATTTATCTGCTTGAATCATATTTTTATGAGCAGTATGTTGTGAGCTACGATTTTTTCACTGTCTGAGGGAGGGGGTTGAGGTACTGACTTGATGAGGTTGTCTTTCTTGTATTGCCACTTACACACCACATTGTTTGGAAAATTTTACACCTGTAGAAGTGCATTTTCGAGTGCTTTTTTTACGTTATAATAGTATGTCTTAATATGCAATATTGAGTGAGCAATTGGCCGTTTTGTTCATTTTTGCTTTTTGAGGGCATGACACTAGTGAAAAATCATGTGATTTTGGCTTTTCTCATTACTTTTGCAAACAGCTGTAAGTCCTTCTCCTTGTTTTCTGGTCTGTCCGTGCGTCCCCAGTAAGCCTATAAATCACGTGCCGAAGATCAGATCTATCTCAGGGTGGATCTCGGCGATTTCCCTTTGACCAGTAAGCTATATAGCTAGTTCTTTCGTTCTAGCTCGGCAGTACGAGTTTCAAACTGTGACAGTCCGTTCACCAACAACCCTGATATGTCGAACATCGATATCTATTGGGAGGCGCTTGCCGGCACCCATTTTCCTCCCAAGCCAAGCTTTAATGACGAAACCTGTCAACACCCAGTGGTCTGAGCATTCCGTCTACTTGGAGATTGGATTTGATCTGATTTATGCTTTCGTAGGCAAACCCAGACATAATTGGTCTTGGCGTGCGCATATCGTTCTACGCACAAACACTAATTTGTGGTCAGTCAAAAATCAAGCGCGGTTTCATGTACTAATGGCGAAATGATGTGGGCAGCCCTGCATACTCAGCAGAGATCAAGCGTACACGTCTCTGGACGCTCGTTTTGTCCACGATTGTGTACACTGGGATAGCTCTTCTCCTAGGATTCAAAGTCCATCCACAATTGAGCCTTAATGACGCTGTCGTCATTATGTACCTTTTATCGTTGTCCTGGACAACTGTATATCTTACAACACCAAGGTTTTGGCATCTCAGGAGGCGAATGCTGCTCTTTGAGACCGTCTTTTTCGGCCACACTATTCTCCTTTGCGGATGTGAACTGGCGATACTTGCGCATGCAAGATCCTTTGGTTCGCTGCCGGCCTGTAACTCGAGTGCAATTATGGTTCTCTTCAAGGAATTCCGGGTAGTACATACCGGGCAGGTAGTCGGGATCATTCTCCTCACCGTGCAATTGGTACTTTTTCTCTTGATTACGTTTTATGACTATGGAATGTTCGAACGCCGAAATGGAATTATCGGGCTCATATCTCGCATGTTCAAGCGAGAGAGAGGAGAAGGAGAAGGCATTGAGATGGTAACCCGTGATATGACTCAGTTTGCTGATAGGCCTGTCGTAATCCGACGAGGAAGTCGCCACGCTCCGGAGACTGAGTCACAAGCCGCAAGACCAGAACAAGTCGCGAATATTGTCACTATGATCGTCGTTTGGTTGGTTCTAGTCATAAATACCGAGTTCACCATCCTCAAAAACCATTTCACGAATATGGGACAGTTCGCTTGGGGAGTAGGGCAGATCTTGGCCATGGCTCTTCTCATTGTCCCAGTATACAATCTAACAAAAACCCTTGCAGAAAGGTACCGGATCAGCCATTCGCATCCTTCTCTGGTCGGGGTAATGCCTGGCTCGTTGCGTCCTGACTTGAACGGAACAGATGATCGGCAAGAGCAGCACTTGGGGGCTGACCAACAGGAGCAAGGCTTTGGGGATGATCGACTGGAGCAACAATTGCCTGGAGGTGGTCGACAGGAGCCACAATCTCCTGGGAGATGATCAAGCAAATTCTCCGTCATCGGCTTCCCACGAAGGGTAGCGCTAGACCCATGTCAGCCCTGTACTACAGAGCCTGTCGAACCCGTCGAATCACCTCATCTAACACCGCTTCCTGGATTGCAAATACTAGATGGACAATCACCACGCACTTGCGGTACGGTTGAGGCTCTTGATCAAGGTACGACGGAAGTTACAGCCTATGGCCGGTCAGAGGAGATTGCTGCACATCACAAAATGCAGGAGCCCTGCTTATTAGCAACGGACGACCAAACCGAAAGTAAACGGTTTAACTGGCCACGCAAAGCAGCTCAGGACGTGATTCGAGATTCCGCATCGGACGAGAACGTGACAGACAGATTTCCTGGACGGGCGTCGAATCGTCTGCCCACTGAGCCTTGTCGCTCTGGTCCTTCCCGATGTACACCCGACTCGTCATTACTTGTTCCTTTCGAGGAGAGGGCTCCAAATGTGGCAGGCGACGGTGTGGAAGAGGACCAAATGAAGTCGGAAGAACAGGTTCCCCGGCGTGACAACGAAGGGGACGCACGGTCTATTCGGGATACACAGGATGAAGATACGAGGGATGATCCGCCCAGACCAATCATTGATCCTTCGAATACACCGGCCAATCAAACACATTGCCCCCCGAGACTAATCGAACCAACTGATTGGCTGCCGCGCGAACTGGAGGAACACCAAGCTCCAATTAGTCAAGAGACATTGGCCCACTCGGAGGTGAATGAAACGGTGCAGCAAATAAGACTGATGCCTTCTTCACCCTGTTCCGATACATGTTCGCCAAGGTCGTCCACGACTACCTTCTTCACTGCACCTGAAGAATGATAAGTATGTCCACGGACCTAACCGCTTGAAGTAAAAATATCAGAGGAGACTGAAGACACCGATACTGAGTAGGAGAGCACACTGCTTGGAATGCGACGGGCCGTTCTTTATAACTAAGGATCGGCTGAAATATAATTTTGATGGGAGTACAAAAGCGAGGAAGACCAGACGGCGGTCCCGGTACTCAGGTTTCCGTACCGGTCGTTGACCAGCCAGTTGGAGGATCCGGAATCACTTGCGCGGCCCGGGGTAGAAGACGTTGTGGACGCCTGCGGGAGCGTGCCCAAACGAGCCGATCGTCTGGGTGATACCATGGATGGCTTGGTGTGGAGAACAACCAAAAGCCACGACGGTCAACCATTTTTGACGATGGTCTCCGGCGCGATTCCTCTGATTATTACGAAGAAAGTCAGACACGTAGCAGGCTAAGGTGGCATCGAGACGAAACTACAGCTTAAGCTGTTTGTTTGAAACATTGATATTGGCAGCAATGGTAGCGTCATTACATAATTTGAAAATCTGAGAGTGGATCGGGTTAGGGTTTATGAATGCACGTGTCTCAAGTTTCGTGCTTCTCTCGACGACGGAAAAGAAGCTCGTCAACGTACTGAACCACTGGATATCTGGATACCATTCTCTATCAGTTCTGGACTGTACATTTCTCCAAAGACATAAAGCTCGCCGTATTTGAAACGAAACAACATAGATGTATTTGCTATTAGAATCAGAGTGTCGGTCGCCAGAGGTATGAGCACATCCACTTCCACCCCGGATAAATGATTTTGGTCTGATCTATGCTTCCCCAGGCAAATCGCGACATCGTTGGTCTCGGTGTGCGCATCTCGTTCTACACGCAAACGTTCATCTACGGTCAGTAAAGAAACAAGTGCGATTTTAAACATTTTATGACTGTGTCCTGGGCAGCTCTTTTAGTGATGTTCGGGCCGACGTTCGAAAACATCATCTCAGCACTCTGGACTTGCCTGCTGTACGGCATCTCTTATGCCCTAATTGCGCTTATCCTGGGCTTCAAGGGCCATCCGGAACTGACGTTGAATGACGCGGTTGTAATCATGTACCTTCTGTCACTGTCCTGGACAACTGCCTACCTTGCAACCCCGTGGTTTTGGCATCTCGGGAGGCGAATGCCTCTTTTTGAGATCGTCTTCTTCGGCCACACTATTCTCCTCTTATTATGTCGCCTAGCAATACTCATTTCCGCGAAATCCTTTGGTTCACTGCCGGAGTGCAACTCGAGTGCAGTAATGGTCCTCTTCAAGGAATTCCACGTATTACGTACGGGTCAGGTAGTCGGGATCATCCTTCTCATCATGCAGCTGGTGGCATTTCTCTCGATCACGTTGTATGACTATGGAATCTGCGAGCGCCGGAATCGAATTTTTGGGTCCGCATCTCAGATGTTTAGGCGAGCGAGGAGGAGAGAGGATGGTAATATGGGAATGCGTGATACAGCTCAGCAGAGACTCGCAGACAGGCCTCTCGTAATCCGACAAAGAGGCAGGAACGCTCCGCACGCTGGAGGGCAAGCCAGTAGATCCGAGTGGATCGCGAATATTTCCGCTGTAGTCATCGTTTGGTCGATTCTCGTCATGAATACTGAGCTAACTATTACACGGAACTATTCCGTGGGTATGCGACAGTTCGTTTGGGGCCCAGGACAGATCTCGGCGATGGCCCTTCTGGTTGTTCCTGTAACTAGTCTTGCTAAAGTCATTGCCGTGAGATACCGAGTCGACTGGTTGCGCTATCTTCTGGTGGTAGAGGAAATACCTCATCCATTGCGTCCTCACGCGAATGGCATGGATGATCGCCAGGAGCAGGGCTTGGTGTCCCATACTACGGAGCAAGAATCATTTGAAGGCGACGAAGCAAATATTCAGTCATCAGCTTTTCACTCGGACGCAATGACTGGCCAACAGGCGGAGCGTGATGGAACAGAGGTGCTTGAGAGAATGGAAGTAACACTTCCTTTATCGTCTTCCGACACGAATGGAATGATACGCGAACCTGCATGTCAACACTCTACGAAAGAGCCTGTCAAAGCAGTTGGATTACATCATCTGACAGCGCCTTCTGGATCGCAGAGACTCCATGAACAGGAGATGCAACAACCGTCGTATTCTTAGGCTGTGTTCGGTACTAGCCGCAGTCTCTTAGTCACGAACCTGCAAAAAAAGATGGTTTTGGCCAAGTCGTAGCTCTTGGCTGTCACTTTCCTGCCATCTTTACCTGCATGACTGCCTGTTACCAGGGCCAAGAGCCGCGTGGACTCCAAGGCCGCGACTAGCACCGAACGCAGCCTTAGGTTACGGCTGAGACATGATCAACGTGGAAATTCCAACCCGTGGCTAGTAGGAAGAAGTTGCTGCACATCATATGCGGAATCCCTCTTTGGCACCAGATTACCGAACTGAAAGCAAGGGGTTGCACTCGTCACGCAGAGGATCTCGGAATAAGTTACAAGAGTCCTCGAGATCAGCTAAAAGCAGAAAAGGGAAATGGCAGACGAATTCTGTGGACAGGAATGGCTCGCCATACTGTCGAGATGTGTGTAACTGCCGCTGCAGCTGCCATCCTAGATGCACCTGCCTCGTCATTACTTGCTGCCCTACCTGCGAGCGGGGGCGAATACGGCAGGCGATAGTGTGGAAGAGGAGCCGAAAGGACCGGCTGGACCGGCTTTCTTATGGAATTATCTACAAATAGTACGTCCAGACCTGCTGGATGGGTCTTGCAACGAATTCGCTGGCTGGAGTTCGGAGGGGGCTGAGTTCAGGACACGTGACATATACCCGCGAACTATATATACATGTATAGATAGAATGGATTAGCCTGAATGGGAGTGTCGGCGACAAAGTTGGAAAGTTTAGGTCACGTGGTAAGCGCCAAACCTCAGGATGGAACCACGGTTGCTTTTGGGTCTCAGTCTCGCCGAACATGTGGACGGCATGATTGACGGCTTTCCTTCCCCTGAGCGCCGAACGGGGATGATGGAAGCACGGAACCATGGAAAATGCTTCTTGGACGTTGAACACCGATCGTGAATGTGAGTGAAGGTGGAAAGAACTAGGTCACGTGACTGACGCCAAGTCTCTCGGGACCGGGAGTTAGATGGGCTCGAATGTTTACATCTAACTGGTCGATCGACGTGATATATGTTGCTCGGCAAGTGACCATATATGTTCTGATCGACGTTGCGAGCTGAACGAGGTTTTCTAATAGACTTCATTCATTTCTACGTTGAGCTTGCTTGATCTACTGCACCCTACTATCGTTCTTTGCATCCTCATTATACCGTCAATCATCCTAAATTTGCTTCACATTTCCGGACCGACAACTCCAAGGTGAGATACATGCATCTTTTCGATAGCTGCACCTGACACGAGACTTAGTACTGCTTAGCATTATCCAGTCCGTACACGAGTCCTTTGCATTTTTCTACGTCTCTACGTCGTATTGACAACTACTCGCGCCTGTTATCTCTCAGATGGATGACGAAGCCAGCTTCTACGGCTACGGCCGTTTCTGCAGCATGTTCTTTGAAGCCATTGGCCATACAATGGCCTGGTTTTTTCATATCTTCGACAGATCTTCTGCTCGGCGTCAAGAAAGCACGGAGATGGTATGAAGGGATGCTTTAAAGGTGATATTTTTTCCTGGATTTGCCGTCCGATTCTGACACAAAAGCTTTCAGGCGATGTGATTCTGTATACGGACATGCTATAGACATGACAATTGCTTAGTATCAAATATTACTGAAGACCTAGCTTGTATCGATTTTCTGTGCTTTTAACCACCTTTCCTTATTGCTGCACGTGACTCCAGAGATTAATCTTGCCTATTCTTATCTCGAATAGAAGTACTACATAGTCCTAAATCCTTCTACCACATTTGATGCGCCTTGATTTATGCAATAGCAATGCACAACTACCAATTCTCGATCGAAATGTTCCGTTTTTGGAAGGTGATCGGCGCGTGCTTCAACCTACTCACACACGCGCTTCTGCTATGCATTACACCTGGGGCAAAACCCTTTTTCCGAGCCTCAAAAACTTGATCCGGAACTGGAATCCAGCCAATCAGAGGCGAGCTTTCCAATTCTGTTTCCTATTTAAGCGGCTCAGAAACAGAATTCTGCCCGCTGTGTTAATGTCTGTTGGCTTTTAATATTCTGAAGAATCAATGGGGAATTTTAGGAATTTCGTGGCCTTTTCTTCTTATGATTTGCGTTGAAGAATAAGGCAGAATAAATTTATGATAAGGATAAGCAAAACGTTACTGGCGTACATCTAAGAGTGCCGTTCTTCCTCAAGAGACTCGTCGAGATTATCAATCTATGGGCCTTTGTCGTGTATTCCCCTTTCCGGAGAGTTCTACTTGAAGTCAACAATGTCCTTCTCCTTGCGTAGGTAGGACAGCACACACCGCATCTCCGTCATAGGGCCACCCGACGCCGACACGTTCGCTTTGAATCCGCTGCTTGACGTACGCGAGAGGCCTGTGAGCTGACGGACTCCGGGCGCTGGTGAGGTGGGCCATTATGTGCCGCGAGGTCCTTGCAACATGACTCTTGCTCAAGGAAGGTACGAGGAGGAGCGTAGAACGACAGTGCTTACCGAGCTCTGAGATCCACGATCTCCTTGTAGAAGACTTCTCGCTGCTGGTTCCAATTATTTTCCGATGCAGTCGACTTGGCCTGAGCAGTCGCAGCCTGGATCATCTTCTCATGTAACGAGACCCACACCTTTCTGAGCTCCTTGAGACAGTCCACGACCTTGAGCGACCCGGTATGAGCGACGGTTTTGCGAGAATACTCCTCTTCGGCAGTCTTATATAGTGGGTAAGTCCAGCCCTACCCCTGAAATCTTAGGAAGACCTGCCTTGGCCCGTTCCGTCTGTTCCGGCACCTTGTTCTCAGGAGACGCCCGATCACTGAGAGAGCTCCTCTCGGCATTGGCGATACCAACAAATGTCTTCCAGCATCTTCTTGTCCTGAGTGCATGATCACATACTCTTCGAGCGGCCGTTGAAGCTCACCGCTCTTCTCGGCAAGTCGAGCGATATCATCCTGCAGAGAAGACATTTTTCTCCTCAAGCCCCTTCCGTTCACCTTAAAAATAATGAATATACATATATGATGCAGAGGGCAAATGAGCTTCCCGTACCTCAACTTTAGTGATCTGGGCCTCGACCGATACCCTATACCCGTCATGCGCGGCGGGCAGTGCTTGAAAAGCAGTTTCACTGGCTTGACTAATTTCCTGGAATTGCTGCACATGGCGAGATCACCTCCGGCAGACTTGGGTGCAGCTCTGCGTCATGCCGTGGAAGACAGTGATCAGCGAACACTAATAAATACGGTCAAGCTCACCGAGGCTCGGCAAGTTCAGCCTTGAAGTCCTGCTCCGAGCCGTCTTCGTCAGTTGATTGTGATATGGCACCAGTCGTGATAGTGTTCGAGGACGTACCTCGCTCATAAACGGTAATCTTTCTCGATTCATTTGTGCCTACTTGACAAGCTCATCGGCCCGTTCTCGTAAGTGAGTGCGTTCGACTTATATCGGCCTTCATGAGAGGTTATCGGGCCTTCGACGAATACTCCGCGTGCCATGATGGATAGTAACGTAGAAGACATCTTCAGAACGCTGTGATTGTTTCGTGCACCTCGCGGATAACCTATTCTGATCGTCCTCCATTCGTGCCTTGTACTTCTGTTCAGAATTTTCCATTCTTGCCGAAATCTCGCGGACCTAACCCAATAGAGCCATGTTCGTTTACTGTCAACTAATCTGTAAACCTTCATCTGAAGGCAGCGGCGCGTCCTGTAATCGATCCAGTTCCTTGAGGAGACCTTTGATTTGCGAGTATCGTCAAGCTGCCAGCTCTATAGAACGTTCTCTCGCTTCAGGTTCTCTTCGTCATTCTTCGCGTTTTGAAGCTTTACCAGAGAAACGCCGCTGTTTGTGAGTGCTCGAGAGACCTGAGTCGCAAACTGGACTTGCTGTAGGTCGCTCGATCTCTTGCTTCCCGATAACTGGGACCCAAATTGAAATTAATGCCAGTGATCAATGTAAAAAGGGAGTCAACATACTTCTTCTTCAAATGCAGCAATAACTCCAGCAAGAGTACGAATACCATTTCTTGACCAATTCGCATTGCATCCTAACGTATTCAGAGTAAACCTCGGTGAACTTCTCCTGCATGCTGCTGATCGTTGAAATGATTATACATATTAGAACTGAACAAGCTAGGCAAATCTCCAGGACCGATGCATAGTCATAGAGCCAATACAATGCATGAATCCCATTTACTTATCATAGTGAAAGATCAAGTCAACGGGGTAGCTACAAGGTAAAATGAATCCAACGAGAGACCATAGTAGAATCAGAGAAAGCGGAAAGACGTTATTTCGCCCCCCACCGATCATACTTCCTGCCATCGGAAAACGTAGAAGGGATGGTCAGAAGAGATTGAGTATTGCACGTCTGCAACGAACCTTCCACAAACTAATCAGGAATCGCGTGGGGATTTTTCATGAGCTTGTACGCAAAATGTAGTGCCAATTGTGCAGTCGCCGGATTGTCAACTCGGGGCAGATTGTCCACTTGGTCAATAGCCGCTATCCAGTCGTGATCCTCGCCTCTGTCGACCTCCAGGGGAAACGCGATGTTATGGACCGCTTCGTTTCCAAGTTCTCGCAGTTGATCGACGTCAATACAGACAGCTTGGAAATATTTGCCGTTTGAGAGAAGCACTCTGGCAAAAACCACACGGTCGAGCACCCATTTCTTTCTTTCTCGCGTGAAACCCTTGGCGTGTTTGTTATAGACCCTCCTCGCAAAATTGACCCATTCTACGGAGAACCGCTCCCGAGTTTTCTTCCTCTCCGCCTCCTCCTCCTCCTCCCTCTTCTCCCTCTCCCTCTTCTCCTTCTCCCTCTCCTCCTTGTCCCTCTCCTCCTTGCCCTTCTTCTTATGGAAAGGAAGCTTCGCCAGCCTCGACGCCGCCGACGTCGACGTCAGCGTCGGTGTCTGTGACCGCATCGGATGCCCATACAAATCCTCCTTGAGAAGATCCATAAATTGCCACATTGCTAGCCGCCAATAATCGAACTGATCCGGTTGGAACGTGCGTTTACTTTTTCTGTCCCTAGGCTTGTCCTTACCCTTCTGGCGGTTGTTAGACTCTGCCGCGACGCTCGTAGCTATCATGTCCACACCATACCGAGCAAGCTTATTATCCCAAAATTCCGTCCATTCCTCGGGTCCTATTCTGCCACGCCTATTGAAGTGTCGAAAGTACCGAGCATGATGCTGCTCCGTAGGCACAACCCGCGACTCAGCGTCCGGCATGGTTGAGCCTTCTGAGACGACGAAGCGACCTGGCAGGCTTGGAAAAGCCTATGGGCGCGTTTTTAGCAATAGCTGAACCAGGGAGGTGCTTGCTCTTAGAACTAGCGGAACCGGAGGGAGACGTAACATCTGAGATGGCGGATGCGGATGAGACACTCGCCCGCGCAACATGCGCATAACTGCCGGAGGGTGACTTCGGTGGCGCAGGCTTGGGCACCTCCTTGGGAGGATCGGCCTTTATTGGGGAAAGCCATAGCTTAGACAAGGTCCAGTTCTTGATGCCGCTCACATCTGGTTCTGGTTCTGGTTCAAGGAAGAACCGAATAAACTCGTTAAGGAAAAGGTACGCGCCCCATGTGAATGTCAGTCGGATTCCGTCAATCAGCTGCCTCCGTAGCATGTGGAAATAGACCCCCTTCCTCTAAAAAGCTTTGTAAATGTAAATCCTCTCCTCCGAAAATAAATCACATACGCCGTACACGATATATTCCTCCACGTCCTGTGAGACGCATGAGTATTCCACCAATCTGTTCTCTACGATCTCCAACTTGGCCCTGAGATCCTGACGGTCCTCAGCCATTTGCGACCCTTGCGCCTCTTGGTCCTTCCGCACGATTGCGAGTTCCGCCCGCACGCTGGCGAGTTGCGCGAGCACGCTGGCGAGTTGCGCGTCCGTACCTGTGAGTCTCTCCGAGAGTTTAGCGTTATCCGCTTTCAGCTCCTTCCGAACCTTCGCCAAATCAAACAGTGCAATCGCAGCACCTGTCGACGCATCATCGTCCGGGCAGCTTTCAGCTCTTGCCATGGCCTTTTCGACGGATATTTGAGCGTTTCGTCCTATTTCGCCTAAAACAATTGACATGACTGGGCATCCCGACATGCATCGAGAGCAACTTACTGTCGCTATGCAGAGCTTCCACGTCGTACTGTTTGCCTTGGACTGTATATGTGGCTGTGGTTGTGGCCATGCCTTGGAGAGTGGTGTTATGGGACTAGTGATGGGGGTGGGTATACGGAGTAGGCCAGCCTAGGGTACTTATCTTGCGGCTGGATGCGGTGGGAAGCCTGAGATGACATCTGAGGTGGCACAGATGGTGCGTTCCGACCCGATCGTATCGACAGGTATCATGTGGACACGGCAAAATTAGCGCCGAGAAGTTCTCCCGGTCGCCAGATAGGCAGCAAGACTTTGGCAGGGAGGGAGGAGGAGAGTGAGCGGTCACCGATGAGCACAAGAGACGCTTTATATACCAGATGTCCTCCATGACTCGTGCATGACTGCCGTAACATCGCGTTTTTTGCAAGCGAGATTTTTTTTTCAAATTGGCCCACGTTTATTCCCAGGCCTCAATTTTGTCGTTCTCCCACCAACACAGGACCCCCGACAATCCCGATAGAGGTATGAGGTAAATCCGGATAAGACGGACTTGATTTGGAGGGTGGAGGCCTGAGGAAATCCGGATAAAATTGCTCCAAACTTGGCAAAAGGCATGAGGTAAGAATCTGGATAAAACAAACCGACCGGAAGGAGGCCTGAGGTAATCCGGATAACACGAGGTAATATAATTCAACTAGTAGTCATGTGGTAGTGTAACTTATAAGGCACGTGACTGCGAGGCGATGTACTCCATAAAGTAATAAATCAGGTCTCAGATGTGCAATTGAGTTTTTGAAGGGTCTTGTTAGTTCTAAAGGATACACAGGACTGTTTCGGAAAGCGAGCGTAAGCGATCTGTAAATTAGGCACAAAAAATTTACTTTATTTCACTCTAATCATCTTTATTTCATCCACTAGATTGTAATACATGTGTCTGCTACCTACAGAACAAGTTTCTTCCTTTAAAAAGGCCTTTTTTTCGTGGACCTGAGGCCGATCCGGACAATTTCACCGGCTCAGGAGGCCTGAGGCCAGAATCCGGATAATTTGAACCCTAAATTCGGAGGCCTGATGCAAATCCGGACAAAAATGCCCGCGAGCACCCGAAAAAATCCGGCACCTGGGGCAAAACCCTTTTTCCGAGCCTCAAAAACTTGATCCGGAACTGGAATCCAGCCAATCAGAGGCGAGCTTTCCAATTCTGTTTCCTATTTAAGCGGCTCAGAAGCAGAATTCTGCCCGCTGTGCGGATAAAAGGCTCTCTCCACGGCATCAGGCCTCTATCAGGATTGTCGGGGGTCCTGGACTACCTCAGACTCTGTAGCACAGCATATACATAACTACTTACTACTGTAAAAGTACTTTCGACGGAGCCACAAGCACCGCCACTTTGTTCCGTTTTGTTTGATGACCGCCCAGTCACGTCACTCATCATCGTGACCACCTTGGTTGCACTCGCGTGCATGTACGTGTAAGCCTCCATCCGAATACAACGACCACCGTCAGGTCTTCACCGGTTCTTCAATACATCAACACGTTGTCAGGGACACGCCTCACACGTCGGATGCACACCCATCGTCGTCCCGCCAGAAGCAATCCTCACATCTTCACCGTCTGAAATGAGCGTTAAAGGTCCACTGGGCACCACATCCGTCCCTTTTAAGCCCTTCACGCGACTCACCTTTCCCGAACCTCGTGCTCTATCTGTTGCAGTCGAGGACAGAGGTGTGAAGAAGCAACGACAAATGTAGGGAACGACACGTACACTAATAAACAACGCGACCACCGGAATGGCCCAGGAACTCAGCGTACACTTGTATCTCATTGGTGTGGCATATCGTACAGCGTTGGAAGATGACCCGAGAAGGACTACGGAAGGAGACAGTGGAAAGTGTCTGAACATGAAGTACGGGGCGGGACACTTCCAGCTACCACTACTATCGTCGTAACGGGTCAACGGATCTGTCGAGCCAACTGGTATAGAGAGAGAGCTTGAGGAGATCCGAACTACCTTCGAGGCATACCGAAAGGAAATGGACGTCGATGCTGTCAAGCTTCGCAAAGAGGTTCTTCAGTACCATCATGAATCCAGCCAGTCGAGTGTGGCGCTCGAAGGCTAACGCGAGGATTGAGTGAGTTTATTCTCTTTTTGTTCTCATCGGGTCAAGCTCACCATTTGGGTCAGAGCGGCATCGCATGGCTCGGGAATATCCTGCAGGAGCGAGAAGCTCAAAATCTTCGGAAACGGAACCAACAATCGCACGATCAGTACACACGTCTGGATATCGTATGCAACTATGCTGCCGAGGGTTTAGCCTCTGCTGATACCCAGATCGAGCGATTGCAGAACGAATGCGCCAATTTTTGTGCGAAAAAGAAGATCCGGGAGGTGCGTATCCGTTAGTTAGCTCGTCTTGTGATTCATATTAACTGGAGATATAGAATGTGCAGACTCGACTAATTGATGAGAACAAGGTTCTGTCTCTAGAGCGGTCTGGCATGACGGACTTGATTGTCAAGGTTCAGAAAACGGACAATGACATTGACAAGGCGAACGGAAGTGATGAGAAGATTTGGAAGATTTGAGTCCCAATTCCATGACCTGGAGAGCCAAAGCGTAAGTGCTCCTCTATATAGCGTTTGCTTTGGCGTAGTAGCACTCAATTTTGAATGCTCTAGTCAGGATCTTCGAACTCAGCTTTCCCGCGAGCGTGACACAGCTCGACAAATTTAATTGCAGAAGGATATCGAAGCTCAGGAACTGCGAACTAAGATTGATCACTCCGTAAGTCAGATTCTTCTGAAAATGTCTTCTATGTCACTGAATACTATGGTAGGTGGAGAACTTGCCAAGGGCCAGAGAGTCTCTTGTTGAGGCTGAGACAAGTCGGAAACACCTACGAGAACCGGTGGATGAGCTTGTTAAGCAGGTGCAGATGAATGAAGAAAGGATTGCCATTCATGAGCGACGTACTGACACTTCACGTCCACCCGCCGGCGAGGACGGCTCAGAGCAGGAACTCAAGGTTGAAGTTGCCGTACTCCGGTAAGTTTGACCGTATTTTTGTATTCACTGGTCATTGACTTTCTTGGTACCTCTTAGGGCTGCAATGAATGTCGCCGAAGCTGATCTTGCCTCTGCACGCGGTCATGTGTAGCAGTTCCAGGCTAGTGAAGCTGCTCTGCAATGACTGTCTGCCACGCATGATGAGTATGAGGCGTCGACCGAAGCTCAGATTGCTGATCTTCATCATATCTAGGCCGAACGGAGGTGCTTGAGGAGAAACTATCATCTGTGCAGGATGAAATCACTCGACTAAGTACGCAGAACGGCGATTTCCTGCAAAGACTCGAAAAGGAACATGAAGTGTTCGCTCAGGACAGAAAGATGCTGGAGGTCACGGTTATTGATATCACCAACGCTGAGATGGGATCACGCACCGGTCAATCATCTCATGAGAACGAGATACGAGAGCAGATGCAACATGCCAAGGCGGGTCCATTATGATGTCAAGAGCATCAATGAACCTAATCTCTGTATAAAGGCTGCTGAAGAGAAATATTCTCGCGAATTGTCGCTCATACCGAGTCGATCGAGGTCGTAGACGCTTTCAAGAAGGAGCTCAGTGAGGCGCGGGCTTCTTACGTGAGAAGACGATTCAAGCTGAGACTGCTCAGGCGAACTTGGAACCAACAGCAAGAAGTTCTTTATAAGGAGATTGCAGATCTCACAGCTTGGTAAACACAGCTCTTCGTTCACATCTTCATAGATCTCTAAGCGAGAATACAGTCGCAAAGACCTTGTGGCACGAATAGTCTGCTTCACCAGCACCTGGAGTCCGTCAGCTCACAACTTCTCGTATACGTCAAGCTGCGTATTCAAACATGAACGTGCCAGAGTCGGGTGGCGGTGATGATGTGGATGGACGTATGGCGGAGAGGAAATTGTTGATCTTCAACTGGAGCTCTTTAAGCAGGAGAACGCACGGCAAAAGACATAGGTTGACCATCTCAGCCAGGTTCTTGAAGAAACACGGACGGCACTGTCATGTAAGTCTGTACCGTTCTGCTTATCCTTGCCATGCATTGTAATTCATCCAGCAGGAGCGTGAAGAAGCGGCGAAGCTATCAGTAATTCTGCTGAGCATGCCGAACTGCTGGATAGGATTGACCAGCTCAACATTCTCCGTGAAAGCAACGCGACGCTTCGTGCAGAGTGTGAAGCACAGGTTCGCAAAGCACGCCAGCTTGAGACGACGCTCAATCGCCCCCAATCGGAATTGAAGACGCAAAGAAGACGCAAAGACTATCCGTGTTGAGCTTGATGCCAAGAATGCTCAGATTCAACGGCTTGAAACCGAGGGCCGTCAATGGAAGGAACGGAATGCTCAGCTTCTTATGAAGGCAAGTGAACTGATCCGTATTTAAAGTATTTATACTTGAAGGCTTATTGATAACGATTAGTACGATCGTATTGGCCCGAACGACGTCCAAGCTCTCAAAGACGAGATCGAAGACTTACAGATTGATCTCTGTAAGGCCGAAGAAGAGAAGGCTGCTTATACTACCGAGAAGGATGCACGGACTAAACTTGTATGTTTGGCACACTCTCTGAACAGACGCATCGCTGCCCAATTGATCTTACAGTTTGAGGACACGCAGGTTATACACTCGCCGACTTCCGAACGAAATACTCGTCTCTAGGGCAGGAACCTCGCGACCGATCCGGGCAACTGAATCATTATATTTTCAAGTTGAAAGAGACTGTCGCTGAGCTGCGAAGGCAAGTCAAGGGCCTGTCCGACGAAAAGGAACGCCTCGCCAATCAGGTAGCCGCAGCGGCGACACCATCGGATTCAAATGTCGAGGTGGAGTCGTTGAGAACACAACTGGCGGTTGCCGTCCAGGAGAAAGAGACATCGGCGGAGTTACTAGCCGAATTGAGCAAAGTGGCGAAGAGTGCCTGCGATTACGAGGCTGCTTTGGTGAGTGTACTAAATTTTGATTGTCAGCGACATTTGTCCAGTCTGCTCTCCGTGAGGAAAGGGCCAAGTTATTCGCGGAGAAAGCTTCTGGACAAACCGACGTTGCAGCGGTTGAAAGCACCGATGTCGCCCAAGTTCGACAGCAGCTTGAATCTGAGAAGGTGGAGCTTACAAAGGCTCGAGACGACGCCCTCGCACGTGCGAAGAACGCGGAAGAGTGCGCTCTCAAGGCATTGCATGGAGTCAGGAATTTCCGTCTGCAGAATGTAAGTTGTTGCCTTGGTTCTTATCTTGAAATTCTCTCATCACTGAATTAATTAGAAGTTCCAGGCGCGCATTGCTTAGAATGAAAAGCGCAAGATCGCTGATGCAGAGAAGCTTGCTATCTCGTTGATATCATTGAACTCGTTCTAGCCCTCATCAAGCGAGTCCGTACCTCTGTACAAAGGCTCGGATTTAGACAATGTTCTACCTAGCATGGGAAGCGAGACACTCATACCGGGACGATATTTGCGCGCCTTACGTACCTTAGTCGACAGTCCAGCAGTCACCCGCGTGCCTCATCCAGTCGGACGGCCGATTTCAACCTTGATGCGTGATGAATCCAGTATCCGATGTAGTAGTCTGTCTGTGCTAGCGAAGGTTCAGCATGGCAATTGGTTGATGGATCATTTGGCAGTACACAATTATATCAATTGCTTTCTACTGAGGTGGGCGGCGGTCTCTCGAAGCTCAGGCACGAGATTTGCATGCGACGTGGCGGTAACGGGCTACTCCGCAAGTGTTTGAAGTGTTGTATTCTGAAAAATTTTGCGTGTTTCCGTGAGCAGGAGGGGGGTAGTTATGTTAAAATTGTAGTCGGGGAAACTTTTTCCTGACTCCGGAGTCCAGCGTCATAGAAAAAAAAAACCCAAGGTGTGTGCTCGAACCAGGCGTGCGCTTCCGACGACAGTCGAGAATGCAAGACGCATCTCTGGGGAGGACGTTCAGGTAGAAAGCTAAGCGTATCTCATGATTAGTTGGCGGATACACTGCAAGTACTGCGTCTACCAGACCTATCGGGATAAACAAGTATTAGTATTAGTAGTAGTATGTAGAAATTAAGTGCGACATTATGATCGACAGTATTTACCAAAAGCGCACAAGCGGCGAGTTTCAGACTCCGCCGAAATAAAAAACCTGTTGCCAGTTGCCATGCCAGTCACCAGTATCAGTCGCGTGACGATTACGTAGCAGTCGTGTGGCAGTTACGTAGCGGTCACGTTGCAGTTACGTAGTGGTCACGTTGCAGTTACGTGACAGCTTCGCACCAGTAGTGTGACTAGCACTACACGTTACAGCTGCTGAATTCAAAATTTTGAAGGTCCTTCCTATATTTAAAATTTTTGTAAGAATTTCTTCTGCTTGAAAACAATAAAGAGAATTACAAATTTAGACTTCTCCCTTTTCTTAAATTTTTGAATATATTCCTGAACTTCCGCTATTTTTAATATTATATCCTACAAAATGTTATTAGTTGTATAAAATATTAATATATGTTCTTAAGCCACATAAATTTGTAAAACTCGATAGATTATGCAAGGCACAAAAATTTGAAAAAAAGTAATCCTCAGAAACTTCTAATTCTTGATGTTTGAAAAATGAGAATCAAAAAATAATCTTTAGAATCCTATTCCCACATTTCAAATACTTCAAATTTCTTATAATTAAAAATGTGTTCCAAAAGATATTATTCTGCTTTCTTATTCTGGATCAAATTTCTTAAGCTACAAAATAGGGATCTGCCCCCTGTGTTATCAACATCTCACACTTTAGGGGTCATCATCTTTCTGGATGGAGTGTTTAGAATGGATGGGCATGCTATTCATACACAAGCATAAGGAGAATGTACATGGTGTACATATAGTAACTGCATAATAGCCACGCGACTTCTTTCCTTCAAGCACCGAATCCGTACAGGGTGCGGCCGGAGCGCTTGAGAGCGTAGACGACGTCAAGGGCAGTGACGGTCTTCCTGTACATGTGGCGCATCACGATGAGTAACACAACACAATCTAATGAGTGCAAGTACGAACCTCTTTGCGTGCTCAGTGTAGGTGACAGAATCACGGATGACCTATATTAAAGTAAGGTGAGCTACAGGTCACGCAGGAAAACGGCGCTAGAACGTACGTTCTCAAGGAAAACCTTCAAGACGCCACGAGTCTCCTCGTAAATGAGCCCTGAGATACGTTTGACACCACCACGGCGAGCAAGACGACGAATGGCCTTCGGATACGCAGAACCAAATTAGGAATTTACTTCCGAAAACTTGCGCAGTTCAACCAGAACTTACAGGCTTAGTGATACCCTGAATGTTGTCACGAAGAATCTTGCGGTGACGCTTAGCGCCGCCTCTGCCAGCGACGACGACAAAGACACAGTCATGAGTATACCAGACGACAAGCAGCCAAAGATATTGAGCTCACTTTCCAAGACCTTTTCCACCTTTTCCGCGTCCAGACATGTTTATAGAGAAATGTACTCGAGAGTTGCTGCGATGAAGAAGTCCTGCTCGGCGTAGATGGTGGTTGCTGTTAAAGAAGTTGTTCGCTTGATTTCGCGTTATTTGTTCCTCAATTAACCAGCGCACGTGATGAATCAAACAAGCGCGTCGCGTCAAATGCGTGGCTCAGACGAGTCTTGGGCCTTCTTCATCGTCGCTCGACCAGTTGCTGCTCTTACACATCATACTCTTTATATGAGGACATTTCGCGATATAATCCAACGCAAACGACAAAATATATGTACTCTAGGATGCGAAAGATGAGGTAAGAAGGGTAAAATCGATAACATGGAACCGAAAAGGATATCGCAGAAAAGGGGGTATACTACAGCTTCAGAAGCTGAAAGTGTAGTCCGATAAATAGTAGAAGGGGATAAAAGGTGAAAGCAATTCGAGAAAACTAACTTGAGAATCCAACAGTGCGAGAACAAGTATGTAGTGCAGCAAACAGGAAAGCAATTCGCAGAACATAGGCGAAGTACCGACAGTCTACACGTCTCGCTTACGCCTCTTCCTCGCTCTCTCGGTGCCTGGCTTCCTGATGTCAGGTTGACCGTCCTCATTGGTAAAGGAGGTCCAACCGCTCACTAAGGCGTCGGTCCAGCAAGAAGAGGTAGGTCCGCGTAGACGAAGATGCCTTCTCAATGAGTCCATCCTCGCGAATGCTTTTTCGCGGCAATTTCCGGGACAGGCGAACCGTATGTTGCGATGCGGCCCATTTATATGCCTCTTACATGTGGATGAATCGGCGAAAGTCCTAGAGCACCCTGGCCAGGTGCAGGACACCCGCTTATTACTTGTCCCGGTCTTGTTGGATGGCATTTGCACGTGGTAGTCTAAAACGTCTTCCTTGCTCCCGTTTGTCTCGACCTCTCCCAGCCTCCGCTTCCCTGACTGACGGGTCATGCCATCGGAATATAATTCCGTGGAAAGCGTGGTAATAAGCTGAGAAGATGTTGCGATGGGAACTTGATGGTCGAGACAATCGGCCTGGGAGGGAACACTAGCTTCTCGAGCGTTAGGAAGAGCAGGTAACTGAGGTAGCCGTATAGCAGGCGTCCTCGTCTCGGCTTTGATCCCGAAAGCATTGTGCTTTTCACGATGGGCGGGATCTCTGACCGTCGATGACTCTGCTATGCGCTCAGTTGTATGGGTCCACCCCCACTGCGAGGCATCGCGAGGTGACCCCACCATAGGAGCCAGCGTGTTTTGGGCAGACCATGACGGAGAAGACATTTCAGGCAGAAGCGGTACTGAGCCACGCTCAGGCGCATGAGACCACCTCAGTGACAGGGTATCACGAGGTGTCTCCACCTCAGGAGTTGACGTGTTGTAAGCAGACGACGATGGGGAGAGTGTTTCAGGCCCAGACGGTACTGAGACGCGGTCAAGCGCATGGGACCACCTCAATGACGAGCCGTCTCGAGGCGTCTCCACGTCAGGATTGGTTGAGATTTCAAACGACATCGACGTAGAAAGAGTGCCGGGTTGAGATGCTTCCGCATCTCCAAAGAACTCGTTTGTTCCACACAAATCCGAGACTGGTTGCGTCTCGCATATAAGGTAGTCTTCAAATGCTGCCCCAGGTTGGGCTAGCATGTCGTATATTTCAAAGTTGAATGACGATTCAAAGCCCAGTTGCGGGGGCGCCTAAGGTGAACCTTGAGCGTGCTATCATTGGAGAGAGTAACGGACTATTACTGACTGCATACTGGCTGGATGAGGTTGGCGATGTATTTGTGCCTGGTTGGTCGTTCTGTGGTCTTATTTGCTTCGCATCTGCAGTCGCTGGCTGCTCATTTGTGCCAGCATTCGAAGCCACAGGTTGATGGACCAAGTTGACAAAGCCAAAGCCATCCATGTATCCGAAATCGAGGGAATAAGGAGCCACGGGCTCCTGGACGAAATCCAAAACACTAGGTGATTTCTCCCGTTGCATAAATGGAGAGACGCGCTCCGTCTCTAGATCCTGAAGGAACTGATAAATAGGATTACTTTGAAAATCCATTATAGGCAGAATTGTAGAGTGTGGGCGAGAGATGGATGTACGAAAGAGAGGGATTTGTGTGGTTTGAGAGCCCGAGAAACGCGCGCTTAAATACGGCGAATGGCTGAATCAAAACAAGTCCAAGCATGGTACAACATATGCCCTATTCCAGCAACGAAATGGAAGGCGGACAGCCTAGTATTCATCCGAAGGCAGAGTCTGCGGCCCAAAGCTTTTAATCAATATGTCTTTGTGCAAATAAGGTGCTGATATTCGGGGAAAACCATATTGGGGCGCAGGGCGTCGTCAGCCATTCAATTCATTCCCAAGGGCTCGGCTGAGTCACATTGCTTCTTTCAGCGCTTCGCGGGGCAGGCACTGCTGATGCTGGCCGCAGGTGGTAGAGCTTGGACCTTTTGATAATCTTGTCCTACGCTCTGGCCAGCGTACCCCAAACCCAGAAAAAGCAGCTTTGGCCTTATATGGGTTTACCTTTCATCGCTCACATGGTCTCTAATGCATCGCAATGCGATGATGAGCACGTCGGGTATGATATGTGTACATACGCACCCCTAAAATCGTCGAAGAGCTCAGACCTTTCGATCGGTGCCTGCTACGGCAAACATAGCGATAGAAACAGGTGGCATAGACCAGTTCAAGCACAGCTGAGCACAAAGAAGGTTCTTTTCTTGACGTCGTCCTGAGTTCCAGTAGGGTCGAACAGGGCATACTAACTGCTACATAGTAGCGTAGTCACCGTGTCCGCAGACTTACATGAACCTTCGGCAGGTTTCTCACTTTCAATAGACTTGGGATGAGTACGTACCATACAGGAGCCTACATAGTCAGCGAGACTCATCAAACATCTCATTACCATGTAGGAAAAACTAGAGGAGAGTCGTATTCGATTTTCCTTTGTGTCCAGGTCCAAATGATATTTAGAGTTTGATAGGCGATCATTAAGTTACGTCGTTACCTACGGCAAAAAGGATGACGTAAGCCATCAAATCTTCAGTACCTGCCTCTCAGCCGCCTTGCTCCTTCAACGTCGATGGTGCCATGAATGACAACAACACTAGTTTCTGTTACGGTAATTGCGAAAGGAATTTCTGAGGTTGCGCTTTCGGTCGGGCCTGTTTGTCCCGGCCAATCTGAACTGACCTTAAACAAAACCTATCATTTCTATCGCTGCCGTCTTCTTTCTCTTTTCTCCTTAAAATACCCGACGTACGTACCCCGGAAAGGGTATTTCGAGCAATCAATCGTGTTCAGCACGTGATTTCTTATAGCGAGAATATTTTTTGGCGTTGTCAGGGTGCTTCGCAGTACGTTCCCTTTTCTAAACAGAAACCTCAGTTTTCATTCACTTACATCACCCTCGCGCATCCCTAGGGTGTTTCTTTCATTTATGAAGTGAGGCGAATGTTCCCGTTACTTCGGCTTCTGGCGCCAGCAAGGACTCCGACTCTATAACTTCGTACACGCAGGAAAATCGGAACGTTGCTATTTTTTTCGCCCTCTCTATTTTGCAGTTTATCTCAAGAACAATGATAAGGAAACTTACGGCCAGTAAGTGGGTCATGCTGTATGTATTTGACCTCCCCGGGCCGTTATACCGCCGCCGAATAGAAGCTCAACGTAACGAAGGAAAAGATTACATTGCAAAAGCCATTTTGTTTCCGCAAATTTATAGACTCAACATCGCTTCTCGACGGCTCCAAGGCACTAGTACAGCAGTAGTACAACAAGCCTTGTTATCAGACGACTGAGAATATTTAGGTCTCGTTCCTCAAGAAAAATTTCAGCGAGGCGTTATGAATTCCGAAGTCCTTCCTTGATTCCTTTATAAGGAGAAGAAGAGGTGGTGATTTGCTTGAATTCTGGTCTGATTTGTTGAGTGATTTTAGCCTCGGATTGTGGGCTTGTATAGGATACGTCAAGTGTTTGCAAAGAAAACATATACAAACTATTGTCATGCAGTTCGAAAGGAACCTGGTTCGGAGGACTTTCCATCAGCAGTCTAAACCTCTCGTCGCTCAGAGTACTCATTGCTCCAATTCACTCGGACAAACATGTTCTCCAAGCTCACTCCTGTGGCTTCTATCGCCATCCTTGCGATTGCCACGTCCGTGCCAGGCCAGGTACCTTTTAGCAGTTGAACGTCTACTTGCACTCTTGTTGATCTTCCTTTCATATATTACAGTGCGACACTTCCAGCAAAGGAATGTGCTGCGGCAGCGTTGCGTCTGCAGGCTCAAAGTCCGTCGCTCCCATCCTTGAGGGTCTCGGCATCGTTGTGCAGGACCTGAACGTCCCTGTCGGTATCACCTGCTCCCCTATTCTCTGGGTCGCAATCCTTAAGCGTTGTCGAAGAAAACATTGATTAAATGGGTAATTATTATCGCTACTGGGAGCGCCGGATGTAATGCCAGCCAGCCCAGTGTGGTGCACGGGCACCAGCCTCGGTAAGCTTAAACATTTGAATTCGATAGGGTGTCAGAAATGTTAATTGTGGTCTCGTACAGGCGCCATCGCGATCGGCTGCTTGCCATTGGCGTTGATCTGTGAGAAGGAATCATTTGGATAGCGTACAAAAACATCTGCCCACACCGAGCAGATATTTTGTGTCCGAGTTGAAAGGAAGCATCGGGTTCTGATTGGACTTCACGTTTTGTTATTCCGGATACTTACGTGTTGTCGCGAAAGCTATTGTTATAGTCTTCCATGCGTGAACTGATGTGCTGATTCTTCAGTAAACCCGAGGAATGCCGCCAGTCCCACCACGCAAAAAAAAAAAAAGGAGTATTTTTGGGATGACTGAAGAGCAAAAAGCGGTTGTGATGGATGTCCGAATAGCTGCGAAGGCGCTCTCATCAGGAAAGAAACAAAAGTAAGATCCGGGTTGGTCCTTTTTCTACCGAGCTCAGATGACTTCCGGGGCTGCTTCTTTTATATAGTCTCCGTTCTTGCTTTTCAACAGGATTAGGAACTTGGTGTCCTTTGTAGGCGAACCATGTTCTAAGTTACCTTATTTTTGATCGGTCTGCTTCCGGTGAATTGCGAGTTTTTCGCCGCCGAATCTCCTTTGTGCCTTCGGATCTCGGAGCGAGATCTGAACTTTCCTATGCGAACTCAATAAAATTTCACCAGTCGAAAATGCCTTGAAAGAAATGGGTGGAGGACATTGTGGTGAACCAACTTTTGTTGAGGTGAACCAACGTCGTGTAGATTGATACGCGAGCACTTTCGGCGATGAAGGAGGAAGACGGTACCAGACCAGAGCCACGATATCCCGCACCCTGGGGAGAGAAGAAACGCGTGACGTCACAATTGGCCAGATACCCGTTCCGGAAGTATTGTCTCAGGGCTGCTTTCTCCTCCAGTCCGAGTCCCGACAACACTCTCTAAGATGAACACTTTCGACGAAAATTGTTATCTATCTTCCAACACCTGCCTCGCCGTGCAGGTCATCAGGCGGGTGCTTTCAAAATAAGGAACTACCCAGTGGCGACGTCGCCGCTCAGGGTATCGAGAACGTAGCCTGTAAGGGGTGTCTTGCATTGGGCTATTCGACATGGACAGGTCGCAAGACCAGCGCAATATAGAAACGACGGAGAATGTCCATACAAACATTGAAACACCATTCTCCGCAAGTAGGAGCTCGCCTCGCGCCATCGACAGCTCTGGGTTTTCTCGTGATCCAATACACGAAGCGACGGATTCGAATCACGAGAATCAAGCACGTAATGTTTTGCACCAGCTGAGCGCAAGGCGGCCACTTGAAGGTGTCACTGTTAACAGTCATTCCGAGGCTGGCGTCTTCATCGCGTCACCTGAGCGCCATATGCGGCGAAGACTAAGTAATACCCTGTCCACGGGGATCGGAGGGTTTAATGCCGCTGAATCTGGTCGCTCTTGGACTCGAGCCGGGTAAGTTCATTTTTACTTGTATGCGTCAATGGACGTCTGTTTCTTTCGAATTTACCTCTACCCCTGACTTGCTTTGTTCTGCTTCGAGACTTGAAATCGTTGTTAGCACCGTATTCTGCCGTACGCATCTTCTTAGCACCTTTGATCTTCTTACTGAGTTGCGATTTCTCGGATCGAAGGAAGCTGCAACATTTTTCATTACCCATGGCGCCTTTTTGGCTTCTTTTCGTCCAAATGAACTAATAAATACACCTCGCTAACTCGATGCCCAGTCTTTTGCAACCCTACAGTTACCGTGGTGGTAGCTCTCAACAAGCGCATACCGCAGCAGTCGAGAGTGGGTACCTTTCCCCCAGCGCATCCGCCTCCGGTAATTCTTCTGCTTTAAGTCCAAGACTAAGCCCGACTCCAAGCCCTGCTCCGCAGAGCAGTACAGGTTTCTTTTCGCGCACGCCGGACGATATTCGCGCGAGCACGGTCGAGCTCTCCATGCTTGCGGTCCCGCTTCCGCGCGCCCAGTCGGACTATCTTGGTGCCGCGGGTCCGTCTTCATTTCCACCTCATCGTGCATGGTCCCCTCCCACGAGCATCGTCGAAGAAAATGAGAACCTACCACCCTCTGCGCCAGCCGGTACATTTCTAGTTCCGCATCAGATGCGCACCCCTCTCACTGCTGCGGACCTCGCTCGGCTAGCCTATGCGCATTCTGCTTCCATCTCTCGCGTCGCTGCTCAGCGTACGCATGTGCGTGATCGCGAACCCACGTTCGCGTCTCTTCCGGACCAGGCAAGTTCATTTTACGTATTGTTTTAATGATTTGTATCGTCGCATCATATCTGATAAGTTACCATCAACCATCTTTATCCGTCCTCCAATGACGCTTGTTGACGCCTCTTTCATATTGCTTGAGCGCGGTGTTTTGGAGCAAATACTCACTGACGTATTTTCAATGCTGCAGACTCAAACGGAATGGACCTCCGTTCCTCGAGTATCATCGTCCTTCCTTGCCTCCGGCGCGTCTTCATCTGATTCTGAAGCCCCCACACCACGCGCATCCTCCGCAGAACCCGATCGCAACGCTCAATCTGAGTTCAGCGGGACTGGTCCAAGTCCAAGCGCTCCCGTACCAAGCACACCGTCTGGTCTATCTCTGCTTCTTGCTCAACAGCGATCCCCACCCGCCACTCCTTGCAGTGAAACTCAAAAGCAGTTTGGTATAAGTCAAACCCAGGACTCCGTGCCTGAGGGTGCACCCCAGAGTGAGAGTCTTCGGCAAGCCGAGACTACCTCGCGGCGTCGGATGTCTACGGACGAAGAAACACCTCTTCTCCCGTCTCATTCTCCTACTGAATCGTCCCGCGGGCCGTCTTTATATTATGGAACTCGTTCTCGTTCGGTGTCCCCTGAAAGGCGACCCTGGTGGTCTTGGACGCAAAGAAAGCCTAGCGCGAAACCTACAGAAGTTTGTCCTACTGCGTTTGGAAACGGACATGGACTGTTAGCGGATCCCGGATCTGGCATCTTCGGGAAGAAGAAACACGGAAAACCGAAATGGATAAGGACTGCGATTGCTTCTAGTGTACGACGCGTACTGTCAAAGGAAACCGCAGCGGATGTAGGTAAGACCGCGTTAAGAAGCATACCTGCGGTACTGCTTGGTATGTTGCTGAACGTTCTAGACGGAGTTTCCTGTACGTCAGTTTCTTCACGTGCCGTCTTTTGGTTCTTAAGTTTACGAGTCAGAGTGAACTCACTGCCTTGGCCTTCTAGATGGCATGATTATGTTTCCGTCTAATGATGTTTTCCAAAATTTCGGTGGGATCGGTGTTTCCATGTTTTTCGTCACGTGCGTCAGCTTTCATTTTTCCCCAAAAAACATTTGAGATAACTGTATGGCTATACGCGATGTAGTACCATTGTATCGCAGCTCGTATACTCTTTCGGAGGGAGTAGTTTTGCTGGGGCTAATGGAAGCATGATGATCGAAGTTGTGGTATGCTTTCTTCCTATACTTCTTCGATTCGAGAAGTGAACGCACTGCTTGACCGCTTATCCTAGCCTTTCTTTCATATACTCGCTTCAGAAATTACGCGTGAACTCGGAGAAGATAATGTCACACAGATCGTGAGCACCACGATGGTAGCATTCGTACTGTCGTCGGTGCTCACAGGCTTGACATTCTTCTTGCTTGGCCACCTTCGTCTCGGCGTCATAATCGGATTCTTTCCGAGGCACATATTGGTTGGGTGCATTGGTGGCGTCGGCGTGTTCCTTATCCAAACTGGGTTAGTGGTCTTGTCCCTCTCGATCTAACGGCTTTAATGTCCGCTACCTCCGTCACCTGGAACTTGTATTGATCGGCCTTAATGAACCTATAGGCTGGCGGTTTGCGCTCGTATCGATGACGATGAATTTTCCTACTCGTTCGAAACGTTAAAATTCTTCTTCGGTAGTGGTCATGTTCTCGCTCTCTGGATGCCTGCTCTGGGCTTGGCCATCCTGCTGCGTTTAATTACGCATCGCTTCAACCACCAACTCATCTTTCCTGTTTGTAAGTACCTTGTGTAACACATGCTTAAAATTTTACTTCCGTTATTGATCGCCTCATCTGATTCTCTTATGGTGACATCCAGATTTCATAATGATTCCGGCGATCTTCTACACAATCGTTGCCGCGGCACGTCTCGATATTCCGACTCTTCGGCGCACTGGGTGGATCTTCGATACGGCTGGTTCCTCAGAGGCATGGTACAAATTCTATTCCTATTATAGTGGGTTTGCTAGTAATTTTATATGAACGAGACATGAACTGAGCCATTTCGTTGTAATACAGGTTGGAAGAACACGAGCTTCCGTGCACTCTGGGTGACAATGCCCACACAGTTTGCATTGTGAGTAGTATCACTTGCAAGTCAGGCAAGTCGAGTCTGATCCTGTACAAGATTGTTCTTCAACATTTTACACCCGCCTCTCAACGTGCCGGCTCTTGGTGAGTCAAGTCGCTTGGCTTGATAGTCGACTTCCGCCTTACGGGAATTATACAGCGGTCTCGTTGGACGAGGATGTAGATACGAATAAGGAGTTAGTTGCTCATGGTTACTCTAACTTACTTGCCGGTGTTCTTGGCACTGTGTAAGTCGCCGTTCTTCTTAGAAAGCTTGACTGTCGGCTCATCTTGACGACCTTGCTACAGTCCGAATTACCTGGTATATGTCAACACCTTGTTGTTCTATCGTGTTGGTGGGACCACTCGAGTTTCTGGATTCATACTTGCTCTTGCTACCTTCGTCTTGCTTGTCGTTGGTACTGGTCCAATAGGATACATCCGTAAGTTCCGCAAGATCCACCGATGTTTCCTGGCTGCAAGCGATTTAATCATTATTACTTTTATAGCGATCATGCTTGTCGGTGCACTCATTTTTGTTCTTGGAATCGACCTTGTCAAAGAAGCTCTCTGGGATACCCGCCACCGCGTGAATAGGTCGGAATATCTCACAATCATCAGCATCATGGTGTGCATGACACTGTGGGACTTCGTCGTCGGTGTGCTTTTCGGTATCGTCGTCTGCTGTAAGTTAATTCTGTGCCAGTGGATGGCTTTGCGACTGAATGATCTCCTATTTGAAAAGGTTTCTTCTTTGTTGTCCAGAATTCGCGACGTCGCAGTGTTCGAGCAATGTTCACTGGAGAGTCTGCCATGTCCGCCGTTCGTCGGCCGAGTTCACATCGAGACTACATTCGGCAGGTTGCAAAGCAGACCGTTGTCCTCCGTCTTCAAGGTACGCTCTAGCATCGTTTCATGTAGGCTGAAGCATCTCAGCACGTTTCATTCAGGTTTCCTCTTCTTTGGCACCATTGCGCAAGTGGAAGAAGCCATTCGTGCTCTCGTCGAACCTCCGGCCTGGCAACGTAATCCGATTCGCTTCCTCGTTATTGATCTTACACTCGTTGGCGGAGTCGATATGTCGTCCGCTGAGGCCTTTGTTCGCATCCAGCGCCTACTTTACTTGCGAGATGTAACGATGGTACTTTGTGGCTTTTCGGAAAACTCGCCTATCGGGAATGCATTACGCAGCGTCGGTCTGTTGGAGGAGGAAGGAGTTGAACTGTTTTCAAGGTTTGGCGACGCCATGGAATGTGAATCATCTCTACCCTTCGGTCCGGATGCTGCGTATTCTAATATGGTCTTTAGGGACTGAGAACGCTTACCTGAGGGCATGGTTCATGTGTCAAAAGAGCGTAGCAGATACAGCTTGCAGACCCATAGGTAGGTTTCGTCTGATGTAATACGATAGCCAAGAAGCTCTTTCTCAAAGTCTATCAGCTCTACCAGGCAGACAGCGGTCTCCCGCTTTCAACATGACAGAGTCCTTCCAAAACTCTCCTCGCCGAAGTGAGATCCACGCAATTGCGGGACGAACGCTTGAAAATGGTCAGTTCATTTATCAGTCTACTCCGTAGTACACAACCGTACCGACTGAATCTCACAGAAGACCGATATCCAGAACTGGAAGACAGCAGTCCTGATCGAACGGAGACTGAAAATGTATACCTTGCACTCAGCAAAGCATTCAGTTCTTACGGGCAGGTTGATTTCGAGCAATTCCGTCCGTTACTCTCCAGATTCGAGCGAATCGCTGTGACAGAGGGTTCTGTCCTCTGGGAGCAAGGAGATCCTCCGGACGGTCTTTATCTCATCGAATCAGGCGTCTTGCGTGCGATGTACACGTTCCCGGATCGTAAAGACACTTTTGAGGAATCGATGGTCGGAGGCACGCTCGCTGGAGAGCTCTCCGCTCTCTCCAACTTGTCCAGAAATGCTCGCGTAGTGGTAGAAAAGGACGCGGTACTCTGGAAGTTGTCCACGGAGAAGTTGGAGGAGCTGCAGAAACAACACCCAAAACTGGCTGGGGTGTTTATTCATTTAGTTTTAAAAGGTGTGCGACCGTCATTTTAGTGCTTTCTATTGCTTGTTTGACTTATCCTTGTCTTCAGTCGCAAAGACAGATTATGATATTCTTCTATCAGCATTGGCATCACGGCAATAAATAGGGATTTCATCGCATACTTGGTATCTAACATATCACTGGCATACGGGCGAATGGATAAATGTGTTACTCAAATTAGCATGAATATAGACGATGCAAAATGTTCTAACGACGAGTCTGTACGATGCAATATACAATTGTTACTAATAAAAGTACTATTTCCTTCCACTAGCGAGCTTCAGGCGCCTTCGACCAGTGACCGTTTTCCGTCTTGACGACTGAACCGGCAAGCCCGTTGCCTTTTGCAACAGAGGGAGTGGCAATTCATCTCGTTGCATCTCGTGAAGGATCTGCTGGAAACGTAACGCCCACCAGCCGCGTTCTTCGCGTTCCCTGAGACTGGCGTCCTGAGCCGCACTCTTCTCAAGTTCCTCGATTTGGACAGACGGGCTTTTTGGCAATGGAAGGCCAGACGCAAGGATCGACATGACGGTCTGTCGAGTGTTCTCATCTTGCCCTGAGTCTCGCCCCAGGGCGAGGTACTTCCCTGAGTGTGCCGGGAAAGAGATTGATCGCAATGTAAAGCGAAAACATTGTTCAAATGCCGTCGACCAGCGCTGTCTTGCCTCTAAATGCCGTGGTGCGGAACTTCCAGAACTGGGAAGGTGAAGGAAGAGGGAAGTTGCAGAAGCATCTGAGAGAAGCCCTTTATCAAGCTCTTCGATGTCCATCGGTAAAACCTGTACTCCAATCAAATGCTCGTATCCTGCGAGAATAATGAGACTTTGGGGAGACGTTGATAGTATACCATGACACGTACCAAGGTTTCCTGAATAATCTGCGACGGAGATTACACGACATACACCAATGTCATTCAACAGTTCCAGCGTCTGTTTCCTGTTTCCTTCGATCGAGTTGCGAGAGTTCATTGTCGTGAATATTGCCAGGTCCGTGAAGACAAAGGCATAGACCGATGCCATTCTTGTCTTTTCACGGTGAGTAATGGTGGCTCGCGCCCTAGCACCGAAGCGTTGGCCATGAATCCGACCGTCCATGCCGACAGCACCGTTACGATGAAACTTATATTGAACGTTGTCCTCTTCGTTGAGTGATAGGCCCGAGGCAGCAGATGAAATCGAGGTCATCGACGCTGCTTCAGAAAGACAGGAATCTAATGAGTTGGCCCTTCGTCGCCGACCTGGCTGCACCGTAGTCCGGTACACACGCTCTCTGGAGCTTACATCGACGAAAGACGTTCCCTCCAAGAGGTCTTTGGTACGCTCACTGACATGAACCCTCTGGAGAGCACCATGAGCGATGAGTCGCCTCTCTCGACGCACCAAGCCTGTAAGATTCGCAAAACTTTGTATACGCGAAAGTAGGTCTTTCACAAATGCGTACTCTTCCTCTCGCAGCTTTACCTCGCGCAGAACACGTACGACCATTGTTGCCGAATGGAGTAAGGAGAAGGTTGCTAAGTGATCGACATGACATCTCGGAGTGAAAGTCCATAGTTCCTGATGTTAAGAGTTTAGATGATTACGGATTATAACAGGAACTTATTACTCACGTTGAAATATTTTAAGTATCTTCCTAGTCTTGTCAGAGGTGACCATAGAAAGGCACTGAACGACATTTCCGCGCAGTCTTCTCCGGAACTTTGAAGTCTGAGGAATTCGCCGAGTTCACTGGTAGGATCCCTCATGATCTCCTCGATTTCCTCTATCACTTCGTCCAAGCGCACGATGTAAGGCTGATAAACCTCTAGTCTTGGAACAAAAACGCGAAGCGTCTCGGCGATTCTTAGGACAACCGGATACTGTGAAGAACGTGCGTGCTGAAGAGCAGAACTGATCTGAGCATGGAGCTGGAAGATGTCCTCCAGCCAGTCCAATAACCTGGAAATATTACTTGGTAGTCCGGAGACCCATACACGATTCTTCCCTAGAAGAGGATAGGCAAAAGTCTTTAGTGCAGTCCGCAAGCTTCTGAGGAACGCCTGTTCCGTTTCGCATAGTTCCCAAATCACTTCTTGTCGACGCATTTCAATTTCGCCATGTCGCTCGAGTAGAGACACGAAAGCCGATTGAGAAAGAGTTTTCCTCCATGAAGATTTCACACTACTCCGGCTTATGCTTTGAACGCGATCCAGATCCCGCTCTCGCTTCTGCCATGGCCGTTCTGGTACGTCGTCTTCGTATATGGAGGAGCTCGACGAACTAACAGACATGGCGCCTGGATCCAGACAGGCATTCTCGGACAAGTACTTCTCAGCTTCAGCCATACTCGAGCGCCAGGAAGTACGTTCCTTTTTTGACACGTATCCATCGACATACTGCGCGTCAGCGCCTATGCCAAGAGTATGGAACAAGCGTTCCGCGCCGTGGCTCAGTCCAAGTCCATCACTAGCTTCGACTTCCCAGTCCGACTCTAGTGCTTGGACCTTCAAGGAAGTACCGCTCTCCGCAGACGAAAGCATTTCACCACCATTGTGTATATCGGAGACTGAAGGGGGGATTCCAAAGGCTTCACGCTGACGTTCAGAGCTGAGCATCAATAAGCTGTCACGGTTGACGTTCCCAGAATCCGGCCTTAGTAGTTTATTCCCCTCGCTAGCAGCGTTTGCAAGACAAGCAGCTTCAGGCTGGGGTGTTGATGAAAAACGCTTTGGAAGAATGACTCTTCGGGAAGATGAGGTAGCTCGTCGCTCTCGTGTGCCAGAGTCGTGATGTTTCTGTCTGGAGTCATTCGCTCCATTCGCCGGCGTCGATTTGTCTTTGGCAACCACACTTTCGCTAGATCCTCCAACAGCGATGCCTACAATCTGCTGACTAGCGGGTCCCTCTGACTGGTCTCGTGAAGGGTTTCTTCGGGCATAACCAGAGGAGGGAGCATGGCCATCACGTCGCGAACCGAGGTCAAGGTTTAGTCCGGCTACAAGATCCGCAAGCTCATTCTTGCGTCGGAGATGAGAGTCGTCGATCGCAGTGCCTGTACGTATCACAGCAGAGGCGGAAGAATCTGACGCATTCTCTTCATCCGCGCGCATCCCATACTTCTCTCGACGAGACACGGAATCATGTGTTTCGCGAACAGCGCTGTAGGCAGCATTCGGAGACAACTTTGCAGGCTGATTGAAACGACGATAATCAACAAACTGAATCTTTTCGTCGCAGGCAGAATCGCTGTCAGTGAAGTTCTGATGATGTCTATTCTGATCGGTTCGCGAAGGCTTCGGCGTACCGTCATCATCGTCCTCGTTGCGTACCTCAGGCGACCTCGACGGCAATTCGAGGACAGCCCTGCCTTTATCGTCGCTACGCGTTGAACGAGAGTGAGCACCGGTTTCAAGCAGAGTAGAAACGAGAGCGGGAGAGCGGCTATTTTCCGGTACCCTCGGTGACTTTTGCGGAAGAATATCAGGTAAGGAAGGGGATTTCTCTCCTCTAGCTGCAGAGGAGGACGATCTAGATCGGAAAATTGGAGTAGGAATGTTTGATGGTGTCCTTGCCAGCGATGAGGAAGATGCCAAAAGAGGGCTGACGTGTGATCTCGAGGAGGATCGCATTCGCGGTGTCTGCAGTGTCGTCTCGGAGGCAGAATCATCTGAATTCCTGTTTGGTGATAACATCTGAGATCTACCCGATTGAGGCGCCTTCAAAGGCTGGCTCCGAACTTGCTTGGGTTCAGTGTGGTCACGACTGCCCGATCGTTTTGGAGATACCTTGTGATAATCGACAGCATATTTACCCAATTTCCGAGAATCCGACGGTTCTATTCGTGACCTTCAATAATGCATTCTAGAAGACATGGGACTACGCACCTTGGTCATAAGTAACATCTTCGTTACATCTAGGCGATCTATTACTGTTGGAGCGATGCCTAGTTTTTCTAGTTGTTGAAATTTGCGAGGGAGAAGAGGGTCGACTGGATGCGCGTTCGTACCTAGTAGGAGGAGCAAGCGAAGAGAAGGTTTGCGCAGAGTGGACATATGGCTTTGAAGAAGATTTGCGCTGAGTCGGGTTCTGTAGCGCTTCGTTCGTTGATTCTTGATCCCCAGTCATTCTGTAAACGGTATCTCGCAGACTAGGGACAAGCTCCTTCTCCAGCTCAGGTAATCCAAGTTGACTAACTCGCTTGTAACTAGATTCTTGTGGAGGAAGCTCCTCAGCGTGTTTCTTGTTTCTTCCCCAAGAAATCCTACGTCTGAGAGATGAAGCCTTTTCTTTTTCCTGTGTTGTAGAGCCAGTACATGCTTTCGTGTCACGACGTTGTACATCAGTATTTCTTCTCACCCTAGTAGTCACTTGTTCACCAACGCCAGAGTGAGTAGCAATAGCAGTATCGTCCTGAGAAAGGAAGGAACGAGGTTTCTTCTCTGATTTGAGCTTGCCCTTGGTGCCACTAACAGAAGAAGTATGAGTTCTCGAGCGAGTCTTCTCAGTTTCCAGTGGCAGAGGCGGAGCTTCCTGATTTAGAATCCAGTCGTCGTTCTCATCCGGTGAGCCGGGAGTCGACGACCTCCCCATCTTCCATTGACTTGGAGCACTCGGCAAATGGGACCCGTCATCAGGCCCAGGCACATCTCTGTTTGTCGATGAACTTAATGGCCTTGATTTGGTAGAAGATTTCCGAGGTTTGTGAATTGTTTCCGTCGACGGCGTCGCTTCGCCGTCCAGCATCCTTCCGGGTGGCAAAATTCCCCGCGTAATGTTACGGGTATCGTCTCGCCGCGTACCTGAGCGATGCATCTTGGATATTCTGCCGAAGCAGATACCAGCCCACCCTCGCAAGATATTGAAGGTGGAAGTTGAAGTCAAGAAACGCGCGACGACGAACAGAACCGGACGCCAGACACGTCGATGATTGAACACCGGATTTCTCACGGCACGGCTTCAAGAACCAAAATATAAACATGGCGGCGATCGATCGATGAAGGCAATTACGTAATTTCATGCCGAGCACTGCGCCTCCTAAAATTACAGCTAGCTCACATTCACTACAGATGATAACGATAGTATGAATCAGTACCTAGACAGGTGTGGCGCGCATTACAGAAAGAAGTAAGGCCATGGGCAAATCAGGCAGGAAGAAAACGCAAGGGAGTAAGTAGTACACGGGGTGGTTTATATATTTACGAGAACGGTAAAAGGAAACCAAAAAGAGTCCGAATGCTCCGATTCCGAAAAGGTTGCACGCCTCGTGGATAGTCCCAAAAAGTGTCTAGTATGCTTCTTTGAAACGTGTTTATCGTGGAGCGTGGCGTAAGGAGTGACAACATGAGGATACAAAAAGCTTCAAAGAACGTCCATGAAGATGCCTTGCTTTCGTTCGCGATGCGCGCCGTGCGCGATATGGTAAAGTTGAGAGTCGCGCGCCAATGCCGAAGCTATAGCGCGACGTCAGTGCAGTTCACGCCGACCGTCTTCTTCGCACCGTCACTCGATTCATATAGAGTATCATCTATGGTGGGGAGAACGTTAAAGCCGCTAGAACTGCTCTAAATATCAGACTCACTGTATATCTTGTGACAGCAAAGGATGGAATTGTCGCTGAAGGAAGACAAGTTTAAGACTGGCAGTCTCGTACTATCTCAGTCTGAATTGCTCACCAGGATCCCCCACTAATATCCTCGTCACTCATCGATGTGCAGTTAAATCCGATTTCTACCGTCTTTTCAGGAGTTTGGATTCCTAGTCGCTCAAAGACTGAGGCCGCTGTTGTACTGTTCGACTCGGCCGTGGCGTCGCAGCACTGAACCGGATTTTTCTTGCACAGTGCCACAGACGGTGTTGGAGTTGGTGAGGTCGATGTTCGAACACGAGATGGGCCGGGTCCTTTCGAGACACCCGCAGCGACGATGTCAAAGAGAGTGGCGAGCAAGAAACAGAGACAGAAGTAGTCAGAAATACGAGGTACCTTCATGGCTGCTAGGACAGTAAGGAGAGATGGCAAGCTAGTTAAGTAGAAGGCTCGGACTCGAGGTACTAAAATTTGTCCGGAGGGCTTACCCCGTCTTTATACTCCGTGGCTCAAATACAAAAGACGTGCGTCAGGGTCCATCCTGTGGCTTTAGCTTGCTTCGGACAATATTGTAAAATAATCCCCGCTTTGTGAATAATATGAATCCCTTCCTAGTATGGAGCCCGGCATGCCGAGTCGCTGAGGCATGACGATATTGTATCATGCAGCCGACAACTTCATGTTCATCACGCCACAATCGTCCCGACCAAAATACTTAGAGCTTTCCAGTTCTATGTCGACCAGTATGCTTTTGCATGTTCAGCGCCTGCTAGGGCCTTTGTTGCCAGAGACAACGTTTGGCTCGCGGTGGAAGAGAACAAGGTCGCTTGTCGTAGTGTAGTGATGGCGGTGATCTTCTCCCGAAAAGAGCTTGCAGCGCAAATCATACCCTCCAAATTTTATTTACTGCTTCTGGTATCGTTATGTACCTTCTCTCGTCATAATTCTACATCAATATTGATAATTCAAAAGCGGGGTCCCTTTACATCAATATCAGACTGTAACAGCGTAATATCCGAATTCCGCACCACACCAGGTCCAGGCCTTCGCTCTAAAAATGCAATTTAAGTACACGACAATATTCTGTTCTAATCGTTTCCTAGTCACTTCTTCGCAACTTGTGACCGAAGCCGTTGCAGGACCTGCTTCGCCACGCGCTGCCTGCCTTCATTCTCAGATGTAAATGTAACGGGCAGCTCAAGCCGCTCCTTCCCCATTACAATCCAAACCTTGAATTCTTCTTCCCCGCGCTCATTCTTCACCTGCTTCGAGCCGAACTCAGGTGATGACAAACTCTCCGATTCACAGTACCCTAAAATGCGAATGAATTCGGATTAAAATGACCTCAATTTTTTTTTCAGACTGGGACGGCATTACTTACGTAGCAGTTGCTGCACATGAGAGTTGCTATCTTTAGATGCTGACACAGGAGTCGGAGGTGCCGCGGGTGCGGGCGGCGTGCTTACGGGCTCACGCTTAACGTTAGTCTGCCCTTTGGGGGGCTCGGACCGATGTTTCTTAGGCACCTGAACATCGTCCGGTGACATTGACATATCTCGGGATCTAGGCCGCTTTTCGCGGTCACGGTCTTCTGTACTATACGACGCAGTTCGTATGGAAGATCTCTCTATTTCAATCCAATGGGCGCTAGCCGGCCTTTCGGCATCCGAAGACGTCGGTGGTGTAGGCAGGGAGGAATTTACTTGTGTTGAGATTGAAGGTGTTGCGGGTGTCGGCGCCATCGACGGCATCGGTGGAGTGGGATACTGCATTCCGGAATTAGGCGGCATGGGAACCGCATAGGGCGTAGGCGCTCCCGGCATGCTGTATTGTGCGTACTGAGCATATCGCGGATCGGTGTAGTATGCCGGATACGGGGGGTAAGATGGCACACCATATGAAAGTGGCACTGCGGGCGGGGCTGATGGCATGGGATAAGGGTAAGTATTCGCGAGAGATTGGTAGGTAGTTAATTGAGGAACTGGATACGGATATGGAGGTTGTACATAAGTGCCAGGGTACGGAGTTGAAGAATAGACCGGTGATTGGTATTGTGCAGGCTGCTGCGGCTGAGGAGCAGCGCCATACGGCATGAACTGTTGAGACGGTGGTGTCGGTTGAGGTGGGACCGTCTGAGGAACCGGTTGCTGTGGTACGGATTGCTGTGTATCTTGTTGAGTAGGTTGAGAATTAGCCGTAGAAGTTTGCTGAGATGACGACGCTTGGTGAACTTGGTGATGCAGTTGCGACTTGCGTGGCGGACGTAGTCTCGCAATCGCTTCCTTAGAATATTCATGGGAATGAGACGGTCCGGAATTCTGGTTGCGTTGACTGTGATTGTGATGCGTGCGAGAAGCCGAAGTAACCTGAGCTGAAGCTCCAGCTTTGAATCCCAATCCGGACGATGAACCCGGGAGAGACAGTCCTTTCCGCAGAGATTCATGACCATAATTAAGCGTAGTGGGACGCGTCCCACTTCGTGCATACGTGATTTGGTAGCGATGTGTCCGTGACGTGGAAGAGCCAGAACGATCCCAATTCGCGTTCGGCTTCTTCCTCGCCATTGCTTGTTCTTTCGTCTCAAAACGAGGAGGTCCCAGTCGTATCTGGCCACTTGCAGCAGAATGCTTGGAATTCGCTCCCGTTCGCTGATCGGAAGCGTCATTGCGCTTGTAGTTCTTGAAAGGATCGTGACCTGGCGGTGCAGGCTGGCCCCTGAAGCGAACAAACTCGATTGCCTCTCCACCAGCAGCGCAAACGACGGCAATTTTTGCATCAGTCTTCGTTCGGTACTCAGGCTTGACGGTCCAGGTCCTCGTTTCTCCCGGCTTAGGATCCGAGGAAAGGGAAAGCGTCATCGTGCAACTGAAGGCTAAGTGGCACAATTATAAATTTTCTAAGGACGAAGACGTTGTGTATTTCTGGAAGCCACTCACCACCGTTGTCAAAACCGTAGTCATAAACGGGATGCATTCCATGTCGCAGTCTTCCGTACTCAGAGCCCAGGATAGGCAGTATCTGCTCATTTGCTAGCCTACGCATTTCATCCGTAATCTTGCTGTCAACAGCGTCCGCAAGTGAACGAATGTATTTGCTGACGCCTTGGGACATAGCTTGAAGACAGACTGCCGCTTTGGCATCCGAGCGCTTGGCGAACCTGGGCTCTACCATGTAAGTTTTCGTCTCGCCCGGTCGCTCTAAACGCATAATACTTCCGTGTACTGTCAATTGATTTATTAAGGGGCAAACAAGGATCTGAAAGCCATACGCACGGCCATTCTCGCTCAGAAAGTAGAAGCGCAAGTGGAGGCGTGATCCTTTAGCGAGTTGAAGAGTGGTATTCAGCATGCCGGGTATGTTGAGGTTCGCGATGGGCTTGTCGCCAATTTGTTCCGGAAATGGCTTTGGCAAACTATCAAAGAATGATTGAAGAGAAATCGCAGCTATGCGACCTTTCCTCTCAAAATCCGATTCTCGCTTCATAATGTCGTTCAGAGGATCGAGTAAAGCAGGCGGTGGCGCAGCTTGCCCGTTTCCGTGCTTGATAAAATCAACAACATCGTCTTGAAGGGCAGCTTCGGAGCAGGCCTTCTTCGCCAATGGCATAGAACTATATTGTGGATCGACCGAATAGAGTCGCTGACAATGCGGTGATAGTTCGATGATCATCGCGCAACCCCAAGCTTAATGGAATTCTTCGGTGAGACCACAAATAGATCAGACTGAAAATAACCCACAAGAAGACGCTCTCTGCTCCTTGAAAAACACCCATTGTGGTTGGATCTTGCCGGCTCTCCATTCTAGGCAGAGATCTTCGATTTGCTTGCTTTCATTGTCATCTATCACTTCGGACTCGGAAGAGCCCTCCTTCTTCAATTCTGCTCTGCTAACGACCGAACTATCCAGGGGAGCAAGGAGTAGCTTCGCACTTGATGCATCCTTATTTCCGTGAAGAATGAAGTCGACGGCACCCATCTCTACGGCTATGGCTGCAGCTCGAGCCTTTGCATCGCTCTTACGTGAAAATTCCGCTGCAGTGGTGTATGATCGGATTTGTCCGTTCGGCCTCGTGATTGTCAAGATGCACTGCTTCCCTAATCGAGCGGAAGCGTATAGATAGAAGGTCAGATAAACAAGAATCATGAGAGGTAGGACTTCCATGAAAGACAGAAAAGAGTGTGCAGCTTTGTTCGTAGAAGAACGGGTAAAGAGCATAAGGATTACTGAGATTGTGACATTGTCCAATATTACGGAGCTACGCAATAGCGCGCCACTTACATTGGACAAGATCAAAGCAAAACATGCGTCCTAGAGACATGTCGAAATAAATGAAATTAGCACAGATACTCACTATCTTCATGACCTGTTTCTTCCAAGAACTCGAACTTCAACGCCTCTGAGTTCCCAAACGCACTTACACAGGTCTGGTGTAACTGAGCCACAAATTGCATCGAAGAAGGCACTTTCAGGCTCTCCTTATCGTCCGAAACCACCGGGCCTGCATCAGGTGGTGGCTTGGACAAAGGTTGGAGCAGCTCGAAGTCTGAGGGGAGATTTGGGAGATCAAAACCCTCAAGGTCTGCCTTTGGCGAGTGAGCGAGATCCTCGATGGGACACGTCCCGAGCGTCATAAGACTCTGGGTGACGGCGCCGAAAGCACCTTCCAAGACGCGCCCACTGCCGTTTAGAAGAACATTTGGATGTAAAGGAAGTACATGCCTGGCGACGAGCGCACTCATGGTGGATAAAGACAAAGGACAAGGGAAAGACGAATGTGGATGTGGTCGGGAACAAGCACGTGATGCTTCACGTGACTTATGTTTAAGCGTTTGAATATCTGTAAAGAAATGCGTAGGTACGGCTCAAATTCAACCTTGAACCCATCCTCTAAGGAACGAACGCCTAAATAAAACTATTGCTGTCGTTGACCATGTCGAACACGATCGCATTGTAAGTGAAGATTGAGACGAAATTGAACTACCGGTGAAATTGCTAACTCACATATCGTTTAGGTACCCTCTTTCCAACTTCACCTTTAGGTGAGGCTCAATGAACCCAAGAGAAGAGGTGGAGGGCTCATCACATTTTAGTACGAAGGAGGCTCAGCCCGAAGAGGACCCATCCGTCGCGGCACGTCTTCAGCGGTTACAAAACAATTATGAAGACTTCGGCATGAGACGTACGGTTGAAGGTGTTCTCGTGGTGCATGACCATGGCCACCCACACGTCCTGATGCTGCAGATTGCAAATGCTTTCTTCAAATTGTGAGTTTTGTGTCTTTGATATGCAGGCAATCAACGCCTCTTACGTGCTTCAGACCTGGCGATTATCTTAAACCTGGTGAAGACGAAATCGAGGGCCTGAAGCGTCGACTCGATGAGCGCCTAGCTCCACCTACGGAATCACGACAGTTCAACGCCAGCCATGGTGTCGACAATGACTGGGAGATCGGAGATGTCCTTGCGCAATGGTGGAGGCCAAATTTCGAGACGTTCATGGTACGCTACTCAACCGACTGACTGTCACCACATCATGGTTTTTTTTTACCATCACAACCTCACAGTACCCGTTCATTCCCGCACATATCACAAAACCGAAAGAATGCAAGAAGCTCTTCCTTGTGCAAATGCCGGAGAAAAGTGAGGATTCTACCCCGGTCACATGAGAACAACGAGAAGTTCACAAGAATTCTTCATTTATAGAAGTCCTTGCCGTCCCCAAGAACATGAAGCTTCTCGCTATTCCACTTTTTGAGCTTTACGATAATGCCGCTCGGTGCGTAGCCTTCATTCCCCCGGAAGGCTGTTTCTAACGTCCATATAGTTATGGGCCGCAGTTGTCCGCGATTCCTCATCTTCTTTCACGGTGAGTTCTTTTATGTTCGTTGTCCTAGTGCTATGCATATTTAAGTTCAATTGCAGATACAATTTCATCTACCAATAGAGCCGCGTTGGTTCGTTTCTTGGCATCCCGCACATTGTCGTCTTTGTAGCATCAGATTCTTGCCCTTTCATTCCTTGTCCTTGAAGAATCGAAAGTATTTCCTGGTCCGTCTTACGCCGTCGGAGTTCAATACTTTCAGAAACTTTACTTGTGCTTCTCTTTGAAAACGAGACCCCGTTGGTCACGCTCGCACGTAGCAATTAAGGACATGCGGACAAGGCGCAATTACGGGAGTCTCGGGTGACTTCCTTTCCTGCTCTTGCTCCCCGTCTCGTCTCACTGGCTGTCAAAGGATTCGGTGTAAATTGTACCTTCTCAGTCGAAGCGGTGTCCTCTCATGCCATATTACCAAAGCGCAAATTGGTCCGATGCAGTTTACTCAGACTTCAAGCTCTCGTTCCTTTCTCTTCTCTTCAAGTGCCGAACATTCCGGCCTTGTCTTCCTCTGCGAATCGGCACAGCTCGCTGGAAACGTTCCCCGTTTTTTCGCGTTCCTTTCTTCCAGTGCTCGAGAGGAATGTCCTTTCAGCTTAACATAAGGTTGTTCGCGGAAGGGAAAAAAAAACCCCGATAGCCCTTTAATAGAAATGGTTGCGGAAACCCGACAGATTGGTGTCCTTTGGCCTGTCTTTTCAAGGATACTGTCCTACGTCAGAGATCGTGTAGACTGGGAGCTCATGCTAACTACTAGACCATGCACTAATACTCCCGCTTGTCCCTTTTGAAAACATCTGATACCAAGCACAGTGAATCTTTAGACAGAAAAGAATTCGATGAAGCACGTCAGATGAAGATGATCTGAGCTCATGCTTATCTTTCAGGCTATTCTTACCCTGAGACTAATCTCGAATTCCGTTGAACTTAAAAGAAACTCGTGCTTAATTGAAAACTGGAAAATCCATAAATTTAGTGCGAAAAAGATGAGTCACGAGTGCTTATTGTGAATCCATACGTTGTCGATGTAGGCAGACTCAGATACATAAACCAAAATAGGTCTTGGTCTGGTGCATACACAAGTAAACGTAAAGCAGCGGGGCAAAAGCGCGTGGATTGGGATTACAGGGTATACGTAAGACGTAAGGTACGTGTGTGGATGCCAGATGTCAAGGAAAGTCATGCGATCGTCAAAGAAGAGCTGAAAAGAACATACAAGCCTCGAAAGGAAAGAAATTTCTATATCTAACAACCACATCCGGCACTATCATCGGCTGATGAGTTCGCATTGAGGTCAATATTGCCGGGCATGTTTTTGCTGTTGCTCCTCAGGACAGCGTTCCGGTCTGGCGTGACGTTGCTTACGGGTGCCCAAAGCTCGGGGGTTTCGAGGATGCGAGTGACTACTTCTGTAAAGGCCTCTTCTACGCCGACGGCGGTTTTTGCGGATGCCTCGACAAAAAGAGATCTCATGCGTTCCGCGAAGGCTTTGCCCTCTTCTGTTGTCACTTGTCGAGAAAATTCCTGAAAAGAGAGGACTAGTAATTAGGAGATAGAGAGGCTTTCAAATCCACGCGATACGCACTTTGTCTACTTTATTGCCTACGAGGATCTTGACTACTGAATCGGAGACGTATGTTTCTAATTCGCGGTACCACCGTGGAAGAGCATCGAACGATTCTCGATTTGCTACATCGTACACTATCCAGGTGGTTATAAACACTCCGTATATGTTAATCCCACACGAAAAGAAACCAACCTAAGATAATGCCTTGCGCTCCACGGTAATAGGAAGCCGTTATGGTTCGGAAACGTTCTTGTCCCGCAGTGTCCTAAGTCATTTTCAGCCAAAAGTGACATGTAGCAACTACATGTAAACATGACGCACCCATATGCTCAGCTTCACCTTCTTGCCATTGATTTCCATCTTGTGAACGCGAAAGTCAACGCCGATTGTCGCGCTAGCTTCATCTTCTGGAAGCCATTGTTCGTCGGAGAATCGCAACAGCAAGCTACTCTTCCCTACACTTGAGTTCCCGATCAACAGCAGCTTCACATTTACTGGTGAAGAATCTGATTTCTTGAACGCTGTGGGAGGCATATTACTGACCCAATGATGAGAAGTTGAGTGACTGAGTAGAGTAGAACGCAAAAGACCGTCGCGCCTCAATGACGACGTGAGGTCGGCGTATCCCGTGATTATGGTTATGTCAGCATAGGGATTTGCTGCCCCCATTTAGATTTGTGGTGTCAAGGCTTCTTTTCCTTCCCAGTAGGTGAATATTCTGAAGAAGCCAACGGCTTGCAACCTTCTCATGTCCGACACTCCGGAAGGTGTTGTGTGTCTCATGATGGGGGAGGTACCTCCATTGGCCGGTGAAAATTGAATTGCTGGTGCAGTCATGCGAGCGAGCGAGAATCGGGACGAGGGATGTTGCACCGATGGCGTGCTCAGCACTAGTCTTTGACTTTGACCGCTTTTGACTGCAGCGCAAAGATACGCTATAAAAGCACGATTTTGAAGATAGCTTTTCATTTCATCTCCTTCCCGTCCACAACAAACGTCAACGGTCTGCGATGGCTGAGCAACGATTCTACAAGTGAGTCGTGGCCTTATATATGCTACGTTGTTCATACTTGTCTCACAAGGATCCTGAAGGACTCCTGAGTTCGATACCCTGCAGGTCCATGCTGGCCAGCTGCCTGATTCTGCGACGAACGCTCGTGCACCACCCATCTACGCGACCTCCAGTTATGTATTCAACGATTCTCAACAAGCTGCAGATCTCTTTGGCTTAAAAGCCTTCGGTAAACTTGTTTGTTCCGCCTAGAGAGCCATTGAAGTAATATCTAATCCTAGGTAATATCTATTCACGCATTGGCAATCCAACCGTCGACGTGTTCGAGAAGCGTATGGCTGCTCTCGAGGGCGGTGTCGCCGCCGTCGCAGCTGCAAGCGGGCATGCGGCGCAATTCATGGCGTTCTCGACAATTGCAGGGACTGGAGACAACATTGTTTCGACTTCTTACTTGTATGGCGGAGTAAGTACCTCAGGCTCGCGTTATCTGAAGATACTCAGCTCGTTTCTTGGCAGTCATATAACCAATTGAAAGTCTTTCTGAAAAAGTTCGGCATCAAAGTGAAGTTCGTGACCGATGACAAGCCCGAATCCTTCGCGGCTGCTATAGACGACAAGACGAAAGCAATCTATGTAGAGAGTATTGGCAATCCGAAGTACAATATTGCGCCTTTACCGGAACTGGCGAAAGTCGCACATGACCACGGAATTCCACTAATTGTAGATAATAGTGAGGCCAAGCATTTCTGATTGAGTTCTGCGTCAAACTGACGAATTATACTATCCAGCTTTTGGAATGGCAGGTACGATGGACTTCCTCCCGCACTACTGAAATTGAGGCTGACCTATTTTAGGATACCTTGTTCGACCCATTGACTACGGGGCAGACGTTGTAGTCCACAGTGCCACGAAATGGATCAATGGTAAGTGACTTATTAGTTACAGGGCTATTAGATGGCTTAACGTTCTTGTGTTCAGGCCACGGCACCACAATTGCAGGTGTTGTTGTAGATTCTGGGAAGTTTGACTGGACAAAATCAGGACGATTCCCATCGTTCACCGAACCCTCTGAGGGGTACCACGGTCTGAAATTCAGTGAGACCTTCGGAAATATAGCTTTTGCTATTAAGCTGCGAGTCGAGGTTCTGCGCGATCTTGGTGCGACGATGAACCCGTTCTCTGCATTCATTACTTTGCTGGGTCTTGAGACGATCTCGCTTCGGGCTGAGAGACATTGCCAGAACGCGCTAGCACTTGCAGAGTGGCTCGAAAAGCATCCGAAGGTCAAATGGGTACAGTTCCCGGGATTGAAGAGCCACGAATATCACGAGGAGGCGAAGCGCCTACTTCGTCCCGGTCTGTACGGGTCTGTCCTCAACTTTGGCGTTCATGGTGGTTCGAAGGAGGGTCGAGCCGTTTGTGATGCCCTCCGACTGGCGAGCAACCTGGCAAACGTTGGAGATGCGAAGACGCTAGTCATCCACCCTGCGAGTACAACTCACCAGCAACTTTCGGAAGAGGAGCAAGCCTCAGCGGGTGTCACTCCGGATCTCATTCGGGTACGTTCTATATTCTCGTATGTCGACGTGCCATTGATCAGTTGACTGATGTGATTGACAGATTTCTGTCGGTATTGAGCACATCTCGGATATCATTGCGGATTTCAGTCATGCGCTCGACAAAGCCATCCCTGGACCGAATGATCAGAACTGAGGTGTTCGATCCCTGATCGGTGTTATTGTACGATTGTAAATGAGGAAGGGAGGTAGTGGGTATGTTGTACCTATATTTAGTTATCTAATGAATTCTAGCCCCAATCAAAGCGGATGGTCCAACCGTATCTTCTTTTGCGTGACTCCACCGTTTTGGTTTGACGCGTAGATTTGGGACACGTGAGCTTGGCGACCCTTCTTGTCTTCCCGTCATAAGGCTCCTGGCGGACCGTGACATACTACTGGCGGCTTTTTCTCTCTCTGCTGTCTGATCCGGACTGGATGACACATAATGACGAAATACGAGTATTAGAATGTGAAGAGATTGTAATAAAATGACTGAAGGTCCTGTTACCTGTTCATCGTCCCAATCTTCTTCAAGATGACGACAAGGGAGAATTTGGTGCTTTGCCTTGCTTTACTTTTTGGAATTGTCACTGCTGCTTCTTCCGGCGGCACGATAGGTATCCTGGGCTCTTCGGTGCTTGGACAAGACCCACAGACCGTCAACAGGCTCAATGGAGGTTCTTTCCAACAGGATCCGGTGGTGACCTTCAACGGTATGTATAATCTTAACTTCTCCTAAGAGTCAGGCACTGTCTAATACGAATACCTAAGGTTATCAGTATGCAGTCTTCTACGATGCCAGTAGCTCCTCGAATGCTTCAGTTCGCTACGTTTCAGTAGCTCGCCGGGAACTTTCGCCGACATCTACCTCAAATTCGTCCACATGGGAGAAGTTCACATTGACCGACTATAATCAGACCTTAGATGATGGTCATGATATGTATGTCTTACCTCCCCACCAGCACAACGCGAGGATGGTCCTGAGAATTTATCTATTTATGTGAAAGTATTTCTCTCGGAATCTCGCATACGGATGGAACTCTCCATCTTGGTTTCGACCAACACGACGATGATTTTCATTACCGTGTCTCAAAGCCCGGCGTTGCGACAAATTCGCAGAATGTAACCTGGTCTGCTGATTTATTCGGCGAAGTGCTCGTAAGCCGGAAACTCACAAAAACGAGCCATGTGCAGTCTAGTACTTACCATTCGCAGGATCACCTTCCCGGTTTGGAGGACCTTGACAAGTCAATATATTTCATCAATATCACGTATCCTCGATTCTTGTCTTTACCAGCGTCTGCAAAGGCAGTCTCTGGATCAAAAGCGGACCTTCTTTTCGAACTGCGCGTCGGACGTTCTGGACTCGGAGACGATTGGCTGTATGCATACGAGCCCAATGAAGGTTGGACGCAAATTGGGAAGTATCTCGAGGTACGTCCATCTCCTTCCGTCTCTTTTGTGAATGTTTTGCAACGATCGATTCTTTGTACTGATAACGTAGGGTGTGAATAGTGCGTGTTTTCTCTTCTGTCCGATGGAAGGAAGTTGACGCAAATGGATTACATAGATAATGCCTATATCAACGGGCTTGATTTCGATTCTCGAGGAGCTCTGCATGTTTCATGGTAATATTTCTATACCAACTTCTTCTTCTGTACTGAAGGGAGTTTCCTGTAGGACGTATCGTGATTATGTCAACGACACTGGCCAAGACGTTGCCGTCCAGGCTGGTCCGAACGGTCCAGAGAATGTATGTAGCTACTATTTTGCAAAACAAATGCTGACCTGTAAAGGAAGAATCATGACATGGACTATGCAATCAGCTACGACCTTGGAAGGACATGGAGGAACAACTGGAATCAGACCATTGCAAATCTGTCTGGGCAATTGCCTATTGATCCTACTGCTGCGGGTATCACTATTTTCAGCATCCCAAAATACGGGTACGGAATTAATTATGGAGTTATATCGGCTAAGGAATGCCGGACTGAACAATCTGCATGCAGCGGTATACTAAATCAAGAAGCTCAAACGATAGACAATGAGGGGAGACTTCATGTTCTCAATCGAGAGAACACGACGGGAGTAGAGCGGTGGTATCATTACTGGCGCAGCACCGCAGCACACTGGACGCGCACGCCCTTGCCTCTCCCTTCGGAGCTGATTCCGGCAAGTGCTAATAACGTTACCGGTACGCCAACAGTAATTGGCAAACGGGGCAAACTATTCTCGCATGGATCATCACTATTTGCGTTGCTGCCCTCGAACGCGGCCAATTCGAGTGCGCTTAGCATATTAGGCAGCACAGCCCAAGGTCATTTCAGGGATTGGACGGTCGTGTGGGAAGCGGACTCTGGCTGTATTGCGGAGCCACTGTTTGATAGGTATAGATTGATACCGGAAAGTGAAGGCGGTGATGGAGATGGAGTGCTGAGTTTATTCCTTGTAAATGGGACGAATCTCGAGGTGCTGGACTTTGATTTGAGCGGGGTGTAAAATTCCATTTTTATTTGCTTCTCTGAAAGCTCGCGAGTCGAGAGTCTGCGATTTGAAGCGAAGGAGCCAGCAAAGTTACCATAAACCGAGACTTGAGGTGGAACCCCGGAACGAAACGTTGATAAATGGTCGTGCTGAATACGTAAAGTCACGCGACTGACGCGACGCGCGCTCGTCGATCATACTACTTTATTTGGTAGTGATCCGCTTACCTCAAAGCGCCGCAAGTGATAGGGGATGTGCACTCTCTCCTTCCTCCCACCATCGTTCCCCCGCACTCGAGGAGCGAGAGGTTCACTTATAACGCCCATTTTCCCTGTCATTTGTAGTCTTTCTTTTTTATCATGCGGATACCTATCAGTGTATCGCTCGTTGCACTCGCTGTGACGGGCGTCTTCGCCGAGTCATTAGCCGGTTCCCGACATGCTGGGGTTCGGGTGCGCAAGTCCCTTGGCTTTGGGCCTGAGCTCCCGCATGCTGTGTTCAATACTTCTCCAGAGCAGGCATTCCAGAGTTCTGCTACTGGGAAGAACTCGCCATTCGAGGTTGCAGAGTCATTTGTGAACCATCTCCTTAGGAGAGACGGCCAGCTCACCGATTCCAGCCATTACGAGCTGCGTGGTGACTCCTACACGGATGATAACACTGGTGTTACACATATTTACTTCCGCCAGCTCATCAGTGGGTTGGAAGTCTCCGACGGCCTTATCAATGTTAATGTCAAGGACGGTGCTGTGATATCTTACGGTGACTCAGTAAGTTTATCGGATGCTATTGTGTGAATACGGTCCTGATAGGTAGTTTTAGTTCTATCGCGGATCTACGCCTGCTACTTACACGAGCCCGGCCACCGAACAGCATCTGACGACCCCATGGGAAGTGAACTGCCGCAAACTTGGCATGACCATGAATGAGGTCTTCCGGAAAGACCTCCGCAACATGGGTGGTGACAATCGTCAAGTGAACATGAGTCCACTTAGCGACATGAGCGAGCTCGCGCAGCGCCTCGAGCATCTTTACGCGACAAACTGCGGTAGCGTCAAGCTTGCAAGCGACCGGGTAGCATCACTATTAGCTGATAAGGAGGAGGATGATATGGTTTCGGCACGTGACGCCGTTTTGACGTTCATGCTGGCAGCGACTCCCGACGAGAACCTTCAGGAGGACATACTGTCCCGTTACTCCGAGTATCTTGACGGAATTTCTTCGACTTTCGAACCCCACTTGACGTCCGATGGATCTGTACGACCTATAGAAAAGCTGACTAACGTCCCGGATACCATAAACCCAGTGAAGGCGTACCCTGCGTACGCTCAGGTTCCGAACGGTGAACGCACTGTTCTGGCTCTTGTATGGAAGCTAGAGGTTGAAATGCAGGACAACTGGTACGAAGCGGCCGTTTCCATGCACCGCCCCCACAAGATCGTTTCCGTCGTCGACTGGGCTGCGGATGCTGCCATCGATCCTGCTCAGTTAGCTCCGACCCCAAAGAAGCCAAAGAAGGACGAGCGTGCTGAGTTTGCGATATATAATGTCTTCTCATGGGGTGTCAATGATCCTGAATGTGGTAACCGTACATACGAGAAGGAGGGATCTGACAAACTTGCAAGTCCTCTCGGCTGGCATTCAATCCCTGCGGCGAACGACCCGAAGTCTGCTGGTCGTGCTGTTAGCAAGGATCAGATCAATAACTATACTACAACCTGGGGGAACAACGGCTTCGCACACGAGAACTGGGAGGGTCGTAACAACTGGGAGGACAACTATCGTCCCGATGCTGGTTCGAGTTTGAGCTTCAACTACACATATGACCCGAAGGAGAGGGATGGTTCAGACTCGCTCTCAGAAGCGAAGAAGTACATCAATACCACAGTCACGCAGCTCTTCTACACAGTTAACCTCGTCCACGATCTATTCTATCGATATGGCTTCGACGAGAAATCCGGAAACTTCCAACAGGATAACTTCGGTCGTGGCGGGCGTGAAGGCGACGCCGTCATTGCAAATGCGCAAGATGGTAGCGGATACAACAATGCGAACTTCATGACACCTCCTGATGGCCAGAATGGCCGCTGCCGCATGTACCTCTGGAACACTGCCCAACCCTACCGCGATGGTGATCTCGAAGCCGGTATCGTCATTCACGAGTTGAGCCATGGCCTGAGCACTCGTTTGACTGGTGGACCGGCAAACTCTGGATGCCTTGGATGGGGCGAGAGTGGTGGTATGGGTGAAGGTTGGGGAGGTACGTTGTGCCGCGTTCCAAGTAAAGACCTCGTCCTGACTTGCATTGTTAGACTTCTTCGCAACCGTGATCAGGAGTACGTCTATTTACTCTGACTATCCGATGGGTGCATGGGCTGCGAACCGTCCGAACGGTATCCGACAGTACCCTTACTCCTTGGTATGTGCATATTTTCCGTATGTTGGACGCTTTCCCAATATATCCGTTTGAATTCTTAGAACAAGACGATCAACCCTGTAACGTACAAGACTCTTGACAAGCCTGGTTACTGGGAAGGTTAGTTGTTTCCTTCTACCGCGCATGGTGTTGCATGATCTGGATCTCCTTGCAGTTCACTCCATCGGAGCCGTCTGGGCAGAATTGCTTTGGGTCGTCGCACAGAAGTTTATCGACAAGCATGGTTTCTCGGACTCTCTTTTCCCTCCTCCCCCGCTGGATAACGGAACTATCCCTTCGGGTGACTTCTACCGTCCGGCGGAATTCGATGCTCAGGGCAATCAGAAGCCACTTGTACCGAAGCACGGTAACTCGCTTATCACTCAGTATGTCATTTATCATTCTACGTTTGTCATACTAGGGTACTGACAGGTCGACTTCTAGACTCGTCGTTAACGGGATGAAGCTACAGAAGTGCATGCCAGGCTTCCTGGATGCGCGTGATGCTATCATTCAAGCTGACCAGGTGCTCACTGGCGGTGAGAACTACTGTCTGCTCTATGAAGGTTTCGCCGAGCGTGGTCTTGGTCCGAATGCGCGTGTTGACGGTCGTACACCTTGGGGTGGAGGAATCCGCGCGGATGTACGTTCCCCTATTCATATTGTTTTTGCTCGTCACATTTACATATGAATTCATTTACTTCGCGTCTAGGACTTCGAACTTCCCACTGCTTGCCAGCAGGAGAAGGTCCCTGATACACCTGACGACGGCGGAGACGATGATGATGATGACGACGACGAGAACTGGATTAACCTGAGCTGGGAGTTTTAACGGTGCTAGCATCTGGTTTCGTTAGATTGGATATAGTTCATTGGTCACCAACACTGTCCTAGACTACACTAGTCTCCGTCTCTACTTGTATAGTAGATGTTCCTTTCTGTCTTCTCGATTACGTGCACGCAATACAATATACAGTATACTTTATGGCCGCAGGGTGCTTCTTCATCTAGTAGGTGCTTATGGTGGAGCCGAAGTGCTGTTTTCATGAAAACTTCTCGATCTGAGAGGCTTCAGGCGCAATTTCATGAGAATGTCTCGCATACTACGTACGTTATGTGAATCCTGCCCTTGACTCATTCACTTCATCAGTCATGACTCGGAACACGATCAAGTAACCACAGATTATTCCTATTTTATAATGGAATACACAAGATCACGAATTAAGGAAGGAAGCATCAGTTCGAAAGAGCATCGATAGTGGACGAGAATGCAGGTTTCTCGTTGTAGTTGTCTGGCACGGAAAATAATGACGTTTTGATGAACATTACGGGATGAGTACATTGATGTAACGCTGACGTACCATCGAACAATAATGCGGCTCCTTGACCTGGGAAGGTTCCGGGCACCCAGGAGTATATATCTGGGATTCCCCAAGTTGTCTGAGATAGGAGTTTGGGTATTTCGAATCGTTGGGCATAGACGAGAAAACTCACGATACCGACGCAGCGCGACACTGCTTGGCAAGCGTTGATGACAAAGGCGTAATCCGTTGCTTGTTGCTGGAGATTCGCTTCGCTCGCCGGGACGGTCATCTGTCATCAGATAAAAAGGTAAAGATCAAGGTCAGTCGCTCGCTTGTCTCGTGCTTTCATCCCACTAGGAAAGAACGCAAATACGAACTCGGATATCCAGTTCAGTAATCGCAACATCCAAACCAGCATCCGCGAACCTCTGCAAATTCTGCTGCAAGTCCTGCGGCACCTCACCCACAATGAAGTGGCTCTGGAAGCCCACTCCGTCGATCAGATTCGAAGCTTTCAGGGACTGTACCGTTTCGAGAAGGGCATTCGATTTAGCATTGATGCCTTCGGTATTGAAGTCGTTCTATGTGCATCGCATGAGAAGATGGGAGATGCGAGTACAATACGGATAATTATAGATTTCAGTCAGTCAGTAATGTGCGAGAAAATAGGAGAGAAAAGAGAAGGACTCACGATGTACAGTTTAGCCGTCGGGTCAGCTGCGCGTGCCGTGGTGAACGCCGTCTCAATATAGCCACTCCCAAGCTGCGTTAAAAATGGGCTTGTACCCAAGGTACCATCGTCGTTGAACGCCTGTCATAAGAACAGGAACAAACGATTAATAACCGGACTTATTATATATATAGGAACATTGATCCCTTACCTCGTTGACGACGTCCCATGCAAAAGTCTGCCCTTGGAAGTGTGTCATCACTGAAGAACAACACATTCAAAAGTCTGTGTTGAGTAATCGTTAATAATTATCTCTCTTACCGGTTGTTATGTGGTTGTTCATCGCATTAAGGAGATCGTCCCCGGTAAGCGTAGATACCCAGGCCGGAAGTTGGCTAGAAGAACAAAGAAAAAAAAATCACAGATCAGATACACCCGCGGACACCGGAAAGGTCAGCTAGATACCTGTGCCAAACAAGCGTATGTCCACGCAGGAGCATGTTATTAGAAACAGCAAACGACGCGACCTGGTCTCCTTGACTGAACGTGAACACGCCCTCGCTTGGCTCTGTCGCATCCCTATACATATAAAAAGAATACGTTAGCCTCGTTGTTCCTTGTTCCTCCTTTGATAAAAAAAGCAGAAAATGTGACATGAACAAAAGGACAGGACAGGACAGGACAGGACAGGACAGGACAGACCATTTCATCTCATTCTCCGGAGTCGCACCACTGAACTGCTCTTGCGCAAATAACGCAAAGTTTGGATCGCTCGCGTTTGAAAGGTGACCCGCAGCGAGTGCGGCGCCGAAATAACGCGAACCGGCTGCTGCTTTCAGCGTCGTCGTTTGACGTCGTGCTGGGGACGCCCGACTCAAAAAAGCAAGGCTAAAGATGTAGAATGCGCTGAAGAGATGACCTTTGAGAGTCAACATGATGGCGATGATGTTTGGCAAGGGAGACAAGGCTAAGGATGGATTGCACAAGGTAAGGAGCAAAGCTAAGTACCAGGGTCCTACGGTTGTCGCAATGCAATCAGGCAAGCCTAACGCGTATTTATACGATCACCGCGCCCGTGCTAAGGCGTGGCGGGCGTGGCGGCGCAGATTCCACTACAAGTTCCCTCCCGATGATTTGGTACTTGCATACTCGGGCATTGTGCTCCCAGAAGGACCAGATGACGACAACCGAAAATTGACGTTCAAGAAGCAGTATATTTCCTCTTCAGTGGGAGATTCTGGCCATTAGAAGTACCATACAAGCGTTAGACGTTGGTGTTAAGAGCAGAACGGTGGCTTTTCTGGAACATGTGATGCTAGGTGATGAACACGACGACAGTATCCATGAGAATCGCTCCGTTTTTTGCGTCCAAGAATGGAATTTGTTTGAGGCTTCTCGAGGTTGTCAAGCATCACGAGGCGAAGGACGACGATGATCAGCAGCCTTGTTAAGATGTATATGATGCTGGCGGGCCGCCGCAAACGCGCCACTCTGATGCACAACTACTGAGATGTGAGTTAAGTTTAGCTATGATGGGAGCGAAGGTACAAATGAAAGGCATATGAGGCAATGCGGGGAATGCGGGGTCGAGTGGATTGGATGCGTATAAAAATCCCGATGGCTAAATCCGTCTGGGGATGCGCGTGAGGACGGAGATATATACCAGTGATTCGTCGACGCGGAACTTGCTGACAATAGTGACACGGAAAAGCGGTTGAAGCAGCTCGTCGGTGAAATGACATGTTCAGCCTGAGGAGATGCTCTCAACACCAGTCATAACGTCCGTCGCTCTCGCGCAATTCCAGATATCAATTCCGAATAAGCCGCGGACAAGTAGGGAACTCACAAAGTCTAAGTCAAGCACGCGTTTGGCGTAGTCCCGAATTTGTACCATAGGACCTCTGGAAGCTGGGTAGCTTCGACCTTCTCGAGATTTTCTCTCAAGCGTCGCCAATTCCACAAGCCATACAGCGTGTCACATTTTTCATTTCGAAGCATGGTTCATTATTCACATTAGCAGTCAGAATACACATCCAGATTTAATCTGTATTTTCCAAAAGCTCTCCACAAACGATGTATTTGTTAGTGAAATGCTCAATCCAACCTAAAAAAATCAATCAATATCGTTGTATAAACTCAGCGGCACGAACTCCTTGCCATTCATGTTCTCACTAATAGACGCAAGACAGATCTATTAGCAAACTTGATAGGCAAATTGTAGGTTATGCTCACATCTCAGAGGGCGTCAGGTCTTCCAGTTTGTCAAGAGGTTGGTCGATCGGAGTGAGCACCTCTGAGAAAGAGTTAGCACTAGCATGAATCGTATTGATAGCAACTGACCAGGGTCGAAAGATTGTTTTGCCATTCCGCGTGAGGCATCTCTCCCGGCAAAATTTCCATACGGTCCATCTAAGGGGGCAACTTGAGTCCTACCAAGAGATAACGACAGAACTTGACCAAGTAAACGCACCTGGTCCATAGAAGGTCCTTCCAGCAGTCACATCAAACACCTTCCTGTTAATTGCCAGCAAGATCCTCTGGCCATTCTTCCCATCAAACGGCGCAAGTGTCTTCGGCGTGAACTTCTGGAAGAGGACTGTCGGGGGGTGGGATTTCGGCATCCATGAGTAGCTTTGTTTGAATTCGCTTGGTGGTGAAGACGGCTGAGATGTTGATGGGAAGACGATGCGCTGGGCGTAGTAGGCGATGACGAGAAGGAGGACGGTGTTGATGGGCGCACCGAGGTCGATATTGAACGCCATCGTCATGGTGGTAGGGGACAAGCCGTGATTGCCTAAGCGTGTCCGTGTAAGTCAGTCAAACGCGTCTAACTCAATCCCGCGTCCTTTGCTCTTGTGCATCAACCACAACCAACCCATTCCCTGACCTCTTCAATCGGCAAACTACGAATTCAAGGATGAAGAACAGGAATAAACAGACAAAATTCCCAGTCGTACGTCCATAAATAGTAGCTGTCGTCACACAACTAAGTTGAACCTTGCGGAATACTTTAGGCACGAATAAAGAAGATCATGCAAAAGGACGAAGAAGTTGGCAAAGTGGCGCAAGCTACCCCAGTTGTTATCTGTATGGATCAAGTATTCTGTTATTCAAACGAAGGGAACTGAGTCAGTGACTCTGTAGCTAAAGCACTTGAACTCTTCCTTGGTATGCTCGTGGACGAAGCAGCCAAAGTAACACTCGAGCGGAACTCAAAGCGCGTCGAATCGTACCACCTGTGAGTCCTTCGATGCTCTTAGGGCATATTGATGCTAACTGTCCCGATCGTCGAAGCAAACACGCCATCGACCGAACAGACATGCTAGACTTCCTTAAGGAGATCGTCGACGGTGTGCCCGATCCTTCGGCAGGCGGGACAATCGACATCGAGGCAGAGAAGAACGAAGCGAAGAAACGACGCGGTCAGGGAACCGGTGGAAGTCGGAAACGACGTAAGAAGGGCGAACTGGCGGCTGGTGAAGTAGGTGATGATAGCTTTGTGAATCATGGTAACGGCAATGGTGGGTGGATCATGGAACAATCAGCCGCAACAGGGGCCGGGACGGACGGCGAGGATGGTGGCGGAGGGTCTGAACACGACTGGGACTAGAATGAGATCATTGATTTGTGGGTGTATAGGTGAGGGTTTCCTTGTGGAAGATGGTAGCATTGGTCTAATAACTTCTGCTAAAGGTTATTCGACACTGATCTCCAAGCGATGTATGATTTATACCAACCAAACTGTGCTGTGCTAATACATGTAGCAATATTTACGATGTCTACCTTCCTTCGGCATTCCAGCTTCAACGTCAAGGACCTACCGGAATACATAGGACTTAAAAGAAAGCTTAAGCCCTCCTCTTCCTCTCCTCTCTGTTTTCTTCACTTCCTATCTTATTATCACAAATAAGTCGCAAATGTCGTTTGGTTTGTTAGTTCGTTGATTGTTCCGAAGTCTCAAGAAGGATTACTTATACTTTTGAATTGAGTAACGATTTCCTCCCTCGACACGATGTTCATTCCTACTCAGATGATCCTAGATAATCTGTACATGAAACTTTACATGCGAAGGAACAATTTGTCTGAGGCACATCAGGCGCCAATGTGTACGAGATTCACCCATCTTTCCGCCATAATCTCTACTCTACTTCCATTCGGGGCCTCATCGCCCCGATCCCTCAGATTCAGCGCAGCCTCTCGAACCGCCGCAGCTACTCTCTTGAATCGAATCTCTCCCTCCCCAATGTCACGCGTGAGACACGCATAAACGTTCCCAGCGAGAACAGGCCCGTCCCGGTCAAGCAACTGCCACATCGTCCCGACAACACTTCTGAATCCACAGAACTGTATTGCTGCTGCGAGCGAGAGCGCCTCATCCTGTGAATGATTAAGAGCTAGTTCTGCCGTATGGCACGCGGAGAGGAAGGCGAACTCTGCGTTCGGTAGATGAGCTCGCGCGATGTCGAGCAACGTGAGTCCGCCGTCGGAAAGTTTCAATGAGGAGTTGAAGGGCTCCTTATCCAATTTCCCGTGGCATGCAAAGTGCACCCATTCTACCTTCCTTAGCGCACGCAGGACAGCATCGCGAGTAGCACGATCGTCAACAAGGAGTCTGTCAACACGCCTCCATGTGCGGATCGCGTTTCGTTCCTTCCTGGTCGAGGGAAGTCCAGAGTCACCGACGAAAAGCAGCCTTGGATTGTCACTGACGAGCCCTGCCCGAGCATTTATGAGTGCCTTGAGGGTCGGTGTATACGATGAAATGTATTCGTCCAGAAGATACTTCTGGGTACCGTCTGCGCTCTCGTAAGGACCGGCGGCATGGAAAGGGAAATAAGCTAGCAAAGAAGTGAGACACCACCAGATGCGCGAACCGGGGGCAATTCCGAGCTCTCTGAGTTTCTGAACGACCCTGGAGACGACTTTGTCCCACAGGACCTTCATCACCCGCCGGAGTGTCACGTCGTATTTTGCTGATGCTACCCCACATGTAAGGCGATCTTCAAGTAGGTCTTTACACAAGTCGAGCGCAAGTGAATACCAATCCTGGTCCAGAGGAACACATACACAAGGCACGTCCTCGCGTGCAAGAACGATGATGGTATCGCATCGAAACTTGGAGAAATTAACCACGATGACCGGACTTCCGACGCTACTCGTTGCAAGGATTCGAAAGATTCGTTTCCAAGAAAGTTTTCAAGTCCAGGTATATTTCGTATTTCTCTGATAATGGCCTCTTGTTCCTCCGCAAGATGACGTACACTCACCAGCGTCTCATCAACATTCCGGTTCTCTCCCCCACTGTCTGCATAGCTCCCGAGTCTAGATCGCGATTCGGTCGACGTGATGAGAGTCTCCATCCGGCGGCTGCACTCCGCAAATCTGTCAGCAAGTGCTTTATTCACGTCCGAAAGTTGATCCAGCGGAGTCCTGAGGCCTCGCATCTGCGACCAGAGCAAAGTCCTTCCTTGTTCAAGGAGCGCGATAGCAAGAGTGAGCTTTCCCTTCCCTATGGCATAGGAGGCCGCATCGACAGGCACGACTTGATAATCGAAGTCGCTACTGAGAAAATCGAGTTGCGTAGACAGTGTCGGTCTGATCGTCAGAGTGCGCTGAAGAAGAGTCAGCGCAGCTCTGTAAGCATCGAGGGTAGTGTGGTGATCGCAGGACCGCGCCATACTCGACCATTGCCGCGCCGCTTTTAAACGCATAATTGAGCTGGAAAATGGGTGATTGACCGCTTGATCGAAGAATTGCATTGAATATTCGAGATCTCCTGCATGCCCTTGTCGCTCAGACCGGGTGTATAGGGCATCCGCGAGCCCTAATAGATACATAGAACGACTGGGGTGGCTCGAGGGGCAAGAGGCCACAGCGGCGTGATGAAGCGTGATAGATTCATCAAGATCGTCCGCAACCTTGCTCTGTCCAAAACGCATATACAATAGACTTGCTAGATTGCTCAATGACATGGACCGATCAGGGTGCCTGCCCGAGCGAAGAGCCAGGCCAGCACGGTGAAGTACGATTGACTCCTCGAGATCTTCAAAACTACCAGCATGCTGGAAACGAGAGAATAGGCAATTTGCAAGGTTATTCACCGACATAGGTCGATCGATGTGATTCTCCGGGTAGAGCGACACGGCAGAACGATTCAGGGCAAGCGACTCCTGTAGGTCCTCTATGTTATTGCTATGCTCGTAGCGAGTCCATAGTGCGTACGCTAAACTGGCCAGCGACATCAAGCGATGAGGATGCTCTTCAGAGCAAAGAGATAACGCATCGCGGTGCAGACCAATTGATTCATTAAGGTCCTCAACCCTTCCGCTGTGACGAAAACGGTTCAAAAGGGAAATTGCAAGATTGTTGAGGGATAAAGAGCGATCAAGTTCGCCTTCCTTGCGGAGAACCAGGGCGGCACGGTTCAGAGCGATCGACTCATCGAGGTCACCTAATGTTCCGCCTTTCTCGAAGCGACTCAACAGAGACCTTGCAAGACCCGTAATATATGCCGAACGCAGAGGGTGGTCCGCAGGACAAAAAGTATGGGCACGACGGTATAGTTCGATTGCTTCATTAAGGTTTTCAACCTCACCGTAGAGATCGAAGCGTGTTGAAAGGGAATTTCCAAGGTTGCTCAGTGACAAAGAATGGTCAGGAAGAATGGCCAAGACTGCACGATGAAGTGCGATCGACTCAGTAAGGTCCTCGAGATTGCCACTGAGCCTAAACCGGGTCCATAGGAATACCGCAAGATCTTCTAAGACTTGTAAACGATCAGGGTGACCAACTGCGTGAAGAGTCGAGGCTAGACGAAGCAACATAATTGCCTCGTCAAGATCGTCAGGTTCGCCGCTGCGTTCGAACTGCCTTAGGAGAGAGGCTGCAAGATTGTGTACTGATGAGGGACGGTCCGGATGATCCTCTGGGCGAATAGCGAGGACAAGGCGCTGCAGTTCGATCGCCTCGCCGATATCATCAGCATCTCCACTCTTTTGAAAGCGAATGGACAAAGATTTTGCGAGATTGTTTAGAAGCGCGATATGATGCTCGGTACCTCTGGAAGAGAAAGCCAGCGCCGCACGAACCAGTGAGATTGCCTCGTCGACTCGAAGACCATCAACTTTCTCGTTACGCTCCACACTAATCGAGAGAGCAACTGCGAGGTTATTTAATGCATGGAGATGATCGGGATGGCCTTCGGGGCAAAGTGCCAGGGCGGCACGGTAGAGCACGATTGATTCATCAAGATCACTAGACATTTCAAATCGCTGAAAGCGAGTAGACAGAGAACTGCCGAGATTGTTCAATATTGTGGAGCGGCCAGGGTGACCCTCGTCGGGGCAAATACTGAGGGCTTCTCGCCATAGCGAGACTGCTCTTTCTAAATCGTGCGTTTGTCTCCATCTCTGATATCGGGTGAAACGGGCAGTGGCAAGGTTATCCAGGCAGCTCCAGCGATCGGCATGGTCCTTATAAAGATCCAGCATGATTCTGTCGAGCGCTATGACCCAATCGAGTTCACGTCGCATCCCGGTTTGCTTAAAGCGTTCCCAAAGACACAGAGTCAGACTCGAGAGCAGGGAAAATGCGTAGAGCTCGCAGATCTGTGCCGAAAGCATTCCGATCTACTCTATGATCGAGGACAATCTACGACCAGAAAGACGTAAGCGTCGATACAATTCGAAAACAAAAATCTCTGGTATATACGATATACGCACAGTTTTTACGCAAGCTTTGATGAAGGTAGATTACGCTCGATAGCTGGACACGGATTAAGACCAGTAAGTATGCCGTGGCAAAGACCAGTCGCAGATAATGTAAGACTGACAAGGAGGAGAGAAGGCGGTTGATGTACAGAATTCAAAGAACTGCGATGTAATTTCTGGCACTTGATCGTCTCACTGCCTCATTTCTTCAGACCTGGCCCAGGAACGATCCTACATAAGAATCCGACGGGTCGGAACCTTCTTCGCTACATTGATAGATCCGTTTCCGCCAGACCGACTGTGACCACCACAACCAATCACATAGGGGAACCCATCGACTAGGGAAGAGTGACAGCACCAAGTAAGCATGGTAAGATTGATTACTAGAGGAACTGACTCTCGCTAGCTTCACATCTCACCGCTAGTCCCCGCAGCGTTAAGTCTTATAAGTCTCCGGTATTTGAGAGTCCTCTTTGGATCTAGTCAAGTCCGAGTCAGTCCAAATATCCAAGTGATTCTGTCAAGGTAAAGCTCAGACGGTGGTGAATTGTCGAGTGACAATGCCATGATATCACATTTTGCAACAAATCGTGTATTGCAGGTCCCGTCAATCACGGACTTCGATCAAACGCTACTTTTTCTTGTTAACTCAATCCTAAACAGATTCAACAGGGACAGCTGAGAGAATTGGTCAAATTATGAGGCCAGAGTTCCCGCCAAACTAAAGATCAAAAACTTACATAATCACATTAGCCTCGGTCATGTACTACTCAGTATCACTGATCAGGTCTAACATCTTTCACGGTGCACATATAAGGCAGGACCGAATGAGGAGTTCGGACTTGCCAGTAGACCGGATGCTACAGTGAACACATGAAATTGATGCGCATAATCATGACGAAACCGCAGCGCCTTCACCTGTCAATACAAGGCTTAGAACAGAACAGCACATAAATTGCACAAAACACTTCTCACTACCATTTAATCAAGCTCCTATATGTACAAGGTCAATCCACCTCTCCGCCATAATATCCACTCTGCTTCCATTCAGAGTCTCATCGCCCCGGTTCTTCAAGTTCAGTGCGGACTCTCGAACTGCCTCTGCCGATCTCTTGAATCGTACCTCTCTCGCTTCAACATTAATATTACGCGCTAGATATGCATAGACGTTTCCGGCGAGAATAGGCCCATCTCGATTGCGCACCTGCCATATCGTACCGACGACACTTCGGAATCCGTAGAATTGCAGTGCAACAGCCAGTGAGAGTGCCTCATCCAATGAAAAAGTCGGAGCTTCTTCCACAGTATGACAGGCCGAAAGAAAGGCGAACTCTGCATTCGGTAGATGAGCCTGCACGATGTCAAGCCGTAGGAGTGAATAGAGAATTCATAATCTCGGATACCTGCCTCCGACTTCCGCCTGAGCACAGGTACAGTGTAGTTATTAAAATATTCTAGGCCGGGGATAGGTCGCAGTGGCACCTGAAAAAAATAAAAATCAAACTACAGGTGGGTACAAAAAGTCTTCGGCCCCCCCATTTATGGAAGGTGATTTGCATGCCTTCTCGGGAAATAAACAACAGCGAAACGAGGAGATCCCTCACCTCTGCCGATATGAGCAAGTTGGCGAGTGCTATCCGACGCTTATAACTTAGTACCAGATAGAGCATGCAAATCCTCCTTCCTAAAGCAGGGGGGCCGAAGACTTAATGTACCCACCTGTATTACCAAGGTGTGAGAATAAATTAGGTAATACGGGATTTAACCTGCACTTTCATCCAAGCCGTTAATCGAGAATTTATTCTCACAGTCATATTGCGTTTTCCTCTATTCTATGACGCATCGGCGCGAAAGCATAGCCTGTTGGATTTTTGTTGATGGCTTTGCCTTTTGGTCTTTCGAAAGTTCCGACAAGTCTCTGTCTGGTAGATGATAGATTCACTGCCAAGCTCACCTATGTACTTTGTTCTCTTTTATTTTCGTGTAGCAGCACCTATCATATTTCTCGTTCACCTGACCTTCAAGTCCGCTTTAAAGACGCGTCTGGGCGCGGATACAAATCGCTCTTTGAGTGTGACCCGCTTCCGCCATGTCCACTGACTATCGTCTTAAAGGTACGCTTTTCGTTCTGCATTTCGCTACTTTCGTCGATGTTTACGTGTCTTTTGTCGCAGTTACACGTGTAGAAGGCCTAAATTGGAAGCATCCCTTACACAGCAAGGTTCCGAATCTGTTCGTAGAAGTGAAGCTTGGCGATGTCAAGAAGAAGACGCGGACGGTTGTCAAGAATTCATTGCCGACTTGGAATGTGTTCATTCCGCTGTGCGTGTCCATTCATAATCAATGCAATAGGTCCCTAATCAAAATGCAAAGATCTTCTTCAGACGATTCTGCGACTCTGGAAATTCAGGTCAAACACGAGGCTACGTGGATAAAAGATCCTTGCGTTGGCATGACGAGTATAACCATCACTGACTTGCTAAGGAAGTGTGTCGACGGAGAAAGTACCGGCTCATCTCTGATCCGATTGCTGATCACAAGTGCATTACTCAGCCTCGTTTTATCTCATACCTACCGGTAAATCATCAATGGCATCCGCAGGTCAAATGGTGCTGGATCATGGACGCGATGACGAGTGCCGGTGCCAGCCTTGCGGCAGCATCGGAGGATGTTCGTCAATGCAAAATGATGCGCTCAATAAGAGCTTCCGAAGTGACGCAGTCAATTAGGAATCAAGCGTCCCAGCTGGATAACCAGGGAGATCTCTATCGAGCCGTCGGGCAGTTGGTATCGAAACCAGGTACTTTTCGACAGTTCATGGATGTCTTGTCCGAGGTGTGTCCCAAGAGTGACTGGGATATTTCATTGCTGAGTCTGTCTAGATGCATCCCTTCCTCACCATAGTATGGAAGATAGCCTCTGGTCTTTACTCGGTGCGTTATCTCCTTTAATACCTATAGAGGTATTGACCTACGTCATCTGTCAGGCTGTTGAAAAAGTGTTAAAGACTGACAATAGGGTCATCCATCTCGTTCAGAGCATGGACGAGGCGTTTGCTTTTGTCCGCGATGTTGAGACAATCCCGGACAAGTCCGCTAATCTTCAGCAAGCTATTGTGGGTCCCCTGAAGCAGACGATTGAGTGCTGTCTCTTCGTTTCCCGTTATACTAGTCGTAGTTTCTTGGGTAAGCCCATACGTTCAAGTGCCACACATCATATTCCTCAGGACGAATGCTTGACGTCAGTAGTGGCCAGAAGATTGGCGAGTTTGAACATGCCTTGGTTGGCGGGATTCAAACAGCAGATTGAATCTGGCGTGGTTCTCCACACTGCTATCGTTTCCACGCGGGTACCACAAGAGATTGACGATCTCCGTTCGTTTTTAGATTACTTACGTTTGTGATTCCAGCTCACTTCTTTTCTTTAGTGTTGCAGCAGCGACTCAGCCCAGATCGGTACGATGCGTTTGATCGGCCACTCTGCCTTCCTGCGACCCATGTGGAAATAAGGAGGGAGATCATTGAATGGATATTTTCAGATACGAAACAGAACATCTTCTGGCTTCACGGACTTGCAGGCTCTGGCAAGAGCACTGTCAGCACAACTATCGCAAAGCATTTCCGCGATATGTCGCGGCTTGGCGCATTGCTATTCTTCCAGAGAGGGAAGAGTGATCCGTCCTCGGTCATTAGGACGATCGCGTACAAGTTGGCCTTGTTCGACTCTACCATTGGATCAAGCATTCTCTCTGAAGTAAAAGACGATAAGGATATTGGTTCGGCAAGTTCTGAAGATCAGTTCAGAAAGCTACTTCTACAGCCACTGCTCGCTGCAGCACCCGCAATGTTGGGACCAGTAGTCGTCGTGCTAGATGCCCTGGACGAATGTGGAGTAGCTGACACCCGGCGCAACCTTATGGAACTTTTCCGAAAGGAGTTTCCAAAACTTCCAAGTATCTTCCACTTTCTCATCACTGGTCGTCGCGAGACGGATATCGACAACGTGCTCTTCAAACGGCCAGAAAGTGTGCGCTTTATGGAACTGGATTACTCATCGGCTGCTAGTCAGCAGGACGTTCTATCCTGCCTTCGTATAGAAATGCACAAGATTGTCCGGTCGCGGGTCGAGATTCCGGATGATTGCCCGTGGGACGAAAATATCACTCAGCTTGGGAAAGCCTCCGGTGGGTTATTCATCTGGGCTTCTACGGCTGTTAAAATGGTTAGAAACAGCGACGATCCCTTCTATCACCTTGGGCACCTCGTATCGGACTCAGGATTGTTATCTGGATTCAGCCTAGACGAACTGTATGCGACCGTTCTCCGCTGTTCAGGAATCCTTTGGGACAGCGAACGATCGAAAGAGCGATTTAAAAAGGTCATGGCACTCCTGCTTCTGAGTAAAGTGCCAATCTCGAGCAAAACGATAGATGGCATCCTCGGATTCCGACCGCACGAGAACTGTATCCCCAAACATTCGAGCGAGCCGTGGTTCATCGACGTACGTGATGCAAACCGGCTTATTCTTGATCGGTGCTTCTCCGTGATGGAGAACATGTTACATTTCAACATGTGTAACCTTGAGATGTCGTTCATCCGCAATGACGATGTTCCGGGACTTGCGAACCGCATTTAAGTGTGCATTCCGTCACATTTGGAATATGTATGCATCCATTGGGCTCAGCATCTCCGCGATGCACCGTACTTCCCCGACATGCTCAAGAATTTGACTGACTTCGCTCACCAACGTCTCCTATTCTGGTTCGAGGTTCTAAGTTTAGTAAAATCATTTGGTCGGATTGCGAGTCGTGCACTTATTGACGCTGCTGAGTGGATCAAGGTATGATATTGTTCTGTTCCTCTGTCACGTGTTCGGGGAACTGAATCCCTTTTAGTCTGACGACAGCACCGACCTTACAGTGTTCCTACGAGATGCCAGCGACCTAGCGACCATATTCGCGTTCCCGATCGTATCAAAGCAGATGTCCTCGATGATCCAGGTGCAGCGAATGGGCTCAAAAAGGTCATTGAATTTTATGAGGATATTAGAAGGGGATAGTGATCCAATTCGCTCTGTCGCCGTCTCATCAGATGGAAAGCCAATCACTTCTGCTTCTCGCGACCATACCATTACAACGGAGAAGAGATCATGGCTTTGAAGGGCGACTCAAACTCTGTCGGCTTCTTTCCCGATGGACGACGTCTCATGTCATTGTCGACGAGCGGAACCTTGAGGATTTGGAATGATCAGACTGATGATCTGGTTCTCAGGCATTTTCTTGGACAAGCAGGGATAAAATCGGTAGCAGCGTCACCTGACGGAACAAGGTTGCTTCGAGAGACGACTACGGAACGATCATAGTTTGGCACGTATCAACCGGGACGGAGTTCGTACGGTCTATTGGCCACACCGACCGAATCTCATCTGTTGCCTTTCCTCTGGACGGCAAGCTTCTTGCCTCTGGTTTGTTCGATGGAACGATAAGAATCTGGGACGTCGGCGGCAGAACATCTGCCCTTGGACCCCTTCACTGGACATGATAGATGTATACGTTCGTTCTCATTTTCACAAGATGACAAGTACATCATCTCCTGCTCTCTGGAGGATGGAGTCGGACTACGGAAAGTAGAAGCGGGATCATAGTATACGTTTTCAACGAACCCGATCGTTTTGAGTCCGCTGCGTATTATCCTTACGGTATCCAAATCGCGGCTGCGTCCGTGTCCCATTCGATTAGAGGCGGTGGATGTGACAAGTGGAGAGGTGGTCTCTTGTCCTTTCAAGGGTCATGCGGACGTAATCAATTCCGTCTCTTATACCGCCGACGGACGACACATCATCACCGGTTCCGATGACAAGACCATCAGAATCTGGGATACCAGTACTAGCGTCGAAAACGTCATCTCTAAAACATTAGCGGGACACAGAGGTGTCAAATTAGTCGTGATTTCTGACGATGGAGATCGCGTTGCGTCTTATTCTTCTGAAGAGGTGTCGATCATCGTTTGGGAAGCGAATAATGGCGACGTCGTAGCAGGTCCTCTCGTCGCGGGGTATGTCAAGTGCTTGGCCTTCTCTTCGAATAACTCGCGTCTCGTCTCGGGTTCTGACGCGATCAGAGTTTGGGATGTAGCGATCGGTCAATTGACTTTCAGCTCCATAGAAAGGCCCACCTGGATCGGCTGCTTAGCTATATCGTCACATGGTATCGTGATTGCATCTGGAGATAATCGTGGAAGACTGGATGTGCGGTCAATGACAACTAGTAAGGTCAACGTTGGAACACTCAACAAAGTCGCCTGTCCAGTCAGCTCAATAGAATTCTCTCCCGATGGAAATCAACTTTCATAAGGTTCTAAAGATGGAAACATCAGAATCTGGAATACTGCAACTTGGGAGGTCATCTCCGAACTTGCGACTGGCAGCACGAATAGTGCCGTCTCCATTCACTTTCCACCCGATAGTACGCAAGTCGCTTTTTCCGCCGAGGAGTACTGCACTGTTATTGTTTGGGTTGGGAACACGGAGCAAGGTCAGGTCATTTCTGGACCTTATCGGTTGCGTATGTATCCAGGCTAGTCGCTCGTTTCCGCCCGCAACGGGTTGCATGTTTTGTCGTCACAGTCGCGCGGTCCCAGCAGGTTGCATGTTGCGTCGCCACTGTCATTAAACGGCGGCATAGCGATCCGTGGATTGAGTGCAGACGGCGTACATTCCATCCATATTCTACTTCAATACCCTCATTATCATTTCTCTCCCGTCTGCTCCTGCTCCCGTGGCGCCTCGCGAGTCGTTACATGTTCTCTTGATGATATCCTCAGCGTATGGGATGTGTCGGACCTGCTCCTTTCGAGAAGTCGCGAAGGCGGCGTCAATCCCCTTGCAGGATGGATACTACGTAATGATGGATGGATAGTGGACGAACATGACAAATGCAACTTGTTGATTTGGATTCCCTATGAACTTCGATCGACACCTCGTCGAGCTTGAAACACGGTCGTTCTTAATCGCGAGTCATCGATCAAGCCCGGTTTTATCGGTGCCGCTCTTGCTGATCGGTGGTCAGAATGCTTTTTAGGCTTTCATAGCATCCGGGAATGACTTCTGGTAGTACTGCTTTCTACTACATCCCAATAATGTGTTTCGCTTATTGCCACTCCGGAGATGTAGATTAGCAATGTAGTATATGACGACAAATCAAGCGCAAGAAAGGCCGGCATCACCTCGTCAGAAAATTTGAAAGGAAAGAAACGCCTAATAAGTGCGATTCCTTGAACGCAACCAGGCCAGGCGGCTTACATAGACTCTTCGGATGGCATTTTGTTGGCACATCTCGGTTGTGCATTTGATCGACTTCTTAGGTAATTCGTTCCGGGAACCACTGGGTCCAACTTTGTTCCCTGACTATTGGGCCTCCTCCATGTCTTCCTTCTCAACAAATATGGATGTGTCTCATGGAAACATAGAAATGGATATAGATGTTGTCTGATACATCAGACTTGCCTATGGATTTCAAGCTCCCCCCCGGGGGGATATTCAGTGACACATTACACCTGATCATGAATTTTACTATTTTTGGTGAGATCTGTTTCGTATGTACGCCGCAGACTTGAAAAAAAAACGAATGCCCATAAGACAATTCTGAAGCTTCCGAGACGAAGTGTCATTCTTCTGTTCCAATCATTCACTTACAGATATAAGTACCTCTCACAAACCACATCTACTTCCGAGTCATACCATCTCGGAAATGTTTCTTCTTAACGTCCCCCGCCTTTTGAAAGCTCGTACAGATGCCGAACTCGCGGATTCCAAAGAAGTTGCTCAGTTGACTGTATCATTGACCAGGACCCAGCAATACTACTCTGCGGCACTCACGACTGTCCTAGTCTACCATTCCAGTATATGTCTTACCAGTTTGTTCCGGATATCTAGCACCTTATCATATTCTTTCTACATAGTCCTCACATTGAAAAAGGAGGTAATGTTTTATCAACTTGTCATGTTATAAGTTCGAGTCCTTACAGATCCTTTCTAGGTCAAATATTTCTGGGTGAACCACATCAATTCACTTTGCATATCATTATCTGATACGCAGCCAGCAAAATCCGCGGAGCCCTGTCAGTACAATATACTTTGTGGTCAGTGTAAATAATTTCTGGAAATTGAACAGGTTCATGATCATAACATAGAATCGTTGCATGGGCCTACTGTTGGCTGCTTCCAGCGTTACTGGTAAATCATTGATTTACCCCGTGAAACGACTCTGAAACTTATGCGTTCGGTAGCCTGCCTTTCCTCAGAAAGTCATGCAAGGTATGCGCGTTCAGTGTGAACGTCATGTCGCCTGATATTCTGATGTCTTTTCACCCAGCTGTGCGTGTTGTCTTAAAGTTTGTTGCCTCTTGAATAATTGTGCAGCCTAGGTTTGTTTTCATTCTGGGTCTCAGGCTTGGCCAGTACGTGCATTCGGTAATCCGAGTATCAGCGGCGTGCTCAATCGAATTTTAGGCCTGGTTGTCTTCTTCCTGATCGACTGTAAGCTGGGAAAGCTAGAATGGATGCAGACGATGACTTGCTATGCGACACAGATATCTTACTTATCCGCACGATTGCACTCTTCCATCAGCGTGAGTTCTTTTCTTTATAATGGTTATCCTGTCCTAATCTTCTGCAGGCAAAACATTATTCATCATCCTGAAACTTCTTCTTGGCGTGGAAGTATGCATTATTTTTGGCCTTTTCGTTTACATCATATTGTTTGAAGATGGTAAGATGTTTGATAGTTTTACATGCTTACCTTCGACTGAAACTCCTCAGTCGACGTTAGCAGTCTTGCGGAGGGAATATCATTTTGCACACCGAAGAAGAGTCCTCCACGAACTCTGCTCAACATTGCATGGCGAGTACACAGAACTGTATCGAGACTTTCCCTAATCCTTTGCAGGATGGCCCCATCGATGTACGGATTGATTCTGCTGTGCCTCGCGCTCGGCAAGGCCGTAGAATATTGGAAAATGACATCCGGGCTGAAGGGATTCCAATTAATTCGCGTCGTCATACAGGACCAGGTCATATACTACGGCTTGTACGGTTCTTAAAAGTCAACCGATCTTTTCAATTTTGACCTGTCGAAGTTTCATTTTCTCCTGTGTTTGTCAGATCATGGCCTTTAGCATTATTGAAAGTAATCCTTTCACTGCACGTGCCCTCAGTGTTGCAGGAAGTCCAATTCTTGTCTGCATTCTCGGAGGTCATCTCTTGATCAATTTGAAAGAAGCCGGGGAGAGAGGTGTGAATGGCGGAACGAGCTATACTCCAGATATCAGTGATATTGACTTCGTCGAGGTGAGTCGTTGACTTTGCTTTGTGGATCTTCTGACTTTGGGATACATGCAAGAATGCTACGGATAACGAAGAAAGGTCGGACCACGAAGGCTCAGTCTGATGCGTATAGATCAAGCTTTATAAAAGCGTCTCATAGTGACTATGGCTCAGCAGAAGGGAGCGGAGGTAGCTATGGTGGTGATCGGTTCAGAAATGTTTGGTTGCCTGTTTCTCCTAGGCTAGGACTACAACTTACGCTGTATCTATTTTTATGAAGTGGCTGGGTAGGCCCAAAAACATTACGTCCAAGTATTCTTCACGCTCAAAATCAAAATTTCTTCCAACTTGTATTTAAGAATGATGAACCTACAGTAATCCTCCCAGGCGGTGATACCTTCTCTACTCCCATTCGAGTCACAAACAGTATTGAACTTGCTGGTAATTTCCCCCCGCCTCAGGCTTCTCTGTATCCTGAGAAGCCAGAGCTTATCAACCGGAAGGAGGCAAGTTGAGTAAATGCAAACGGAAGACCCGCGATCATCTGAGTGCAAGGTGAATGTGAATATTCCGTGTGACCGAACCTTACACTTACCATTCGTCACAGTTGTCTCGCGCGACCTGCTGTCACAAAAGTGAGCATTTTGCAATTCTGCTCATTCTGCTATCATGATACAGACTTCTTGCTAGAAGCGTCTTACTCAGGCTACCAGCTCGTTCCGTCGGTCGACAACGCTTACTTCACCGCCCTCGACGATGAGCAGGAATGGTGCGGAGCCACCGTCGCGCGCGTCTTCAATGCGTCCGCCGCCAGAACCACCTTCTCGCTTTCCTCTCATGACACCTTCTGCCTCTCCTCCCGTGCAGCGACCGTTCGCCCGTCATTCGAGTACTCCTTCTCCAGCGAAGAAGCGCAGAGTATCTCGTGCGCCATCCGTTCCCGCGCCAAGCTTACGCAGCTTTTCAGTCGCGTCAGCATCGTCTTCTTCTGTGTCTCCAGCTTTCAACTTTGACGCGCCTGTGGATCCCGGAGAAGAGTTGGATGCCGCGCGACGCGCCAGTTCATTTCGTGTCCTCAACGTCTGGTCACAACTAGCCGAGAAATACGCCAGGAGGCTGGATGAAGATGACATTGTGGATATCGGGAAAGGGACCATCATAAAGGACTGTGGAGTTCTCAGGTCTTCAGAAGACATGTTTGAAATAGGCTACTTTGCTGAAGAACGCGAAAAAGCTGAATGTCTGGGCAATGATGAGCCTCTGACCCCTGCTGATGATGAACCGGACGAAATCGATGCCTTTGCAGACGTGCAAGATAACGTGTCGCGTTCAGAAACGGATGGGGACGACGAGGATGGGTTTGGTCTGGCTCAGCACACACAACGCTTACCTCCGGTGCGCGAGATGGACCCAGCTGACGCGGCAGATCTAGCAGAGTTCCTGAGAGCGGAGCAATTGCGAAGGGAAACTTTCGGTGACCCGGACGGGGACGACGGTGAATATGGATCCGAAGAAGGTGAAGAAGATGAGTTAACTGAAGGTAACGCATTGGAAGGTGAGGAACAAAAGAATGTAGCACAGTTGAGAACTTCAATGTTGACGCTGTGTTACCAGAATCTGACGCTGCTGAGGACGCGACCGAGTATGAAACGCATACCTCTGGCGACGAGGAAGTGATTTACGAGGAGAGTATTCAGGAATCGGATGACGAGAAGCCAGATCAATTGGGTTACTCGAGGTTCTCCACGCCTTCAGGTTCTCCGGAAATTGATACGCTTGACATATCGAAGGAATTCAACAATGATGAACTCGCTGAGCCTGTAACGGAGATGCCCCTTACCTCTCCTTCAGAGGCGGAGTCGGATGATGAACTAGGTGGATGGGATTGCGACGAAGGAAGCACTCTGTACTCTGTGACTGACTTCATTGAAGAGGACGAAGAAAAGAACGGCGAACAGGAATTGGCTTCAATTTCTATGTCTCCAGAGCCACCGTCGAGGTTACGGAAGAAGAGCCGAGGAAAGACCCAAAACTCGGTTCCTTCGGATAAATCTACAACGATCTGTCGTCCCTTTAAGTCGCCAATTAAGAAAGGAATTGCCGCTCCTTCACGTTCTCCATCCGTCACTCAATTACAGACGCCTCCACGCTCTGCGTCTTTTGGACCTGAGGCTCGTAATATCAAGATTACGTCGACGTACTCGCGGAAACGACGTGGAAGTTCCTCCAGTTCAAAAAGAGCACCGATGAGAATACAGTCCACAACCTCAGAAGGTTCCTCCTCTGAAACCGAAAATACCTCACCTTCAACGAACAGGAAGCAGAGCCTGTCTGCGCCCTTGAACACATCTCCAACCAAGAAGGCAAAGCTTGTTCCAGAGGTGTACATTGACGTCCTTCCTCGGACCCCATCAAAGAAAACTCCGAAGGTCAAGCCAGCAGCTGAGAGCAGTGATCTTGACTCTTCACCCAAGGCTGGCCAACCTATAACTCGAGAACAAACTGCAAAATTGAAGGGTAAAGCTAAAGCGACGGATATAGAGCACTTTGCCTCCCATCACTCCAACAGAGAAACAACCCCCCTCTCGCAGCCCGAAGAACCCGAAATCCCTACGTCTTCCTATTCGCGTGGATCCAAGGGTTCCATGCGAGCGGGACCCTCGAAGAAGGTCCCTTCTGTGGGTAGCCTGAGCACGAAGCGAAGGCGGGGACATTCTCCAGCTTCAGAAGAACTGAATGAGACCAGTGCGGTCGATGTCATCATGAACAGTCCTACTCTGTATCCTATTCGGAGCTCTTCTCGACGTGTTTCATCCTCTCGGCGAAGCATTGTTAGAGATGTCGAATCTTATGGTACGTGTTTGCATTACATCTTGCCTATGTCTGCTCATCACATCTTTTAGATGAGTCTGTCCCTGACCCGAACACTCGATCATCAAGCAGCCGTCGGGCACGTTCCAGACCTTCCGCGGAACACGCACCCGAGGTTTCACATCCTCTCCCTGAACTCAACAACTTTTCATTTACTCCTCCACATCTCTCACACATTGGATACCACAACTATCCGGGATCTCATTATCCTCCACCTTTAACTCATCAGCATCCTGCACCTCTTCCAAATTTACAAGACCCAAATGCTCAATATCATCTAGCACAGGCTCTACAAAGTTTGTCTATATTAATGGGCGGTGCACTTCCTTTCCCTCCTTCACCAGTTCATGCGACACATGCTTCTCATCAATCTCCTCCTTTCTCTCAGAACGGGCATCACCAGCCCTGGCCTCCCTATACTCCGCGACAGCAGAATCGCTATATGACCTTTGATACACCCCAGTCAGTAGCGACTGAACCTCCGCCATCGTCTCCCTTAGGCTCGGACTACTCGGATAGCGTGCCGTCCTCCCCGACTAAACGACCAATTCGCGAGCGCGGAAGGCCTCAAGTGCAGTCTTCGTCTTCAACGAAGAACCGCCCGAAGTCCGCAATCCGCGAATCGAGGACGCGCTCAAGAAGTAGATCTCGTAGCTCTCTACGCGTCTCGTTCTCATCTCCGGAAGCGACGCAAATAGAAGATAATGCCTATGTCTATGCTAGTGATAATGTGATAGAGATCGGAAGTTCTGAGTGTGAAGACTCTGACTTTGAGCGACGCCAATTGCGCCGCGAGGAACATACGAGTCGGTCTTTACAGCTTCAGTCACCTCGGCGGCATGTCCGAGCGCAAACTCCTGGTCCGCCTGATCATGCCCGTAGAGCAGAATCCACTGAGGGCGGGACCGGGTTACGCTCTTCTTCACGTGGTAATCTGGGACAGCCTCAGCCTAGACATAGTGCTCGTCCCGCTACAACATCTCATCGTCCTAACAGGCAAAATCATCGATAGACCATTTTATTGCGGCTTCTTGTATTGTAATTGTGCATTATATCCAATTTCTTGTAAATTTATTCATTTTGTGCGATCATCGACATTGACGAAACCGGTGACGCAGATCAATCTACAGTGAGAATAACGCATATAGCATTCTCTTTTCGAACTTGCACGATGATCACGTAGTACTGCACAGGAGAAAAATGACCAACTTCGTTACGAACAGGTCTCTACTAGATCCAAAATTTGAAGGCTACAAGCTATCGCCCTTAGCACAGGACGATCATGTATCGCGCTTCTCACTAACTGCGCGTCCGACACAGGCAAATGTTTCTGGAAGGTCGCGAACACCTCTCTCCTTCGAGGAGGTGCAGTCGCGCATAACGCATCATCATCTCGCGATTTCGCATGATTCTCGCTGCGATATATGTTAATGATGATCTCAATGTCATTCGAGCTGTACTTAATCCCGTAAGCGTTCGAACTTTGCAAATGTTTAGCAAGTCGAGCTGAAAATGGTGATGCTCTCGCGGCATGAAAAGTGGTGAAAACACGTGATTCTCAGGTTTTTTGCATTTAGCTGTGGCTATAGCTGTACACCATATACTTCACAGATAGCGTACTCAAATCGCATATCGGACAAGGACCTCTTTGTTCTCCCACCTCGTTTCTTGAGCTATCGGAACCGGAAGGAATGTGCGGAAGCGACGTTCACGGCATTTTTCGACGAACCTGTTGGCTGATCTACAGGATGAAGATGATATTGTGCATGAGCGATACAATTTGGCACATCCCTACGACTAATAATTTTTATCCGTAGCTTGCTTAGCCTTGGGAAAATCCGGATAACGAAGAAAGCTCGTGTCGCCAAGGCTCAGTTTTATGCATAGGGCTTATGATTCATTCATCTAAGCTGGATTCATGGTCTAACAGAAGTGAGCATAGGCAACCATAACAGTGGTCGATCTAGAATTATCTGGATTTCTGTGGTCGGGTGTGGGATATATATGTTCACTGCTATGCATCGTTCCTATTTTCAGCTTGGTCACTTCCTTTACAGTAAGTTGTCGATAACTTGAAATATCGCGAAGCTTCCCGAGAATCGAAACACCACGCATTGCGGCATTGGTGATGACATCAAAACAAAGATGAATCTTTGTGAAGATTCATTACTATCGCTTTACGGCAGCGTTGAATCCGATAGTTAGTCTCCGAGCTACGGCCTTTCATGAGATGATGGCTGACCGTAAGTCCATCATGATTGTTCTAGCACTAAGACTAGCAGTCGGCATATATGAATTCCGATGCTTTCAAGTTCCGACATATATTCCCACGGTCGTCGAATTCAAATTTGTTGCACTTAATTGACTTCTTGGGTAATTCATTCATTTCGCGGAACCACGCACTAACTCTTTGTTGCCTCATGACTGGGTCTCTTCCATCTCTTCCCCTCAGTGTCTATGTTAATGCAAACATGGGAATGGAGATAGTCGCTGCCTGATCCATCGAACTTTCAGCCCCACATGACTGATCAAGAATTATCCTATTTTTGTTGAGATCTGTTTCGTATGTACGCCGAGGCAACGAACGAAAGTCAGACGATGTCAGAAGGTATCACCCCAATCAAATGTAAGTACAGGTATAAGTATCTCTCATAAACCCATATCTACTTCCGAGGCAAATCATCTCTGGAATGTCTCTTCTCAAGGTCTCCCGCTCTTTGAAAGCTCGTACAGATGCCGAATTCGCGAGATCAAAAGAAGTTGCTCAGTTGACTGTATCGTTGACAAGGACCCAGCAATACTGCGCTGTGGCACTCACGACAGTCCTAGTCTACCATTCCGGTATGTATCTCACCGGTTTGTCCCAGATACCTAACACCTTATCATTATCCTTTACTGTAACACAGTTCTCACATTGGAAAAGGAGGTAATATTCTATCAACTTGCCATATTTAAGCTCGAAGCCTTAAATCTTTCCGTCTAGATAAACTATTTCTGGGTGAACTACATCAATCCACTTTGCATACCATTATCTGATAAACAACCAGCGAAATCCACGTAGCTCTGTCAGTATAATATACTTTGCAGTAAGTGTAGACAATGTCTGGGAATTGAACAGGTTGTTGATCATAAAATAGAATCGTTACATCGGCCTACTGGCGGCTGTTTGCAACATGACTGGTAAGTTATTGATTTGCCCTGTGGAACGTTCGACTCTGAAACTTATACGTTCGGTAGCCTTCCTTTTCTCAGAAAGTCATGCGAGGTACGCGCGTTCAGTGTGAACTTCATGTCGCCTGATATTCTGATGTCTTTTTATCTAGCTGTGCGTGTTGTCACAAGGTTTGTTACTTCTCGAATAATCGTGCAAGCTAGGTTCGTTTTCATTTTGGGTCTCATGCTTGGCTGGTACGTACATACTGTATTACGAATATCAGCGGCATTCTCAACTAGATATTAGGTCTGGTTGTCTTTTTCCTACTTGACTGTAAGCTGTGCGAGCTTGACTTGATGCGGATGATGATTTGCTGTGCGACACAGATATCCTACTTATTCGCACAACGGCACTCTTCCATGAGCGTGAGCACTTTTCTTTATAAGAGTTGCCTCGTCCTAAACTTCTGCAGACAAGACATTGTCCGTTGCCCTGAAAATTCTGCTTGGCGCGGAAGTATTCATCAGTTTCTGCCTTCTCATTTATGTCATATCGATTGAAAATGGTAGGATGTTTGATAATATTATATGCTTCCGTCCGACTGAAACCCCTCAGTTGACGCCAGCAGTCCTGTGGAGGGAATGTCAATTTGCAGTCTAGGAAGGGCCGCTCCGCGAACTCTGTACATCGTCTTTTGGTCAGTTCGCAAAACTGTCCAAGGATTTCTCTCATTCTTTACAGGATGGTTCTGTTGATGTACGGATTGATCCTGCTATGCCTCACACTCCACAAGACAGTGGAATATTGGAAAATGACGTCCGGACTTAAAGGATTCCATCTAATACGCGTTGTCATACAGGACCAGGTCCTATACTATGGCTTGTAGGCTACACAAAAGCCAACTACTCGGTGTGATTCTGACCTGTCTAAGTTTCATTTCCTGCTGTATTTGCCAGATCGTGACCTACAGCGTCGTTGAAAGTAGTCCTTTCGTTGCAATTGTCCGGAGTACCGCAGGAATTCCAATTCTTGTCTGCACTCTTGGAAGTCATCTCTTTCTCAATCTGAAAGAAGCCGGGGAGAAAGGAGTAAATGGCGGAATGAACTATACTACAGATATCACTGAAATGGACTTCGTCGAGGTGAGTCGTTGACTTTACTTTGTGGATCTTCTGACCCTGGGATACGTATTAGAATGGTGAGGGTAACGAAGAAAGCTCGGATCGCGGAGGGTCAGCTTAATACGTAGAGATCAAGCTTTCTTAGAGAGGACCTCAGCTTCTTTTGAAATCCCGCATTATTGTCCAGCAGGTGTAGCCTATGTCAGGACGTTGTTATACTACATGATACAATAGTTCGATAATGTGTATAATCAAAAGTACATCTAAAGGACCCCAGCTTATATGGTCTATGGCTCAGCAGAAGGGAGCAGAGCCAACCATCGTTGTGATCGGCTCAGAAATGTTCGTTTGCACTTTTCTCCTAGGCTAGGATTACAAGTCTCCCTCTTTCCATTTTTATGACGCGGTGGGTTGAGCCCAAAGGTCATGCATCCAAGTGGTTGTTCATGCCCAAAACCATCTGTTGTTTCGATTTGTAAGTCGCATTGAGTCTATTTGGTCACGAGAAATCCAGCCCTCCCGAGCGGGATATTTTTTTCTACCTCTACTAACGTCACAAATGATGTCGAACTTACTGATCATTTCGCCACTGTGCTACCTGAGACTGAGGCCAGAAGCTTCTCCGCATCCTGGAAAGCCAGTTGTATCAGGCGGAAAGAAGAGAGTGGAGTAATCGCAAACGAAAGAATCGAGGGCTACTGATGACATCTCTTCTAATTTCACCAAGGCTGATGATCTCAGTCTCCGAGCCCATGTTGTACCATCTCCTTGTAAGGTCGCGATTTGGTGTCAACAATCGACTACCTCGAGAATTCCGTTTCCAGAATGAGGAAAGACATAAAAAGCAGTGTACTCAGCGCGATATGCGGAAATTTTTTAGACTGAGGAAGGTATTCCGAGCGGCTGAGAAGGCCCTCAATGGCTCTCACCGCCACAATTGACACGAACCAGCCATACTAAGGAGCATTCGCTTAGGCAACAGGGCTGTCTAACCCGGTGCACGTACAAGCCGCGACGGGCCCTTCTCAAGTAGCAATCTACATATGTATGTCGCGCCTTGATACACGTAGTGGGTGTATTCTCTTCGGTTGTTTTTTTGCATGAAGCAGAAGGAACCAAGGCAGTCCAGATATGTACTAGAAGCTTTCGCAATCTTTTTCGCGACCATTGTGGTCGCTACCACACAGCACAAGCAATCTGAAAAGTGTCTAGGGAGCGTTCAGGCATCGTAAAATTCTGTCCACAAAGAACTGGTTCAAGTCTGATGAAGCAGAATTACATTAGGGCTCCGACCGTATGCGTATAACCCGTATACGGGCTGTCCGTATACGGATACGGCCGTATCCGTATGACCCATTAAGAGCAAAATATACGGGCCGTATAAATACGGCCGTACCCGTATACAAAAGGCTGAAAATTTGACGTTTACGGCTTATACGCCGTATACGGGGGCCAAGGTCTCGAGCCTCCCGGTAGCACAGAATTAAGTATATTCATACCAGTTTTGGTCATTTAGGTGGATTACTGATTTGAAAACTATATTCCTGGGTTACCAAAACGAGGAAGGGAGTGCCGGAATCAATACGGTACTGTTCCCACGCATCTCCTTTCTATCATGGCCCACTGAATTTGTCTGTGCGCCCTTCCCGGCAAGGGTGAACAATTTGAAGGTGTGGTATTTGCAACATGTAAGTTCTAGGTAACTAGAAATGAGCATGTTTGACTCATCTTATTTCTATTCCACAATTTCTACCCTGTAACTGCCGTATACGGCGTATACGGCGTATTCCCCGTATACAGGCCGTCCGTATCCGTATCACGGCCTGGTGTGCCATAAATACGGGCGTATATATACGCCCGTATCCGTATGAAACCTTTTTTATACGGCCGTACCCGTATACGGATACGGTCGGAGCCCTAAATTACATGGAAGAACGGAATAGCGAAACATTAAGAATCCCTCTTTACGCACCCGGCGCGGGTAAAGGAATAGTCACACCGGTATCGGATTTCCAGGGCAAAAAGAGCAGAAACTTGGATAATCTAACATATAGCTATACTTCCGGAAGTAGACTCCTGTTCTGAAGAGCCTCACGACAAGTTCACCCAACTTCATATGACTTCGGCCGATGTATCACCTCCCACCCAGGAGCAATCCTCGAGAGGAATCGTGAAGTTCTTCTCGAGATGCAAACGAGTCGATTCCTCCCGGTGGATGGACAAAGCCGGTGTGAAACAGAAACAATGCAGACAAAGGCATTATACAAAAGAGAATGAAAAGAAAAGAAAAGGCAGTTTTCATGCATAAGATATACGGAACGGGATGCTTGATATATGGCTTGAAAGAAATGGCTGAAGGTCGGTAGCAGATGATCTGGACAGAATGTCAGTGGCGCTCAACGACAGTGTTATTCTCCGCCAAGATGAAGCGGCCCTCACGCAGCCACATCGTTCCTCTTATTCAGGTCCCTCAGGTGAGGTACCCGATAACCCGGAGGGAGACCGATGTTGGCGAATTAGCTTCCGATACCGGCCTGCCCGTCGCACCGGGTGTTGTCCGGACCAGACAAAAAAAAGCTGCCTCTCCTTCGAACCGTCCGACGGAGACTACGCCACGCAGCGCCATACTGAGAAATTACCTCCGTCAAGGTAAAGCGTGAGGAACGAGACGCCTGTCTTTGGAGCATTGCATTTGAATTCCGCCATCATCATCACCGCAGACGCGCACCATCCATTGCCTTTGCTCTTCGTCGAGGCCGACGATGAGTCGGCTCATATTGAGCGGACGTCGCAGACAGGTATCGAGACGCCGAATGCAGCAGCTCCCAGCTCGAGGAAGAGAAAAAGGACGACCCAGCAGGATGATACGCCTGATTCATCGTCAAACGGGCGGTTCGTCTACGACCAGTGCAATCATGTTCGCTCCTTTTTCAACTCGCGAACTCTGAAAATGCACTCTGAGACGTGCACCCCAAAGAGAGGGTGTTCTGACCCGGAGGATGTACAGTAGAATTAATCCATTCAGAATGTATCCTCTCCTGCCGCACACACGGACGATGGGGCCAACTTCGAAATGCTGGAAAGAGAGCATCAAATGGGGACGGCTCTCGAGGCTGAAAGCCGAAGTTTTGTAAAAAGAATCCGCGCTTCCAAGCCACGAAAGAAGAGGAGCAACAGAACGTGAAACGAGATCATTCACTCATACAATATAATATTCTCGTCTTCCTTGGATCGGTCCTCTACTTCCCTTTTGCGAGATGGAGTCTCGCGAAAAAAAAGCTTTCTCGACGTTGGCCACCAACATATGGGCTACATTGACCTTACTAGTAAGACTATGCCAGTTCCAAAGTCAACATATGGATCTCCTTCGTGAAACGGGAAACTGGGAATGCTGGTCCAACACTGTAGCAAATGAAGCCCGATACGTTCGCATCCTATGTATGGCCAGGCCATCTCGATACAGCATAGAGTCGGCCAGAGCCTGATCATAAGTCGAAACGAGGTGCTGAATACCGAGTAATCATGTGCCAAAAGACGTGGAAAGGAAGAGGTGAAGGTAAGGAGGGACATTGAAGACCAAAAGAAAAGAAGAAAAAGAGAAGATTTTCAACAAGTTATATCGCGGCCTTGAGCCTCCCTTTTGTCTCGGTATGTAATTTTCGAGAGGACAGTAACCAGTACACCGGCAAACAAATGATCCGTTGTTTAGCTTTGATCTTACGTGATCCGTGTGCTTTTGGAGAGTATTACCGTTTCGTTTCGACTCGGTTTACTTTCCTCACTTGTCAGCTCCAGTATGAAGCAGAAGAGAAAAGAGGAGCATAATGTGTGAATGACACGAAAGGCTCAGAAACGTAGTGTATTTGTACCTGTAGTACAATTTTGAAATACAATAAAGGAGCGACTCGAAGTTCGAAAAATGTAAGGTAACATAGCATGGAATAAAGAATGGCGGAATGTCCAAGAAAATCCCGCTTATGCAGTCGCGAGGGAGGAAACAACCTTCGAAGATCTAAGCTGAACCTAAAACTGGTGAACTGTATGCTCTCGCGCTCGAAGGTGCCGGAACGAGTGCATCGCAGGACCAAATCGTTAAAGGCCGATGTTGATTGGAGTGCATCCGATATTAATAAGACCTTGGAACTGATTATTCTCGCAGCTGAGCAGGTGAGTGTCAGGACGCTGTACGGTAAAAGAATATTTGGAAAGCTCACCAAACAGTTTGTGCGTTGCTATTTGCAAAGGTGTAAAATTTGTCAATAACGGCCAGCGAGACGCAGAGCATGATATCACTTACCAGGTACCACCTGAACCAGCCCCGATGACCTGCAACCAGAATTAGCATCTTCGAAACAATCAGGCCAGAGTAACGACATACACTAATAGGGATGCAATTGAGTCCGACTGGAACATTAACATCCTGCAGAACGACGCCGAGCAATCCCAACATGTTTGAGGCATCCTCAGAAGAAGCAGATTGAACGCTATTACAGCATTGGACCGGACCGGTATTGCAGCTAGACCCAGTAGTAGGCTGGGGTGCACCTAGTACAAGCAAATGATAAATATTACTTTACGAGAATGTGCGCATATATTCAGGGAAGAATATGTACTCACCAGAAACAGTGACAGTAGTCGTTATTGTATGGTGTTCACCAGCAGATGAGGTACCAACAGGGACGGCAGTCGGCGTGTAAGTCGACTTCGCGCTGGCCGGAATACTGACAGGAATGACAGGAGTCGTCGTGATCGGCGGCTCGACCACACTGGTGGTCGTCGGGGGTGTCCAAGTCGTAGTTGGCTTTATATCTGAGGTAGTTGACGGCTTCGGCACGTACGTGGAAGTGTGAACTGACGTCGACGTCGACGAAGCATGCGGTGGCGTGCCACCACCTTCTGTGCATGCTGGAGCAGGCGATGGAGAGGCCTGAGGGCAGTAAATACTCGGTATGCACAATGCCGCTGCGTTCGCTGGTGTAGCATGCTGCATGAGCAATATTGGAAGCGCAGTGGCAATGAACGGCAGAATCGAGGAGAGCTTCATACTAGTGGATGTTCGAATTTCCTTCTGATGGATGAGAAAGTCGAAGCCAAATGAAACGAAGTAAACGAGTGTGGGTCGAAGCGAACGAGACTAAACGAACGGGGACAAAGGTCGACGTTGGGATACGAACAATCACTCTGAGCCTGGAAGTGGACAGAATCGTCCATTTATGTACCATTTGGACGCGTCGCATTTGTATGTGTTTGTTTATGTTGATAACATTCCAAATGTAGACATCCACATGTCAGAAAAACATTATCCAGATATTCAATAGCTCTCTAGACCAGAGGCTATGTGATCCAGGCCAGTACTGTATATGTCGCTTGCTCGAGGATCCGAGTCTATCGACACGGTGGGTGATCAGGACGCGAATATCCACCGGCGCTGAGAATATTGGCACCTGCATACTGTGCGTCCTCCTTGAACAGGTGCTATTAATTCGTTCCTCAGTCGAACAAAGGTCATCACCTAGGCTTTCTCGGGCAATTTGGAAAGTACGTCCCAAGATCAGTCTAGCCCGTCCAGATCTCGCTTCGAGCCATCCGATCAGTGACTAACCACTGTCTGTTAAGAACGGAGGTGGAGATGGAGAGCACTTACCGTTGTACCCCGCTTCCGACGATACCACAATCACGTAAAAAAACCAGACAAGCAGTCAGTCGTTCGTCTTCCGAGCAGAACCCAGAGCATGAATGAAAATTGTCACAATCACACCATAACACACGACCCCGAAAAGCGAGAGCATCAAATTCAGGCAGGGCCGGGCGCGAGTCGATTCATCTTCTGGCTGGCACGATTAACTTGCAGCACGTCAAACGTAACCCTCATCAACCCCCCCGCCCATATGCATACCACCCCATCAATCAAGTTTCACCAGTACGTGCGTGATTAGCAGAATGTTTAATCCCTTTGACACCAGAATGAGCTCTCGGCAAATCAGATCTTGTCACGTTTTGTTCGCCCCAGATTCGTCCTGATTCACTGGCGTTTGACGTGGAGTGATTCTGTGCTTCTTGACAGACAGGTAGAAGCATGATGCATGCGCATGGGTTCAAGAAGCTTTTAAGAAATCTATGATCGAAGCTACGAGCTAAACACACCTGGAAACAAAATTAAAATTCACTTGACTTGAATCTGTCAAAATTCCCCGAAAAGCCCGACGACGGCCTTTGCGAATGAAAGGATGAATCTAAGTTCAAGAAGAAGGCAGAAGATGTGCAGCGCATTCAGATAGACACAAGCACTTGATGTAATCACGATGCTCATTGAGGAAGACAAGCACGGTCTGTTTTGTGGGCTGAGAAAAAAGAAACACGGAAGATGCCGAAGACCATCACGAATCTCGAAAATTACCCCAAAGCCCGACTCGTAAGGATACGAATTGTCAAGACCATGTTTCCGATATGAACGATCTTGATTGAGATAGCTATTTCGCATCTCACTGGGTTCCAACAGACATATCTCACGTTCACAACTATGTACACTAAACTAGTGGTTTTAGCACGGCATGCTGGCCGTGAGCCCCTCCACCACGACAAGGTACCACTTATAGGAGGGGAAAAGAGGTAGGAGCCCAGAGAAAAAGAAGACGAAGCCAGAAGCCAGAAGAAAAAATTGTCCGTGAGAGAAGCGAAAGAAGACAGAGTCAAGAAAGAAAGCAAATGTCCGATAGTGAAGAAGAAAGAGTCAAGAAAAGATCCAGAACGAGAGAGATAAGTGCAGTTCTTCTATCCGAGCACTCGGCCGACCAAACTCAGGCAGACGCGCAATGCGCCGCGTGCCTTCAGCACACCACGCGCCTGCCAGAGTCAGTACGGACCGAGGTGGACTTAGTTTTTCCAGCCTATTTTTTTAAATTTTTTTAGTCGTTTTCGAGAACCCGACCCGACCTTTCAGACGCGCAGCGCAAAGTGTGCCTCCAATGGGCCACGCACCTTCCAGGTCAGGCCTGTCCTGTTTTTCTGAAAGAGAATGAAACACGGACCATAACCCCAAGACTTTTTTTTTTTGATGCGCCAGCTCATATGTGGTCCTGTAGGTCGCGAGTGGGCCGAACCACACTCGCAAAGGCGGACCAGCGAGACCAGCGCATTTTCCATCCGAGCACTCAGCCGACTCACGCTGACAGATACACAGTGCACCGCGTGCCTTCAGCACACCATGCGTCTGCCAGAGTCAGTACAGACCGAGGCTGGACTTTGCTTTTCCAACCCATCCTCCGATTTTTTTTTGCCGTTTTTGAGAACCCAACCCGACCTTTCAGACGTGCGGTGCAAAGTGTGCCTCCAATGAGCCGCGCGCCATCCAGATCAGGCGGGCTCTGCTTTTTCCGATTTTTTTTTGAGATTTTCTGACGCCTTAAGGACCGCTTCTAGAGAGGAAAAGAAGAGAAATAGTAAGACAGAGAAGGAACAGACGCACCGGATCCGGACATGTCCCAGCAGAAAGCAGTTTAGCTACGTAGCGAGTCTATATTTAGGCGTTGTCGTCATCGATTCGATTCATTGCGCATCCGTCGTGCGTCGTACGATCATATATCGCCCTTTCTTCTTCGGCATTCCTTCTCGGCTCAAGTATCTCCCTCTCCTAATTAAACAGGCTCGTCCTTCCAGATCGCAGCGTTGGGATTCTCCGACGCAGGCGTTATCGGTCCTGACGAACTGGCGAGCGACGTACCAGTGGAATCAAGCGCAGGAATACTGGGTGGGGTAACAAGTTTTGACGTCGTAACAGGAGTCGGTATGAATACTGGGGTAGGCGGAGATGGCGAGAGTGGGTGGGCACGGAAAGCGAAGGCACGGCGAGGACCCATACCCGAGCAGGGAGATAGGAGCAATTCATCGACCTGCCCGATGGAGACTGCGAAACAAGAGTATTTAGTGGCGGCATCGTGTCTGCGAGAAATGCGCGTTTTGGGGATGACGATGGCTGACGTGCGCACTGCGGACGGGACCAGGCTGGCAGGTGCGCGCGTCTCCTCGACTATTTCTCCTTCTTCGAGTTCTCGTTCCAATGGGTTCTCCTGATCGATGACCGTGCTGGTATCAACCCTCTTAAGACTGAGAGGCTGATGCGCAGCACGAGCTGGGCCTTCGGGAGAGTGCTTTTTGGAGATATGAGGAATACGCGTGGGCTGGCGATTACGCACGCTCGCACGGAATGGCTTGCACAGCTGGAAAAGGGCACGTCCTGGCGGGGGTAGTGATGAGCGATTGACCTCGAGTGGCTGGAAAGGTGTGTTGAACGCCTGGTCGAAAGGTGTCACCCCAACGCGGAACCACGTGGCACGGCGTCCTTGACCATGTAGAAGCACATTCTTGTCGATAGTGCGGTCCTGGTTGATCGTAGCGATTGGCGGTGCCCAGTTGTAATTCGAGTCGTATAGCCGTCGTTCAGCGGTATCCCAGTCACTGCAGAAGATGACAGTCAGCTTGCGAGATCGAATGAACGGTCATGAGAGTACGTACATTCCATGAAACAAGGAATGTGCCTGAAAATCTTCGATCTTGATACGTCTGCACTCATCCCATTCCATCATCTGGAGTCTTGTATTAGCACAACGAACGTGGAAGCAATGTCGATAATACGCTTACCGAATACAACAGGTCGGCTACTTCGGGACCGAATGAATCAACAGGTAAGTAAAAGTCGTAGTAGAGCATGGCCAGAGCCGCGTCGGCCGACCTGCGCTGGTGGAATGGCAACTACAAAGGAAGCGTCAGATTGCTAATAGTTAAAAGAAGGGATGCGGGCTTACCTCGCCAGTGAGCATTTCGTAGAACAAAACGCCCAACGAGTAGATATCTGCGGGGCTTGAATATTCATGCTCGAGGAGTACTTGGGGCGACATGTAGCCTAAAGTCCCGCAATATTCCGTGGTCTCGAGTATATCAGGGGACAGGACGAGTCCCATATCGGTTTCTTTGATCAGTTGGAACCGGTACGCCATGCCGAAATCAGCCAGGATAACGTTTCCAGCGGCGTCGAGGAGGATGTTCTCCGGCTTGATATCGCGATGCATAACTCCGTGACGATGCATGTGTCTGATGATGGTGATCTAATAGATGAGGGTCAGTTATGCGATGCGCAGCAAGAAAACCGATTAGAACATACCAGCTGAACCAGGATGTAGACTGCTCTAGTTTGGTCGAGCTTCCCATAGCGCCAGATTTCATCGCGCAAGGTCCCGCCTGGAACGTATTCCTGAACGATGTAGTAGTTGTACTCGTCGACGAACGATTCGATAAGTTGCGTAGTGTAGCGACTCCCAGGAGCTGTCTTCGTGAAGAAATTGAGGAAATCCAGTTCCTCGTGGATGTGATATTCCGGACCGTCAATCCAGGCACGCTGAGCGGTCTTGATGGCGACGCGGGCGCGATCGCCGTTGGGCAAGGTAGTCTCGGCAAGCCAGACAGTACCGAAAGCACCTTCCCCAAGCTTCTCCAGCAGAGTATACTTGGCAAGCCTCTTGCTGAGGAAAAGCCCTTCGACATCCTCCGCAGGCATGAACTTGCGCACCTGTATGAAGTGATCAATAAGGAGAACTTTGCGATGTTTTAAAAAAGTACGCACGGAGAATGGCTTAGAAAGTGGCCCGAAGGCTATGTTATTAATGAGAACGTTTGGAAGCATGTTGTGGTAAGTAAGAAAATGGTTTGGAAGGTAGCAAAGCAAGACAGAAAAACGAGTTCCTGTAAAGAGAAACATCGGCTGGTGAACGCCATTTTATAACAAGTGCTCGAGGCTGTGGTACTCCGGACCGAACCACAACTGCGGCAAAGACAATCAAACGCGACCGTCTCACCCGCAATTGTCATTGGGACTGAGGCCATCGAGAGTCTGGTCCGGACTGACTGCGACGCGTTCGTGACAATTTTGGTCGGGGAATAAATTCAGCCACGTGCTCACAAGTTAAGGGCAGGCCATTTCGCGTGTCGAGTCACGGGTCGCACCGTGTCCACGCAAGTACACATGCACCCTTATGATTTTGCTTCGTACCATTCAAAATGACGGACAGTGAAGGAAGGCTCGGTCAGTTTTCTTATGAGGATACCAGCGATACGTATGTCTCCGCAGGAGCATCGAGTCCTGCGCCTGGTTTCGGGACGCGTGGTGCTGCATCCTCTTCTTCAGCGCGCTCACGGCCCTATCCGCAACGCAATGGTAGCGAGTCTGCCGACGACTTTCCAGGACAATCGAGGAGAAAGTTAGGTAGAAGATCTCGCGCTGGTGCAAATGGTGAGCCATCGATGGGCGGAGGGTACGGTGATGCGATGGACGTGGATGCCCCACGAATACCGCCCGGGGATCTTGATTTCTCCAGCAATGAACGTCAGAGACAGATAAACATACATATGCTGCTGCGTGCGTGGCAGAACGAGCGGCACGCTCCGGATATACTGCCTGTCTGCGACGATCTACTGACTCGAACTCTCGACTTGATTCGGAGCAAGGTGCGTTCTCATCGTCTTGTCTTCCGTGATCTTCCTGATGGCTTACATGTAACTCCTTCATTGCCTTAGACAGACATCTCGACAACATTGAGAAATGCCGACGTGACATTGAGCGAGGAGGAACATTATTGCGTTACTCTATTGCAGACGGAGGTCGAGCGCATCAAGTTTATTATTAGGAGTTATGTTCGCACGCGATTACACAAGGTGAGTATCTATTTGATCTATGATTCTCAAGCCACGAATTTCTCATATTTTGCTCTGATGCTAGATCGAGCAACATGCTGCATACATAACACTGAATCCGGACGTTCATGCTCGTCTTACAAAAGCAGAGTTGCGACACGCGCAAAGGTGGGTTCCTCATTGAAATGCATGAATTCTTCCGCCGAAATCTCTCTGCGTTCTGCCTTTTCAGATATGCAGAACTCGTCGCATCACAATTCAGGACAACAGTATTAGACCACTTACCCGAGCCTCAGCAAGACCTCGATGATGCACCTACGCTTACAACACCGAGCATGAGTAAGCTCATCCCCGTCGCGTATACTTTTCTTCTTTCACTCATATTCTCATCCAATGTTTTCTTATATCCATGTAGTTACTTCACCTGACAAAAACAAACCCGTATTCTTCCACGCCCTAGATGCAATTGAGGGTCTTCAGCTGGACGAGTGCGTGCTACATTCATACTTCAAACAACTTTCTCAACGAACATTTTTTCGACTTCGATTTTCTTCTGTATAGCGGCACACTTACATCTGTTCCGAAGGACACGATTATGCTTGTCCCATATCGCGTCATCGAGCAGCATGTTCTACGCGGAGAGGCGGAACTTGTATGAGTTACGCAGGAAAACAAAGGAATCCGTGGCGCTATTCACGATATTCTATTGAATGTTGTACCTCTATGCTCGCAGGAGTTTCTGTCGCATTGTTATTCTCATAGCTTTTTTGCCCGACCTCTTTTCCCTGATGATATGCTAGTGGCTGTGCGGATCTTCCATCGGTATTATGTAATATGTAGAACAGTAGGTCAAATTCAGCAAGTTTTTCCGTTTCAACCAGCATGTCCTCCCCATCAAATCTCCCCTCGACATCCCCAGAAGTACAAGACCTATTTTCCGGATACAAGCACGTCGAACAATTCGGTCCTGAAGAAGATTACGAAGATGATGAAGTGGAGGAATGTTATGTGACGCTTGACCTTGGGAGTGTCGACCAGACACTCGTGCCGAGCAGTAGTTCGTATCGACTTGTCGTATGTGTGAAGCCCCAACGTTTTCGACATTTCTGACATACTTACATGTCCCTTTTCTTTTCTGTTTCTTGGATGTGTGTGTGGATGTAGGGACTGGATACACCGACTCCATTCTTACAACTCTCGCGGACTGTTATGAGGGGACGTTTTAGGACGCTTATTGGGACGGAGTTGATTTTTAAGGACGTCTCAGGTACGTTCTTCCTCCTCCTCCTCGTTGTTTCTTACGTATTATGATATCCTAACGTCTATATATTATCGTCGTCGTCGTAGAGGAGATAGACCCAGACCCCTCGTCGGCTACCACCTCTGCCAGCACCAACAGCAAACAAAACAACATTCAGTACTTCACCAAAACCGATCGACGTATCCAACTTCGACAGGTCGAGCTCAAGCCTAAAATCTCTGATTCTGCTTCGCAGGAACAACAAGAGCAAGACGGGCAATATGCGCCTCAATCATCTCTGCCTTTATCAAGTACCAAGCGTAAAGCCTCAACCATGGCTTTTGAATCTCTCCTTGCCATACCGAAGGCCGCGGATGAAGAGCCAAGTCCTCGTAGACCTATGCCGGCTCCGAATGTCGGAGGAATGCTGCAGACGGACGGGTCAGAGATGCAAATATCAGAGGGAGCAGAGTCGGCCCGGGTTGAGGATGATACACATGACCGAATTGAGGGTGGGCAGATTCAGATTACCGATAGTGACGGCGACGCCAACGGGATTGCGGGAGACCAAGCCATGGACGTCGACCCGTGAATCTCTATCCAACTCAATGCCCATACATCGGATGTTGAGATTGTGCTTATGCTCCGACTCATAACCACGCTGCTGTATTGTCCGAATCTGGGCTGTCTAGAAATCGCAAGACCAACCGCCAGTACTCGAGATCACCATCAGATCCAAGTCGGGCTCGTGAACCAAAGTGAATATCCTCTCACCCCGTCGAGCGCACCGGAGAAGACGGGAGCACCAAACTACGGCATTCCTATCCTATCAACGAGTAGGGAGGGCCTCTTCTTCTGAAGAACGGCACTATACGACGACCCATCGCATTTCGAACTTGCCCGGGCTTCGCAAGCTACGCTCATACTTGTCCTACATGCAATATTTCTCGCTGCTATCCATCTTTTGGGTCGACGCGATCACGTGATGCATCGGCGAACAAGAACTGATTTGTCTCTATCTTCGCCCTTCATCTGACCTCCTTGATGTCGTTGGTTGAAGAATGCAGCTTCCATCTCGATTGCGCATGATAATTGATCGCAGAACTACTCGTGGCCATCGGTACACGATACTTCTTTTAAATCTTGTCTTCGCTGGCTCTACTGTACGTCTCGTTTGCCAATCCTCTTCCTCCTCGTGCAAGATCATCGATTTTTCATCGAACATACCTTTTACCAGTTTCGCAGTTTGTTTGAACGTGATACAACACCATAGGTATAAGGGCCACGCATGTACACTACCCTACTGTGTAACAAGATTTAGAGGGATATTGAAGATGGGGGCGATTCGAACGAATGTCAAAGGTAGCTAATGAAAGAAATAGCTTCAGCGAGTAGCGATAAAGGATAGTAACGAACTGGAATGGAAAGATGTTATGATACGAAAGTTCGGGTGGGTTGATGGGTGTTTATGTGCGAACGAATACGGAGTTTATTAACATCTTAGGGTGTATTAAAAAGTCCATCTGGATTCCGGAACGGTGAGGAAACTGAAGTTGTATGTTTCCTGACTTGGAGGGGCTTTGGGCACCTAGAGTCCAACGTTGACTGGCGAACAGTTGAGGCCGACGAGGCCGCCTACACGCAAGTCCGATATTAGCAGGTGGAGAGAGCAAAAGAAGGGTGGCTCACTCGTAACGTCGTCGCAGCATGCTGCCTGAGAGCTGCAAGTACCAGCACTTCCGAGACCGATAGCGCTGATCGGGATGCTGAAGACAAGATTAGGAATTCAATATGTACAATGACAATGAACAAGAAAAAGCGCGTACCAGTTGACTCCGATGGGGACGCTGGTTCCTTGGAGACCGGCCGCAATGAGACCCGTGAGGCTTTGGTCGTCCGTTGAGTTATTCGGCTGCCAATCCACAAGGCAAAAGAGGTCGTTAGTTATCCCTGGAATTGCGTGCCACCAAGGGACTCCAGGCGACTTACCGAGATGCTATCGCAACACTGCATCTGTCCGGTCGAGCAAGAGCCCGAGCCCGGTACAGGAGCGGGGATCGCGACAGCGACTGCAGCGGAGGCAATCGCAAGGATGGTGGTGGCAACTTTGAAGCTAAGAGCGAACATCTTTGCTATTGTCGAAGTGAGATAAATTTGTCTTGAAAAAATAGACGGATTGAACTTGAAAGGCGAAGGGCGACTTGTCGATGATGTGATGAACGAGTGACTGTTGGAAGAACCAGATGGGATGAGAGTAAAGAAATGCGAGGTCAGACGGGTTTATAAAGCCTTCGACTCTGGCGTGCGAATCCAGTGGCCCTGTTTTGTTTTGTTGTGACCTGCTCTGAGTCCAAAGTCAAGTGGCATAACCAAACTTCAAGAGGGCGTATGCACAGAACAGGAAATAGGTGGCCCAAATCTAAATTTTAGCCACCGTAGCGCCGCGGATGGGAAGTAAAGAGCGCCCGACGCTCCCGACGCGCTCCCGATGAGTATGTGTATCATGATCGACGTTTCTGGCCCGTCAAAGAAGCATGCATGTAGTCTCTCTGTCTTTTTCTGCTCGGTTACAGAGTTCGGGAAGATAGTGTGCCCGCGACGGATCCAATAGGTTCAATTTCAAGAATGCGAACATGTTGCAATCGCTCTGCCCCCACTGACGACAAAGTCAGAACAAACGCACTGTAAATCCGATGCAAACCTGCTGAATAGGCAGCTGGTGTTCTGTATGTGATATGAATGATTTTCCGTCGTTGTTTGTCGTGATTGTCTCGACGCCATTGAGATTTCGAGGACGCGTTGTTTGGGTGGTAAAGGCAAGGCATCGCCCGATGGCGATAACACAGCCTACTAGCGTCTAATGTCCGAATGCTTGTGTATCCATCGATCGGCCATTTCTATGTTCCCGCAAATAGTCCGAAAGAGCGAACGCGTTGCCAAAGACGCACGCAGGATTCGCGTTTCGCGTGTAGCAGATGTGCGACATCCGACTCCCGACATATGCATATGCACATGCCCTGGTAGATCTGATTCTCTGTGCTCGGTCCATCATGATCGAAAAGTCAAAGTCAAAAACTGTTCATACTCGAATGGGTAATGAAATGAACTAATTTGCTTTCTTTTTACAACCCGCGATGCAGGCCTATCCGGGAGCCTCGACGTTTGCCAAGAACAGCCAGTATGGAGATATTTCAGTTTTAATTCGAGTCTGTGCAAGGGTTTCCGGGTTGCGTCTGGTAAAATTCCGGCGTGGCCACTGATAGAACTCAGACCAACGGCGGACAACAAGCACTCTGGAGGATATCATTAGAGCGATGGCACCAGTGTCGGATTTTGTTCTACAGCGACAAATACTAGTCCCTTTCCCTGTCTTCTTCTGAGCCATGAAGCAAGCGGCGATATCAAGAGGAAAAAATGCACGAGGCTTTTCAGAAGTCCAAGCGCAACGAGTCTGTTAGAAGAAGCACTTCCGGCCGGACCATTTTTAGGGAAGTAATCAGCGACGGATTCACGTTATTCCAACGCCGCGGTAAACCACTGTCCTCCTCGGAGGGAACCACGACAGCCGATCAGCCCAGCAGTTCCATCACGATTTTCTGACCTTATTCAATTTCTAAATCTGTGAATTCTAATTACAGAACGTTAGCGCCGAGCTCTCCGTCTCTTGTCACGGCAGAATTTCGATAAAACGACGAGAGTTAGATTGTAGTTTGCCGCTTTGGCGTTGTGCAGGGTGATAGTAGTGAGGAGAGAGAGATAGGGCTAATAATCTAGTGCATGACAGATCAGCATGCACGAATTTGGACAGAAGGCATGGTTTACCGTCCAACAATAATATAGTTGACCGAGTATCCCGAAAATGCCAATATGAATATCATCATCGTCGTAGGTTATGCGGTCTTTGTGAATCTGGGAGATACTTTGAGTTTGAGTGCAAGCGGCAGAGGAGGAAAGAGGGAAGCAGCCGATGAAAGGGCAGATGATCAAAGACACTTTCTACGGGAAAGTTTCTGATGCAGTATGTGCCTTGCGATGCGTTTGTAAAAGCCCGCTAGTCAAATGAGTACCCAACAATATGGATGCAAATAAGTATATACTCTCGTGTTCCTATCTTCTTAAGAAAAGCCCCTTTTCATACTTCTCGAGAGTACTCAACTCAGACTTCAATGAGCGATGGGATAAAAGTAGGCCACTGACCTACTCAGATTCATTCATGACCTTGTCATTATTATGGTTTGTGCGGAAGCGAAAAAGAGTGCCATCTCGAAAGTTCTTGCGTGCCTGTACCTACTCTTCTCCTTCGTGCATCTTTTTCCATTGCGAACGCCTCTAGCCACCGGACAAGTCCGGGTCGTTCTTACCTATGAGTAAGTAACCAGCATTCACACATTAGGTGCTGTTTCGCTAACTGGAAATGGTGGGTCAGAAACAAGGAACAAGTGGATGAATGGCCTCTACTCGTAATCCTAGTTAGGTTTCCGAGCTTCCGACTGACGTGGTACGTTTCTCTGAAGAGTGATCCAATCAACATTCTCGGTTCCCGCATCTCTGTGATACCATAGTAGTTCGCATGCTTGAAACTGTTAGGTGAGCAAGTGAGGTTTTTTCTCTTCTCTCGACAGGCTGTTCAAGCTAAAGGGCTGAAGCCTCGGGACCCCCAGGCATGCACATAAGTTGCACGCCCGCCAACGATCGAGACTACGATGAGTTAGTTATGACTTCATGTTTCATGAATTTCTCTGAACAATGCATAGAGGTAAGTTACATGCAGTAGCCTTGTTGTGATGATACTTGTGGTCAAAGCGCGGAACACTCACATGAACGAAATCAAAAGGGAACGTTTCGGATGCATATGACCATCTAAAAATATCCTCAAAGAACCATAATAGAAACGGAGGCATGGCTGGTCAAAGATGGCTTCGCGATGAACACATTGACCTGACAATATGCACTATATAGCGAGGGATTGGTTTTCCTGTAAGGCTTACCTCCTTCTCACGGTAGATCAGATTCTTCGGACCGACGTCTGTCCTCCCTCAGAGACAGGCTTGAAGAACGTAGAGAACGTGGAGAAGAGAAGAACCGTCAGCGAGCTGTCTCAGAAAGAAAAGAAAAGATGATTTCGTTGGTTTGACAGACCGGCATCGAGCAAGATAGAAGTCCACGACTCGGACAGACGGATGGCCAACAGTGAATTGACGCGTTGATTGGAAGGTTGCCTTAGTGTTGGACTGATGTGGAGCTCAGCGACAGAGAGCGCATTTGGATATTTCTTCGTTATAAAGGTTGAATCTCTCATCGCGAGCACGACGTACGCGCTTACGGGGCTGGCGGTGATGACGCGTCTACACAAGAAGAACATATCGATGACAGAAGAACGCGTCGTTTGTCGATCACTTCATCATTCACGCTCAGCACGCGGAGCTTGAATTTTTTTCACGTGTGCTTGTTTGTCATGTCTCGCTCTGAACTGTCCCTCAAGCGTATGTATATTGCAAAACGTGATGCGTTACTGATGTCTGTTCTGGGGGCGCTCTTGACCTTCCATATGCGACAGTGCATTGATCTGTTTGATTCGAGGTGGCATTGTGACGCTTACTTGAAGACTGCCACCTTAACTGTTCTGGCATAAGGAATCTATTTTTAGTGAAATCATGACAGAATAAAACATATACTGGAGCTGAACATATGTTTTGAGCTCCGCTATATGCCACTCGTATAAAGTCCCCTCAAATCTTCAAGCTCCAACAACAACCAAACTCTTCTACCATCTCTCATTCGCTCCCACTCCTTCGCACAATCGAGTCTCGCCTTTGTCCTTCGTTTGTCAAGCCTACATAGCAACTTCTTTTCGAAAAAAAAATGTTCGCGTTCAAGGTGGCTACTATTCTTGCGGTTGCAGTAGCAACGGTTTTGGCACACCCTGCTATTCATGCGCGTAGTGGAGGCTGCTCTTCTGGAACGATGCAGTGCTGTAGTTCCATCGCGGTAAGCTAGGACTTCCCCTACTTTTCGAGTGGCACGATTTTCTCTTGACTCGTTGCCACTGTGATTTTCGTCTTCGTGTACTGACTATGACTGCCTCCCGTTTCAAGCCCGCTGGTTCTGAAGATGCAGGTCAACTTACAGGCCTCTTGCCCTTCAACCTCCAGAACCTTGGTGTTCCAGTCGGTGCCAACTGGTATGCATAAAGTATCTGCTTTATGTTCGATCTTCTTAATACCCCGCTTTGTCAGCATCCCTGTTGATGTTTCTGGAGGAGGATCAGCTGGTACCTGCTCGGCGCAGACTTCGTGCTGCAAGGATGTTCAAAGTACGTTTCCAACAGTTTATAAAGCCATCTCCTCTGATCTTACCGTTGTTGCACTACCTAGACAATGGGAAGTTCCCGGTTGGGGTTGACTGCTCGCCCTTCAATACTGGCCTCTAATCCTGTTCTAAACTCTTCGGCTAGACGAGATGTCTCTGTTCGTAACTTTGATACCCTTCGGATCGTCCCTTCGTTTCTTCATAGCTATAGTTCCCATTTCCATCCCGGCCCATTAAAAATTTACATAACTTCATTCTGGATCATTGATACCTCCCCCCCTCCCCCCGGCCGTGGATTTGTACATACATGTCGTTCGTTCGTTCGTTCGTTCGTTCGTTCGTTCGTTAGATGTCTATCTGCACTCCTTATACCCTGACTTATATCGAACTAGTGAGCAAGAATTAGAAACTATCTCTCACAATAAGTAGCGTAACGCATATGTCAGATTGTCAGTTAGATAATTGCATGTCAACGTAACTTCAAAGACAGTGCTAGGTTGCTGACGGGTCACAGCCGATATAGAAATCTGAGGTGGATCGTTCATGAGTCGTAGGTCCACAACAAGTAGCCCGACATAGATCCTACGCGTATCCCAACATGTTTGACATAAGCAGAACCAAAGGATACGCTGACGTCGTAGATGATTTAAGCTCGTCGCATACATATATCCTGAGCTGGGTGACTTCGGAAGATTAGGCCATTGAAGACGAACCCACTTGATTGCGAGTTTATCTTCGACGGATTATCATTGGATGTATGCGGTGAATGAGCGAGCAGTTGCACCATCACGTTCGTGTGTATTGTACTAGTACTGTTGCTTCCCATGTCCGGATAGGGAGGATTGCGTATGCTTGTTTGACTTGTGAGTGCTAGTGGCGTCGATTGCAGTAGTATGTACTTTATAACCCACTAACGTCACCGGCTCGAAATTGCATCGGGGGCCAGCGCACTGGAGAGTCCAAGAGGAAGACCAAAAGGTGACGGACTTGCAGTGAGATACCTAGGGAATTGAACTAGTACTGCTAGTGCTGAGCGCCCCCCAGCGCCCCATCATGCTGGGGTTGGAAAACCTTTATAAACAGGACGTTAATCCATCCTTCACTTCATCCCAGTGCCCTCCGACGCGGTTCCAGCTCAAACCAAGAGTCACTCGTTCCTTCATTACAATCCTTCATACTTCGCATCCAAAAACGCTCTTCATAATCCCACCTCGAGCGAAATTCTCTTATACCGAGATGTTTGCTTTCAAGGTTGCTGCAATCCTTGCTGCAGTCGCCACTCTAGCCGATATTGCTGTTGCGATCCCTACGCAAGGCTCGGGCTCATGTGGACCACAGAAGCTTCAGTGCTGTGATAGTCTTTCTGTGAGCGCCAGGTGTTGATTGCACCTTTAAAAATACATTTTCTGATGAGATTTACATGCAACGTACTGGTTTTAATATCTTGTGTAGTCCAACGGCACATCCAGCGATTCCAAGCTGCTTGGGCTCATTCCTATCAACATTCAGGACCTAGGCGTCCCCATCGGACTCAACTGGTAAGCACTCGTTACTTGATGGTTTTCTGCTGGAAGACTCAACTGACTTACCTTACCTCATTGCGTCCAGTGTACCGCTCAGCCTTGTCGGTCTTGGCTCTTCTGGTAACTGCAATGCCCAAGCGGCTTGTTGCAGCGATATCGATAGTAAGCTTGTTCCGATGAACTAGACTTTGCACCTCTAATTGTAGTTGCTATTATTTCTTGCAGACAGTGGACTCGTCCCCATTGGACTCGAGTGCACCCCTATTAATCTCAGTCTCTGAGCTCCGTACCACTTGCTCGAGGACTATCACGTGCTACATATATCAACACTTTGGAATGTCTGTCGATTTCTTGACCGTCAACTGTGTTTGATCACTATCCTTTGTTATTGTACTCGTTTGATAGATACGCACTTTCTACAAATAATTGGAGTCAGTCTACTTCGACAGTAATCTTGTACCTGTTAGGTTGATACACACTCCCTCTCGTATACGTTACTGCATCGTCCTTGAGCGTTGTGATACGGTTGCCGGTGCTTGAGATTCGAGCATATTAAGACGAGTGAACAGATACGCACGTAAAACGAGCACATTGATAACAGCCCAGGATCAGCAATCGCATCCCTCTTAAGGTCGACATAGCAGAAGTCGATAAGACTGAATACGTTGGGGTAAGACAGGTAATTGCTAGTGGTCATGGTCACTGGCAGAGGCGTCGCGAAGCGTCACGTCCTTTGTCACGTCGCGTCTCGCTGTACCATGTCAGTCACGTGCTACTACCGACGACCGAAATTCATTCACACCAGTATCTAGCGCTCACCATGCTCCTTGCCTCAGCCTAGCATCATGACCTCACCTCTAATTTGGCTCAAGCTCCTCTATGGAATGTGGATTGATTTATATGCATGCTTCCGAATAGCCACAGTCCCTACCTTGAAAGTCATTTGGAAGGAACCGTCGTTACTCTTGAAGCCGAGGGAGGTTTCAAGGGTGTTCATGAATTTTGTTTGGGAGCCATTTGGAGATGGTATCGACGAGGCTGGTAGAGAGGAGAAGGAGAAGCTTATTACTCCGTGGGCTAGTGGAGTTGTATTTGAGATTGGGGCTGGTATGTTATCTGCTCGTCGTTTCGTCTGTTCTATTCAACTGACGTATGTCAATGTTCTCGCGCTCGGCGACGATTGATTTGTCCACGTTGATTGAAGCGCATGGTCATCTAGCGAAATACCTTGACCGGGCATGCGTCACGGCGTATGTTGCGCTGGAACCAAATGTGAATATGCATGAGCGATTACGTGCGAAAGCGCGCGAGTCTGGCTTTGACGAAACCGAAGGAAGTTTTCTTCTTCTACCTTACGGGATTGAAGAAATCAGCAAAATTGGCATTGCTCTTGAAGACTGGGCTCGTAAATGGGGAAGAGACTCTACAGATGGAAGGGTGGTAGACACCATTGTTTCAATTCTCACACTATGCTCCGTGCCTGCCCGTCCTTCTTCAGCGCCAAGCAGCCTGCCTCCTTCATTCATCTCAACACCTCCAGCAGACACCATCCGTGCACTTCATTCCCGTATCTTACGTCCAGGTGGACAACTACTTTTCTATGAACACGTTCGCTCACCGATTCCTGCTTTCGCCCGAGGACAGGACCTCCTCGCACCGATATGGCGGTCATGCTTTGACGGATGCGTAATTGGTGTTGATAGTGTGCGAGCTATTTGGGAAGCTGGGTTTGAAGATAGTGATTTCTGGTTTGGATCGGCTGCGGATTTAAGGAAAAGGTATGACGAATGGATTGAGGAAGCAGGAGTGAAAACTTGGAAAACATCGAATGGAAAAGGAGGAGGATGGGCGGAAATGCATACCTGGGGGAAAAAGGGTGAGGATCCTGAGACGCTTTTCTTTCACCAGTTAGGTCGGTGTGTAAAACGGTCTTAATACGTGACTTTCTTACTCGAGACTTTGAAGGACGAGGTCTTTGCTTGAATAATGTATTAATAATAACATCATGGCTAGTTTTCTTTTGAATAATTGCTAGCTAAATCTGATGTACTGTATTATATACGGTATTAGCGATTGGAGTCCGGAGTCCTTGTTTCTGTGTAGTATCGACCTTGACTGCAAATGGTATTTGTTTGAACGACGTTGATCCCACCATTTCGGCGGTCACACTTTCACTCTAGGAGTCCATCTTTGTTAACAGATACAGCAGATTCGACAATACTGGCTCTTCATTTTATGGCTATGAATGCTCTACAATTAGGTCATCAGAGAGGATTACCGTAAAGATTCGATGACATAACGAGAGACTTGATTGCCACAATGAAGGGCTCCAGCTGTCCAAATCAGCTCACCTTTCTCAAGTACGTACAAGACTATACTGGACTATAAGTGCAAGGGGGCCTTAAAGTTGAATTCCCGATCCCTGGACACGGAAATAGCCGCTCTCGCTTGTTGACGCGATATTTGTCCTGGCCAAACAATCATCAATATCGAAAAAGTTCTTTTGCTCCCGTGTTACCACCATGAGGCCCTCCCTCGCGCTCTTCTCAAAATCAGGATCATCAAAGCAATGGCTCGCCCGACAGGCGCGCGATCCATACGTCAAGGCGCGAGTTTCAAGCTCTTCGCAATATCGTTCACGTTCAGCATTCAAGTTGAAGGAGCTTGACAGGGAATTCAACATCATCAAACGTCACAAGACGAACGTCGTCGTTGATTTAGGTGCGGCACCTGGGGGGTGGAGTCAAGTTGCGGCGGATGTTCTTAGGCTGTCGACGGCAAAAAACCCGTGGATTGAGCGGCCTAAGAATGCCGTTGAGGATATTATTACCGAGACGGAGGCGGGCACTTGGAGCGCTGCCAATATGCCAACTGAGAAAACAGGAAAGGAAGAGGAGGAAAAGATTATCATCGCACTAGACTTGTTGCCAATTTCTCCCATTCGGGGCGTTCGGACTGTACAGTGTAATTTCCTGGCGAAAGGCGAAGAAGCTATCAAGGCGCTTTTGCCTACGCCCGAGACGAAAGTGGATGTTGTACTTTCTGATATGGCGCCGAACATTTCGGGGAACAAGACGCGAGATGAGGCTGCTGGGTTGGAGATTTGCGAAGCGGTGTATCGGTTTGCAGCTCGGCATTTGAAGGTTGGAGGAAGCACGCCGTCGGACGGAGGGTATTTAGTGTGTGTCTGACACATTTTCTTCACTTTTTTTCAATCATTATTGAATTTTCGGTACACCTTGATATAGCCTGAAGCATTTCGCGAACGAATCGACGAAAAAATTCTACGTTAACGTGCTGAAACCGAATTTCTACCGTACGTACATCGTTAAACCCGATGCGAGCCGAGGCGAATCGAGTGAATACTACTTCATCTCGAAAGGGTTCAAGGGGGATCCGTACGTCGACACGAATGACGAATTCGAGGTCGCCTTGAAGAGATTCCCCGTTGATGCTCCCGATTGGTAGTGGTCCTTTTGGCTCAGACTGTAGCTGGTGTCCAGGCGCGTCGTAATTGCCATCAAGCAAGGATAGCCGAAAGGACGCAGAACTATTGTTATACGTATGAACCTTGCTAATTTATTTTATCGACCGCCTAATCTATCCGTCCAACGAATATTCAATCTTCCCGTTCCCATTTGCGCCGCTCCACCGACTCTCCATGTCAAGCAACCTATCCAGCATATCTCTCGCGCGTCCTTCAGATGGCAGGCTCTCCCTGAATCGATCTTCCCGCGTCCACTTCAATCCATGCTGGAGGACGTTTCGCGCTCTCGCAGAACCACCACGTGTGTCTCCTACGCAGGCATGCAGCGTCGCCCGAGAGCTATGCGGAGAATATGATGCGCAGTGGAGGATGTTGCTGTTGTAGAAGGCTGTCTGGCCGGCTGAAGGGGAAATTGTTTATATGGCAAGAAATTTATGGGGGGAAGGAAGAAGCGCTTACGCTTTAGGACGACTTGGATCGCCCCTGGCATATCTAGAGGATTCTCGGGTGCTTCTTGCGTCATCGATAGAGCACGTTGTTCTGGAGTGCGAGGTTTCGCGTGCGAGCCTGGTACGACATATAGGCAAGGATCTTCATAAAGTGCCCTACGAAACCATGCCGTTTGAGCAATTTAACAGATCGGTTAACAAACGTACGTATTCCATTGTACCTGGTTGTCCGAAAGAACGAGACGTAAGAATATGTCGGAAAGTCATCAAGCTCTATTTACCCCATGATGCCATAACGCAAGCGCCTTGATTTCTTCTTCTTCAGTGGCATTTTCCCGAACGTCATCTCGATGCCATCGTAGTGCAAACTCATGTTTCTCCGGGTTAATCAAGAGATTAAACAACTCTAATATCACATTTAGCTAGAATATCGCAATATCGAATCAAACGTTCAACCCACCCATCTGCAAATCCTCGTCCTCACAATCCAGCAACTGCTTCGCAACGTCCATAAGCGCATCACTTGTATACCATTTCGCAAATTCTGGTTCGCCCAAATCTGGGTGCATAACATGCTGTACACCCCACGAATCGGGGTTGTCGCTATCGAAAGGAAGAAATTGTTTGCCCACGACACGTCGATGGGGCCATGCGCCGGAGCGAGTCCTGGATATGACTCGCGAGCAGGCGGATTGAAGAGCGGCAAATTGGGAGCCAGAGATGAGGTTGTCTACGATGATGTAGCCATCTCGGTCGAACGCGACCTTGAGAGGTGAGGAGGACATGGTTGTTTCAGTGTACATATGTGTGTGTGAATGAATGCGGATGTATTTGCTATTTTGCGCTCTGATAAGTAACACTTGCTTAAGATCAGCTGGCCCAAATCCACAGGTGCTTCTGGGGTCCATCACACTGACCTTTGTCGTGTCGGTTGAATTTGCTGTTTTGTCACAGGCTACTTAATAGTCGCCATGGAATGGAAAAGCAATCTGTGAAGAATTACAACAGAATCTGGGATCGAAAGTGGGGAATAGCCAGGAAGATGTGAGGCAATTTTGCTAATTAAAGCTCTTCGTCGTTGACCATCTTCTTGCCTAGAGAGTACGTAAGCCCTCGCTTGCGATCATGCTGTGCTACATCAGCGCCGTACCCGAACGAACGAAGACGAACATCGTGGCACTGGCACTGGCGCAATATAATATCGTGCAGCATCAATTGATTGTAACTTGATATTAACTTCTAGTCGTCATGGATCATCAATGGCCTTCCTTGTTCCTTGATCCAGTTCCTCCACCTCAGTTTCTATCCGCTTTCAGGAGGTTGGAATGACACGAAGAACGTCGGCGGACTCGAGTCACTCGACGTTGGTCGATGCGCGCTCCATTCGTGAACGAGTCCCGATGACGGTGATTAATGGTCGGCCGGCTTCAGAGCCAATCCTTAGCCTATGGGATAATGAGGAGCTTCGAAGATTAGAAGAGCGCTCGGAAAACCCGTACTTGGGAATGCTCCACGCTCTGCTGGACATGCACTCGGAGTTGGACCTCACCGGGAAGATCCATGGGATCGACAACGCCCGTTCAATACCTGGTGGTTATAGCGATATCGTATACGGCTATTGCACTGGCCCGGACGGAGTGGACTACAAAGTCGCAGTGAAGAAACTTCGTCTGCATGTAATGGATGATAGGGACTTTCAGAAGGTGTGTTTAAGCATTGCTGTTGAACAAAGAAGTGACCAGGTTGCTATTCATACAAATTTTGCTCTTAGAGACTGACGAAGGAGCTTTACATCTGGTCGAAACTCAATAATCGACGGATCTTACCTTTGGAAGGATTCTTTCTTGAAGACAACAATTGCCCTTCATTAGTTTCGAGGTGGATGGAGAATGGCACAGCTCTCAATTATCTCGAGGCCCACCCTGATGTCGACCTGTTGAGGTTGGTGAGTAGTTTGCGTTGTAATATTATTGTCTGTCTATATATAGTCCTGAATTACTAGGTGACCGGGATTGCTGAGGGTATAACATACCTCCATTTGAATGGAATCGTCCATTCTGATATTAAGCCTGTAATACTTCGATCAAACTTCTGGATTTTGTGGGTGTTCCAACTAACGTCATATCGACAGGACAATGTTCTCGTTTCTGAGTTCGGGGAGCCGCTACTCTGTGATTTTGGTGTATCCCGCATGGTCGTAGCATCGAGATCGTTCAATTTTAGTTCTTCTCTCAGTGGTGGCGGGTTGCGTGGAACTCTTCGATTCATGTCGAAAGAACTCCTCCAAGCTTCCGACCTATCCCCTGCTACATACTCGAGAGATTCAGATGTCTGGGCATTCGGTATGACGGTCCTTGTACGTCTTCTTCTCAAACCATCGATTCGTCTATACTCACACATCCAAAAGTCGATTCTTACGAAGAAAGTACCTTACCATTACATTAACAATGATGTGCAAGTCATCACTGCTATAAGCAAGGGATTGGTGCCGTCAGCACCGTCAGATCTTGACAGTTGGCCGTTGAATAATCAGTTGCTTTGGAGGCTGTGCACTTTCTGTTGGAAACCAGTAGCGGACAGACATTCGATGCAAACCTTCGTGTTGGAGTTGCAGCTCTTAGAAGATGCTCTCTTCGTATCTGACTTTACTGCATCCACGTATCATTTCCGATTTTTGGAGCGAAATCCAAGCCGCTCCGGATCTTCGAGAAATCAACCAGATTCCTTTGGACGCTATCATGGATCTAGTACGGTCGTGCGCCGCCAGTGTGTTGTATTAAGTGAGTGTCTCCTATAGAAATTTCGAACGTTTCTGTTTCACTAACTCATGCTCAGTCGTGGTTCTTGTCTTTCTCGCCATCGCCATTCCTATAGTAGTGTTGCTTGTTAATAAGGCTAGAAGCTTCCCGTCAAACTGACGATTATCCGCCATCATGCTCATAATGTAGAAGTCTCGATCATTGTTTGCATTCCTCCTTTTTTGTAGCTTCAGATTTCTCTTACAGGACGATGCATTTTCGCCAGATGGGGACAAAGATACGTGGAGATTGTATTTATTCGTATAAGTGCATAAGTATGGTCGTCAGAAATGAGATTTCTTAATACTTTTTCGGGATACTATGAAGTCATGTGACCGATTTGAGCCTTTGCACTACGGGCAATTTAGTATTTTACATCGGATGATAAATGGATTGATATGTAATTTGATATTTTCAATATCATTCAATATCATTATGCATATCCTCATTAGGGATATTTTGAATATCATCGAAGTATTTAGAATATCATCAAAGCAGATATTCTGATTGACCAATCGGGATAATTTTTAGGGATATCTGCTTCGATGATATTCTAAATATCCCTAATGAGGATATGCATAATGATATTGAATGATATTGAAAATATCAAATTACATATCAATCCATTTATCATCCGATGTAAAATACTAAATTGCCCGTAGTGTTGATTGGTTGTGCCAAGATGGACTCAACCACATCTCTCACCAACAATACTATGTTGCCAGCAGAACTTCTTGCACTGTCAAACAAATTGTCCGAGGATGCAGAGGAGTCTGACTGGTCGCGCTATGGAACGTCATACTCAACTTAAGCTTCCCCTTTGAGGAGGGCTATTTTTGTTTCGCCAGTCGTACACGCCGATGAGGGACCAGATTGGGACAGTTACGAGTTCCTGAGGCGTGCATACATCGTCCAGCGGCTCACAGTGAAGAACGGCGAACTTAAATGCTGAGATATATTCTTTGTCGAGGTGAGGGCCGGAATACGTCCGAAAGCTCCTTGCTAGGAACGACGCTGACTATTCTGATGCATTATCGATTCGACATGTTTTTGGGCCTTCCTGCAACTCTGCATGCTATATTCACTCGTATGTGTTTCTACAAGATGGAAAGAGAGACGCACAGAGTCAGCCCGAAAAAGACACAGGAAGAGGACCTGAGTAGGATCGTGGACACTTGTCCGGCGGGCTGTTGGGAAAAGGATGTCTTGACGCAAGTCGGACATGATGTATTTATGAAGGTCGTCGCAGAAGCGAAGGAGCAGGGTCCTCTCGAATGTATGTATTCCCTGCACAGCGTTAGCGGTCTACGAGCTAATGCGGGGTTTTCGGCTAGTGGCGAGCCCGCGTCGCTACAACCAGTAGCACTAGTGATGCGCGGTAAGGACGCACGGTCCCAGTAACCCTCGGGGAATTGTAGCGCAAAATGGAAAACTGGTTTCGTTGCTTCTGAAAATGTCTAAAGAAAAACTGTAGCACGTAACGGTCGCCAAGTTTTGCTGACATGCATGTGTGTAATGTTGTTACGACTAAGTGAGTGTATCCTATGATAATTTTTCGAATGTTTCTGTTCCTTCAATTCATGCTCAATCATCATTCTTATTTTTATCGGTATCAGCATTTCAATAATAGTGATGATGTTACTCATCAAAGTAACGATTATCCGTCATTTATCCGTCATCACGCGAATGGGCGGCCTCGACGTCATTAGAATATTCTTCCGCCGTTGCAAGGTTCCCGGTTACGGTGCTGTTGTGAATCGCCAGATATCCCAGACTCTCGTAGTTGGCCACGACTATCTTCCACGCAGTGGCAGACCACTACCGATGGGCCTTATTAAAGGAAAACAGGCAACGCGATCGTGAGCATTGCGCGTCGACAAAAAAGCGTGCCTTAAGCTTGTTTATTTCTAACTCGTCAAGTGGCCATGGACCCAAACTAAAAAAGACGCCGTTTGATGTTCATCAACTAGCGTGGTGCAACACTGACGTGAAGTGTAAGGAAGGCTGTACGTGCTAATTAAAATTGCTATTTTCCCGGTAGCCACCTGACCGGGGACTGCTAAGGCTGGGTTCAGTGGAGTACAGCTTCCGCGTTCCTGTTCTATTGTATCGCATCGCAAAGCAGTAGTCATGATGGAGGAGTGCGAAGGGATGTAAGTAAAGCGTGCAAAGATAGCTCTTCTGTGCTAGCTGTATCGACTAGGGACTGCGATAGCGCGCAGTGCTTGAGACATGGCGACATTAGCGCCATCGCCATTGGGCGTCGCACGACGCATATCGCTGAATCACCGCTGTTGTACAGCATTAATCAATCTCATATCGTTACTCAGAATTAGATTTCGTGTCCTCCGTCATCATAAACCCCACAGTATTCCTCCTTCCTCCTTGGACTAGGCTCCTACATCCCGATTCTTACTACCCTCACGAAATTGAAATGACAGATACGGTGTCGCCGGACTCGATAGTGACTGATTCACGCTCCATTACCGTGCGGTTCCCAGTGACTTGCCGTCCGCCGGCTTCAGAGTCAATCCTGAGCCAATGGAATAACGAGGAACTTCGAAGGTTAGAAGAGCGCCGCTCGGAAAACCCTTATTCAGGAATGCTCCATGCTCTTCTGGACATGCACTCGGAGTTGGACCTCACAGGGAAGATCCATGGAATTGACAGCGCCCATTTGATACCTGGGGGATACAGCGATATTGTATGTGGTTATTGTGCTGGCCCGGACGGAGCGGATTACAAGGTCGCAGTGAAGAAACTGCGTCTACATGTGATGAACGATAAGGAGTTTCAGAAGGTGCGAATTACTAATGAGAGTATTTAAATTGTTGTCAATGAACCTTTTTCGTAGAGACTCACAAGAGAACTCTACATCTGGTCAAAACTCAGTGACCGACGGATTTTACCCTTGGAAGGATTCTTTCTTGAAGGAAGCAATTCCCCTTCGTTCGTTTCGAGGTGGATGGAGAACGGCACGGCTGTCATGTATCTCAAATCCCATCCCGATGTTGACCTGTTGAGACTGGTGAGTGGCTGGCATGGTAAGGTCATTCTAGATCTATAATTCTCTTTCTGTACTGTTAGGTGACCGGAATTGCTGAGGGTGTAACGTACCTCCATTTGAATGGAATCGTCCACTCTGACATCAAACCCGTAATTCTTCAGTCAGCCTGCCTGGATCATGGTTTTACAGCTGACTTAGTATTGACAGGACAACGTTCTCATTTCGGAGTCTGGAGAGCCGCTACTTTGTGATTTCGGTGTCTCCCGCATGCTCGTAGCATCGAGATCGTTCAACTTCAGTAGCTCTTTAACTGGTGGCGGATTACGCGGGACCCTTCGGTTCATGTCGAAAGAACTCCTTCAGGCAACCGATCTGTCCCCCATTGCATATTCGAAGGCTTCGGATGTCTGGGCATTCGGAATGACGGTCCTTGTAAGTCTTCCCATCGAGCCGCCATTCGATTTGTACTCATGAGATCTTAAAGTCAATTCTCACGATGAAAGTGCCTTATTACTACATAACCAATGATGCTCAAGTTATTACCGCTATAGTCAAAGGATCAGTACCATCGACACCGATGGATATCGATAGTTGGCCATTAAAGAAACAGTTGCTTCGAAGGATGTGCAATTTCTGCTGGAAGCCGGTGGCAGAGAGACATTCGATGCGAACCTTCGTATTGGAGTTGCGACTCTTAGAGAAGATTATCTCTGTATCTAGTTCCACTGCAACAACGCATCGTTTCCGATTTTTGGGGGAGAGACCGACCAACCAGAAATCGATAAACTGCTCCGGTTCCGCGAGAAAACAACCGATTGACATCGGACCCAATCCCGAATCTCGAATGTTCGTGGGACTCGATTGTTGTAGACTGTGTGAGTACTGACATACGATACCTCCAAAAAATATTGTTTCACTAACTCATATTCAGTCGTGGTTATTGTTACCTTGGGTATCATAGTTTCTGTAATAATGGCGGGTGTGTGGAACGCAACTATGATACAGTGTAAGTGAAACGCTTTTTTCGCCATACGTCGGATTGATCATTTTCATCCCCACGTGATGTTGTGTGCAGTAAATTTGCAGTCATGAATGCTTCCAATGACGGAACAACGGCATCAAACCATTCTTTTGCCACCACAAGGAGACTTTGTGCATGAAATCTATGGGATTCTTTACAGGGGGAAGGAAGCGTGTAGATCTGGCTGTAGATGGCGTACTCAGTGTTTGAGTTCCATTGTTCCGCTATAATCAGTGGACTCCGAGTCCCAGGTTCGAGTAGGTGTACGTCGGGCGGAACGCCTGATGTTCGTATGACACTCACTCGGCGACTGAACTTGTCTTATTCGTATTTGTCGTACCTGAATTCAGATACGCTTGTATTCTCGATAACCTATGGAGCGGGATATCATTCCTTAAGAGAAAATTGAAGGAAAGCGTCGTTAGTGGATGTGCAATACTACTCTGCACTATAACACAGGTCTCCATCTCGTCACATGCATCCGAAGACGAACAATAGATCATCATCGCAAGGGCATAAGAAGGTAAGAAGTCGAATATATGCACGACATATCATCTCCCAGTAAGTCGTATTTCAAGCCAACGTAAAGCCGGGTACGTCACTCCGGCAAATGCCGCTGCAAGCTATAGTCATTTATTTCATCAATATTAGTATATCATTCAGACAGGAAGATTGGTACGAGCTGACCTCGAATCCCAGATCGCCCCCGAATGGTCCGAGTTTGGCTGCAATTGGACCGATGTACCAAACTTCCGCCATCTATCAATTACGTATCAGAATCATCACTAATATGTAATGAAGTGCAATTAGACTTACGCCGACGACGGCTCCGGCTACACCACAACATCCTGCTAGGATACCCGCAATACCGAGGGGAAGTCTACTCATTTGTTATTGACATGTCGAAAGATTTGTTTTTCAAAAAAACCTGGACGTACCTGTTCCAGTCGTCATAAGAGTCCAAATCGTACCCGCCTAAGGGGCCACCTTTCCTCCGGAAGATGAAATGCTCTTCTGCAAGGATGACAATGAAGAAGGCAGTCCAATAGGAGAGGATCGAGAGGAAGTTCGATCTGGTCACATATACACATACAAATACGAGAAACGAAAATAAAGACAAGGAAGTCAGATGGTACATCTAGAGAAGCGTGACGAGGAGTATTAAAGAATGATACGAACAGGATCTCGGAAAAATGTTCGCGACCGGCTATTCCTGCAACGGTGTAGATGACGAAAGCGAGAACTGTCCAGAAGAAGCGCGGAACAAATGCGAAGGGTCGTCCGAGAGCCTGGATCGAAAGCCCAGCAGAGTACGTATTAGGGATATTATTGGCACTACATGACCAAAACCATTCGGTTAGAGAGCTTAAGGGATTTTTTAAGGCGTTAATCGCTTACATCACGGACAACGCAAGAATTGTCAGGATAAATTTCCCTCCTCCCTTCCACGGAGAAAGGACCTGGCTCAGCAATCCGCCTGTCCCTCCATCTTCGAAGGCGCTAGTATAGCTCGGATCAGTAATCGTCATCAGAGCCGCACCGAGAATCTCGACGAAAGTGATAGGGATGAAGAGTCCGAAGAACGTGAGGATGAAGATCTTGGTCGATGAGATTGTTGCAGGGAGTCTGCAATTGTAGTCTGCAGCAATTGGTGCCCACTGCACGAAGTGGGTTAAGAAATAGTCGGAGTGAAATCATTCTGAGAGCTCTTACTTACACCGGTAAATGACCCGAAGACGATCCCGCCAAAACTCAAGATGTCCGCAGCGAGGTCAGTACCTCTATCTTCATTAGCCTTCTGAGCGTTGATATCAAATCCAGCTTTGCCGCCGAGTCCGTATAACATGAGCATAATAATCGTGATGACCATCCATGCATGGCGTTCGTAAATATGTACTAGCTCGTAGCCAACGAAGCATGGAACGAGACTACAGATGGCTACAATGATTATTCCGACGACGAGGGGGAGTGATCCTGGATTGATTGAGGCGAGGGTTTGTCCGCCGAGAATTACGCAGGTCGTCGAAAACCCGAGTCTAAGTTTGATATATACATATCATAAGTCATGGTTTCCGTTGGGTCGAACAAATGAGCACCGAGCACGTACTGTGTTAGTCTGAAAATACATTAGTTAGCGGATAGATAATAGGAGACCTTTTGAAACCTCACGAACATGTTCAAGATAGAGTAAATCGTGCATCCAAAATAGCCGGAACTAAAGCGCGTGATGATCATCGTACGCATACCTGTCTTCGGGCCGAGAGTGGCAATGAAAGATGTTGCTATTGCTCCAAGAGCACCAAAGCAGAATATTGTCGCGATTGCATGACTGGTTCCCAATTGCATCAGTTGCTAGCTGTGCGAATTGTACTCAGATACAGCACCCACGGTAATGTCAGCGTAAAAACATCCTGAGCGAGGGTTCCGATTGGGATAGTCGTAAGTACCGTGTTGACGGACCTGAAAATTTGAATTGAATGAAAAACTTTTCGCGCTCTCATTTTTGAAGTGCACACCACCACATCAGAAGACTTCACGAGACCAGTAAGCAAAGGCAAGACTTGGAAGTCGCAAAAGTAAACTCACTTATTCCAAGTATGCTTCGGATCGCGCTGATCCTCCGGCACACGTTCTACGCCTCTCGCCTCAACACCACTCGCAAAGAGTCTTTGAAGCACAGGTCCAAAGGCTCCATACTTCGAAACATAGAACGTCTCGGGAGCTTCTTCCTTGACGCTGATAACGTGCTGCTCAGCGATCGTGGTACCACCAAATTTCTCCTTGTCGTCATGCTCAGGAGAGCTCGCCGACGAGTGATGTGAGGGCGAGGGCGGTGACATGGTGGTATCGGGAAGAGGATAGACCGATGGTTGTTTATGATTACATATATTATTATATACGAATTCTGCACTGCACATGGATCATTGATGCTCTGGGTGCCGAGGGCAGAGAGAAGGATAAATTCTGCCACGTGTTCATCAGAGTATTTTTAGAAGGTTTATTCTGTATATCATAGTAATCAACGCCGGTATCGATCGATTCTACCGGAATTAATAGTACCAGTGTGCATAGGACCTCAGAAAAGCACGAGTTTTCCGTGAGATGTGGTCAAAGTTGAAATCAAAGTTGCTGACATATAAAAAACAAGTCTTGTTTTGGAAGGTGATCAACACGATTTTACTTCCTGATCGACACAGTCCGTTACCGGTCGATAAACTCTCATTGGATGCATACTTCCAAACGATTTTCGTCACATTGGTCAAGTTCCTTTGATAATTCGGTGCGAAAAAACTTATTCTAGTGGATAGACTATAAGGAAAGGAGGCCATACGCAGACACCTAGCGTGAGCGAGTCGTCCAGCTGCTAAGGCACAGCCTTAGCATTGTACATGACAACCGGTTCACGGCGAATCTTTGTCTGAAGGCTACCTTTTTGTGGTGTCGTACCTCGTAAATGGTATACAGTAGACATGATGGAGAGAGGAACGATCGATCCCGCGCCCTAATTGGTCGTTGAGACGTTTGTCCATACCCTTTGAAATTTCAGATTTAACGTCGACTGTAGTGATACGTGCCGAGACTTCCCACTGGCAGCAATGTTCACACTCCAAAATGCCAAATCTCTTTGCGCAAGTGAAGCTCGGCAACGCTCTTCGAAGGAATCGCACGATCAAGAAAAACATATCTCCCATATGGAATGAAACGCCTGTGTTGTAAGTATTAATGTACTTTGGGACCCACTTGATTGACGCATGGTATACGGCTTTCCTGGAGACGAATCCGAAACCTTCGAAATAAAACTGAAGCACGGATCAACGTTGTTTCTGGACCCTTTTGTCGCTATCACTGACATTCGTGCTGCAGATTTATTAGCCAGACGTTCTGATGGAGAAGGTTATGAAGCGTTGACGCGTTGAAATTGCCTTCCCGGAATTCCGGCCTTACTCACCGTGGATTGGTTTCTTAGTAGCGCTCAATCTCCATTCTCCCGGTCGTGTACGTGCCGCTACGCTCACAGGATGTCTTGTCTTACATCTTGAGATATCTGGCTCGGTGTTGGCCGTAGATAGAGGTGAGACTATAATAGTCAATTCAGAACGCGCTTGTGGCTGATCAGCCTAGATACATCCATTTCTCACCGTAGCCTGGAAGTTGACTTCAGCTTTGTATACGGTCCGTTTCATGTTTTGCTTAACTCCATATCAACCTCATCAAGAAGTGTGTATCAGGGAGTTGAAAACGTCTATAAGACCGATCAGCGGACAGTCAATCTTGTCCGAATCATGGACGATGCTTTCATCTTTGTCCATGGAAGCGAAATGCTTCAAGACAAAGTGTTGAGTCTTCAGGAACCCATCAAAAGACTTCTGAAGCAAATTATAGAGTGCTGCCTTTTCGTCCTCCAATACTTGCGCCGTAGCTTTCTTGGTGAGCTCTGCTATTGGTAGAGTTTTCTCTATCCGCTTTTCTCCAGATGGTTCGCGAATTACTTTCGGCTCTTGGGATACAACGGTCTTCGTTTGGGGACTCGGAAAGTGGTCGTCGTATTGCTGGACCTTTTGAAGGGCATAACGACAGCGTTTATATTCCGTCACTTTCTTGTCCGATGGGCTACACGTCGTGTCAGGTTCTGGGGATAATACGATAAGAATATGGAGAGTTGATACCGGTCAGACTATTCTTACACTCGAGGGGCACGTAGACAATGTTACATGTAAATCTCTTGCAATGTCGTTCGACGGTTCGCGGCTTGTTTCAGGTTCACTGGATATGATAGGTAGGATATGGGGTATAACAAATCTTCTGGAGGACCTGGTTAAAAGCAGGCGCAGTGTTACACGGAAACAGGCACTTGTCGGTCTGGAGTTTAGGTGCTGATGGGTCTAATCGACTCCTGTGGATCCCCTCAGACCTTCGTCGGGGACTCTGGAATCCTCGGAACATGGCCATCCTTAACCGTGAATCTTCGACCAAGCTTGATTTTACGAAAGCGGCCCTTGGTGACCACTGGTCTGATGTTTGACTCCCATAATGCAATGTTTTCACGATCAAGCCTTTCACGAATCACGATCGAGCCTTTCCCGCACTACGTGTTTCTCTCCTCTTGTACAAGATCCGGACTTAAAATTATACGTGATCTCTCAGTTCCGTGTCATCACAAGTTGCAATAGAAATCAAACGTAAACGGGCACGCTCTGTTGAAAAGGAAGCATCTTACTGAGCGTGGTTTCGGGATGCCTCATAAGGACCTTGATAATCGTAGCGAGACACCAGAGTTAAGAGTCTTGAAAGTTGCATAAGTTGAGAGCATCTTCGATATTTAAAGGCTCTCGTAGGTTACGCAGTGCCTTTGACTCAAGACCTGCCTTTCAACATGTAAAGTAGGAATAGACTTGCGCAGGAAGAATCGAAATAAATGTAACGCTTAGTCATCGACGGAACAGGTAGACCGGCGGGCGCCCAGGACCGCGATCACTGACTGACTGCAACAATTCACATTAGCATTCTACCAGCTCGGGCTCTTCCTCATCGACTCGTTCAACATCATGGAAGGCTGGAACAAGATACAAGCAAACTTTGCAAACCTCAACTTGGGGCAGTCGGCTTCCAAGTTTGCGAAGGGGTTCAACTCGTCGGTCCAGGCGACGAAGGAGCGCTTAGGGCAGGTTGCACCTGAAGATATTACCGAGCTACCGCAAGGTATGTATGAAGAGACTGATTGCCTGAGGAGATGGCTAACAATGTCCGTGTTAACCTTGTAGAGTACAGAGACCTTGAAGCGCGTGTTGACGCGTTACGCGCTGCGCATCTCGCTCTCCTCAAGTACGGTTTTAATCTCCTAGATGACTCTCGCTGAAAAGCACTAATATTCCGTTCTGAATGAACTAGGATAGCCAAAGTCTACAATTCAGAATCCTACGACTACCCAACGCAGATCCAAGAGTCCATCGCGGAGCTATCGACGACTATCGGGCATGGGCTGACCAACTTCGCTGCGACGAACTTGAAGGGCACGAACCTACCCGCTCCGCAGCCCGTGAAGGCGGAGGAGAAGCAGCATAAGACCCTCCCGCATGCTTTGGGCCGCGCGTCGACGAACGCGGCGAAGGCATTGCAAGATGCGAACGCTGGTACCGGTGCTGGGAGCGAAGATCGTCTCGCGAAGGCCTTGACTTTCTATGCTAGTGCTTCGGATAAGGTAAGTAAAATCCGATTCGTAAGGCTTTAGAGTGTTCAGCATGGTTAAACCGTGTTTAGATCGCTGTGGCGCGCTTAGAGCAAGACGCAGCCGTCCGCACGAACTTCCTCCAACCCTGGCAATCCACGCTCACCAACTCCATCGCTGTTGCGCTCAAAGCACGCCATGCAGTGGCCGCCTCGAGACTCGATCTCGACGCCGCGAAGCAGGCGTTCAAGAACGCTGGCCCGGCGAAGCAGGAGCAAGCTAGACTGGAGGTCGAGAATGCAGAAGACGATCTCGTGCAGAAGACGGAGGTTGCGATTACGTTGATGAAGACCGTTCTTGAGAACGTAAGTCTTTTACACTCGCGTATCATTGAAGCTTTTATTTGGATTATATATGCGAGGTGAAGTTGATGTTAATCTCTCGACCCTGCAGCCGGAGCCATTGAAAGACCTCAACGAGCTTGTCAAAGCACAGCTCGCTTATCACTCCGCCGCCGCAGAAGCTCTGAACGCGATCCAAGGAGACATCGAAGAGCTCAGTGTAGCGGCCGAGGGAGAGTACAGGTATGCATCCCACTGCTGTTGCCAGTTACCATGCGCTTAAGTGTCCCATGCCTTGCTTTTCGTCCCAGGAAGTCTCGCGAGCACTGAAGTGCCCCTCAGTTAAACAATATATGGCTGGTGCAAGTTCAGACAGTTGTACTTATCTGCATACATACCTCTTCAAGTGAGAGATAGGCTGAGATAGGCTGTTTTCACTATACTCCGGACTGTGCTTCTGCCTCCGCCATTTATGAAGAACAACAGGGATTGTTCGCTTATCCTTTCCTTTCCCTCATCTCCTCTGCCGTCTCGTTCCCTTTGCCCTTCACATGGTTTTATAAGAGTCTCCTTGTGCTAATGTATGGTTCTGTTTGAATTCACGACTCCGAATGATCCTATTTAGAGACTTCCCATTTCAAGAGGATGATGAAAGATGGGCGCAATACTCAAGTTCGAAAGTGTTTTGTTACAAGATATATAAAGCAATCGAGGATGAACTCCGAAGGTCCATTTATGAAGTGTATACATAGTTTCCGTCTAACTGGTATCCATTGCATCACCGCCAGCCGACACAGGGTGAGGTAGCGGGACAACCGTCTCATCAACCACAAGTTCCCTGATCTTCTCCTTCGTCCACGCCGTCGTGCCCCTCCTGAACTTGTACGTGTTCTCCTTCTGGACGCGTTCATTCGGCTTTCGGTAGTTCCGCAGCATCTCCGTGTGGTCTTTAGTAATGACGCAAGTGTCGACGTTCGAACCCGATCCCAGATCGTTGAAGATACCTGCGGAGACGGCTGCGACGACGAGGTTGAGCGCTTCTTGGCGGTCCATGTTAGGCTTCCAGCCGGACTCGAAGACGGCCATGGCGGCGAGGGAGCCGGAGCCCATCGTCACGTAGGGGAGCTTGTCGGCCGACCCGTGCGGTGCGATTGTGAAGAGATGCGAGCCGGTGGAGTCTACGCCACCAAGGACGAGTGCTGCGCCAACGTGGCCCTGGTAACTAAATACAGCGCATAAGCATCTTGAAAGATTCAGCTAGTAAAGGAAGGGACTACCGGAAGAGATATTGCTTGAGCATGGTCATAGCAGTCACGACGCGCGGGATGCGCCCTGTTGAGAGAGCGTGTAACTCCATGTTACTCGAGATCATCGCCGTCGTGAACTCTGTATCCGCTGCTGTACCAGCACCGCAGCATCTAATGTTCTCTGTAATGTAATGAATCTATTGCGCCAACAAATCAGTATTTCAGCAGAATATTACAGCACAGAGGATACGCGGAAATGTATGCTGTTGGACTTGACACACCTTCTCGCAATTCTTGTCCGCGACAATATCTCCCTCCGTTGCGCGGGTATCCGCACCAAGCACAACACCGTCCTTGAATATACATCCCACGATGGTCGTACCCGTACTTGTCGCCTTTGGTAATGGCACACCCTTCTTTTCTAAGAATGAGTTCCTACAACGCGCAAGGATCAAATTATTTCAGTATTCCGTTCTGAAGTCCGAGCGGCCTGCGCGACTCACCGAGCATAGTTCGAGAAGTCAAATCCAGTACCGCGATACGCAGATGCATTGGCCATCGTACAGATCTGAAAGAGAGTTGAGACAGTTCACTGCTGGCTGGTAGGAGTACGCGCGTCAAGACAAGTGGTGGTGGACGCGTCAGTACACGTGCATAACTTCATTATGTAATTTCCCTCAAATAATCCTTTTTTCAAAGATTGGATGCTCTATTTGTATGTATATACAGATACAGGACAGTATTACAATCACTTAGTCTAATCCATAATTCAGAGTCTATATGATTAACTCTCCACACGAATGCCATCAAGAATGAAGCCCAAGCTTCTCCTTCTTGATTGCAATCTCGTCTTTCAACATGTTCACCCGGCTGTCCAATCTTGAAGACAAGTCCACGCTACCTCCGGAGATATGCATCGCCCTATCTAACGTCTCGCTAGCCATTTTCAATACACGACTCCAGTCTGCTTTGAGGTCGTCAGAGGAATTACCATTAGTTTTGGCGGCCTTCTCGCGGAATTCGAGCTCCTCGAGGTCTAGCACTGCGAGTTCGAAGAGCGCAACACCACCAACCCACTTGCTGTCTACGATTTCGGGATACCGGTTGTGCGCATCAATGAGGAACAATCGAGCAGAGGTGAAGTCCTCTAATGTTCGGTGTACGATGCCGAGGATCAGAGAGCGGATGGCAAGTTCGTCCGGGTGGTCGAGGTCTTTTGTTGAGGTAGGTCCAGCTGGAGCGATGTATTCGTTATGAACTGTGACAAGAGGGGTGAGAGAAGTGAGTTCTTTGACGTGAGCGAGCGCGACATCTTTCATAATGCGTTGGTGCGTGTTCCAGACTAGGATATCACATTAACTTCAGGAACGTATAAGGCACATATCAATACTCACAGATGGCTAGCTCTGCAAGGTAATACCTCATCAGCCGCGAAAAGTAAACTACAAAAGATGGAAAAACACCTTCGGCAGGACTAATCTTGATGAAGTCAACATAAGCAGATTCATCCGCTCCGTTTCGCTTCGCCTTCGCCTTGTAGAATGCCACTAGTGCATTAGTTGGTCAATGAATATAAGCCTGCCTATGTATTGCGACGTACGTTTTTTTCTGATCAGGACCTCGGTTGGCAAATCCTTGCCGTGAATCTTTGACCGCTCCAGAAGTTCCGGAACTCTATCGAGAAGCTCTTTTGCTTTGATGCGATTTCCGATCGATAAATAGCAGCCTTTGGCAAGATAAGCTGTTCTGCAGGCAATACAAGTCAGAAAACATACCGGCTGCAATCGCGTAGTAGGTCGCATGACTCCTACACGACAATAAAAACCGGGCCACAGAATTCCGTCAGATCACACTACACGTACCAAGTGTTTATCTCTGTTATTCGCAGGAACGCGTCCGCAGATTCCTGGTATCGTCTCTGAGAAAGTAGAGTCCAAGCAAGCTCGAAGACCAGCTAATCACAAGCATTAGTGATTCCCATGAGCCATGATCTGGGTCCAACTCACAAGTGCATCCGCCTGTTGAAAACGACCTGGCCTATCTGGCCGTAGTCCATCCTGCAGGACGTCTATTGCCCCTTGTGGATTATACGACATCCGCAGGATCTTAGCCTGTGAGAAAACCTCAGTTTGTTATTGAAGGTTGAGAGACATCCTTCCTCACTCGGTTCAGGATCCACAAAGCACCATCGGGGTAGCGAGAGATGGTACTGAAAGAGGTGTTCAATCTATCATATCTTATCGTGAGCTCAGTTATGCAGCACTTACTCTTCGACAATAGCCTGATATTGCTTAATGATGTGTGCCTCATCCGCTTGATAACCAGATAGAAGAAGCACAACGCCGTGATAAGTCATGAGAACCAGCCTCAGAAGACAGATTAATCTAGGACATCCTATAGTGAACTTCGTAGAGGGAACTCACCCAGCAAAGCTGCTGTGAACGTCTTTGCGGGCTGCGGCTACAGCAAGCGCTTGCAAGGCCAACCGTCGGTCGTGGTGGAAACCAAATAAACCGACGACAGTTCTGGATACTGGTTCAATACTGGCGGGTGTGTGTGTGACACGCACTCAAGACTTACTTCACTTTCGCTGGTAAAAGGGAGAAAACGAGATTGAAAAGCCCATATCCTTAGAAAGCATCAGAAATTGGTACGCAAAGTCTAAAAAGGATCCCGACATACCAAAGGCTGCGCCAGATATAATCATATCTTCCATAGGCCCATCTGGGTGGATCACGGACTTCGGAGGCTGTTTAGGGCTACTAGGAACGGTCAGGCCCCATCGTCCGAAGAATGAACCTTTGGAAGGTGTAGTCGGAATTGAAATGGTCTCAGCTGCGGATTGCGCGGATTCTGCCAAGGAAGAGGTAGATGGACTTCGAGAAGGGATAGGTGTAGTCGCGGGAGTGACGTATGAGTCCAGACCAGTTGGGAAAACGGTCTTGAAAAGTCTTGATGACACATAAGCGAAAAAGGAAAAGGCAGACCGGGTACGTGAAGCCTCACTTTGTAAATCGTGAGTGTGCGCTGCATAACTACGCGTAAGTCCACCGTCACTGGCATTTTGACTATACTCACTTATTGAGAGCGTAGCTATAGGATTATTGTCAATGTACGGACAAGCAAATAAGAAACACAATACTCACAGGCACTGAAGATAACCCATATAAGACTCGCTGCCTGTCGTGTTCATAAATAATCGGACGACTATTATATGTGAGCCCACCTCAAAGCGTGTACCAGCCCCTGCAACACGATCGCATCTGCTTGCAAGATTTCGAATTCAATTCCCGGAGGGAATGAGCTCTTTCCTCCGTTTGCAGATTTGGTGTTTTTGCTGCCCCTCTTCGCACCCGCTTCGGAGTCAGCGAGGGCTCGCGCAGCTTCACCCATGAGTCCGGTCTGAAGAAGGCAGTGAATGGCCGTCGACTAGCTTGATAGCAGTAGTGTGTCTGACCTCCATGCCAAGTGCCGCCTCCATGAAAGCGCTTACACCTAGGCCGAGTTTGTGAAATGGACTGTTATCTGACGAAAACTGTGTCCGCGCTTCTGGGAGTTTGTTGGAAAAGAGATGATCAAAGCCCTCGGTGGCAGAAATAAGAGCCGCTGTATCCGTGTCGACTGCGACGCCATTTGGTTTTCCGTTCGATAAAATCGACATGATGGTGGTGGTTTGTAAATAAGACGTGAAATGGATTCCGGACGCTTGTGACCGTGTCAGCTCATGACGCGCGCCTCGCACTGTACAAACAGTGCACTGCGGACTCGGAGAGACGCGTCTGACGATACGCCGATCATCTTATCCTTTTATGGGCATCATTTCGGTAGTTTTGTAAATATGCGGGTCATACTGGTTTGTCATCTCCTTGAAGACTTCAGTTTCAACTATGTCTTCTCCCTCGTTGAACGCTTTTTTGAAGCACTCGACTATAACTGACTCGCTCATCTTCATCATAAGAGCACTGCTTGGCCTCTGATGTCCTTGTATCAAATTGAAGCTTTTCTTTCGAATCAAGAACTGGAACTGGGAGCATCAAAGGAAACACAAAATTCGGCGGTGCAACAAGGTCCGAATGACCTCGGAATCCTGTAAGAAGTAGATCGTCTTCTCATTTATGGGCACCGCGGACCAGTAAGGTCATTGCATGGTCCGTGGCTCATATTTGCCCAAGCTTCGGTCTTTGTCAAGTGATGTACTTTACATAATCGCGTAGTATCGCTTCGCTTCGATCGGATAAACTACTGGTAACCTCCTCACATCTCACAGTCTTACAACTGAAAGAGCTTCCGCCTAGGAGTCGCATAGAACGATACTTCATGTGTCTGAAAGCCATAACTGTTGTGTGTCCTTTGAGGATCTGTGGATCCGCTATTGGATATTTCGTCTGAATGACAAATTGAGAGAGATACCATGAATAGAGTCAGACACGATATATTCCTCAGGAACCTCCTTTCATCACCACATTATCGGCCATCTTTTCAAGTGAGCGACCTCGTGTACGACTGATCATCACATCGGAGCGCTTCACAAGACCCGTAGAGGAGCGGCGTTTCAATAGCTATGCAGTATATTCAGACGACTGTATTATAACCGTCTTCCTCCCAGATTAGAGTGTGAGCATCGTATTATCTCTTTCAGTACCTCCACCACTCAACCCATCATTTGAGGTAGGAGTTTTCAATGGCTAGTCAATCTGATCTCAAGACATGGGCCACAACACCCCAACATAATCGCTTGTCGAATGTGAGTTATTCATAGGGATTGTTTTTTCTATCCGAATCTCTTCTAATATTTTATAATCTCGCGATCAGTATGTGGATGGTGCGTCCTCTCAACTATGCTGGCACTATTTGACAAGCTCATTCTATCCTGCGCGATTTGTTCTCATCAGTCTGCAGTTGCACTATCCTGGTATGAGTCGATTCTGAGCCTCATCTCCCGACTGCATTTCTCATATATATTTCCTAGATATACGATTATCTCCTTACTTTCAATGCGGAGAGAACCCTTATTTGGCCTTCGTCATGGTCTATAACAAAGATTCTCTTCCTACTTACCCGATATGCTCCATTCATTGACATCACCATTATCCTATGGCGTGCGTCTTCTTTATGTTTCTGTTTCAACTGGGTGATAGACTTTCTCGATTCAGAATTGCTCAAACCTCATATGAGTCCGAAGGACTGCGACTTCGTGTACAAAAGCACAGGATGTCAGAATCTAGACTCTCGACTGCCACATGAGTTGTTGCTGACTGATACTGCTCCAGGGTTATTACTAACTGGAATCCTAATCGCGGAAAGTAAGTTCTGTACTGATAAACCCGATCGGGAATACTAACTTTATCGATCCTTATGATAGTCATTCTGATGCTGAGAACTTGGGCTGTATTCGAGCAACGACGAGCCATTGCAATCGGTCTTGTCATATGGACCATTCTTACATGGGTGCCGAACATGGCCAGCCTTGGGATCTTCCTCGACTCGCTCCGCTGTAAGTGACGATGTCCTAGACATCTCGTTGGTGATTATCTACATGCAACTGATTACTTTCTTTGGTTTACATTTGGAAGACGGGCCGCTGCCGATAGCTGTACCTGGCTCAGGATGTCATGTCATTTCCGGAAGTCCCATTGTCTTCGTGTGTTGGGCTCTTCTCATGATATTTGAGGCTGGTACGTCTTCAATTATTCAACATTGGGTAACAGATACGTGAAAATTCTGATTGTTTGATTTCAGCTATCCTGATACTCATGATAATCAAAGCCGTGAAAAACTGTAGGACCGGTAATGATGTCTTCAACACCGAAGCTGACAAACGCTTTCTCCACGCTTCCACAGACCGGACTCACCGAAATTCGTTCGTATTCAAAGCTGTCTTCAGAGATGGTCCGTATGCGCTGTGTCAGCCTAGAAGCTAGATATATACATAGCTGACCTCCCGTGGGTCCTTGTTCAGGTTCTATCTTCTATCTATATCTCTTCGTGTTATCTACGGCTAATGTGATTGTCATATTGACATCTTCCGTGAGTCTTTCAATGAAATGCTCTCTGGCCGCTACTGAGGTACATCATTCGCTAGGCTGACCTGATAAATCTTCTCTCTGTGTAAGTCTCCGATCTCGCGGAAGTCAAACATTGACCTGAACCTCATATCATCGACTTGATAGAATCGAACGAGTGATCCATTCTGTCCTGACAGCTCGGATCATCCTCAACTTACGGAAGTTGGGCACGAGACATCAGCTCGGGTTGAGCACTTTCTCCTTCGGCGTCGGACCTGGTGCAGAAATGGAGTTCGCGCACGACGTAATCTCATCGACGGAAATGAGTGAGAGTACAGCTGCGGATAGCCAAACGGTAGCTTGACTGCTTGACTTGCCCATTTCGTCGGAATATTCGCAACTTACGAGTGAACCACTGCTCTAAGTTGCATCTTGTACTTGAAGTGTACCTCGAACATGTATATATTGTAGACGCCTCGTGAAGCCACATGTGTATGACCCCCATCCTCTCACTAGCTCTACTTGTTTGACTTGTTGGCACTTGCAAACCCTCATGCTCGCATCTTTTTATGACTACAAACACACGTTACAAGTCAGATGGGATACATGCGGATAGCAATACAGCGCAGAGTATAATATGTACACAAAGAGCCCGATAGTGTTGCAAAGCAATGTGAAGAGCAGGGTGACGCAAAAACAAAGCACAGGATATCTAGAAGATCTGAAGCGCAGAGATGGAGAAACGGAATGAAAGCAGACAAAGAACCAATTCGAAAAAGGCGAGAATATGAGATTAGCGATGTGTGCTCCTATTGCCCATTCGGTTGCGCCTCTTCTTCCGTGGCTTCGGGGCGCGGACTCTTTTCACCTCAGCCTGGAGCCTCGGAAGCCATCCTAGTTTTACTGCTTCCGACCAGCATTCCGAGGTGGGGCCCATTGTTCGTATGTGCCTCAAGAGGGAATCGTTTCGGAATGAGTCCGTTCTACACTCCCCCGGACAGAACGCCCTCTTTTTTAGGTGCACGTCTGTGTAGTGACGCTTGAGGGTCTGTAAATTGAAAAACGTGCGGCCATTGTTGCATATATTGCAGACGATCCGCCCGCCTGACGACGCTGCAGGCCCGTCATCCTCCTGATTGACTTCAGTCTGTCTTTTTCTTTTCCTTGATCTGGAAGCTGGCGCATCCGGAACCCCGATCGCATTGTCCGACGTCGGCACAACATGAGCCGACTCGTCAGCTGCTTCAACGGAGAGCAAAGGTACCGGAGGCGCGTCTGGGATGACGGCGGGAGCCGGACACAGTGGTCCGAGGTCAGGCGTCTTGTCTTCTCGCTTTATCTCGACGGCGATAGTTGCCCTGTACGATTGCGCGTCGTGGTCACCGTTGCACGGTTTGGAGGATGGGTGGGCTTTATCTGGATTAGACGACGCCTCAGGCGACAGATCGCGTGGTGTCTCTATGTCGGGCGTCGTAGCACTAGTAGCACTAGAGGACGGACACGGTGAGGAGAGGCCTGGATCGGAAGCTAGGCCACGACCATCTTTCTCTTTGAAGAGGTTCAGGCTATTTGGCACCTCGTCTGAAAGATTTGAATTGGACAAGTGATCGGGGTGCGCAAGGGCAGGTTCGTCTTGGCTAAGAATATTAATGACGCTTTCGTTGAGGGCCCACGACATTTGGGCCAGGTCATCCGCTGTAACAGACTGAGGCATACCGTCAGGACACGTTCTTTTCAAGCCACATCGACGACTTACATAGCCATTGTTTTGTCCTGGTGCTTCTTCAGACTCCAGTTCTTCAGAATGTCTAGCTGACTCCAGTTCTGGCGGTGCTGGACTGCATTTGGGGAGGTTTTCGAAAAAGCTGAAGGTTTTTTCGCGCTGGACCCTATGTCCTATGGACTCAGCCATTTCCCGCATTTGCTCGAGAAAAGACGCGATGGACGTGCAGCTCTGCAGTCGCTGATCGACCATTCTTCTTCAAGATGGGAGGAAGGATAGGATTCGTTCAAAAGAAAAAACGTTGGTGAAAGGAAGAGTGTGGTTTGAGAGATGTTTGTTCTCCTTAAATATCAAGACGCGTCGAGGTTTCATAAGACAACCCATTCTAGTAGGAGGATCGACGCCCAAATATTTGGCCGCGGCCTGACATTGTGGCCTTGCGAAAGAAAAGTCGTGGCAATGAACATCATCAGCTTTGGGAAGTCGGTAGACTTTCAGATGCTTTGAATAGCTTGGCAGCACCTGAGACTTCTCCGGAAGTTCTTAAAGGAGGCGCACTTAATGCAGGCCGTAGGTTGTGGACCGTGAACCGTTTGATTGTCTTTGTTCATTGCTATAGCCAACATACCCAGCCCATCGAAAGAAACTAGGGCCTCATATGGGTTGCTTCGACCATAAGCAAGGCCCAGGCTATTCAGGCTAGTCACTGCAAAGCGATGCTGAGTGCTTCAGGATGAAATCTTTAAATACCACTCACCCTTGAAAATAAGGAAAGTTAGCTTAGACCTCGGGTATGACATAGCAAATCGAGAAAATAAGAATACCCAAAGACATATATGATAACTTAAGCACGGAATCCTGAACAAACGAGCTACTCTCGATAGTCTTCTCGAGTTCCCGGGGAAGTATGGGGAGTATGTCGGCGATTGATCTGCATTAGCGGAATCTGATGATTTGAAGTTCTCAGCGAGACTCGAGCTAGTCCAGTGCCTATGCGATTGGCGAAGATGATGACCGGAAGTTACATTTATTAGCAGCCTGGGCCCAGTTTTGCTTCGATAAGATTTCGTTTCCATTTAGGATGTGCCTATCATTTTCTCGCTCGCCAATTCACTTTGATCTAGCGACATTGAATTATATAATGATTTGGAATAAGTACCATTTCACTTACTCATGACCCTTATTCCCACCCGTTCATTCAGCTTCTGACACGTTCAAGCGTTCACGATCTGGAAAGGGAAGTATACACCTCTCCACCAAAGCACGGATGTCTTCAGACAACTCCTAACGAGGCCCTGTGTTTTCCTTGAGGCTTTCGATTACATTCTCCCAAAGAGGAGTTACTCTCCCTATACACTACAAACGTGTCTAGCAGCTCGTTGTCCGACGTATCATCAATGCTAAAAGCAATTGATCGCAGAAGAGAACCAAGGTGAGCCAAATATCGGTCACGAAATAGGAAAGTACACCAGCCTTGAGTGAAAGATTGCTGAGAACTAACTAGTTAACGATGCTAATTCAGCAACAGACTTGTACGGACAATCATACTTACTCACTGGACGTCGGAGCACCACAATAAGATTTGCAATTGAGAGCACTGGAGTACACGTAATTAAGCACACTAGACCCTTCTACCTTGGAAGTTATTATACCGAAAAGATATACATAGAATAGAGATCCTGACAAGAGACGGACATCAGTCACTGAATTGCGTATGACCATCGTTTCTCGTTCGATCGGCTCACCGTCTGCATAGACTCTCTTGTAGATATAAGTATGCCCCTGGAGTTCATCTGGAGGCATTCAACACTCGTAACAACAGATGTGTCTCTGGAAGCTTGACTTACAGACTTTGAAGGCTTTGTGCAACATGAGCACCAGAACACCTAAATACCAATATAAACCTTCTTTATTTTTAAAATGAGTTACTGGACTTACTGCCTTCAAACGAAGCTAATAGAGCCCAGCTGTGAGTAACATAAGACTTTCCTGCCGAGATTATCAAACAACCTGGAAGATTGGATGGCAAAGGAGCATCTATTTGAAGACCAATCATATGCTCAGAAAAATAATAGTTCCGGGTCTATATCTTCTATGAATACGCACAATGCAATGAATGGACAGATATTCCGCCGAGAACTAGTGCAGGTACCATCGTGAGACATCCAGAAACGGCCAGAAAGAGTCAGATTTTCCGTGAGAAACTATACACAGCCCAAGTTCTGGCTGCAAGGATAGCTTTAAGGCGAGCGTTTGGGACAGTGAACACAGCGAACAAAATAATAGTTTAGATTGACCAACCCTCCGCAGAGCGAATTCCGATACCAAGCATCCCTGATTGGTTACACAATAAAATGAAAAGAAAGATAAGTGACCATGTCACTCACAGAATGTTGCTTCATACGCGAATGAGCAGCTCCTCTCAGATAGTTCCCGCGCTAAGGCCTCTAAAACGGCCAAATGAGTTCAAAAATTTCGTAGAGAAATCATGAGATATGGCAAGAAAAATGATATTTGAACATACGCCATATGATAATTGATGTATCGGCGAACGGAAGGTAACGAGTCAAAAAAAAACATGATTTTAGTAGGCGACCACGGAGGTTTCCACATAAGAGAAGTTTCATCTCCAAATATCAAGATGTAGTCATAGGTCTCGAAACGATGGTTTTCAGACCTCGAGTGCATTTATGGCGGCACAGGACACATACCAATAGGGCCAAACTTGAGACTTGTTTTGAACCATAACATGAGTTTCTTTTTGCGCCAGAAAACTGTGACCGTACCATCGGTATACTGCAGGGTATCACTTTAGCACGCCATGAAGTTCGAGTCAGCAATGGAGAACTAACGCTAGCGTATCGCAAGTGCCGCACAGCAGTCGTCAACACATCGACATGACTGTCCATGAGAGAGTATGGTTGGTCCATCTACAGCTGGTCTTTGGTTTTAATAGCTTGGAGTTCCGATAGAAAGGGAGTCGAGCAAGCTCATTGGAGCCATCGTATCACTTTGCATAGCAATAGCAGCGACAGGTGGACGCGAAGCGCTGACTCCACAGCGCTGAGGAGCGCGTACATAGATAACCTAATCATTCCTCGGTCGGACGACAGCCTTAGGCTTGCAATGACACATAGAGGAGGCATGATATGCTACTATGACCGGTTGACGGCTTTCTTCCATCCAGTTTTACTTGACAAACGCATTCTGTTGGTCATGATCAAGCTGGTGTGGGTTCACCTCTGGATCAAGTGGACTTCTGTTGCAGCGGTTTGCCGTTCCGAGCTGGAAGTATATGTAGCAGTGTCATATCAGCAAACGTCGATGCAAGCTCTACAGAAGTGACACGTCACTGACTTACGGTACCCGTTAATTCGGAGTTCAAAACATTTCCAAATGTAGCAATGAACAAGACCGAGAAACTTGACCCGACCATGATTCTCGTTGCATGCGCACAGAAACTCGTCTTTTCCTAGAGGAATGAGATAGTTTCCTCCTGGATGTCGAGCCCAATTCTCGTGGCGACCGTTTTTTCAGATGAGAAGAGTATAAGCAACCACAGAGGTTGCTAGTCGGGCTTGCCTTCCATCCTGATGAGACAATTTCAAAGCACAGATGTCTTTGATAAGCAAGGAAAATTCTCGGACCCCACCATAAGAATAAGTGGCTCAGTTCTTCAATTAATTCTACTTCACGAATCTGTAGTATTCACCTGTCTTATCAGTTCTTCTATGATGTACTGTAGTTTTCGGGTACGACTTTCTTTCTAAGTTCACCGAATATCCGCCAGGATAAGTGTTCTTTCCTGACATAGATTTTGCTGATGTTGTGTGTACAGTACGTCGCAATGTCATACATGCATTACACTGCGAGAGGGTAGAAAGGAGGTGACAAGTCTGCTCCGGAAGCTCGAGTAAACATTTCTTAAGTCCAGGTCCTTAATTTGCAATGCAACTGGCACAGGAAGGGCAAGCCTTGTCCTTGCTAGAAAAGAACAGACCGTTATTATCCCGGAAAAAGATAGTATCACCATAAAATGAGTAATCGAGTTGATCCTGACCATGGCCCCTCGGATTTTCGTGACCTTTCTGTAGGATAACGTCTGGCCCCCATCTGCGCCATTTCTGATAACACCAATCTAGGCAACGGCAACATCTTTTGCCGTACTCATCTTTCTCATTCGCTTCGGGATCGTGATTCGTCTTCGTCTAACATGTAGGACAAACGCAATGTCGTGAGTTCTCCTCCCTGGTCCCTGGCACGTAAAAAGCAGTTCGGGAGATACGATATCTTTTCTGGCTTGGAGTCGGGAGCAATCACACCACAAACGATGTAGTCATGAATGCGCGGATGGATCAACCATTCTCTCCTCAGAGTTTCGCACGTTCGACCGAACGATTCATATGTGCGGATATCCACCAAGTGCATTATGTTGACAAGAATGTCCCAGGGTAGTGCACAATAATTGAAGTCTTGTCTTCCAGAAATCTCGATGCTCACTGTGGGCCCGTCAACGCAGTGTGGACGTAGGTAATTTACGATGAGGTCAAGGGTCTTATCGGGACCTTCATAACCAAAGCCGTAGAAAAACGGTTGTGGTCTACTATGCGAAAACTTGAGATTCCCGGATGCGGCCCCTTCTATTATTGCGACAACAACATGCAGGATCGAGATAATGATGACGGTGCAAGAATCAGTTCCCTTTTCCTTTGCATGTTCAACAGACTTGCCAATGTTGGCTTCGAAGTGCTTCTCAGTAGAAAAATCTCCCGTCGGCATAATGAGGCATCCGCAATATCTGTAGAAGGCCGGATACTGTATTCTGTTCGACAGCGGGAGATAATTTCCACCCCGGATCCTGTCGCTTCGTACGGCTTGTGTTGATATAGTTACAGTAATGCGAACCCACAAGGTGAAGCAGCACATAAGAGGAGCTCAGATATCGCAACGTATGCGTAAACAGTGGTTGGCATCCGCGATGGAAATGAGAAAGAGAAATTGTGGTACACTATGAGCGATTTTATATGTGCCGAGGCAACGACGCGGTATACTCTGTCATTATCCTGATGTCTCCAGACGTATTCGTCGATAATTTTGATGTCCTGAGAAATCGTATTGTATACTTCCTCACCATCTCCATACAAAGTGTGGCGACGATAGACTCTTTCGGCGAGATGCCTCCATGAATGAGGCGGATAAGGGACGTTTTGATTTCCATCCAACATGAGATAGGTCATCTAATAGTTCCCATCATCCTCACTCGGAATGTTGTCAAGAGGGTAGAAGGCTTCGTCAATGACGCTGAAAATGGGACGATCGAGGTCCATCATGTACGCATAGTCAGGAGTTTCAGAATAGTGCTTTGTGTCCTGCGGTTTGCGCAAGTAGGAACTATACCGCTTCCTCGAGCCGAGGATAGAGAAACCCAAATCTTCGTCGTAGTATTGCATGCGCACGTCGTCATCGTCGGGGCTAGTATTGTTTTCTATTTGCGCACTTCTGCCAGTGCTTTCCTCAGCATCAAAATACTGCCTCTTTGCCTTACAGTAAGCCATAAAGAAGTGTCGATGGAGATTAGAGTTGGATCAATACAGAAATGAGATAGCTACCTTTGAATTCGGTTTTGTCTGCAGGAATTCCAGAAATAATGGAGGTTCCTGCGTGTTGCGCCTCCCCGTTCAGTAAACGACAGTCAGCATACGGTATAGACCTAATATGCACTGAGGGACGCTAGCAGCTGATGAACCATCGTGCTGGTAAATTAATCGCGAAGTGATTCCCATCTGGACGTAGGGGCCCGACCAGTATTGAAAGTTGAGAACTTGAACGGTTCAAAATTTAAAAAACAATCGGATCCTGAGTTGATCTACTTACATAACACTGTACTTCCTTTCTTGGTCACCTTCTGTGTTTGGATCGACACAAAGTCGACGTGTCATGAACGACGCGTTGGCTCGAACTTGGACTTAGCACACAATGGAGGTCCTACACACACAACTGAAAGCATTACAAAGGCATCTAGCATGGGTGTCAACTGAACCCATTGATTGGAAATTATATGTCCAGTCGTTCTCCTGGGGCGTATATTTATTCGAATCCTACCTCACGTTCGTTCGGATTCTTTCACTCTCAGCAGTAATCTTTCTCCCATTTTAATCTGAATATATCATGTGTAGGTTAAGACAATACCCAAACTATTCCAAAACGGAGCCTCCTCCGGAGCTGGCTGCTCATGTTGACAAAGCAACCTTTGAAAAGTCTCAGGCATATGGACGAGACAAGGCGCGGTTCGGGATAGTCTCGGGCTTCATTCATCAAGTGCTGGATACTTTGATGATTCATTACGGCGTGTATGCATATGCATGGGACCTTGCTGGGAGGACTATTGCGAGGTATGGGTATGGCGAGGAGTATGAGGTGTGTTTGGGCACAATTTATTGTTCTTTCCAGCTCACATCCTTCATTTCATGGAATGTCTGCTAGATTCTTCAATCGAACGTCTTCGTCGGTATTCTCTACCTTTTCTCCACGATACCCACGATACCTCTATCTGTCTACCAAACGTTCGTGCTAGAAGAGAAACATGGTTTCAACAAAACGACGCCTGGACTCTTCATAGCTGACTTCTTCAAGGGTCTATTGTTGATGGTCGTCATCGGTGCACCTTTTCTTTCTGCCTTTATCTGGGTCTTTAAATGGGCTGGAGAGAGATTCGTTCCGTGGATCATGACGTTCCTGTGAGTTACTCGTACATATCAAGTCATGGACATGGAAAGGAATTTGACCTTTACTTTTCTTTGTGTCCTTATGAAGTCTCGTATTCCAACTCTCGATGGTCGTCATCTATCCAACCGTCATCCAGCCTCTATTCAACAAGCTCTCTCCTCTCAAGGAAGGCGAGCTCCGAACACGCATCGAGAGTCTCGCCACGAAGCTCAAGTTCCCGTTGAAGCACCTGTACGAGATTGACGGATCGAAAAGAAGCTCACATAGTAATGCTTATTTCTTCGGTTTGCCCTGGGTGCGTTTTATGCATGTTCATTGTTCAATGATCTTACCAACTCCATATGCTTACACACGCATAAATTTGGCTAACAGGCCAAGCATATCGTCATATTCGACACACTCATAGCCGAAAGCACACCCGAAGAAGTCGAAGCCGTGCTCGCACACGAGCTGGGCCATTGGTTCTTCCTCCACCCAACGAAGCTCCTCCTCATCTCCCAACTCCACATTTTCTCGATCCTCGCACTCTTCCCCGCCTTTCTGCACGCCCCGCCCGTGTTGCGTTCTTTCGACTTCCCGCCGAGGGTCGCGAAGGAGCCCCCGACAATCGTGGCGTTCCTGCTGTTCCAGATGCTGCTGACGCCGATGGAGACGGTGGTTGGCGCGGCTATGAACGCGCTGTCGAGGAGCTTTGAGTGGCAGGCGGACCGGTTCGCGTGTGAGATTAGTGAGCGGTTGAAGGAGGATGGGAAGGGGATGGAGGATATGGGTAAGAGGCTTGGACGGGCGCTTACCACGCTACATGTGAAGAACCTTTCGACTGTTTGGGTTGATTGGCTGTACGTTCCTTTTATTCCATTCGCCTTTCTTAGACAATATCTTTCTTTCCTTGCTCTTTTATTTATATGTAACCTGTACTGACGATGACTGTTCACAGATACTCTGCATACCACCACTCCCATCCCACCCTCCTCGAACGACTACGCGCCATCGAGGCATTTGAGGGGAAGAAAGCGAATGTCGCTAGTGCTGCGACAAAAAAGGAGCTTTGAAGCCCTAGAGCTTACATTCATCGATTTGTCACCGGAAACTTCGTAGGCCGCAGACCTTGGAGATCCCTGCTATGCATGTTGCGTTTCGGACTCTGGACGTATCGACAGTTGGACTACGTAGATTGCCTGCAGTTGTAGAACGAGTCAATGGACAGATGCGAAATCGGACAAATGTTGCGTAGCAAAATTGCAAAATTGATCCTAAGTTGTTTGTTCGTGTTTACTGCACATTGGAAAGATACAACAAGTGGTTTTGCATGCTATTGTGCAAATAAGATATTTGTTGGTACGTGATAAGGTATGGCATGTAATGAAGAAAGTGAATCTGATTGAGGTTTGGCATGATGCTATTGTGGATAATGCATGTAGTATGAATATGGCATCACCTTCCACCGTACTTCCCCATTCCATCAACCGCCCAACTCACAACGGTGACTACGACCATTACCCCAATCGTCATGGCTATCGTCTCCCCACTAAGCCCGACATCCTTCTACGCATAACAAAACGTAACTGCAATCCGAATCATATGTGCAATTCGAAGAATTCAAGAAACTCGCCACAACAATCCAAACAAGCTCTATGTATAGAACCGAAGTCTTAGTCAAAACCAAGCGTAGAATTTAGTATTGAATCAACAAAAATCAAAAGGTGAATTGAACGCGCTGATTGTTCTTTCTCAGCGCCATGAGAGAACGGGCACGGTCACACCGAACAGGAGGGCCTGAAGAACGGAAATCGGAACCAGCGGTTTAGTCATTAGATGTTCGTCGTCAACACCCGATAGAAAGCCGAGGAGAGGGTTGAGGATTAAGGATAAGCCGCGTCGATCGGATAGATAGGAGCTGATGAGAGGATAGGAGGATGAGAGGAAGACGTGTGTTGGGGATGCCAATATATTGGAAGGAGATTCAGTTTTTTTTTTTCATGCGAGTAGCTCGTACAGCTTAGGCGGCCGCAGACGATTCTGCAGCGGTTGCAGTCAAGTCGGCCTCCGAGACCACAGTTGAGCTGTCGCCGCGAGTGGCTTTCGCATTCTCAACTGGCGAAATGATAGCAACGAGGACCGAGATATCTTCAAAACGATTTACAGATATAAATAAGAGACAAAATCAGTATTGGTCGATATTAATAACGAATAGGGGTTCATAACAAAACTCACCATCGGACTTCCCACCACGGAATGACCGGCCTTCCTCCCGTGCTCGGCGTTCGAACGGTAGCTCTTCCAGTGGCAAAGCTTCCTGCGGGACTTTGCTATCATTACCACTCCGTCTTTTCTCCGCGGTTACGGCAGGAGAAACAACGACACCGGTACCCTCGGCAGCAGCCCGCCTTGCAGCACAACGAGGATGGTGCGTTTGCATGCTCATCTGTCGGGCACGAGAACACAACGCTTCGCTGAGCATGCCTGCGAGTGTCCGACGGCCCAGAAGCCCTGAGGTATCGGTGGATGATTCCCGCCCAAGAGGACGACGATGCACTTCAATTGCCCGTCGGACTTCGTCTAGAACGTCTTCTTCCCAGCAGTTATCGCTTACACCATCCGATGCGAGGATGAGTATGTCGTCTGCCTGAACGGAGAGTTCGTATCGTCTTGCGTCTGCTGGACGACTGGGAGACGAAGGCCCGAGTTGCACTGGGTAGTTAAACTAGCCAATGAAAATATTTGTCAATTTCATTCACGCAGAAATTAGTGAATAGTGAAGACAGCACTTACACCCCACCACATCTCCTCACTGCGCCAGACAATCTCCCCAGCACGTACGAGCCATCCAACGCAATCACCAAGATGTGCAACTCGCAGCCGATCGCCCGAGAGTACAGCGAGTAATGCCGTGGAAGAACCGACTGTGAGTGGTTCCCATAGTTCTTGCCATTCACATTCCTTGTCTTCAAGTTGGTCCGCCTCGATCGGCACTGCATCGTGTAATGAAGTTGACTTCGAAGCCGGCGTGGCTCCTGATCCTAGCCCAAGTCCGTAAGACCACCAGCGAGGTGCCTTCTTCTGTTCCTTAACAACGCGAATCCGATGTCGGATTTGGTGTGCATCAAGCGTCTTATTGTAAGCACGTTCCAGAACATCAACAGGGTCGATCGTGCCCTCAAAAGGATCTTCCGAGGCTACCAAAGTAGCATCGCTCGAGGCCTGGGAAGCACTTTCGCTAAGAGCCTCGTCAAAATCCTCTTCCAAAAGCGCTCCCAAACCAGACGAAGAATCCATTGTATTGCCGATTTCCCAAGGCCAATTAAACGGTCTTGCATTACCGTGTTCCCTCACAACCGTCTTTTGACGACCCGGACATGGAACGAGACCTCCATGTTTCAGGGAGGGCTTTGCAGACATAGCGAATACCTCGGAGTGTTGCTCCGCCGACATGACTTTCCCAGGCTCGCTTGTAGTCATGGCAGCTCGCGCTTCGCCTACTTCATGGGAACAGAAATGCATGAGACGACGAGCGAATAGCGCAGAAGGGGATGGTTGTGCAGGATGAACACGATGCGAATGCCTATACATTTGAGGATGATGGCCTAGTTTTGATGTTGAAGCCGCTGCGCAGGTGCTGCATGAGTGTATACCAGACGCAGGTCGATTCAGAGTATGACGAGAGCCCCATCCACCGACACCATCCGCAACGCCGAGTGCGTCATCCCGGACAAAGTACGCATCCTCTCCGACCTGTACAGCACGGTCAAGAGATTCTAAAGAAAACAATTCCTCTTCTTCCAGACAAGATGGGCAGAAACAAGCTCTTCCCTTGATGGTTTCTCGCCCTCGCTTTGGAATCCCGTATGCGCCAACCTCTAACTGGAAAATCTTCTGACTACCCCTGGCCGAGACCGCCGAGACAAAGTCTTCACCCCTAGCCTGTGTATCGACAGTATCCGGGGCGGTATCGTTCATTCGCCATGAAGGGTTAGCCGCAAGGCCGGAACGAGGACCATTAAGTAAGAAGTTATGATCAGGAGGACTTGAGCCTGGTGGGGGTGCAGGTCCACCTAGGGACAACATTAGGGATGAACCCGGAACCGTCTGCGTACCGGATCCAGCCTGCTGTCCGCCATTCGTCTGACCATGCTGGCTTTGCCCATGCGACGTCTGTTGTGCCAATTGTGAGCCGTTTGACGAATACGGAGAATGCGGTGTTTGTGCGCTATTTGTGCTTGTACCCCCATTTCCAGATGAATTAGGATGCGCGGTCTGAGATTGGGATTCACCTAACGATAGACGGGAAGAAGAGGATGAAAGCTGGGAAGTGTTCGGCCTGGATGAGGAAGGGGGTGGTGGTGGAGCTGAGTCAAAACAGTGCAAAGGACTAGGTGCGCTGGTGTACAGAGACCGACTGCCGGAGCTTCCTACCACATTTAACGACCCCGAGGCAGCCGAAGATGAGGATGAGGATGACACAGCCGAGGCGAGAGAAAGTGAAGCACGACGAGGACGAGGGCTAGTTGGGGTAGCACGGACAGCAGACTTGAGAGGAGGGGAAGCGGCGATCGAGTATAGCCGCTTGGTAGTTTGTATTCGCTGCATTGTTTTCGCCACGCTAGAGAACGAGTGAAGAAGACGAACACAAAGTCGTCGTTCGGTTGGTCGTTTTCAAGACCGCCAGCGTCGGTGTCGTCGCTGCCGTCGACGAGGAGAGGAGGAGGATGAGATGGGAGACGGAAGGAAAGGACGATGAGGTCGAGTTCTTGGCTTTTGCGGGGAAATACTTTCCTTGCCATTGGACAAGTTCTCCCGACAATTTCCGATCAACAAGACGTCACAGCATCCCCGTAACGGCACATGACTAACATCATCCAACCGGGTCTCGACTCCGCACGTGAGAATAATATACATTTACCTCATCTCATCTATATCGCTCATCTCATCCTTGTCCTTGACTATAACAAGCCCATCAGTCAAAAAGCCCTATCATTTGCGTCGTGGCATCGTGATTTTCTAGCAGCTCACTTGTATTGCTGTCATACAGCTATCTATCTCAGAGCCTGGGAACTAAAGACTGCTAGGTAATCGCAGCGGCAAGGCATTGGTTTACAAAGTCAAAATTGTCGCTCCTTCTTGTCGTAAGGTTCGGAGACGATATCTCGGATAGCTTTCTCCTCAAGGACCCAAAGATCCGGTTGGAAGGACTGCATAATCCCAGTTTTACCTTTCCGGTTTGCAAAGGAGATATTGTAGTTGTGGCTGCACCTGCATCAGCACTAAATTCAAGTCTGCGTTACCCTGGTTCACAAGTGGTAGCACATGGCTGTATATCTCGGACTTGTAAACTCGAGACTATCTGATCGGCTCTCTTGGTACCGAATACATCAAATTTCATTGGTGACAGAGATACGCGAGCAAGAAGGCCTTACTGGTGAAGCGATATCTTGCAATTGGTCTATTGCGTTATTTACATAGGTTTTCTGGCGGTTATTGTATGCACTTGAACAAAGACGCCGAGGTTATCATCCCACTCTTTTGCCACTTGGTCGATAACACCATCTACATCATCTTGCGAATTGCATACACCCAGACTGCCCTCTGCTAGGCATGCAGCTCCGTACGATCGAATCGCTGATATCCAAATCCGCGCAATGCTAGTTCCAATTTCACCCCCTACTGGAGCCTTGTAATCATCGTCGCGGATATCCGAAAACCCAGCCTCCTTAAGAAAGGTGGGAAGCTGGTGGATCCGCTGCTGTCCAAGTAATCCACGTCCGTTTATCGTCGCAATTCAGAATTCATTGGCTAGTTTCGTTGCTGGAAGCGAGTCTGAATCGTGCAACGATATGAATAGACCGGCTTGTATAAGTTGGAGAACGCCTCTAGGCTTAAGAACTCGAAAATATCCTGAGAAAGCCATCTTCCATTGTTCGACAGAAAATGCACCGATGAGGAGGCGTTGGTTGACAAAGTCGAAGGAGCTATTCCAATCTGACGGAAGGTCTAATGAGGACATCTCGAATGGCTTCACATTGCTTGGGACGTCAGCTCGAAACATGCGACTTGAAATGTCAATTCCGACGATTCCGCTGTCTCTGGTGCGCTTTCTCGGAGATCATGAATCCAAGAAGCTGGTTTAATAGAATAAGCAATCTCAAACCTGGCCTTCTGGTTTTCGAGTGGGCAGGCATACCTGCGCCAGTACCAGAATCAAGGACGCGATCGCCTGCTTTAATCCTGATAGTCTGATCGACGATGAGTCTCCCGCCGAGTATTTCAGTGAACAGCCGATGCTGAGTCTGGAGTCTGGCATTTCATCAATTAGCTATGAGGCCTAGGAGGCGCATATATATCGAGGTCTGCGAATCTGTCTCGTTCTGAGTTATTTTGTGGCAAAATGTACTTGTCTTCTAGAGTGGTTTGATCCTTCTCCGAGAGGCTGGTCATGGCTAGCGTGTGCAGCGCTGTCGATGCATCGTTGTTGGCTTGTTCGAGGTGACGACGGGGATACAAGATCAGAGATCAGAGAACGGCATAAGTTCTTGCATATAGGTTGGCATAGCTTATCGTAAGTCATGTAAACGACAGTTGAGAATCAAATCTTGCCTTATCTGCGAAAAGAAGTGCAGCCAGCTTTTTGCCCTTTCGTGGAACGGACGCTTCGTTCTCCATTGCCAAATCGTACTTGTCAAAACCAGTTGGGAAGGTATATATTTTCGAAATTTGAATCGCATGAACAGGCGCAGAGGTGAATAAAATGAGACGAGATAACTTATTTTTATCATCACCGCATTTTGGAGGCGGGAGGTACGTATCGGAAAACAAAATCACCAGAGCTCTATACGTTTTTGGAGCCCGGAGAGACCTTTTGCATGATGGCGGACTCGTGCTGGATTGAGAGTCCACAGTACCTCTTTGCTTTGTTTCATTCTCGCTTGAGACTACTGCTGCATTGTGTCCATGGCCACTACATGCCTACCCAGTGCTTTTGCTGGTTTCTAGTTGTCATGGCGGAAAATGGAAAGTAAGAAGCTACTACTAGGATATGCTAATGTGCGTCGACAATAGACGCTTGTAGACCAGCACTTTCGAGACTGGATACGACAAAAGGTATTTCTGGTCTGTCGGCAGGCTCCGTCTTCCAACAAATATTCATAATGGCCCAAACAAAATCAGTTAAGCCCTTTATGACTGCAGAAGACCCTGGCCATGCAGGTCGCCTATCATGAACAGCAACTTCCATAATGACAGCCCCATCTCGGAGTTCGGAAAACGGCACTTTGCCGGTGAAAATCTGCGAGCAACATCTCTTCGGCAATGTGGATCGGGTCAAGAAATTGCGACCTACTTCAAGACAGACACATGAAAATGCATAAACGTCGGTCTTGATCGTGAGCTTGTTCATGTCCTGACCGAATCGAGATGCATTGAGAAGCTCAGGAGCCTGCCAACGTAATGTTCCTCGCCCCTTGAAGGAAGTCGCAATTGAAGTGCCCTGTGAGTCAACGACTCTTGCGAGACCAAAGTCGGTGATTCGAGGCTCGTCGTTTTCATCGATGAGAACATTGGCCTATATACATATATATTGCAGGAAGGTTAAGCGACGTCTGCAACCTAAGTCAATGCCACGAAAGCGTGCGTACCGCTCGCAGATCTCCGTGAATGACTCGCGGTGTCAGGCCATGAAGGTACTGAAGACCGCGAGCAATGCCCAACGCCTGTACTCCGAACTAGAATTATTGCTGTATCCTAAAATATCTGTCTTGATAACTTCGTACCAGTTTCAGACAGTCCGCTGAAGGACTCTTAGTCAGATACTCAACAAGACTCCCTTTCTCCATCCAATGCGAAACCAATGCTATCTGGGGTGCAAACTCATCCCGACAAATACCAAGAAATGGTAGAACGTTCGGATGAATCAATTTGCGCCAGAGGAGAGCCTCTTTGATAAACTCCTGTTAGGTGGTAAACAAAAAAAAAATTTTTTTCAAGACTATATGTTTGCATGTTAAAGTGGAAAACTTACAAGTTGCATTTTCTCCTTATCTGTAAAGCAAAAAAGACGCAGAACTTTCAGAGCAACTGCTTTACCTTCGTGATCCCCTTTCCAGACGTCCGCGAACCCACCGCCATGGACATAATTTGAACCAACGCGACAAACGTCATTCAAAAAGATTTTTGATGGCAAAATCCCACGCTTCTCCACTATCAGCTTGAGGAACCGGTCAAGCTTACGAGAATCGCAAGGGTCGACATGAACTATCAACTATCAAGTAGTCCAGTCACTTTCGGTAGAACACCCCTGTATGGATCAACGTACAAACTCAACCACGTTCACGACTTCCTGCAACATGTCGTCGTCCAAGAGAAGAAGCTCTCTCACAACGGTAGAATCAACGAAGACGTCAACGGCTTCGAGGAGATCGAGGTATAGAGCTTCTGAAACTACTTCCTGCCAGGAACATCCTTGTATCCCTTGTATAGTAAATTTCTATGCAGAATAGCGCCAAGAATCGTTAGATCCTAATTTACACGTTTCAGTCTTTAGATCTCCTTACCACCGGTGTTGCAGTATACCCCAAGACCTCTTCTATCATTTCAACTGTGAAAGGGACAGACTTGAGCGAATCCAGAAAGTCCTGTTTACACCAATGATCCGTTTGCTCAAGGAAAGAATCTAGTTTTCTTGGAGAAACTTAGCGCCACTAATTACTACGTTCGTGGAACTTACCTTCCGAATTGCAGATTGTTAGTGAGTTTGATAGCGACTTGCAAGAATTTAGTTGCAAAGTATGCACTGAGCTTCATATGAAATCCTCCCATTTTAGTACGAACTTCCAGAATCCAACGAAATCTGTACGCACTGGGAAGAAGATCATGCAGGCTCTGATCTTGTTCCACTCCACATCATGTTGGTTTGGTGACCTGAAGGAGCCACGAAGCACACGATCACGTAGGGAGTACATGGACTTCTGCCTATTATCCCTCAATTGACTCTGTACGATGTTGTGTTGTAAATGTTTCCCTGGAGGCTCAAACCGTAAAGCTATCTTAAAAGATGGTTCCGAGAGCCTCCTCTTCTTTTCTAGCGGATTCAACGGAGCAAGGAGGCCTGTCAGTCGTTTGGTCCATCTTGTTTGACGACGAAGCCAACAGGCGATACGTTGATATTCGAGTTCGAAGTTCGGTGTCCCCATGGAGGACATATAGGAGCGACAAGGTCAGGGTATAAGTCAGCAATGAGCAGGCGAAGGAAAGACAGCATCGGAGACCGCAGTCATTGCCAGCAAAGATCACTGTTCATATCAGAAGTATGTGATGTGATGTGATGTTATAGCACTCTTCATCCTCGTCCGAAACATCTTTGCTTCATCATTGCTACTAGTGGAGATCGAGACCTCCCGTCTACGTAAGCTCACGCAAGACAAGGCGTGGCGTTTTCAAGAAACACTTTCGTTGCCGATTTGCTGAATCCGCACATGTTCAGCGGAAGAACGCGGCCAGAAGAAAGTCACAGTATCTGTCACATTCGCTTGCACGTCACGTCACACAGTCACTTGCACCTACTTCTTGACTTTGAATGATGCTTCACTGGCCTTCAGTGTTTTTCAGTTCACGCTTTCTCTGCTATCCAGAAAATCATCGTATTTCTTGCTGGCAACTATACTCTCTTCAGATCACGCAGTCTGGCCATGGATGACGGCTTGGAGGTGACTATACCGTAATTTCAACGTTTTCACCCAGACAGAGGTAACGAAAGTCATCATCTCGAACGTCCGAAGTCAGGGGAAGTCGGTTTTGGCTTGAACAATGCCGAGGGCATGTTTGCGAGAATTGATGCGGAGAGGCAGGAAGACCAATATTCTGTGCACGAGGATAGCCTGTACAAGCCATGCGGTGACTCGCTACCTTTGCTCATGGTCCGTTCAGAGGTCCGAGTTGTTAAAGATAGGAGACTTTATCGTTGACGTTAAAATCGGATGCACCGAATTCATCGCCGTTTTGTTGGCCTCGAGCAGTAGATGGCTGTATTGTATGGAAACGTGCCTCTAATAAAAGACACTTGTGGACCAGACGAGATGAAGTCAACGGTCTCCCATAATTGCCATGGACGGACTCAAGGACTACGTCATTTCCAAGCTCCATACCATCTTGGTTTAGAAGGAAATGTGATTTGTTCCAAACATGGCAGGCAGACCGCATTGTGCAAGCAAGCAATTCGCAAATCAACAGGAAGATGGCCAGCGCCATGTGGAACGTAGCGAGTGCACCGACTATCGTCGATACTGTTCTGTTCCTGTCATGAGCATTCATTATCCTTGATGTCATTCATCAAGATGACTGATATTCTTCCACCATTTTTGGAGACATGACCGCGACTGGACACTGCTCGTCCTCTTGGAATGCGGAATTGTTACTTCCATCCCGTCTCCGTATAGGGGCATCAACAATAGTCGTATTAAACCTCCCAACTTTCTCGTCTGTCCACATATCTGCGTCAACGATGTCCGACTGTAAGGCTTTCGACCTCTCCTCGATGTTTGGTGTTTTCTTCTGGGGTATGTTGTGCAGGTCTTGTATAAGTCAGCAGACTAATTAGATTCGCGTATTCCTGGCTCAGTATTCGGCGTATCCTTCATGTCAGTACACTTCAGACATGCATATATCTGAATGTCCAGTTTCTCATGGATTGCAAAGTCTCCTTGGGGTACCCCTTGTTCAAGGTTATTGCTATATCAAAACCAATACGGACACTTGTTCAATGTGGGCATTTGTACTTTTTTTCTCGTTCAACTCGAATGTTTGTCCCTAAACCAAACTGCAGGTCTTCGCGTTATTGTTAGATGCTCGCATTGATCAGCTTGGTCTATATTTGACGTGTTTGATAGAATCATCGATCTGATTGGTTCGATTTTCAATGCACAATCCCTCTATTGCTACTTGGTATGTATGTATCCCTTCAAGAGTTTTTGTAGTGTCTACTTATCTAGTTGGAGATTCGGAATTTCGGGGACACATCAGCGTTGCAAAAGATAGCTAAGTCTGTGTTTGATTTTGTTGATGTAGTCGGCCGGAGTTATGGAGACTTAGTTCACATGACAGAACATTCATTGGGGAATATATCCTTACAGTAATCATTATTCTCCTGTAAGTACTTGTCTTCTGTAAGCGGTTGAGCATGATATGATTAGCAGATCCAGTTCGCAACTGTTCTACGCAAGTCTCATCTAACCCAGGTAAGAATATTTGCAACTTTGCCACACATGCGAAATGAACTTCATAATCATGCTAGCTGGTGCTCACAATAAAGGCCACTCTATTGCCCTGGTTATCGTGAGCAGACTTCAAAATCATAATCTTACAACGCCGAAAACCATTCTTTTCCCGGGCAATTCTCTCCATCTCATCCTTTGGTAAGTTGATTATAGTTGCATTTCGATCATCTTCCGATTATAAACAAATAAACAGGAGCAGGGATAGGTGCGTCTCGCTTCCTCGGACGAAATTCATCCCTTTTTAGCGCCTATCTTGATTCGGAGTAGCCGGATGCTATGAGCTATTTATGAAGGATCGGCTCATGGCGAATCTAGCCCTCCCGACTCTCAAGGTGTTTGTTCTACTGAGCATTATTCATAGATCCGTTTATTCATTTCAGTCTTGTATAGGTTATATTCGGCGTTGTCAAACTATCCGTTGCATTGTGTGATGGGTTAGCGACATTTTCAATGTTATTATCTATCTTTGTATCAGACATCTTACGAAACGTATTACACATTTATGATTGTCGAACTGTCCTCTCACAGTATGCCGATCTGACTGTGATACAGGACGAATCGGTTCTGAGCTGGCTCTTTTTCTTCTCGATTCACCGTGTATTTTTGGTCTGCGCAGCTCAAATTGCGCACATGGTTGCATACCTTGCCTGGCCTCAGAAGACATACTGGTAAACTCCTTTCTACCCTTCGGTCGATACATGACAGTACTGAACATGCCTTTCTTCAGGATTCCATTCCATCTTGCCATGAGCAAACTGCATGTGCTGACCCTTCATGAGTGTTACCTATTCCCTGTTACTGTTGGATTTGCGCGCACGATCTCGTTCTCGTGCCAAACTTTTTAAACGCGATGAACCGAATTTGACGACCTACATCATGTCTCAGATGAAGATATATACAAGGACTCTTCTCCTGGGAATGAAGCTGACGTGAAAGCTGTTGACAGGGTTCGTCATCCGCGTAGCTCCAAAGAGTTATTTAACTCTTCTTGTTTCCTAAGGAACCTCCTCTCACACCAGATTCTATGGAATTGAACAAGGTTAGAATGAATCAGTCATCCACGATTTATAATGATCCTTCGCACGCATACGGTGTTGAAATTATTGATATTGTCAAGAGTCCTTTCACTGCTTAGTTCTTTCTGAAAGATAGGACGGAATCGGATCGAAGAATCGCCCGAATACTAAATGTTGACTTGTGTTGCACACGATATTTATTCACACCCTTCTTGATCTTCCTTGCTGTTCTATACCTGTTGAGCGTTTGTATTACTATCACTTACGTGGAAGAAGAAGATTATATGTCTCGTGTGATCTTTCGGCTCTATTCATGTATTGATGCACATATCAAATAGGAGCTTTTTTGAGACACTATCAGTGAGAGTCAGAATTGGTAGGTACGCAAGGATCCAAAAGCGAGTGGCGCCGACACTGTCCAATTCATCGACCTGTGTCTCAGAAGTATACACCCGAAGGCGCGAACAAGAATATCGATGTGTCCGCAGTAGTCGGACAATTGTATCTTACAAGCTACTCGAAAAACTTCCTCATCACTTAGAGGCAACAAGGTTTGGACTAGGTTTGGTGCGGAAATCGTGCGAACGGGTGGAGTGAAGGCCCTTACTTATGTTTTGTAAGAACAAAAGCGCCAAATAGACAAATCAACGCCTTACGAAGTTTACATGGAATGGTTCTAATCGTAAACCGTAGAAGGTTTATACGCTTATTTTTATTCACGGACTGAAGTGTCCTATGCGCCTTGATGCGCTGAGCAAGAACTTCTCTGATCACGAGTTGGAGATTTGGTATTCTCGTTCAGGTGCACCCGTAATCACCGCGTTGTGTGCGTTCGAAGTATCCTTCTTTATCCCGGTTCGTGCGCGCCTGATGGCTGTGTTTTCGCACACTATCTGGAAAAATTTTCATTGACAAGGCTGTGTGGATTCCTTTGGGAGCAACAAGCCAGTTTCGGAGAACGTGCGACTCAGTAGCTTGAAAATGCACTGCAGGCCTTCGATAGGCGTGCTACTTCAGTACTAATCTCGAATCATCGAGCTAGATACATGAGTGTTCATAGAAAGATGCACAGAATACATATCATCGGTCTTGATGCATTGCAGCATCCAAGCCGACGCTCGGTACACGGTAGCTGTTACATCAATGGTAATCCATCATGGCCGAGTGTTCTTCTTGATCGATATCAGAGTCTCGTGTTCCCACTCTTGCTTCTTCGTAACATGATGGATTCGCTGCAAATTAGTTCCGGTAACTTGAAAAGTGAGCACGAACGAGCGCTTCAATTGCAATTTAGCAAAATTCATATGATAAGAAATCCGACAAAGTTATTGATAGAAACCGGGCGCCCCTTTAAGAACGACTTGAATTCAATGTAACACTTATTGTCCCCAGTCGCTCTCGAGATATGGCTGACTGCGAACCAATTCAGGTCGACCTAGCCCCAACATTCGGGATTCAATTTTGGGGTGAGCTGATGAATACCATTCTTGTTCGCATTACTCAACAAACGATGTTTTGCTGCGTGTTGCGTAGGACTTCTTGTCTCTATATTGTGAGTGACAATTGGTGTGGCAATCAACGCCTTCATCTCATCTGGTCTGCAGTTTTCTTGGAGCATCTCTTGTCCAAGCGTACCTGTATTATACCAATAATCCGGATGGCTGGTTTATGAGAACTTTCGTATGTCACACACCTTGCTCCGGGCCTCAAACTAAATACTCTCCAGGTCGCCGTGATACTGTCAGTCAATCCAGAAATCGATCCTGGCAACTTCTAATCCACTCCCTGAACAGCGTGCTCGATGTGGCGGGTACGATTCTCGTGTCAGATGCAATGCACTATTACTTGGTGAGTTCTCCTAAGGGCTTTTATTATGCATGAACTCGAATCCTCACATTCGAAAAGATCACAAGTTTCGGGAATCCGGCTGGTCTTGTACAAATGACACAGTAAATGATACACGGGTCCCTTTCGCGTGGAATGATGTACTTAGACCATGTGATTATCAGAACGTTCATAGGAGAAATAGTCCTGGCTATAGTGACAATCCTCCTGTGGGTAGCCCCGTTTCTTACACTAGGAAGCAGCTTCGTCTTATAATTCCTCTAGGTCGCAGCATTTCTACGCGAGCCGCGTCTTGACAGGTGAGCAGATCGATCTTCGTACGTCAGTAACGAAAACCTTACACAGCTCTCAGCTGGTAAAAGCAATCGCTACGGAAGAATAGCGGCTGTGATCATCGTGAGTCGTCCGTGTCTCATGGCATTCATTGATATGATATTCACCATCAACCTTTTACCATCGAAGTCCGTCGGGTCGTTCGCGTCATTCGGTGAGTGAAGATACCGTGAAATTAGCCATGTGTTCGGACTGCTGATGACCACCATTTAGGATCAGCCTTAGGTACAGTCCACATTGCTGTATTGCATCCATGGCTGGGGCTTCTGACATTCATATGACTAGCCGCTTGCATAAAACTGTACCTCACGGGTCGCGGTTTTACAAGCTTGGAACAGCCAAATTACAAGGTTTGCCATTCATTCAAATGATTGTACCGTTGTAATGCTCACTTCACGTTGTGTCTCCTAGTCGCTAATCAGTGCATGGAGCTTCTCCAATGGTCTGTGTGACGCTATAGCTACCTTCGCGATGTGCTATTTCCTCACATCATATAAATCTTCACTCAAATCGTCAGTACAACTTCGCGATATTACTGTATTCATCGCAAAGCTCACCTGTTGGTTTTCTCAAAGAACGACTTCGGTCGTAAATTCGCTGTTTCTTTTCTCAATCAACCGGGGCTTCCTGGTGTTTGTTACGCAGATCGGCCTTGTCACTGCATATCTTGCAGCGCCTTCCAAGGGATACTGGTGCGAATATTTATAAGTTGATCGACTGGCTGAGACTGATGCCGTCTTGCTTTAGGACACCGTTTCATCTCGTCCTCCCGAAGCTACATGTGAATACCCTCTGTAAGTATGCATCATGACCTTGGTTGTCGCCAGAGACTTACTAGAGACCACGTGTTCCAGTGGCCATGTCGGTGGTCTACTGAAAGGATCGTGTGCATCGTTTTACTGATCTTTGTCTTCAGGCTTAATTCGCGGACCGGCTTGCTCGATAGGATGAAGGGGCGCGTGAACGTGGTTGAAGGAAGTACTTCAAATAATACGAGCCATCATTTGACTCCTATAAAGTGGCGTACCACGACGACAACTGTACAGAGTGCCGGCGGCTTGAAGTCGGATAGCAAAGTGCGTGCTGATTCTCCGAATTTGTCCGCAACGAGGAAACTCACGGTCAATCGCAAATTTCACGCTCAGGACCTCGCAGACGTACCGGTGCATAACGGTGTCCACGTCACCCGGTCTTTCATGACATATACTGATGATGATCGTGGAACAAGCGAAGTCGCTGATAGTGTCAAGGGCCACGTTATCGCCTGATCAAATCCTCTTGACCGACTCATACTTCATGTTTTTTCCGCCCCATGAGATGATTTGGTCACTTTTCGGAATTCGTATTTATAGTCCCTTCAACCTTGTCTTATTAAGTCATATATATATCTCCGACATTTGACAACTAAAGGTTAAATTCAGGTGCACACCAAAAGATCGCGTACCTGGTTCGCCGATATTCATTTTGTCCAATTGTCTAGTCCGCCGACAGAATGGAATGAACAAGACAAATGTGAGAAGAAGATCTGTGAATCGGTGCTTCCAATAGCAGCCATAGCAGGAAAACGAATTGAGATAACTTTTGGTAGCGAATAAGAAAGCAAATCTCAAATTAACTTAATGGACAGCCCGAGGTATTCCATTTTTCTCCCTCTATGCGCATCGCCTGTAAGCCCATTGTTGAGTACGGGCAACTCGGGCTTCCGTATTCTCTGCCTCGGCCATACTATCTTGCGGAGTTCTTCATGTCTACAATCCTTGGACCTATTAGGTTTCATCTTCATCGCTGTCACCATAGTCCGCCAATCCCGTCAGCTGCGACCTTGACGCCGTCTTCTCTTTGTCTTCCTTTTGCGTAGCAGTAGCAGTGGCCTTAGCCTTGGCTCGTACCCAAGCGCGACTCCAACGACCGCGCAAAAATGCAAACCGTCTGTCTGCACCGTGATTCGCGAGTATGCGGGCGGTGAGGCGCGTTCGGTCTGGAGATGTCTGCAGGTGTGCGGCAGTGCGTTCCATAAGCAAGATTTGAGCCGCGTCTGGTTCTTCATCGCTTCCACCCCAGGGGTCTGCATCCTCGGAAGAGACCGACTCGTCACCTGCAGCGCGTAGAGCAGCGAGTCGTTCAATCCGCGCTTCCTCAAGTACACGACGGCGTTTCGTAAACCGCACGTCAGCAACTTCCGAGGGAGAGAGATAGAATGCGTCTTCTGTGTCTGAAGGCAAATCAGACCAGCCAGATGAGGAGAGCGGAGATTCAGGTTCTGGTTTCATTGCAGCTTGGGAATCAAAGGCCTCCGAAAGTTCTGCAAGCAAAAGCCGAGCGTCAAACCTGTAATAAGAACTATGAACATGTGGAACATAGAGCAGACAAAGAACGAAGAGAACATTTAGCATACATATTAGAGGTTCAGTCAGGCCTTCCAACGGACCCGTAATGTCAAGAAGTATGTGCGTGGATGTCACAAATCACGGGTATGTACACACCTATCTACAAGGACGTCACTTTCGCCACGATTATCTTCATCTAATTTGATCAAGCCTGGGGCGCGAGTCGTGTCGGAAGCATCGGTCCTTATCAAGTTCGTTGACTGAGCGTTAGCATCATCAGGAGCTTCAAGTCTAAGCGCAAGGTCTTCTTTGCCAATTACGAGGTCTGCTTCATGCACATCAACATGAAAAGCTTGTGCGAGTCCAACACCTTCCTCGGATTTATGGACAGCAAGCCAATGAGGCTCAGGCTGGTTGTCTCCTGTTCTTTTTCGCTTGTGAGGATACATGTAGACAGTCGTCAAATCGTGAGAATTCATTCATTTTTAACAACCCAACACGTGCAAGTCACGTGCACTAATCAGTCGAGTTCCATTTCTCCGACTTGAACTCCGTTCATGTTGCGGCTTCTTCTATACTGAACTCTCACGTCTTCTGCCATTGGTTTGTTCTGCCTTCTGCGCCATATGTTGCTATACCACTCGGAATTTGCAGTAACCGGTTTCCTCGGACACGCTCGGACCTTGTTTTTCCGTGCCGAGGTATTTCTTCTAGGTGAAAAAGTCCAGACACAAATATATACGACTTCGAATTTAATCAAACGTCGTGCAACACGAGTAAACTCATTAGGGCTCTTTACCTCCTGAGAAAATCAAAAGGACTACAACATCTGATCATGAATCTAGACTGCTAGTGAACGTTTCAAGTGTGCTTTCTTTACCATAATAATACACCGAGAAGACTGCTCTGTTACTCTCGGCGCAACCTGGCGGGTCATAGGGCGTCCGAGTTTAGACCTGGCATGTATAGAAATTTTCCTTCTATTTTATAGTCGCTTGCATTAATCATGCTGTACAGTTCTTCTCTAATTCACTGCCCACCGGAATGGGTCTTGGTGACTGATTCCGCGCTGTTCGAGGCCTCATTGATGATTTCATCTTCTCGCTTCTTGTGCGGCGTCATCGATGAAGTAGTTTTTACTTCCTGTATGGCTCCTTGTGGTCCTGATCGTCGACGTAACTGTACTAAAGCGGAAGGTCTATGAGTGAAAGGATCCAAATAAACATATACATGGCCTGTATAAAGGTGCACCGTCAAATCGTCTTATTTTCTTCAGTCGAGCAAGTTCACCCGTTTACGACTACCTCAGAGCATCTCCAAAGCCTTCTGCCTACTACTACATTACTACAATGAAGTTCACTCGTGTTGCTGCCGGACTTGCTCTGCCACTCCTTGCGGTCGCCACTGCGGTACCCAGGGGTGATACCAAGACCGTTACGGTTACTGCTCCTGCATCGGGCAGTACTGGAATCTCCCAGTGTAACACCGGTCAGCGCCTTCGGTTTCGGTTTCTATTCAGTATTTACTGAATCGTGCAATGTATAGGAGAGCTTCAGTGCTGCGACAGCGTCCAGTCCTCTAGCGCGGGTGGACTTGTCAGCGTCTTGCTGGGTCTCTTGGGTGTTGTTCTCGGCGGTGTGGACGTCCCAATCGGTGTTACCTGCTCTCCTATCACTGTCATCGGCTCGGGTAGCGCTGGATGGTAAGTGAACCTTGAACATGTTCTTCAGGCCGGTTTAATTAAGTTTACTTCTCATGAATAGCACTGCTGCTCCCGTATGCTGCGAGAACAACAACTTCAGTACGTTGCTTTATTACCCACCCAACTGGTAGCTTTTCTGATCGGAATTTGCAGACGGCCTGATTGCTATTGGCTGTACTCCCATCAGCATCAATCTCTAATCGGGCAGCTAGGAAGATAAATCGCCCACGTTGAGAGGTCTTACGAATATAGCATGTAGTCAATACGGATTGCCGTTGAACAGTGTATTCCTATTCCATGCTTATCATTTTCTGGGTTTCTTCGGTTATTTTGTGTCTATGCGTCGTATGTGATAGGGTATTCTTGAAGAAAATTGGTACTTGAAAACCATTATCCTTCGTTGTGGCAGAACAACTCTTGGCACGTCATCAGATCGTAACGAACCCACGGACTGAGCGGAATACTCCCGAGCAGTTGAGACATGAACGCAATGAATATTCGGGAGAAAAACAGTGGCTGTTCCCCGAAGGTAATGTTACTGAAATCGGATGTCATTTTTTTCTTGTCGTTCTTTTCAGGTACCAGTCTAGAAGAAATACCTATACAGTCATTTGAACAATGAAGGAGTATAGATGTTCTTGGTTATATGACTAGTATAACCCAAGCGCCGTTAAAATCGGTCTGGGGATAGTAGCACTCATGCCACTCACGACGGGCGAGACTCGCCTTGTACTCAATACTTTCGGAACAGACCGAAGAATCCCGTCAGTATACTTTCGCTCGAGACCCGTCAGGTTTATAAATAAATAAGCATGAGTTTTCGGGGTTTTCAGAAGGAGACATCCAGGGTCCTTGCGGTCACCGTGAAGGGATTAAAAAAATTCCGCTGGAGTCCGCAAAGCTTTCCGGAAAATCAAGAAGTTGATGAGTCCGCGAAGCAAAACATCACACGTCGAGCGAAGTCTCGCGGCCGCTAGCTTACTCCAAAACATTTGTTTCTCGAAGGCTTGTATGGAGCATTATTGTTGTCGGGATGGGAGAGGGGGAATGCGGCATTCGCTGGTGAGGAAACCCGGACGGAGGAGACTGCGAGTTTAGGCGGAAGAAAATGGAAGACAACAAGTGTAAATGTGAGCGTTACGAGGTGTTTCGACCCGACGCCGGCACGCTAGCCTATCGCAGCGTGGACGATCATGAAATTGAAATTGAGGTTAGATCAGGAACGATCGATGGATGATGGGATTAACGCGGGCTTTGACGTGTAGCCTGTTCAGTAAAAGGTTACTGGGCGAAGAGCTTTTCTGTATTGGCATAAAGGAGGTAAGAGATTACCATGGCTCAAGTTCTCTGACCGAGTCAGAAGGCTGAGTAAGTAATAGTCAGATGCCGCACGGCAAGTCGGTGCAAAAGGAGGGTTGGTTGGCCCCGAGGAGGGAATGTTACGGTAATCCGCGCGGTCGTTTGTCTATTCCGTATGTCTGTTTTGCCTTGGTGAATATCAGACTTCCTTGAATCTTTTCTTGATAGCATTTACTGACCATATGGTGCTGTTATTTGAAAAAGGGAAATTTACAGCCATGCTGCGAACGCAAAGTAAATCGAGTAAGAGGCAGTCCGACGGGAATCTGATCACGGCGAGGCATTCATGCGTGCATCAGTCTTCGTCGCCAAGAAAAGGCAATGAAGTATTCGCCGGTCCGACTGAGGTAGTAGACTTACGAGCCTAAGACAGAAACGCACGGAGAGGGGATCATGTCAGGTAATGACAATTAATTTCTGGCGGAGAAAGAGTGGTCAAAAGGTTCTGGATCAGATATCATTCAAAAAACTGATATTAGGCCACGTCCGAGGCACCAGCGTCTTTCATGACAAGCGAAAAAACGGGATAGCAATGCCAATGGCTGCAGCATTTAGAGAGAGAAGTGGTTATTGGTCAATAAAAAGGCAGAATTCTCATGAAGCAACGTGCAGCACGTCAATATTGTAATGCAATGCGATGCATGTCATGAAGACGGCGTTCGATCCTGCACCATTATTCATCGTAATTTGTGTTTTTAGAGGAAAACGGAAATAATAGACTTCAAATCCGCGAGATATACGCTGCACGAGACGAGTTCCCGGACCCAGGAGGACACAATGACGCCACTTTTCGGTCATTCCTTGTAGTCGAAATGACATGGATGGAGAACGACAAGACAAAGACGCTAAATACACCAGAAATAGTCCTTGAAGTCATTCTGAGGAATCTGGTGTTCCTAAATCTTGATGTTTGCCTTCTGAGCTCCAAGTGTCATTCTCATTTTACTTGCAAATTCTTCTAGAGCAACATGGTATAGGTGTAAATGCACCGTATCACAATGACCGTCAGATGCTGGACATATAGTCGGGAGAAGCCGTTGTACTTGTCTGAGTTAAGAATAAGTGCGTCACCCGTTGCCCAATGGATATACATACGAACCTGGAGCGGACCAGTTTGAAGGTAGCATAGAACTTGAACCACATCTACTTGCGCCGGCCCGCATGGTCGACGCATAAATATACATGACTTGTAGTACTTCCCGCATCGAATAGCTTGATAGCGCATGATGTTTGTGGAAAGGATGTCAAGAATGCGCCCTCTTCAGGTATCTCTTCGCGAAACTGCGGCCTGAACGAGAAGATCGAACTCATGCTACCGCGAGGGATTCGAACCAGACTGCGCAACGGTTTCGGAAGATACGAGACACCCGATGATCAAATGACAAGGAAATCCTGCGCGACTCAAGCACTTCTGTCATTGCTCGAAACTAGGATATTCCGGAAAGACTCCTTGCGACGTTCTGAGACGAAGCTTCATCCCCTGTTCCTGGGTGCGATGCGTTGGTAATAATAGGATTGTACTACTGTTCAACGGGCGTTTTTGAAGCAGAGCATGCAACATGACAGGCTTTCCCAAGGCACTTGAGCGGCATGTTCGACACGAGGTGTTTTCCCTGACTGAAATTCTACTGTGTTGCAGCAGGAACTTCATGCGAAGCGGGAGAGAATGCGGGTGTAGCGTTAGAATAGCGCACTCTTTATCGATGTCCACACAGCGGGCAAAACTGGACTTTCCCGGATTGAAAAAACTTTTGAAAGGAGACAAAAATCATCGTTTTAGGGTTGCGTCAATCTGGCTGAATCCAGTATTTGCCCGCTGTGCCAGGTACTCAAACAGTGTTGGCCGGCGGGTCAGCCAGAAATAAGAGCCAGAACCAGGATTTAACGCCACTAGTTGGTGAATGATTGGGTAAAATAGGATACAGTACTGTAATAGGGGACGACAGAATGCAAAAGACAGTAAATGTCGGACAAAAAGAAGCCCGTCAATTCCGAATATTTGAAGAAACCAGAGAGCTTCGCTTCAATGTCTGGGAAGGTTTGTCGAAGAGGTCGCTAAGTCTCCTGCTCCAATGAGTTCGATGTAGTCGGGAAGGTACAGAAAGACGTCGAGTAGTCCAAAATGACGGTCGCCTTCTATTCTTCGCAATCCATATACTTACTACGTGGCAGGAAATAAAGGAAGAGGATACGCTCGGTCGTCAGGGGACTCCGCCAGATAGTCTTGATGCTCGTCTGATAAGCGCAACCAGAGCGTGTATAGAAGAAGGATTGAGTTCAGGATCAAAAGCTACCTCTTGGGTCTCCATGTGAGCCGATGTTAATCAGTGTTTGTCTCTGTTTGCCCCGAAAGAGTTTTTCTCACTTCTCACGCCAGCGCGACCTTTGAGTTTTTGCGTCCTACGGTAGCTTCTTATGTGCCGCCCTGCTCATTATTTGCAATTTCTCGGCACTTTCGTGCGGATCGTGATCCTTCCCTTCTCTCCGCTCCCAGAACGGTCTATATTGCGTTCCTTGACTATCTTCCAACACATGCTCGCCCTGGCCGTCATCTTAAGCTTGGACGCCCCACCCAGTCCACTAGAAAACAAAATTGGATGTGACTCTGGAAATCAATAGGTACTCCGTATTCCGATTACGGTAAATTCACACTCCGTGGTCGACGGCGTCAGATCACAGTCGTCTCTGTCCATGCTGATGCAATCGATTTAGCAACAAACAAATCATCAGCAAAACCGGCTGTGCGCGCGTTAGTTTCTCAGTTCCATAGCTATGCTATTCTGAGGCCTAGTCTCTAAGGTGACTTCAATAGCGGCCTTTGTTTGGGCTTTGGTGTGCTTCGCTTATTTTCTTGAAACGTTTCTGCCCGCCGCCCGAGCCGCGATAACACCGCCGTAAGATCTTCATTTGCAAATTGATCCCCAGTCGAGACGGAGAATCCGAGTGCGTGGGAGGTAAGGAGGAATCGAAATCATCGACAATCCGACATGACGCGCTTCTCGGAACAGACCAGACCAGACCGGTCTTTCCCAAATCGCCCAATCAATATCTTTGTTTGTTGCCACTTCGAGCATACTATAAAGCGAGCACGTCTCGACGCGCTTTTCATTCTCTCTTTTTTTCTGCTTCCGCCATCCAGTGCGCGTCCTTTCATCCCGCACAGATACCTTTCTGTCTTTCCTCGGCCTGCCTTTCATACCCAGATCAGCAAACGAAATCTGAAACGATGATTGCTACTCGTGCCATTCGTGTTTTCCTATTCCTCTTCGGAATCCTTGCTGTCGCCAATGCGCTCATACTGCCCTCGAAGACTTCAGCAACGACTTCAGCTCCGACTTCCACCCCTACGAGTCAATGCAACACGGGTGCGTAGTTTTTTGTATATGAAAGGCAGAAGAAAGTTACTTATAATGTTGTTCCCGTCCAGGCTCCGTGCAGTGCTGCAACTCCGTACAACCTGCGTCAAGCAGCGACGTGACTAGTCTCTTTGGCCTACTCGGAGTCATTCTTGATGATCTGAATGTCGACGTTGGTCTGACATGCTCTCCACTGTCCGTCATTGGCCTTGGTAGTGGCGAATGGTAGGTCGTGTCTGAAAGACTTTCGAGGAGTGCTGTCTGATCTGCTGGCTTCCACAGCAACGCGAATCCTGTTTGCTGCGAAAACAACAACTTTAGTATGTCTCTACACATCAATGCATGCAGGTCTTTTCTAAAAAAAAATCTTTCTAGACGGCCTCATTGCTATCGGCTGTGTGCCCATTAACATCAGTCTTTGAGGGCAACATTCATAGACTTTTCTCCCTTCACCGAGCCTCGTGTTCAACACAAGGCCACAGGCCTTATCCGCTCTTTTCATTAACGCACGTTCGGTTCGCTTCCGCTTCTGTTCAGCCACTATTCATGCTACCCTAAATTCGTTCGAGTCACTTCTAGTTCGCCTGTTCTCTTTTTGGTTTCCCACGTTTATCTTTTGATTTTCTCAGCATCATTTCACTTGCTGTGCCGCAGTACTTAGTGTGTGTACTTTGCATTATCTCTCTGTGATGACGGCAGTACTAGTGCGTGTTGTGATGCCAAGTATGGTTTAGTTTCGATGTTTGTGATTGTCCTTGAAGATGATTCTTTTCTTTTCGGTTTGCCTACTTTACCAGATGTGTTACGTTCGGACCTTCTAGTAACGTACACGTTTCGCTTAAATGAAGACGGATGATGATTTCACCAAGTTATCGATATTGCGGCGGTTGTGTGCCGCCTGAAGAAGTGATAGTGCAAGGCGAATAAAGAATCGAAGTCAGACTTCCTTCTGTAAAGTAAGTTTATGAATTTATGTAATTAATATTGTGATGTGATCTACACGCTCGCTTGAGATCGACGCTTCTTATTAGTTCGGATCGGCGACGATCACTCGGCAATCGTCGAGTGCTGGGTTCTCACAGGTTGAAATTGACAGTGAATCTGTCGTCTCCGTCTCGATGGTGAGTATCTGTTCTAGTAGGCATTCATCGGTTCCAATTCTCAACGTCTTCCATACACTCCGGGCGACAGATACTCTTTTTGTCTCTTTCTCTCAGGCTGTCCCGAATGTTATCTTTTCTCAGTCAGATAATTTTATTTGAATCGTCAAGTTCTTCAAATTATTCCGGGTAACGAATGGACTGCGATGATACTTAGGCTTTCGAAGTGGAATCCGCAGTCCGGAAACAACAGGATGAATTCACTGTGTCGGTTGTTTTATTAAAAAATGTTATCCATTATCCTTCGCCGATCATTCGGGATCGACGGCTGCGGACTCGGGCCGGAGCAACGCCGATCACTACTACCTCCGCTGGATACCGAGTCTTGACGTCGCACTTCAACAGCGACGCGTCGGCGAAGGTCGAAAACGAATCATCATGACGAGCCCAAGGACACAGACTACGATCGTACCGCACACACAGCAACCTCTTCTAACCCGAACGTACCCAAGTGAGTCTGAACTCGATGCGATCATCAAAACTGCGGCGGATGTGCAGAAGAGATGGGCAAATGTACCGGTCTCTAGGCGTGTTGAAATAGGCTACAAGTTCATTGTGGGCGAAATCAGGGCTGTTTGCAGAGGACAGGATACTAATTCACCTGTATTTTTGGCTGAACAGGAGGAATTCAAGAAGATGGTGCCGGAGTTACCGCTTGAGCTCACGATGCAAATGGGACGGTGAGTTATGGAGTGGAACATCATGTCAGTTGATATTGATTCTTCTCGAGACCCATCTCACAAACACCTGGGGAACTGCGCGGCATGATCGGCCGCGCGGAATATATGCTTTCCATCGCCGAATCATCGCTTTTACCAGTCTCACTTGCCGATACCGACCAATCCGGCTTCAAACGTTACATTGAGCGCGTTCCGCTGGGTGTTGTGCATGTGATCACTCCGTGGAATTATCCATACCTTGTGACGATCAATAGCGTGCTGCCCGCACTCGTAGCTGGCAATGCCGTGCTATTGAAGCCGTCACCTCAGACGCCGCTCGTTGCAGAGAGGCTTCAACGTGCATTTGAGGCTGCTGGTGTTCCTAAGGGTGTGTTTCAGGCGGTTCATCTCGGCCCGGAAGGCGTAGAGCATGTGGTGAAACACAAGTCAGTGGACTTTGTGTGCTTTACGGGAAGCGTTGTCGGTGGTAAGACCGTGGAGAAGATGGCCGTTAATGCGCAGGGCTTCAAAGGTGTTGCGCTGGAGGTTTGTAGAGTTGTCTTTATTCGTGCCGAGTCTTCTCATTGTTATCGATCTAGCTCGGAGGCAAGGACCCGGCATACGTTCGAGCGGATGCCGATTTTGACTATACCGTAGCCGAGCTTGTCGATGGTACCTATCCTTCTTTCTCGTCTCCACCGGCTTCCGCTGATACACAAGGCTCGTCTGTTTTAGGCGCATTCTTCAATTCGGGACAAAGCTGTTGCGCAATTGAGGTAAGGAGGGATCCTGATAGCTCGTTGTCATTTCATCTGCGTATATGCGCCGCTTCTCATTTCATTCATGTCTGCAGCGTATATATGTGCATGAGTCCATATTCGACAAGTTTGTTGCTGCGTATGTGGAGTTGGTTAAGGTGCCAAATGCTCAGATACTCTCTTCCAGCGCTGCAGATCTGATTTTATTTTGTCTAGAAATATAAACTCGGAGACCCTACCGACCCGAGTACGACGCTCGGACCTGTGGTCAGCGTTGCTAGTGCGGAAAAAATAAGAAAGCAGGTTGCCGATGCTGGTGAGAACCGACTATGTTACCATGTCGTGCTTCGTAGTAACGAAATCGTTTACATTGCGATAGTTGCGGCCGGTGCTAAACCTCTCGTTCCGGAGCAACTGTTTCCGGCTGCAATATCGTAAGTTCTTCTGATTCGCTCTCCATGATGCTGTCGATAACAGCGTACACATTTCAGAGGCACTGCGTTTGTCGCGCCACAGGTTTTGATCAATGTCAACCACTGTGAGTCACAGCTCTGTATTGATACCTGAATGAATCATACTTACGATCATTATCAGCGATGGAAATCATGACGGTGTGTACTCTGACTTCTCTTGTCCTGATGTTGATGCGACGTTGCAATACTGGGTTCAATCATGCATTAGGAAGAAACGTTCGGTCCCGTCATCGGTATCCAGTCCGTTTCATCAGACAAAGAGGCTCTGTCACTCATGAATGACTCACCTTACGGACTCACTGCCTCTGTGTGGACCGACGCGGCGAACAGTGAAGTGTCGATGGCAGCGTTCCTGACATTTGCCGATGGACTTGAGACGGGGACTGTTTTCTTGAATCGATGCGATTATCTTGATCCTGCTCTAGCGTGGACGGGTGTCAAGAACAGTGGGAGGGGCGTGAGCCTCAGTAAATTTGGTCAGTACCTTCCAGATTCTGAATACTGACATGATCTGATTTGACTGCTTTTATTTATGAAGGATACGACCAGCTTACTAGGGCGAAATCAGTGCATATGAAGTTCAAGACATCATGAAGGATGTCGATATTTCTATGGCATTGTATCGCATACTCAATATTCAGATGCAATAGCGGGGCCCCTTTACAAAGTCAAAGTGAGGTACAAGACGAGAGCTTGGACCAAATTTGTGTAATTTTATCGAGAGAAGTTTTCAGGAAGTCTGCATTCCGTCTGGCCAATGGCCATCTGGTCCCAGGCTTGAGTTTGATAGGAGGGCGACAATAATAGACGCCCGTTATGCAGGTCACTGATGTTACATGGTGCTTGAATTCCACAAAATACGATGGCCTTTGGCCGCTAGCTCAATGCCAATGCCATCTAGTATTTTATGAATTATGTTGGACCCTCACTCACTCATAAGCGAGCCAATGACAGAGACGGAAATACGTAAGCGTATGATTGTGAGGGTACTCAAATGATCGACAAAATGAGAACGTCATCACTACCGGTCACGCCCAGTGGTGACACTCATTATATCCAAGCCGTTTCAGTCAGCACCAGACCTAGGTTTACTCCTGACCCCCATCATCATGGCATGGCTCAAGGTAACCACGATGTCGGGCATCTTCGTCCTATCGCTACTGGGTACGCGTGCTTAACTTGCTGATATGAAGGTGCTGAAGTTGAATTGTGATGGTCGATAGCGACGACGTTTCCAACGATCTCGAAACAATCTACGGTAGTCGACGTTCCAGAGACGCTGTTTTTCATTTTGAAGCATTTCGGAACAGGTACGCCTGTGCTTGCTTGTATACTCAAATACCCCGATTTCTGAATAATTGGGGAATATCAGGCGTGATTTTGTCCACTGCATTTGTTCACCTACTCCAGGATGCGTTCAAAATCCTTCTCGAACTTCCTGAAGGACATCCCGTTCGGCACTGGATTGGATTGATTGTGTACGCTCTCTTTATCCCTTTTCTGCGGGACTGAGCTGATCACTGACCGTGGCGAGCAGCCTTGCTTCCCTACTTGCCATTTTCCTCATAGAATGTAAGTTTGTTTCAATCGGTCACCGGTTCCTGATGCTGATCTCATAAATTTCGACTGCAGATGTATCTCTGGCTTATGTTGAGCACCTTGAAGAGAACTGCAAAACCGCTGTTGATGAAGAGCAGTATCATGAACACCATCAGGACGTCCTTGGATCGATAACTTCTGGCAGCTTGGGAGGAACGCGACGACGAAGTGCCAATGGCAGTAGCCTCCCTCCCCTATCTATCGAACCCTGTCCACCCAGCTATAAAACTAATCGCCACTCGATATACAATGAACCCCTTTCCGCCCTTTCCGAGCACTCTGCGCTTCTGTGTACAGCTTCTTCTCCTACAGGCACCGACGATGGACATCACCATTACTCAGCGGCAGATGCGAATTCGAGAGATGGCTGTCCATACAAGAATAAGTATGAGTTCTTGAGGCGAAAGCTCCATCGGCATCAGGAGCCATCATACTCGAGTCACGGGCGGTGCGAATCTGACTTGGACGGCCCAGTACAAGATGGGGTTGAGGACGGGCTTTCACATTTGGTGCACGATAGTTCATCTGTTGGCAAAAAGCATGCAATTGTCAACACACTTGTATGGTCTCCTCCAAGTTTGCTTTCTTGAGGTAGAGTTCGCTCATAGTTTCTTAGGTTCTCCAAGCTGGAATTATGTTGCATTCACTAATCATTGGTCTCACGCTGTCGATCAAGAGCGGCCCTGAATTCAGTGAGGTTCCCTTTCTTTCCCCTATAAAGTCAACAGCTCATCACCTTGGCTTCTTGGTACCTTGAAACAGCATCACTCGTGATTGCGATTGCTTTCCACCAGCTCTTCGAAGGTCTCTCTTTAGGAGTGAGGCTCGCCGCACTCGTATTTTCCTCCGAGCAAGACAGAATGCTTACAACTCCCATCATCCTCGCTATCATTTTTGCTTTGTCCGTTCCAACAGGGTGTCTTGTTGGGCATCTCACGCTCGGCACTACATCCAGCTTTGGTTCCCCCGAATTGAAACTTCCCATGACCCAGGGCTTGACGTCTGCGATTTCGGCTGGTACGCTCATTTACGCGAGTGGCGTAGAGCTTCTAGCGGGTGATTTCCTGCATTCATCCTTGCGTCAATCGAGCGTTGGTAGACAGTTCCTTGCATTAGTAAGCTTGATGACTGGAGCCGCGGGGATGGCCGCACTTGCGTAAGTAGTTGTCCGTTACAGTTTCACGGCTCGAAGCTAACTTCATCTGCCTCAATTTTACTTTAATGCTTCATAACACAATAGAGCGTAAGTGGTCTATCTCGCATGTGCTTTTCGGAAATTTTCATCTAATCTAATTCTTGGTTAGGTTTGATTGATTCGTATAAGTTATATACGTCGATATCACTGCTTGTTATCGTTCTGTCTATTTCGGATATCTCTATTCACTCTCCTTTCCACGCAACTACAAAAGTACCACATCGTTGTCACCCGGATACCCTGTATCTCTAGTCTGAACGCAAAGTATACAGTATTGGAACACGCATTTACTCTTGCTTTAAAAATTTGCTATGGCCTTGACATCTAATCTGACTATTCTCTCGAGGAGCCATGATAGCCATGTTTGGTGCGTCATACATCCTTACGGGGAAATGATCCCCGTTTGTATTCGCTAGGCACATCTCCATGGCTGGACTCACTTCCAGGATTTCTCTCTCCGAGCGGGTATCGATATTCTGGGACTGATTGCGGTTGGTTGCGGGCCGCTGAATTAGCTTCGGATTTCACCACATGTACTGGTACTATCTACAGTGCGGCGCGATTCGGCGTGATACGGTCCCGATTATTCTGTTGTCTCTGTCCTTCCGTTGTGTAAAAAAACGTCGTTTCAACGTTCAGCCTCGTTTGGCACTGGAAGATAAGAATGTTTCAAGTCTCTACGAAGTTTACGAGACCCGCGCTAAGAGGAAAATCGTAGGACGACAAGCGCCTTTTTTTTCGAGGAATAGTTTGAAAAGAGAAAGATATGGTCCAGGACGAAGTATAGCCCGGAGGTGTTCCTATAATCTCAACGCGAGTCTACTTGGTGTTCTCAGCTCCAGCTACCCCATCTGCCTTCTGCAATTCATATCTCTTTCGCCGCTCCACAAGTCACCACATTGGAGCAGTGATTTGCTTCTCAAAGCAAGATTTGACTTGGGGCGCGTCCCGCGGGATGATGATAGCAACTTCTACAGCGAGTTCATCCGCTGGACCAAGTCATGACTTCGCTTTAAAAATGGCCGCAGCTGACTCAAGACTGATTGATAGGATGTGACCAAATGTATTCCATTGTCTTCCGACGTACACTCTGTTTCAGTTCGTAAGACCGATGCGGGTCTCATAGAATCAAATTATAATGCAAGTTGTAAAGCATAGATTTCGAAGAGCACAGATTGTCATGTGGCCCAAACGTGCCCAGCAGCAAGAGCAGCTTATAACTTCGGCGTCACTCTTTACAACCAGCGCGGGGCTATGGTTGACAGGGTTCTAGCCTGAAAATTACTCATGTTGTTCCATCGCGTCTCGGAATCCAGTACAAGTACTGTGTTGCGCGCTTCCATACATGATTCTGGTGTTTCGCCAAGGTAAGACTTTCATTTCAAAAGAATCAAATTTCTCATTGAGTTGGATAACAATAGCGATCCAGCCTTTGCTGCCTGATTTTGTCGACCTCTCCTATGACCTTAAGCTCGTCCCATTAAAGCTTCTTTACATGGGAGAGAATCGACTCAGAAGTTCTCTTTCCGCTTAGCGAAGGCTCAGGAATTGTTCGTAGCTCTAGTTATGGTCAATCTGGTGCTGAGACGCGAACCTATCTTGGAAGGCGAACCTCTACTTAGCCACTTTCTGCTGAAACTGGCAGACACTTCTCATGCCCTTAAGGTGCACGATTACTCTGGCACTGTGGACTATAGAGCCCGCGTCGATAGCCGTCTGGGTACTCTTCAGAGTCTTCACACAACTCGTAGTTGATAAGACCGTACAGATTACCTGACAGAGTACCGCCTCGGATTCTGAGGTGTGTTCGCTTACTGCTGATTGACAAGAAAAGAAGAGCAAAATTTATATGGACTCGCGGTCTACTCGCAGATGCATTCGGATTTTGTAAAGCCTGTGAGAGTCGAGCGCCGTCCTGTTCTTCTTGCTGAATAGCGACCCGAGTAATGCCAAATGTCATAAGAGGACGCTAGTGAATTTCCGGCTAGTTGGTGCATTCTTTCAAATTCGTCAAATGGTGCCCACTCTTTGGTTCGCCGTCCAACAGTGAATACAATTTTTGATACCAATTCATATCCATGTAACCGGGGGATATACATCTGCGACACTAATGCCAGAACGCTCCTGCTTCCCTGTCTTTGACAGCTCCCATCAGTTGCTTCTCTTTGACCACGCTATACTACTGATTGCCTCTATATGCCTTGGATATAGAGGCTGAATGCAGCGCTATCATCCTCACATACCTCAGTCCTTTCAATCGAACTTGATTTTACCGAGTCAAAGGTCTATCTGCAATTCGATCCCTATACTATCAATGACAAGGCTTACCCTCGCCGAGAAAACATCGATTGATGATAAGTATGTTCTTCCGCGGAACAGTTTGGAAAGAGAAAGGTGTGTTTCATTTCCAGACCCATTGTTTTGCATTCGTATAATATGATCCACTGCAGATTGCAGAATCAGCACCAGATATTCACGGACGCATTCAATGGACGCCTCATTATTGACAAGACGGTAAAGCTAAGAGTAGGGTATCGCATCCTGGATTCTGGCACCGGCGCAGGTATTATTCTCTTCTCTAACTGAGCGGTGTAGGAAGCTTACTTCGAGATTCAGCCTCTTGGATACTTGACCTAGCGAAAAACGCACCTAAGGCGGTGGAAATTGTGGGAGTCGACATCTCAGCGGCCATGTTTCCCGACGAAATTCCAAGCAATGTAACGCTCTACGAGACGTCCTTTATGGAACTTCCACCCAGTTGGGACGGATCCTTCGATATTGTGAACCAACGCCTTCTCATCGCGGCACTCACCATCGAGGAATGGCGTACGACTATCTCGCGACTATTCCGGGTCCTCAAGCCTGGGGGCTGTATCCAGATCACAGAAGTCGGCCATTACGCGACCCTGTACGAGTCGACCATACTTCCCGCGACGAAAATATGCGATGGATATTGCGCCGCGATACTTCAAAAACGAAACTTACTTGGCTTCGATTGTTGGCCCCAATTACCCGTTCTGCTGAAGGAGGCTGGATTTGTGAATATTGAGGTCGAGGTTCAGAGGGCTCCGCTCGGAAAGCAATGGGGGAAGCTTGGAATACTGGGTGCACAGAATTGGCACGGAGTATACCGATCAATGGGGATTGCTTGCCTTGAGGAGGGCGGACTAGGTGTATGCGAGTCGCAGGCAGAGATTGAATCGGTTGTTGAGCAGGCAAGAAAAGAATGGGATGAAAATCCTGGAGTCTTTATTCAGGTTTATGCGATAACCGCTAGAAAGCCTTCATAGAGAACATGAATCTGAAGACCTAACACGCTACATTACCTATAGCTAGGTGGCAAGAGAAAATTCAGAAAATTGCATTAAATTATTGAACCGACGCGGTGTAACGCATATCACGTGCTTGGTGTCACAGATTTTTCAGGTAACAACCCCGGTCCAAAATTTGGCCATGACTCGTGAAATTCACCTGCGAAGTGAATCCTCTATTTCATCTCGACTCTCAACTGAGTCTAGCCTGACTCAACCGAAACTTGGACAAAAATGGCCTATCTCTTTATCGTGACAGATCTGTTCATTATGTTGTGCTCTTCCATATGCACCAACGCGCATTTAGCCAAATGATGTCCAGGGCGTTAATTCGAAGGACCATTCTTCGCTTCGCTTGTCCATGCGAGTTTTGCTTTATTGTATTGCTTGTCAGCCAGACAATGCTTCCTTCTTAACGGAACTATCAACAGTTTACCCGAAGATCATACTCAAGTTAATCCCTTCTCGGTACTGTCGTCGTCCACGTCAAGATCATCTTTTCACGGCGTAACGTGTCCGTTCTAAGTCCGCGTCCTCTATAAATGCAGGAGCTTCGCGTAATTTTGTGATATTATCAATCCACCTAATTTATACCCAGTATCTCGAGTTCAAATTTCCTGCGCTAGATGATCGAAACCGGGTCAAAAGATTATGCTTCAGTGCAAGACAAGTATGTTTTTCCTAGAAATTGCTCGGAGAGGGATAGGTATGTCTCATTCAAAGCATATTCTTTACAAACCGCCAATTCCGCTATAGACTCCAGAATCAGCATCGACTATTTACCGATTTGCTTGGCGGCCGACTGATAATTGAAGAGACTGTCAAACTCAACCCGGGGTCTCGTGTCCTAGACTCCGGCACAGGTGCAGGTATCTGCTTCCCTTATCACATAACAGAGGAAGCACTCTGACTTATCCATTCAGCTTCATGGATTCTTGACCTTGCGAGCGATGCTCCAAAAGGCGTGGAATTTATAGGAATCGACATTTCGGCGACCATGTTTCCAGATGACGCCCCGTACAATGTCCAGCTTCATCAAATGTCTTCCCTGGATCTTCCTGCCAGTTGGACAACTTCTTTTGACCTCGTAAACCAGCGTCTACTCATTGCGGCATTCACCATTGACCAGTGGCGATCAGTTCTATCCGAACTATTCCGAGTCCTTAAGCCAGGTGGCGCTGTTCAACTCATAGAGTTCGGAGAATATGGATCATCGTGTGATCTAGATGCGCTTCCGGCAACAAGGGCAGCTTATAACTATGGCATCTCTCTTTACAACAAGCGCGGTTTACTAGGAAATGAATGCGGACGTCGCCTTCCTTCGTTGCTCGCCGAAGCCGGGTTTTACGATGTTCATGTCAAAGTTCATCAATTACCGATTGGAAAGCAATGCGGAGAAATTGGAGTGAGGGGCGCGCAAAATTGGGCTTCTGTGCTACGCTCATTTGGTGAGGTGTGCCTTGAGGAAGGTGGCTTGAGCGGATGCTCTTCTCAGGAAGCGGTAGACGCGAAGGTTGACGGAGCGCAGAAAGAATGGAATGACAACCCTGGTGTCTTTAGGGAGGTCTATACAATAACTGCCAAAAGACCTCTATGAAAAAGTGTAATCACGATGTACTGGAGGCCAAAGTTGACAACTACGCATGAGACCCTTGCAGAAAACAAATTTCTCATTTCTATCGAGTTTCGAGTTTCCCATGGAGCTCGGCAATACAGAAAGCATGGATCACAGGATCTGATATACTTGCAATGTTTTGCCTGATACAAAATGCGCATGAAGTCACGACTGGCGAGACTATAAATAAAACTCTGAGGTGGCACCCAAGAAGAATAGTTACAGGATGCGATCGGATTTTCACAGCAGCTACTTAGGCGAGGGAGTGGCCCTTGATGGCGTCGCCGACCTCGGTTCTACGAGTATCGTTGTCGCTGAATGTCAAGAAAGACTGAGTGACGTGCACCCCGTCATGTGTAGGGTAGTTAGGTGTTTCGGGTAGGTCCTGCAAATTAGTAACAAAATCAGCCAATCGTAAAAATGTATCAGAGAAGTGAGGTCGGCACCTTCGACATGGTTTTTGAGTCCACCTCTGTTCCTTCGCTTGTCGTGATACTTCGCAAGCGAATGGGAGTAAAGCATTGACTCGGGTTGCTTGGGGTACTTCCTTCAAGCACGTTTACTCGGCCTTCCATCCTGCTGCGCAATGAGGACCGCGAGTTAAGCCTGCAGGAGTGAGAGAAAATCAGTCGATCGGTTCATACGAATTCGCTTCGGCTGGCTACTGACATTGCCACTGATGGAATTGTCAGTTATGTGCTTCTTCTGGCATAGTGTTTATGTTGAATACTTACGAAGTGTATTCACATGCAACTTTGGCAGAACGAGATGGAAAGGTGTCCTAGGTGAAGACGGAATCAGTATGAGTCTAGCGTCGGCTTTGCTCTTGAACCATACCAGTATCCCTTGGATGGAGCTGCGAGATATGCAGTGACGAGGCCGATTTGTGTCGCAAACACCAAGAAGCCTCGATTGACTGAGAAAAGAAAGAGCGAATTCACGACTGAAGTTGTTCTTTGAGAAGAACGACAGATAAGTCTTCCAGTAAATAATATGGACCTCGAAATTTCACTGACGATTTGAACGAAGACTTATATGATGTGAGGAAATAGCACATCGAGAATGTCGCTATAGCATCACACAAGCCATTGGAGAAGCTCCAGGCGCTGATCAGTGTCTAAGGAGACGCTACGTGAATACGATCAGGGAGCGAACATCAGGACAAATGACAAACCTTGTAATTTGGCTGCTCTAAGCTCGTGAAGCCACGGCCCGTAAGGTATAGCTTAATGCAAGCAGCTATTTATATGAATGTAAGACTCTCGATCCACGGACGCAGTGCAGCTATGTGGATTCTACCTAAGGCTGATCCTGAAGAGTCGGTCAGTAATCCGAAAAAGTAGCTAACTTCATAGTGTCTTCGCTCACCAAATGACGCAAAAGACCCAACAGACTGTGCAGAACCATAGGGACGGTCGTGAATCTCAGTGGATGTTGTGACACTTGATCGACTCACAATGACCACAGCCGCGATTCTTCCATACTTGTTGCTTTTACCGGCTGGGAACTGGGTAAGATGTCCGCTACTGTGGTATACGAAGGTCGGTCTATTCACCTGTCAAGACACGGCTCGCGTAGAAATGCTGCGACCTAGTGGGCCTGTAAGACGAAGCTGGTACCTCATGTAAGAAACGGAGCTGCCCACATAAGGATTGTCACTATAGCCAAGACTATCTCTCCAATGAACGTCCTGATAGACACAACGTAAGTGCATTATTTCATGTGGAAGAGACTCGTATGTAGCTTACTGTGTCATTTGCACAAGACCAGCCGGATTCCCGAAACTTGTGATCTTTCCGAATATAAGCATTCGAGTTCGTGCAGAATAAATGCCTAATCACCAAGTAAAAGTGCATTGCATCTGACACTAGGATTGTGCCGGCCACATCGAGCACGCTGTTCAAAAAGTGGATCAGAAGATGCCAGTATCGATTTCTGGATTGACTGACAGTGTCACGGTGACCTGGAGATTGCTTAGTTGGAAGATTGGAGAGAAGTGCATGACTTACAAAGGTCCTCATGAACCAGCCATCCGGATTGTTTATATAGTAAAGGTACGCTTGGACAAGAGATGCACCAAGGAAGCTACGTTCACGGTGAAATGAAAGAATAAAGTACGATACCACTTGTTACTCACAATATGGAGACGATGAGTCCTACACGATTCAAGAAAAACGTTAGGCACTGTGAATGCATGATATGCCGCGGAGGAGCCTACCCCAGAATTGTATGCCGAATGTGGGGGCCAAGTCAACTGATTCGCAGTCAGCCATGACAGAAGAGCTGTTGTTCAAGGTCAGGACCGTCAGTTGCTTTTAAGCGATGTTCAAGCTCTAAGAATAAATTCATCGTACCCTTATAGTTGATGGCGCCAATGCTTCATTTAGACTTGAAAAGATTTCAGCTGATGACTCGGGCCAAAAAATTAGTTACCGACACTACCTCATAGGGGTTTCATCAAATTTAGGAGAAGCAAGAATGAGAAGACGAAGACTTAGCACCCATCAAGAAGTATACCGGCCATGATGAAGGCATCACTTATGTGAAACTTTGTACACAGTTGCCACCTGGCAATGTATCATCAGATGTAAAGAAACGATTGGCTCATAGCCTATTCTCGTCTCTGAAGGACTGATTGGCCGATTGATACTGTAATTAGAGTTCGAACGGGTGAGAGTCGCATAAAAATCAGCGCCGAAAATCGAACATCGTTGGCGAACATCAGAGCCCCACACATAGATTCCTCTCAGATTCACTGAGAGTAAATTTTCGAAGGGATCAAAACCTATTCTCAGAGTATGAGAATACTTTCAATAAGTCCGACTCGGAGAGCGACTCTGGAAACCGAACTTCAATACCAGCGAGTCAGTCAAGAATGTGCTTTAGATTATTGGGCCGCGCGATTCTCGTCTGCGGCTTGGGAGGGAGCTTTAGAGCTATACTCCCTCCTGACCGGCAAGAAGACTTCTCATAACACCGATGACGTTGATAGCACGCTCAGTAGTCCAGAGCGGAAGGCCGATGGTAGGGCATGCTGATGGGGGAAACCCGTTATTTCCGGTATGCGCGCAATAGACTTGTTGCATGAACGCATCGAATTCAGGTAGGAAGGTAGTTTTGTGGAGATAGCGATATTCAAGCTTCACGATGTCGTGAAAAAAAAAAAGGTTGGCCAGCCTAATGCATCGTAAAAGCAGCGCAGAAGAAATTTTCAGACCGCCCAGGGAAAGGAGAAGTAGACATTTGAATTCGAATATGTCAAGTCTCGCGGCTTGGCAAGCGTTGCCTCTAGCATCGAGTCAGACTTGAGCCCTAGTCAAGGTAAGGTTCGCACTGGCATATCCGGCGAACGACCGACTCGGAAGCAAAGATGCACATGTATTCGAAGACAGTAGATGGACGCAACCATCCGCGTATCAAGCCATCTCCGTAGATTGAGATACAGTAGACACCTCCGAGGAGGACCAAGTCTGTTATCAAGCCGGAATAGTACCGTGAATAACACAAGCCTCCGGCTAGTCGAGGAAGGGCTCATACATACAATACAACCACAGACTATTTCGAGTTCTCAATCTATGTAGCTTGCACAGGGGGCAGAATTACGTTTCTGAGCCGCTTATACAGGAAACAGAATTGGAAAGCTCGCCTCTGATTGGCTGGATTTCAATTCCGGATCAAATTTTTCAGGTTCGGAAATAGGGTTTTGCCCCCTGTGTTGGACAATCCGTAAAGTGAGATACTCGGTTTTCTGAAGCGTTTGAGTGATGGGAATTTCAAGTTGGGAAAAATAACATAGGCTAGGTCCACGTTAGCGAAGCGCCGAAGTCTGCCAGCGTCGATCAGCGGTGATCGGCGTAATTTTACCTTTGCGATTGAACTTCTGAAGGCCGCCTTTTGCCGCTTCCAACTCGTCTTGTGGTCGGACTCTCGATGTTGTGTAGCAAAGCTGCTCTCAGAAGTACGAAACATGTTCTATCGCAGCGCTTGAGGCGTCTGGCGACGAGTATAGACTCACATTGTCTAAAGTATGATGGTACATGTATCCAGTTCTTCATGGTTTGGTATCTCAATTCACCTTGTCCTTACAGTCGTAGTAATAGGAGGTGGACATGCTGGTTGTGAAGCAGCAGCAGGTGCAGCGCGGGCAGGTTCCAGGACACTTCTCGTGACGCAACAAAAAAGCAACGTTGGCGAGCTTTCGTGCAATCCTTCGATCGGCGGTGTTGGGAAGGGTACTCTTGTTCGCGAAGTGGATGCGTTGGACGGGTTAATGGGACGAGTATCCGGTATGTAGGCTCTGTTTGTTAAATCGGACTAATGAGCTCATTGTTTCCCTTCGGCTAGACAAGGCTGGCATCCAGTTTCAGATACTGAATAGGTCGAAAGGCCCAGCTGTTTGGGTTAGTACTTTTGAGACTAGTTTTCTGTCTACCACTTCGAACTCCTCTACAGGGACAGCGAGCTCAGATAGATCGGAAGCTGTACAAACATCATATGCAACATGAGCTGTTCAATTATCGTAACCTGGAAGTTCGGGCGGGTAGCGTTTTCGACCTGCTTTTTGATGGAGCATTCACGGATCCATCCGGAGGCTTTTTAGTACGTGGAGTACAACTCGGTTAGCAGGATTACACTGTTCTCTCCATGTTAGACTAAGTCTTCTTGCAGAGAGTGGAGAGTGCATCAGTTGCTCGCAAGTCGTCATTTGTACGGGTACCTTCTTGTCTGGAGAGATACACATCGGTATACAGAACGGCATACTTTTCTTGTCATAACTCACTAATGTCCGGCTCACTTTAAAGGTCCACGAATAATTCCCGCAGGTCGAATAAACGAGGCACCTTCTGTCGGCCTATCTGAGTCACTGCGACGAGCTGGATTCAAGCTTGGTCGGCTACAGACCGGGACGCCCGCCCGTCTGGAAGCTAGCTCGATAGATTTCGAGAAAACCTCAATTTTACTCGGTGATGGTGTTCCATTACCATTCAGCTATATGAACCGGACCGTTGAAAATGCTGTGCGTCCCATTGTATGAGTAAATCAAAGCCTCGAGCTGATGCCGGTGATTGGACTGATTAGGGCAACCAAATCCTTTGTTATTTGACGCAAACGACTCCTGAGACTCACAGGATAATCAGAGAGAACATGCATAAAAATGTTCACATTCAAGAGACAAAAAGAGGTAATCTGCTGATCTACTATGTGAAGTTCTGTTATTAACCCGCCCTTTTCCAGGTCCTCGCTATTGCCCATCACTCGAAGCAAAGGTTCGCCGTTTTCCTTCGAAGTCTGAACATAAGGTCTGGCTTGAGCCAGAAGGTTACGATTCGGGTATGAGATCGTTGTTGAGATGGAAAGGCGTGCTAATTATTGTGCGGAAAGATGTCATCTATCCGAACGGTCTGTCGTGCAGTCTACCTGAAGATATCCAGGAGCCAATGATGAGGACTATCCCTGGTCTGGAGAATGTTAAGATGGTTCGACCTGCTTACGGAGTCGAATACGATCATATTGACCCAAGGGAACTTAAACGTCTGTAGCACTCATTACTCGTTCAACCTTTGTCTTATCCGTTCACTGTCAGCGAGTCTTGAGACAAAGAGAGTAAGCGGCTTATTCTTGGCTGGCCAGATCAACGGTTCGCGTCTTCCTTATCCGATTGAATTGAAATACTCCATTCTCGCCTCCTAGGTACGACTGGCTACGAGGAAGCTGCAGCCCAGGGTGTGACCGCTGGAGTTAACGCAGGCTTAGCTTCACAACATCGACCTCCATTGATTCTGACGCGCGCGGATGGTTTCATTGGTGTACTGATTGACGACCTCATATTGAAAGGCGCTGAGGAACCATGTTCGTACTTTCTACTTAACGTAATGCTTCCTTAGCCGTGTGCGAACCAAATGATTTTGCTAGACCGGATGTTCACCTCTCGTTCTGAGTACCGCATGACGCTCCGCAGCGACAACGCGGACTTGCGGTTAACGCCAAAAGGACGCGAACATGGTATCGTGTCGGATCAACGATGGGATGAGTTGCGAAGTACGGAGCGAAAGCTTAGGGAGGCCATTGATACTTTGAAATCATGCGAATTAACGCCCCAGGTATTTATTGCATCTCGTTGACGTTGACTTGTCTTTCTTACTCTTATTCGATATACAGAGCTGGGTGGCTCATGGCCTCCACGTCACGTATGATGGGATGCGACGCAGGTATGTTACGTGCCTCACTAGACTGAAGATATTAACTATCGGATAGTGCTTTTCAAATGATACGGATGCCTCAAGTATCAATGAAGAAACTACGAGAAGTCTTCCCTAAACTAAACTACATTGATCAGCACATACTGGACCGTGCCGAAATCGAAGGTCAGCGATATTTGTCTGTCATGCGCTATTTACTAAACTTCGTATTTACTCAGCTCGCTATGAACCGCATCTCGTCAGACAAGAGGCGGATCTTCGAGTTTTCTTGGAGGATGAGGCACTCGGTTTGAGTCCTAGCCTGAAGTATGATGCCATTGATGGGCTCAGCTCGGAGGTTCGCGAGAAGCTCAGCAGACTGCGTCCGACTAGTATTGTGAGTCGCGGCTGGTCATTCCATTGTCTTGCGTTCGGCGGCTCACGTTCTTGCTCAGGGTGCAGCAAAGAGGATGGAAGGCATGACGCCGACGAGTCTGGTTGCCTTACTTGAGCATGCAAAACGGACTCGTAATGTATCCAGAATGTCGGATGACTTATGACCATTGTTTCTATCTTTCATCTTGCACGAAAGAATGTGATGTCCAATTACATCATTCATGACATTACATTGCCCTTACGAAAAGTCAACCTGGAACAGATTCACAGATTCCTCATATTTCCAGCCTAATCATATATACAAGTATACATATGAGACATGATGAGCACCGGGGCTCATTGATAAACTTGAAAAACACAGTTAGCCTAATGTACACACAAGAAAAGGGTAAAGAGGGCATAGGACGCGAAAGTGTTCTTTCAGGCTTGAATTTCGCCTATGAATGACCATTTAGCGCTTCACCGGGATGGTCTCGGGTTTACCGGAGGGAATGGGTGAGTGAGGGACGGGAGCGTGAGGAACCCTGATTTTGAGGCCAAGTTCCTCCGCGATGAGGTCTGCTCCCTTTTCACCGACAAGTAGAGCGGACGAGTATGTGTTCGTGCCGAGGTTATCCTGTTGCGCGTTCATTTCATAAGAGAACATTCAAATGAACAAATGGGACGTACCGGGCAGATACTCAGGTCAACACACTTCAGGTTCTGAGTACCAAAGACGCTGAGGCGCTTGTCGACGACACCACCCTGCTCGCGCGGCTTCATGGCGCAAGTTCCCAGAGAGTGCCAAGTCGTCTCAACGTGATCTACGGAGTATGTTTTTAAGTGATGCGTCAAAAATCCAGTTCAAGTTACACACCAGAAATCCAGTCATCGATTGCCTTATCATCTTCCTCAGTGTACTTAATGTCCTCGTGGACCTTGCTTGGGTCGAACGGTTCAGACGGACGATGCCAGGTACCTAGGAAAATGACGTCAGGAGTAAGAACGTTGTTGAACCTACTTAGACTCACCCATGTGAATGCCGACGGTTAACGAGTTCGGGAGAAGCTGTTTAGCGGTCTTAATGTCAATGTCTCTGGTCGCTGCCGGAGACGCCGGGTGGAAGTGAGGGTGATGCGATGTGAGCTCGCCACGGAACGCTATTTGTCGCGCAAACGATTAATTAGCTCGGACATCCCAGCGAAGCGCGGTCAACCTACCGTCCATCCTCCTGGCGACCTCACGGTTCACCTTGTAACTCCATCGAAGTGGCGCAAAGTCTGCCTTATTGTTCATGAAACCACTATCGAAGAACGGTTCCTTGTACGGGTTGGTGGACTGGATGTGGATCTTTCCACGGCTGGCAGGGTATTCCTGGAGGAGAAGAAACGAACACATAAGCGAGATACAGATCGTCAAGATTGTCTAAGCGCTCACGAGGTATTGGAACATTGTGAAGTATTTGCCAGGTGGCAGGAGCGAGTGGTCCGCATAAGCACCAGAGACGATGGAACCAAACAAGACAGGCTTGTCGGGCTTGTCCTTAAAGTAACGGTTCCAGAGCTCGTTGAACTCAGGACCCATCTCCTTAAGTTCAGCCTCCGTCGGACGAATCTAGGATTAAAGAAATTCATTAGTTTTAGTAGGAAGATTAAAATCGCCGGTATACAGACCTTGAATCCGGCGTCAATGCAATTGGAGGAAAGCACCGCCTTCTCGGGGCTGGTCTCCCATTGAGCAAACAGCTAGGGGAAGGCACGTCTAAACAATGCATTTACGCTTAATCTGTAGGAGGGACATACTCTCTCCTGAGTCTCCTTATCACCCCTCAAGAAGTCATCGGTGGTGAAGCTCTCATTGGAAGCACGGAAGACTATATAAATAGATTAATAGCAATTTTCATAATATTACGATAAAGACTTACCGGACAAGAGAGTGTAATGATCTTGGTATTCCTCGCTGAATATATATTAGCGATCCTACCGTAGAAATTATTATCATGAAAACACACCCAACGCCCGGGAGATCGCTGACAACCTTGATGTCAAGCTCCTTGAGAAGCTTCGCGTTACCAACACCAGAGCGTTCCAGGATCTGAGGAGTGCCGAGCGTGCCAGAGCTCAGAACGACGTATTTCCTTGCCCTGACGATGGTCTCTTTGATTTCGTTCTTGTGTGTGCGACCCTTCGCCGGGACATATGCAAGTCCGACAGCCTTGTCGCCCTCGAAGATAACACGAGAGACTCTGGCATTGGTGCGCAAGTGAAGGTTGTTCTGTACATCCATGACGCTGTGAACGTAGGCTAAAATAAACATGTCAGTAAATGTCATCCAACCATTGGATCATCGGTGTGTCGTACCCGTTGCCGCATCACTACGCCTTCCAGTGTATCTACTGATGTATTTGGCCCATATCTCGGAAGCGTGGGATGTGGTGAGATCTGCAGAAGCATATTGTCAGCCATTACATTCGAAATAAGACCAGCCCGGCGAAAACGCACCCTGAATATCGTCTGAGCGTAGGACGTCGTCAGTATTCGACCAAGCAAAGTGCAATGCACGCTAACTACGTACCGCTGAATGGAATCCCGATCGCGTCCGCAGCACGCAAGAAGTCCTGAGCGAGACCCGTAATTTGTCCGCCATTGCTGATTGCAATAGGTCCGTCATAACCATGGGTATCATTGTTGCAAGGTTTCTGGTAATTCTCGAGCTTTTACAAATAACCGTCAGACCACGTTTGGCATGTGATCCACAGGAATACTTACGCGTTTCATAAGCGGGTGAAGATCTATCTACGGATCAGCATTGTTCGTTCGACTTATGATAAACTAGCTCTACGAACCTTTGCAGGTCCAGCCCTCGGTTTTGAAGTCATCTTTGGACGCGCTGATCAGAACGCATCAGCTATCGCGCAGCTTCTAACACTTACCCCAGTCCGATGCAGACGCCTAGCGTTGAATTAAACATAAAGTAATTATTTATATGGGCAGAGATAACCTACCCTCGTGTACATCTGAAAGTTAATGCTACTACCGCCGCCTGTTCTTCTGTGAGCGATTGTTCATGGCATGGAAGCAAATTGAACATACCAAGAATGTTGGCGCATCTATGCAGTTCAATAAGCCAAAAGGTCAAAAAAGAAACTTCGAAAAAGGTACATACGGAACAATGCTCTGACGGCCACGCAAGAACGACGACTGCTTCGTATCCACGTAGAACGTAGCTTTGTCATTGCTATGTGGGAATAAGCACATTGCTAGCGTCAGAAAAGATATATGAACTGACACTCCATCCCTCTGCATGTTCCTCGGGTAGATTCCGGGACTATTATTTGGACTATTAGTTTAATTCCGAATGAACCTGACGGGAGATGCTGTACTGACCGATAGACCCATGGATCGTCACGGTTGTTGGCACCGGCTAAGTTTCGAACACCATGATGAGTCCAAGCACTGAGAGGGACGAAGTGACAGAGATGCTCACCCTCAACTAACATAACCTGAAGAGTTGGATCCGCATATGCGAGTCGCCCCGCGACAACGCATCCTGGGACATATTGTGAACATTGAACGTTTTACAACTAAACACGACCAAATCATACCAGCCGGTCCACCGCTAAACAATGAAGGTCAGTGTGCGCATAGCAAGTTCAAATGAAGAGGCGGCTCACCCAGCAATGATGACATCGACTTCCTCAGGATGCACCATAATTGACGAGAACTAGAGTCGAGGGTTGATACTGGACTGGGTAATGGGAAGAGATGAGATTGCTGAATGATACAGCACGAGAGAAGCGGGCGAAGCAACGAAATCCCTTTTATAAAGTTATGAATCCCGCTTATCAGACTCTATACGTTCGTTGACCACTAAGAGAAGTTGGGAAGCAGACGGTCCGTGAGATCACATGTGGGCAGAGGATCCATTGAGTTGTATGGAGAAGAGGTCATGAGAAGAACGTCGGTTGAGCCTCAGTTGTCATTCTGAAGTTGAAGCGATGCACGGAGTCTGTGTTGCACTGGTGGAAATGATGGAACTCTATATTACAGAAGAGGGTGCGGAGTCGAAAGTAAGCGAATCAGGTGGTCAGGAATTATCCTCTCCAATATGATCTCTCGTATATGCGACCCCGCAAAATCGCGGCCTTAAAGACATAATTACGGTCAAGTGAGATCCGACGCGCTCGAGCGCCAATCAATTTTGTTGACGAAAGCATACAATTGATCGAATTGAGATTTACTTGAGATGCATTGCGACGCTTCCATACCAAGAAGTCCGAATTTCTCGCCGCCTGCCATAGCCTGCCATCATAGAGAACAAGCAAGATCGTCAAGACTTCCAAGGAAGGCCAGAGGAATGCCCTCCAACGTATTATTGCTCTGGCCTCACATTTGCCATTCGCATGCACCTAAATGTCATTGGACAGTCATGGCTGCGGTCGAGAGTGACCTGACAAGGTTTCTTCGGTTAACTTTACCCCACAAAAGTGCGGGGTAAAAATGGACAGAGCGCCCATTTCAAGTCCAGAAGCATGATTATACGAACTGAGGAACGTATTGTATTGCCTTTCATTCGTAAAAGCCACCTCGTCCTCTATGACCATCATTGGATCTGGTCACCATGTATGTGCCATCTAGCGACTGCGATAGAGATTGGAGTTTCAACTTCCAACCATGACAAAATGCCCAGGAACTCAACAGAGCAGCTGACATCTCCACGAGCACGAGAAACCCACCCACCAACGTTCATGAAGGATCCATGCAACCACCTGACTATTTCCAAATGCAGTGCTCCGAATCCCGCGCACACCAATTTGGGACCTTGAAGCCTTCGGCTGCTTCACGGGACGAATACTAATTCAGTACGTGGTGGAAAGTCAGGGCGTGGGTTTGCCTTCCGCACGCTTCAACGATTCAGCAGTCTGACAGATGGCCGAAACTTTCGGAGCGTTTGATCTGTGGTATACTTGCTATCTTCCAGGTGGATCGCAGTACAGATCGCAATAGACCTGCCACAACTTGAACCCGAAACAACCTTTCCAAGGCCCATTTTTCGTCTGGCAATTACGCAACGCAGAGGTAAACCGAACAGCACGTCGAAAGCGAAGGCCGCCAGGGCAGTATGCGAGATTGGAGCCCAGGAAAGACACTGTACCGGAGAGATCCTATGACACGAGTGTACTGGGAGCGCAGCAATGGGACTTGCCACGCCACGAATATCAGTCCCCTGTGACCACCGCTAATTCTGCTCCCAAACGGAAGGCCTGACCCGGAATTATATTCGATTTCGATCAATCTTCACACAATAACTTCTAGATCATCTGGCTCGGCGGAAAAAGAAACCAATTGGATTGGATTCGAGGCTGGCTCCAACGTAGTCGTACTCGTAGTCGATGTTGAATGTGTCAATAAAACGTACAGTACTTTTCGTTGAGAAAGAAGCCGGCCATATTTGGGCGGGTTTGTCGCTTTCGGTGGTCCGAGCAAACCACAAAATACGTAGGAGAAACGCGACTGTTGTTATGAGCGGATTGAAGATGTAAAATGAAGCAAACATCACGTGCCATATGAATACCGAAAACTTCGGACATAGCGCAAAAGCAAACCGCGACTTGATCATCCGCCTTTGCAATCCTCGTCGTCGTTCAGTATGATTTGCTTGAAGCTCGTGGTGGTACTATTTCACAGATATACAGTGAATTGTAACTGGTGGTCCTAATATTTGCGTGGAATAGTGGATTGAAAAACTCCTATGTATTCTCGCCTCAACCCAGCAATTAGGATGGCTTCCTTCCGGACCAAATAAATTGTCCGTTATATGACACAAAGCATCAAAAAGAGGCATCAAAATTATGACTCGTTCTCTTCTTCATCTGCTTGAAAGCTCACTCGACCAACAACTTGAGTCTCTGCCCCCGATTTTGTTCGATGCTGCAATGAGAGAACCGCGAATAGAATTGTCTGTCCGAGATTGAACCCGTGACAATGTCATCTTCGGATCTCTGACGTCTCAGAAGCTTCGTACGGTACGTACCCCTTTACTCAAGGTTCCCGCTCAGCAGTTCCAGACAGAACTTTACGCGACAAATATCTTGTCATACTACCGAGGCGCACCGGGGAGCGCAATAATATCCGCCCCGCATATCCACCTCAGGAAGTGAGAGGCGCGGAGGAGATTGGTGGATAAGTAGCGCCGGATGCCTCATTTCGAACGTAAATCTGCTTCGCAAAAAGATAACGTGGGGACATGATCGGGAGAAGAGTGGGAGAAGCCTGGGGCTGCTTCCTGAGTAGTCTTCCTGGATTCCATCTGTGATGCAAGAATGATGAGTGACTTCAGAAGGAGTTTCCTATTTGGTGGTGGTCCAAAGAACGATGAGGAACGTCCAATACCTTTGCAATGGCTTGTCGAAGAACGATTCGACATCACGTTGACATCATTACAGGTAGTCAATCATGCACTCGCATATATTTGTGAAAGCGACGTTAGATAACCTTCGCCGAAAACTGGATCACTGAACTCACGGCCTCTCGGTACGATTCTTTCTGGGTCCGAGTCCTGGTAGATTCTTTAGCAGCCGAGAAGCCCTGTTGTCCGCTTATTCTGCGAGCAGATCCTTAGTATGGGGACTCTGCGGCCAAATGGAAATATCGCTCTGTAGGATCAATCAACGCTTTACGAACACAGGCCTCATATTGCGCTCGATGATCTTTTTTTCCCCACTTCGTCAACTCATTCAAAGCAAAACTACTGTAGGAATATCAAATCATCCTCGTCTTCTAGATTGAACGCCTGAATTCTATCTTTATACCTAGCGGTCCGAGTCTTTGACTCCAAGTTCAAGGTCATACTTATCCACTCCCGAGGAGCCCCGACTCTAAAGGCAGTTCGCAAGCTGCCTGGATGCATTTGGTTCGTACAACATACAAATGTCAGGGAGCGATAGACCTCCAACAAAAGGCAGAAATTCTTCGTTTACCAAACCGCCTCAAAAAAGAACTCCCAAGTCCATACGTTCGGCGAGACACGTAAGTTTTCGTTTTACCATTCATATCTCATTGGTTCCATCGAATTGGGGTAAGTATAGATAGCCCTCTATCAAGGCGAAGCTTTGGAAGGAGGTGGCATTTGATAGATCCTGCGTTGAACTCCGCTGTGTGTACATAAAGCCGCAATGCCAGTTAGGGGTGATAGAACTCTGAGCAACGCCGCCCAAAGAGAATTGTAGTCCTATCTCAAGTCCGGGACTCTTCTTACGCTATTTTATTTCACTCCATCAGATTGTTTGGGTAAGCTATGCTGGATACCAATGACGAGAGAAGTATAGACGTAAGTAATTTTGGGGGACGAATTGAAGGTCGTGTCTAATTACTACCAGCGACAAGTTGCGATTTGTCTACATTGGGAGATTAACCCTCCCCTTGTTATCTGGAAGTCTGGTCGTCTAATCATCTATTGCGTGGCATCAGTTCTTAACTCAATAGTTGAGAAAAGTATGTCTATCATAATTCATTGCTCGTTTCTCTTCTTTTCTCCCAGCACACCCTCGTCAACAATACTCGGGACAGCCGAGCCCTCGCTTCCACCTCCGCCCTCTTTTCTTTTCTCCCCATCCCCTTCTGTGATACCCAGAATCGCATCTGCCTCGGGCGTCCCAGCGAGCGGGACGTCTTTCCTCAAAGACACTTTCACGGGTGAAACACCTTCGTTGTACGCCAGTGCGAAGACGACATCCATGTCTTCGAGCGAGCGACCAGCCGTCTCAGGGAAGAAGAAATAACATATGGGAACGATGCAAGCGTTGAAGGCTGCGAAGATGATGTACGTCCCCCATTCTATATTCGCGAATGCCGGGGAAGTGATCATCACAACCATGAACTACGACGTAAGAAAATAAGTATCAGTCTTCATCTCCAATCTCAGGAGTAACAAGCTTACATTGAACGTCCAGTTGCTAGCCGTGCTGAGAGCGTTCGCTTGTGCGCGCACGCTCAAGTTGACAATCTCCGCAGAGTAGAGCCATGACATCCCGAGCCATCCAATCGAAAAGAACGTGTTATACACGAACAAGAAGACAGCCGATATAATCTGGGCTGTCGAGTTGTCGATTGCTCCCAGAATCGCAAGCAGGACCATCGAGCTGCCCATGCCTGCCGCACCGAAAATCATCAACTTGCGCCTTCCGACTCGTTCGACGATGAATATCGCGATGAGGGACGCGAGGAACATCTCCGTGCCATTGCAGGCTGCGACAATTCGAGACGTCACGTCGTTCATGCCTAAACGTTCAAACAACAGCGTCGCGTAGTAGATGATCAAGTTGCATCCAGATATTTGCTGGAACATCTGGCTCAGTACGCCAAGGGACATCCGACGGAAGTTCTGACTACGCCCGCCGGTGAATACCTCGCTGAGGCCGCGACTAGCAAACTGATCCTCCATCTTGACTGCTTCATGGATACCGATATACGTACGCTGCACATTCGCATTCGAGATCGGCTTGTCTTCGAGAGCGGAGATAACAGAAAGAGCTTGTGTGTGCATCCCCTTCCTCATTAGCCATCGAGGTGATTCGGGAAGGAAGCACACTCCGACGATCATTAAGAGGGCCAATAGGATTTGGAAGGAAATCGGTACACGCCATGATGCTGAGGAGGTCTTCAACCAGAAGCTAAAGAAAAACATGGTCAGCTTATTTCGGTATGCAACGGCTTCAGTGGAGAAAGCAAAACGCACAATGCAAAGTCGATCCAATATGAGATCATGATTCCAAAGGTGATAAGAGAACCTTCTAGCATGATGAGAGCACCCCGCTTTTCCGCTGAACTCAGCTCAGCATGCCATGAAGGGACAGTAGAAGTCTATGAACGCATTTAATCAATATGCGGAACAAGAGGAAAGCGAATGAATACAAACGTTCAGTCCGTTTCCAATACCAGTGATAATTCGAGCAACGACGAGCATAGCATAAGACACTGACGCTGTTTGAAGAGCTGCGCCAACAATCATGATAGTTCCGCCAACCATGATCGTCCTTCGTCGGCCGAGCTTATCTCCTACCCAAAGGTTAGACAGAGCGCCCACGAGACATCCGAGTTCCTATAGTGCGGCGTCTAGATTGCTCCCGGAGAAGAGAAGACAGAAGACATACATAAACAGCGACGACGAAAGATTGCAGTGTAGCATGATTAGTAGGGTATGGCGTATCAGTGACTACCTGCGGAAACGTGTCTTCGAATGTTTGGAGGGTCAGCAGGGCGGACATAACGCCTTGATCATATCTAACATTCGATGATATGTATAGTCAATGCGTCATTTGGATCAACTAGAATATGATGCTCACCCGAATAACGTGAAGCCCGTGCCAGCGATGAAGGCAAGCGCGAAGGTGAGGGTCTTGCCTCTAAAGTGTGGCCGATACTCCTCGACCTTCTGGTCTAGTTCAGACTCGGACATTCCGGTCAAGTTTTCAATATGCTTGAGCGAGCGCTTGTCATCGATCGTAACATTGTCATCGACCGTATTGACCGTCTCTGCTCGTCCCATTTTGCTCGACTTGATGTTGTCTTCTGCACTTCCCACGAATCAGGAGAACGGTTGGAGTGAAGACGATAAGAAGTCAGGAAAGTCAAAGCACCGACGTCCGTATCTCAGGAAGTAAAGCTTCTCTCTCTTTATATATACCGGGAGGGACGCAATACAACTAGTGCGTGCCCTGTAAGTCTCGGTAAGTATACCCGTTGGGCGACCGAAAGTGCCCTCTCTTTCCTGCTCCATACTGCTTTGTTGACCGGAACAACCGTGACGCATTGGCTTAAACCAGTAAAGCATCCAATGACCCATTCTGTCTGTGCTTCTTCAATATATCTTGCTCCTCATCAAATGTCCCTTTCTTCATGTGATATTCCTTTCCATACCAGACAGACATGTTCTGTTTTCCAGCATAACCGAGCGACTTTCAGACAGTGTACGAGAGAGCTGAGCAAGCAAATAATGGGCTCCGCGAGAAGGTGAGCGACCGGAGATCAAAGGAGATCAAAGGATTAGCGTGAAACGATTGGAGCAGATTTTCTGCCCTATTTTAGCCATGCAAAAGTTTTACTTCCGTACCGGCTACGCCGGTCCGGAGGCCGCCTTGTAGCATCCGAGGTCCCGTGACTTGAATCAATAATTTCGAAATTAGGAGTTTTTCTCTTTCTTAACCCTACGCACCTTCTCGTTCTCCTCTATCCATCAGTGTGTCAGGAGTGCCTGTGCAATTTCTTTAACATTATCCTCAAAATACGCACGATAAGAAGTACCTTTTAAGTCGTATTGCATCGAACCAAGATTGGTTATCTTTGGAGCCATCACCGACAACCCAGGGGCTTCTCTTCCATAATCGCTTGCGCGAATTCTCAACCGGATGCCTTCTGCCCCACAAATTGCCGCCACAACAATGCACCAAATGCCGAACCGAGCCGCTCACCCTCGAAAATCGGTTGTTTTCCGGCTCGAGCGGGCACAACTTTTGAAGCATGGCCATACAGTGATTTCAAGCTAGTTTTATGCACACTGTCAGTTGATCAGTCGTTCAGACATTCGATTCAAGTTCTCGTATTGATTATCGTCTAGACCTCTGACCTCCTGAATAATCTCAAGTCAAATGACCCGTTCAACTCAACCCTGGGGATCTTCTTCTGTCAAGACCGCGAGGCGTTCCGCGGGAAATAGAATTTGAGTCACTGAACCGGGGCACCTCATCTTTGCGTTATCGCGCAAGCTATCAAACACGCATGATGGGTTCTCCCATTATCCGAGCCCTCTGGTGAGTCATCATATCACCCTTTTTTCATTAGCTCGCCGATTCATATGTTGCAACTCCACAGTTCGTGAAATTTGAAGAAATTTTCGAGTGTCTTTGGCTTTTGGGCTCAATTATACGTTAACTGCTGAATCAAGGAGTTCGACCCGCTTCTCCGTCTCGTATCGATAGTCGGATCCTGTCCTGACCATAGATGATCATTTCCGCTATCAACTACCCGCGAATGTATTCTTATACATTATCTACATCAACTTCGTCGTGTTTTCCATCTCTCATGAACACTCTGGATCCTTGACTCAGGTCGCGTTTTCTATTCTATGCAATCCTATCCAGGAACGCGGAGAATCTATTCACAGCAGGAAGTCATAGTCTACCAAACGTTGCAAGTCGTGGAGAGTCGTAATTTCAGAACCAAGAATGTTCTCTACTCGACTTTGAACCTTCCTGCATCCTCATGCGTCACGCCCCATCCTTGCATGATGAAGAATATCCACCTCAGGCGGCTTGGGCGGAAGAGGTGGAAGGCCAGGAACCAGATCGCTAGAGTGCAGATTTGAAATCGGTCAGCAAGTGCATTTACCCTGCGATTCAAACGGCAGAAACGCACTGAGCTCCGCGTATGTGAAGAACCCGAGTGCGCCTCCTGGAGCACCGCGCTTGATGAAACGGAGGACGTCAACCCAGAGTTTCATGTCATCCGCAGCCGGTCGAGCGTCCTTATCGAGCAAGAACGTCAAAAGGATGCGGGTATCTGATGAACAACTGTGAGTGGAATGTCATGACAATGACCTTTGGAACATTACTCACAGATTCCGATATGGCTAAAAGTAGGTCAAAATTAGCATGTCTTCAGCAAGGAGCAGGCGGACTAAGATTTAGACTCACAAATGCCCTACGGTCCCAAGAGCGTTCATGTATGCGGCATTCGTCAAAAGTACCGACCAGTCCTCAGTCGAGAATGTTTGCAAATACAAATTCGGTCTCTGTTGCATGTTTTGAGTGGATTCAGTCTTTTCAATCCTCGCGGAGGACTCACATCGTATCCGGGAGGGAACAAATCTTTCGGCAAGAAATCAGCGCTGGGACGTTTGAATCCTGTCGCTAGGATCACAATATTCGCGTCAAATTCGACTTCCTTGTCGCTTCCGTGGTATTTACAGACGACACCCTTCGATGTGAGACGTTCCGTTGAGCAACGGATATAATCCATTTTACCCTCCCGAATATAATCAAGGATCACATCGTTCACAACCTTTTTTTGAGTTAGGGTCAGATTGTATGAAGAAAGGAGGGCAGCAACAGACCGGAGTGCCCGCGAAGAGACCTTTGTTCTGCGGTGCGACCGCGGGTGCGAGGCCTCCATAATGGAACTTGCGGAGAAAGCTCTCGACGACGAAGCTAAGTGGCATCTCTCTTCCGAAGGGTTGCATTGCGAGCATGGTATCGAACACGACATTACGCGGGATGATCCATTTGTCGTCTCTGAGTACAAACTGACTCTCAGTATACGCTCATAAACAAATGCTGGTGTAGAACACCCACCTTGCGAGCAGTAGGACCTTGCCTGCGCCCTTCTCAACTGCCCATTCAGCTGCTTCCACGCCCGACGCGCCGGATCCTACGATTGCGACCGTTTTGCCCTTAATGTTGAGAGGCTTGGGACCCTCGGAGTCCTTTCCTTTGCCCCCGTCTGTGTTCTCATCCAATGAATCTGTAGAAGCTTTGACTTTATCCGCATAGCTGATACCTTGTTCTGGTTGAGCTTCTGTCAAAACATCCTTGGAACTAGTATCTGGGCCTTCTCCGCTAGATTCACTCTTCCCTTCCTCGTTGTGTTGTTCATCGGAGACTTCTGTACCCAGCTGATCTAGCTCGCTTGAATGCACGACGCGTCCCCCGGATCGTTCAAATTCTTCCGTACCATCGAAGTGGACGCGGATAGGGTCACCACATGTCCCGATGGTACAGACCACGGCGTCAAACGGACCGTCCGGTTGATCGCTGCCCGACGTATACACAAGCCACTGGGAACGCGGTAGCGGTTTGTCCGATTCTTTCGACTTGTCTTCCTTAGATACGGGCCCTGTCCCCGGGACACGTTCGACCTTGACGACCTCGGTCTACAAATCCTTTGTCAGTGACGCTCATGAAGATAACGGCGGAGGATACTACCTTGAGCTTCGTGCGGACGTCAAGTTTATACTCTTCCCATATCCGTCTAATTTCTTCAGAAAGAAGCGCGGTGTCAATCAATGTCCATTCCCAATTCCCCAGAAGTAGTTCGTTCAGCCGACAAAGAGAGCAAGAAACCCACCTCCCAGGATCTCGTCGCGCTTCGGAAAGCCTTCGCGCCAGAAGACGGCGGGATAGAAACGGTATATAAGGGAGTTGATCTGCAGTCCCGAAGTGGAGTTTACATGGGACCAAATCCCGCCGACGGATTCGTTTTCTATTCGGACGAGCGCGGGGATGAGCGGTGAAAGGACATATAAAGATAGAAGGGGTCCTACTGTCGTATAACGTAACGTCAAAGTTGTGCGCGATACAGTGTCTGGAGGAGCAAGTCATTAGCTTGCAAATAGGAAGGAGTTCACGTTAGAACGCACGCTGCGGTGGAGACACCTGTCAGACCAGCGCCTATGACTGCTATCCGACCGAACGGCTCCACAGACGGCTGCTGCTGCGACTTGGGGGTAGGCTGCTCGAGAATTGACATTGACTCAAAAAATATAAAGAGATCGAACGAAGTGACGACTGACTGGCTTGAAGAGGAGAATGATGAACAGCTGCACGAGCTGGTAGACGAGGTCGAAGAAGAAAATGATTATGCGCGAAGGCAGGCTACGGATGTTGGACCATCTGAGGCGGAGGCGGAGGTTCAGCTGGAGAGCAGAGACTGGTTCGCGAGCCATGTTGGATGATGTTGACTAGACCAGTGTTGTTGAGTTGAAGAAGTGCTGCTTGAACCAGGCTTATAACATTGTCGAAAACATGACGTCACGCGTAGATTATACAGCGTAGCGCCGATCCGATCACAATACTGAGTGTATAAATATATATGTGGCGCGTGGATATGCCCTCTCGTAATACAATACACGATCAGTATCCATTCATGCTGAGCAAGCGTGATAAACCAACTACACACGGTGTAGTAGCAAAGCATGTCCTATTTCTTTATCTATCTAATATACATTGTTACCAGCAGCCCAGGTTCCGGAGTGACAATAGACGTTGCCTTACGGAAACACTGTATTTCCGCGCTTGTCCACTTATCATATCAATGAATCTTCATTAAGCAGCCCACTGATTCTCTCAAATTCGTCTACGTCTAACGAAGATTCTCAGATCGTATAGCCAACAATCAGAATCCTTTTCATTTTTTCCCTAAGCACTCCCTTGACAGGTGAACGGATACGGCTTGTTAGTTAGTAAGATGGCTGTAGAAGGCGTGGTCATTATGTATCGCAGAGTAAATACAAGACATGAACGAGTCACCCGGAGGAGATGGTGACGGTCATTAGATGGGAGTCGTAAGTCAGGCAGGGGAAACAAGAGGAGAAAAGAGGTAAGGGCAAGGGGAAGGGGGGTGACAAGAAATCTCGAAAAAGGTTGGGTGGCAAATGGAAGGGGAGACGAATGAAATAATGTATCAATCAAATACACAAAATGCTAGGAGGGTCGGATGTGTACAACTACTATTAAATGTAAACGAACACGGGAGTGTGAATGGCGAGAAAAAAAAAAGGGGGGGGCGGGCGCAAAAAAGACCAAGATGAGAACGAAGTTCTGAAGCCGAGAAACCAGAAAACTGAAAACAAGGGGCGAAAGAGATGCTAACTAGGTGGAGGATGAACAAGTAGGATAATACAGATAGAGATCCACAAGACATTATGTGATGACGGCAAGAAACAGAAACAGAAACAGAAACAGTATTAGGCTGTGGGTTCGGAGGGTCCGTCTTAGGCACGTACGTCGTTCGTCTCGGAATCGTGAAGGGTGAGAAGAGTAGAGGGAAGATGGGAATAATGAACAATGGACATTGACATTGACATGAAACGCGTAGAGCACATTGGCAAGAGAAATAGATGTCTGGTTTGTTTCGATTTAATTCGGTTCGATTTTTTAATTCGTCGGGAACATCGTCAAGGAACTCCAAGAGGGGCGGGCTACTCAAACATCCCCCCCTACGCAGGACGGAACTCACTAGCCTCCCTCCCCTGCACATGCCTCGGCTCGTAGCTGATCGTCCCGTAACTCGACCCGGGGGCATGCGCCGTAGCGTTATCAGAGGACGACCCGCCCTCCTGCATCGTCGGCTGCGTGATGAACGACTCGCGCGCGGAGCTGATGAAGGATTGCCCGCTGTGCTGGAGCGTGCGAGGGGAGGTTGGTGAGATCGGGACTGGGAGCGTCGAGAGTGCTGTGCTCGTTGGTCCAGGCGCGCGTGCGGACGGGAAGGAAGAAGGAAGGACGGTTTGGGTTGTCTGTTGGGAATGGGAGGACGGCGCGAGGCTTGGTGTGTGCGATTGCGATTCGCGGAGTGTTCGTGCTGGATCTGCTTGCGCAGCTGCGGGTGCGGGTGCGGATGTGCCCTGTCTCGACGGGCGTTTCGAAGTCGAAATCGGACTCTGCCCGCGCTGGGGAGACTGTCCATTCATCCCCATCCCCGTCCCCAGCCCCGGCCCTGCCACTATCCTCGAACCTCTCCTCTCCCCCTCACTCCCCGAATCAACTCTCAGCCTAATCGGCTGCCCGAACGTGTAGTCCTCCGGGTTCGTAGAATGCTGCGTCGGAGAGACGACGTTCGACGAGGTCGACGCGGAGAACGATCCAGTGCGCCCTGATTCGCCCGATTGACGGTGCACGGAGGGTACTTCCGATAGACGGGCGAGGGAACTTGCCCGGGAGCGGATCCCGCCCATCTCGAAGCTGATGTTCGACCGGTTCGCTGCTGCGAAACCTTGAACGAACGACTGCGCGCGCGAGCGCGCCTGTATGGAGATACTCCTCGACCGCGCAGACGCGCCTTGCGAGCCTGAGCCCGAGCCCGAGCCGCTCCCGCTGAGAGAGATGGAGCGCGAGTTACGGCTGCTGTGGCTGTGGCTGTTGCTCATGGACGACGCGGAGCTGTGTCGGCTCCTCCGCGAGTGCGGGATCCCGAGGTTGATGTTGGAGAGGGAGATGTTGCTCCGGCTTCGCAGCCCGCCGACTGAGGAGCGGGGGGACGGCCCGCCTGAGAGGAGACCGACGCTGTCTTCCCGCTCGGCTTCTTCCTGACTCCCATCCGCCTCTGGGTCAGTGAGCATGCCAAACTCAGCTGCACCTCCTGCACCTGCACGTTCCTGCTCCTCTTCCTCTTCCTCCTCCTCACCGCTGCTGTTCTCATACTGCGGGTGCGGACTGAGGTTGAGCGCAGGCGACGTCGGCGTGCTCCCGCTCAGCGTCCTCGAGCGGTCCCGCACGCCCGCGAAGGCAGCCGGGATCGCCGAGACGGGCACAGTCGGCAGACTCGCTCGCTGGCGCCGATTCTTATGCGCGGCGCGCGGGGGCATGGGGATGGGGCTTTGCTCCCTTAGTGCGCCGCCGCCGCCGCTGAGGCTCCCGCCGAGCCGCCCGCTGATCGGCGAGCCGTAGCTCGAGCTCTCGGTCGTCCCGACGTCCCGGGGGCTGACGGGCGACTGCGCGGTGCTCGCTTCGGCGCCGCTCTGGCTCTGGCCTTGACTCCATGGGCTGTCTGAGTGCTGGCTCACGCGCCTGTCGGAGGAGCTTGCTGTTCGGGAGGGCTGGGATGGTTGGCTCGCGCCGTACGACGCTGAGCTCGTCTTGTCGGAGGTGCTTCGTGACTGGTGTGTCCCTGCGGACGATCGCCCTCCTCTCGAGCGCCTTGAGATATGACGGAATTGGAAGGGGAACCGACTCGGGATTTGTTGGCCCAGGCTGCTCATCGACGCGGAGTTCCGACCGGACGAAGGCTCTTCGATGCTCAAACCGAACTCATCGTACCCTTCTTCGTTATCATAATCATCCTCCTCTTCTTCTTCCTCCACTCCCTCTGCTTCCTCTTCCTCCTCTCCTGTACCTTCACGTTCGGTACCCTCCCTATCACTATGCTTGCTCGTTCTCGGACTGGGAGGGAATGGGATCCTTTCTTGGGAAGGGAGACCAGCATCTTGTGAGCCCTGACGGGCAGGGTACGTCGTGAACGGATACGGCTTCATGTTTGAAGGCGGACGTTCCCCGCTCGACCTACTCGAGCTCTCCTTTGTACCGGGCTTTGGGGAGCTAACGGTGATCTCCCGGATCCCACCCTCCTCCGACAGCTCCCTCCTCATCTCCGGCGGCGTGCTGAACAGCTCCTCGTGCAACATCCCTCGTCGAGCAGGGGTAGGAACGGTCGGTAACCCAGCAGCGGCAAGAACTCGATCCAGGACAGCGTTCTCCTCATCCTCATCCATCCCTCCCCCCACTCTCTGTACAGAAGACTTCTCGCCACCGGACACGTCCCGCGCCTTCTCCGCCGCGCGCTTCGACAGAGGAGGGAGGAACAGACAGAGATCGTACGCGTCATATATCCGTATGCGCGTGCACTCCCGCCAGGTCCACATCGCCATCACGCCGTGCGCGTCTTCGAACTGCTCTTCGTCCACTGCCATCATCATGCTAACGCGACCGCCGCGCTCGTCGTACCCGACTCTCTCCTCCGGCTCCTCCCACCTGAAGCGCGGGCCGCACACGCCCGCACAGAGCTGTCCGCTCATCCACCACAGGCCGACCCAGCTGATTAGGAGGATGAGCACGCGCCAGCCTGCCCAGGCGACGTTTGCGAGTAGCACGACGCGCGCGTACCCGGACAGCGAGCCGTCTGCGCGGAAGAACGTCTGGTCGCGCTTCATCAGACCTAAGGCTGCTAACGCCCGATCCTCCGGCGGTGCAGACGAGAAGGCTAAGAGGATCGCGATGCACAGCGCCGCGCGCGGGAGGAGCAAGGCGACGGTGGGCAAGTTCTGCCCGTAGAAGAAGCACGTCTCCGCGAACCAGTCCCCCCACGACGCGAGGGACGACATCGGCTCGATGGACGGGTTGCGTATCGGGCTGGGGGAGATGATGGGCACGTTCTCCTTCACCTCCGCCGCTGCTGCCGCCGCCGTCATCGGACTCGCCGGCTCCCTCTCCTGCTGCTGCGAGTCCCGGGGCTCCGCGGCGGACATGACGCTCGGCGTCACCGCGCGCGAGGGGATCGTGCTTCCAGAAGACGAGGAGCCGCAGGCTCGGAAGATACGAGGGAGCGGGAGACGGGGGCGCGCGGAGGCGCGGATGTACTGGAAGAAGCAGAAGTTGGCGTAGGATGTCATGCAGACGAGGTTGAATGCTGGTGCGGAGAGGTACAGCGGGATCATGAGAGGGCGTTCTGCGGTGAAGACGTGGTAAGTCAGTGACTTGCGATGAGATGTAAAATAATAAAAATATAAAGCACTCGGCAGCTTCGCGAAGGGATCGACGAATGGACAGATAGCAACAGCAATAGCCTCAGCCCAGACGGGATAAAATGAAAAGCACGCGAGCAGGGCAATAATGATATCTTTAGAAAAAATACCGCATATACACAAAATAAAAAATAACATGTAGAGAGTAAAGACACGGATGAAGAGAATGGAACACGCACTGCATCGCCAACGTCTCCACCAGGAGTACACGACTTCGTACAGGATGACGACGCCGACTATCCAAATGAGCCAGCAGACGCCGTATGCGGACGCACCGAGAGCCCAGTTCCTGCTCGAGCTCGGGTTCGAGTTGTCAGAGGTTGCGGAGGGGGGCGTCGCAGGTGTAGGATGCAGGGCCGGCCTGTAGTACCAGCAAACTTAGAATTCACGTAGAGAAAATGGAAGAGATGTGTACGCACTGAACGAGACAATAAATAGCGTTCAGATCGAGGTAGGACTGTAGGACGACGAGGCCGTATACCCAGACGGGCCATAAGATAAATTGGAGTCGTTTCCACGCGCTCGGGGGCGCGAGGAACCCGAGATCGAGACCTGGAGCACGGAAGCGCGGGCGGAGGGACGCGAGAGGTGTCGAGGGGAACTGGGAAGCAGCCGTCATGCCCGGTGTGGGTAGGTAGGCACGCATATGCGGAGGGACGGAGGCGCGTTGGGGAGCGGTGAAGGGGGCGTCGGCGGACGGGGAGGGACCGCCTAGTCCACCGGGGAAGGGCGAGGGCGCGACGACCGTCGGGGTGAGCGGCGTCGACATCGTCCCGCGCCACCACGGCTTCGGGCCCGAACCGTGTACGTGCCCCGCACGTCCCTCCTTCCGCGAGCGAACAGCCATCTGCGACGCGCCGCCCGACGCACGACGCGAGTGCCGGGAAGGCGCGTGTCGGCGGGAGTAGCTCCCCGCAGCTTGCGTAGCTTCGGAGATGATGCGCACGGAGCGGGGCGTCTGGCGCCTCCCGATCCCCACGCGCTCCTCCGTGCCCTCGCTCTCCGCGAGCGCAGGGTCGAGCTCGTACTCCCCGATGTCGACGTACTCCCCGCTCTCGTCGGTGTACCCCGTGTAGCCCGTGTCGTAGCTGGGCGTCAGCCTGTGCGCGCCGGGGGCCTGGGGCCGGCTGCCCTGGCTCGCGCCGCGGGACGTCCCGACGTTGGACGCGACGCGCGGGATGGGCGAGCTGCCGTGTCCCCTCTCGGAGGGGACGGTCGACGCGGGTGCTGGCGGCGGTGGACGCCGCGGGAGCCAGGACGGATACCAGTCGTCACGCGAGGATGCCTGGCGGACGTGCGGGGGCGGGGTCACACCTGGCGTCGGCGGAATCGGGTGCGAGGGACGTCGCCTTGACGCGCTGCGTGCACGACGAGCTGCTGCTGCTGCTGCGGGCACATCGGAGGAAGGACGCGAATTTGCTTCCGAGCCGGAGGGCGTTTGCACGACCTCGTAGCTGTCCGATATCTCGTTATTTGCTTCCGCGCCCGAGCTCGGGGATGTCGGAGATGTTGGAGATGAGGAGGCGCGCGACTTGCGGAACATGTCCCTTCAATGTCATGCACCGGTCAGTTAGCGACGAGAGATAGAGTTTTATTAGTGTTTTTTTTTCCTGTTGAGATTTATTGTTGGTTTGTTTTGATATGGTTTTTTTTTTGATTATGAACCACGAGCACAGTCGCGGAGAAACGGGAGCCGGACGGAAGCAACGGAACGGCTGCAAAAATAACGATTGTCAACGCGAATGTCGACAAACGGCTAGTCGTCGACCAGGATGCGTATGTCAAACGCAGGGAGTAAACGGAGCACAGCTCGCGGACGCAGGACGCGCTAGCACTCGAGACGACACGGAGGGTGTGGTAGAGAGCAGACCAGCTTTGCGGGGGGCGTGTTGATGATGAGAACCTGGAGGATAAGGGAGAGGGGACATCAGGACCGGGACGAGGACGCGACGAGGACGAGAGTTGAGAGCTGCGTGTGTGTGTGTGCCTTGGAATGACGAAAAGGAATAGAGAAATGGGACGCACTGGACGGACTCAACGCGTCTGCCTCGTGTCAGGCCTATCTTCCGACCGTGTACACGAGTCTGCCTCGTGTTTTTAGCTTTTCAAGGAGGGAGGGAGAGGCAGGTCAACGCAGGTCAACGCGAGGGTAAAAAGAAAAGCGAAATTCAAATCCCAACAAGCGAGCCGATGAAAGAATAATCAGAATATTCTGTGATTTACTTTGCACAGCTTACTGGTACTGTAGCTTCCAATCATTTATGGCAAGGCACTTCATAATCCTGAAACAGAAATATCTCACCTAGTATATGCAGGCACTAGTCAAGTAAAGAGCGACAACCTGAAAGGACAGACGAGCGACACAGGCTATAGCGATCGATTTTGTTTTCCTCGTCTCTATGTCGACTATTTTATACGTATATTGACCTTGCGATCTGCACTGCTCCTGCGCAACGAGGTCGTCATATCTACCCGCTCGTCCTCAAAGAATCCATATTCCATTTCGTGGACTCACTCAGGGTCAAAAGGGGCGGATCCTGCCATTATTTATATTTGCTCCTGTTTCCTGACGTCCGGAGTCTTTCCAAACTCGTTTGATCTGCGTCGATCCTACTTTTGGATAGCATGTCCTTCAATCATGCCTATCCACTTATTTGCTTGTCTTCGGGCTATTTATCCCTCTGAAAAGATTGCGTCACCGGCTGCGCGATATTCTACCGCTTTTTCTCCAACGTTTGTCTTCCAAGTCGGATGCTGAATTAATACACTAGAAGGTAACAACACCCTTCTCGTTCTTCATAGCACGTTCTACGTTGACTGACTGCGCTTCTCGCTCGGGTGTTTTATCGTCGTGATGAAGCGGCTTCACCTTGATACGGAAAGGGTGGAGGGTACGTGCAAGGCGGTGCGTTGCGGTGAGCTGCGTTGGTGAGAGGAATTGGTTGTCTGGTTGACAAAAGGGCAGGCAGGCAGGCTTGGAGGAAGAATCATACTTCTTCAGCAAGTCCGTTATCAGTCCACTAATTTACAGAAGAAGAGTAGAGCGCCTTTTGCAACAAGTCCAGAGATTTTCATCATGAAAGTCCATGTAGAGTTAGACTTTGTACGAACGAATTTCTTTTTTTTATTCCTGATGCACGTGGTTGACTTTAGCCTGGCGGCGATTCAGGCCGAGAACCTCCATCCCCGCGCGTGCAACCCCCCGTGCGTACGCGAAAGCCACAGCGTTGATCCCGCAGACGCTCCCCGCGAGGCGTTTGATGCAGGACAGCGGAGGGGCGAGGAAAGGGAGCATGAGGTGCAGAATTTCCTGCGAGCGAGTAGTTAGTTAGTTTATATAGTAAGGATGGAGAGAAGGATGTACGGACTTCGGGCTGGTAGTAATCTTCTTGTTGGGTTATGTAGTACTTCCCGTCTTCGTCGTTCTTTCTCAGAGTTACTTTTACGAGGAGTCTATGAGTCGAATTCCTCGGTGAGGAATGATACTTCGAGGAAAGTGAGGACTGACCGAGCTGGTCTAGCACTGAACGGACTCAGGAAGATGTGGAAGCTTTGGACGACGTTCAGGTAGGCTACTGCTTGCGACTCGTCGTATACTATCCGAACACAGATTGTTCAAGAAAGTGAAACATTTGCATAAGATGAGGAGAATACCGAAAGACTCGACTTCCAAGCTAATATCCGGACTCAAGTCCCTATACCACCTATGTACATCCGTCCAGTCGCGTCAAACCAGCACCAACGAAACGGAATATAACACGCACTCGTAAATACCAGCAATCTCATCCCTACTCCCCGGTCCAGGATGCACAGAGCACAGAGGATGCAAGAACCCCGCGTCGGAGGTGAAGTACCTGTTTATAGCCGCGCGCTGCTCCGAGACGGATTTGGCGAGGCAGAAGGATTTGACGACGGAGACGATTTCATTGCGTGGGTCGTTCATGACGGGTTTGTCGTCGTCGTCGCTGTCGCTGCCAGGGTGTTGCTTGTTTGGTTCTGAGGAGACACGTACGGACTGTGGCGGAGGACGGGGGCTGCTAATGAGGCTATGACGCAAGGTGTGTCCTACCTATTATCGGGTCGGAGTGGCACGTGGTTGTCTAATCTAATCTCTCAAACTATATCTTTTGGACGTAGACGTGAAATGGCATATATATTATATTATTCGAGTATGTATCACCTTGTACGTAGTCGTGTAGAGAGATCAATTCCGAAGAAATGAAGACGGATTGTTTAGCTCGATTCGTTGCATTCATCAACGGTCAGAGACACGAATATAAGTGAGGAGCTATGTGATTAAGAAAGATGCAGTGTGTACGAGTCTCCATATATCTTCCTTCATCCGAGACCCAGAAGTGATGGTAGGAGGTTGTGTGAACGAGCGCGTTGAACTCGGCCGGCGCCACGAATTCGGAATGGAATTTACAGACCCGTCGATCACACGTGATGCACACCCAAGTCAAATCTTAACTTCTCTTTTACTCACTGCTTCTATCATACCAAATTCAAAAGCATGTCACAGAACACACAGCGTCCGGTGGTCTTCTTCGACATCAATGTCGGCGAGACGCCCGCTGGGAGGATGAAGATGGAGTTGTTCAGTGATATCGTGCCAAAGTCGGTGATGGTTCCTCCTGGCATCTCGTGTTCTTTTTACGATACTGACGCGTTTACGGTTGTTATGTTTCGTAGGACGGCGGAGAATTTCAGGCAGTTGTGCACTGGAGAGTATAGGTGTGCTGGATTACAGGAATGTTGAACTCTACTTATTCTGATTTATCGCGTGTGGAAAGGGTAAATTCGAGACCGCAGGGGTACAAAGGGTCGATATTCCATCGGTGAGTCGTGACAGCGTCCCGCTAGTAGTAAAATTTACTGAACGTTGCGCACTAGAGTGTAAGTTTAAGTTAAACACTAGCTAATGCTTTACCCTTATTTTAATTCTCTGCGTTCAAGCGTACCGAGCTTCATGTGCCAAGGTACGTTCCGACTCGGCTTCACACCAGTCATTGCTGACGATCTGACTTCCGAAGGTGGCGACTTTATTAAAGGCGACGGCACGGGCTCATTTTCGATCTATGGAGACAAGTTTCCCGTGTGTATTATCGTCGTCACCTTCTCTTGAATCTGGTGTTCTGATGAACGGACATTTGTCAAGCTAGGATGAGAACTTCAAAGTGAAGCATACCGAGCCTGGGTTATTATCAATGGTATGTTCACTGTTCGGTCATCATCAAGGATCCCTGTCTTTACGCCGCACAGGCTAATTCTGGGCCTAATACGAACGGATGTCAGGTAAGACTCCGGGTTTCTCGCTCTCGACTAATCGACCCTGATTCGAGATAGTTCTTCATCACGACCGCTAAATGCGACTTCCTGGACGGGAAGCACGTTGTGTTTGGGAAGGTGATCGATGGGATGCTGACATTGCGGAAGATTGAAAATGTTCCGACTGGGCCGAACAACAGGCCCAAGTTGGCTGTGAAGATTGTTGGTGAGTGCATCAATGTTAGTGTTTTGTTTTGAGAATAGGTGTTGATTGTAGTGATAGAATGTGGAGAGATGTGATGATATTGTAGAGTAGAATAAAAGATATTGTCGGAGTCGGACCGATAGCATAGATTTTGTATATAATAACGCGACGCTCATCCGTCATTTCATTTCATTTCTCTCTTCTCCACTCTCTGCGATATCCGGCGCCATTGGTCTCAGACAAATTCAATTCATTCATTCGTGCGTTCATTTCGTTCCTCGTATTTATGTATATATCATGACATGAGCGGTCTCCTCGTTGTCTTGCTGCGGAACGATGTCAGGCTCACCCAAGGTCAAGTGCAAACCCGAAAGTGATAGAGCCAAAAGTCACAGTCGTTCTGCGCCGCCGACGAGGGCGCCAAGCTCCTCCTCGCTCTTTGGTTCCGTGTCCGGCGCCTCTCGTGACCTACTTTCAGCACCGAAATCCGGTGCAACAAAGCCAGCGCGATCATCGTCAAGGACACGTCATTCCCTCGACTGCAAAGCTTTGAATCATTACTCGCAGGTCCACGGTCATCCTGCTTTTGTCATCTCTCCGCTCGTGCCTCCGCTTTCTTCAAGCTCTTCTTCTCCCACGTCGATGGTGAATTCTGCTACGACTAATATGAATGATAGAGGTGGTGGTGGCGACGATGATGTGGTACCGGAGAACGAGAGACCCCGACGCGCGGTGTCGTCCCCGCAGCTCGTGCGAACGACGACGACGCGTGCGAGGAGCGACTCGGCGAGCTCGTCGGCTTCGTTGACTGCTACGGAGGAGAATTACGCGCGTGCGCGCGCTTCGGGGAATGCGAATGCGAACGCAAGTGTGCGAGGACACGGACACGGGAATGGGAACGTTCATGCATATGGACATGTGTATGGATATCCTTCACACGCGCACTCTTCTTCGTATATGCCGCCGTCGGCGTCGACGTCGCGCTTCCCGACGGGGGCGTATCCGCCGTTATGGACCTTTGCGGCACAGCCTATCGTACCTACGAGCCCGGACTCGAGTGAGGCTGCTACGAGTCCGAGCGACGATGCCGAAGAGGATGAGGAGGATAGCGATGAGGTAGACCGGGAAGCGGACGATTTGATCTTCGTGTCGCGTGCGAGCTCGTCGACGAGTATGAGTTCGCATGTCCGGAATCGGAGAGGTGGTGGGGCTAACGCGAAGAGGAGGGGGAGCGAGGGACATGGACATGGTGGACAGCATCAGAATCAGAGGTTCGTTACGACTGCGAGAGGGCAGCCTTGTGCGGGCGAGACGGAGACGGAGTTGGATGAGCTGGTGAGTGTATTCTTTGCGCATATACTCAGTTCATTCATTACTGATCCTGATGTAAAAAAAAATACAGCCTATTCGTCTACCTACGTCGCGGAACGTCAAATCAAGACCGGTGGTGCCCCTCCTCGTCGACTTCCTCGTCCCTTTTCTGTTCCAAGTAACGCGCTTTCTCTCGGTCGTCCCTGCGACGTTTGGGATGCTGTATAACTTGTACCTTGTCTTCCGACCGCCTCCTACAACCACGAATGGTGTGACGATATCGAGTGTGGATCGTGTTGTTTGTGCTTTATGGGTACGAAGTCATTCCTTTTTATCTGAAAGAGACTGAACTGAAATGTGTGCATTAGGCTATTTTGACAGGCTTTCAATGTTTATTCTTAACATCTGGGTTACTATCCCGCTGGAAAGCGTACTATACGACTGTTTCAACGCTTATTCGACTCGTAGCTCTACAGGGTATATGCTGGCCCGCCACGCACTTTACGCTTGTCTTGTTCGACCATACGAAACGGCCGTTGACATGTTGGGCGCTCATCGGGACGACGACGTGCCTTTCGAGGAGCGTGCAGCTGTGGGTGACGAGCAACCTTTATATAGGCAACTCGGCGGCGAATAATTTGAATATGATGACGAGTGGGGGAGGGAAGGTGCTGAGGAGTGAAGGCCGACTAGGACCGAGGAGGTGGGATTGGGGCGAGGTGATGGTGAAGTGCGCGTTGCCTGCCGGGATATTGTATTTTGTGACCGCCTGGGCGATGATGTTGAAGCAGGATCCGCTGTTTCTGGGTGTAACGGTGAGATAGTGTACTGTATAATATGTATGTATATATGTATTATATAGAGCATTTTTCATGGACCCCATTTTGTGCATTTCTCCGTTGTGGCCGTCTAACCCGACCGACGATGAAGTCCGAAGTGTACGGCGTAATTGCACATGGAGCACAGCACATTGCCTAGCCTAGTGTTGTGTAGCTCATCCCGCTATTTTATAATATAATATTCCTTTTATGTGGCGAGTGTCCTCTCCGCTCGTCCTTGTCATCCCCTTCTTCGCCACTTTCTACCTCGCTTTGCCTCGTCATGTCAATGCTCGCACTGAGTGCAATAGGACGCCTGGGACTTTATGGTGCGACGCGTCGCGTCGCGTCTCTCTCACCTATTCTGCTTCCCGCCATTCGTTCCCGTTTCCGGCAGTATTCCTCCGCAGCCAAGCGTCGTCCAATTGTGGGCATCCGCCGAGAGGACCCGCAGAGGATATGGGAGCGTCGTTCTCCGCTTACGCCGGGCGCTGTGCACAGGCTGGTGAACGAGCATGGCGTGGATGTGCTGGTGCAGCCTTGTGAGAGGAGGGTGTGGAAGGATGAAGACTTCCTTAAGGTGTGCTTTACCTTGTGATATTCTTTCCTTTGGAGTGTATTGTATTGTATTGATGGCATCATCTTTGCGTTTGGATGAATGAATGAATGAATGAATGAACGGATTGGTTGATGCTTGACAGGCGGGAGCGTGGATACATCCTACACTCGCACCTGCAGATGTCATCCTGGGGATTAAAGAGGCGCCTTTGGACGAGGTCCTCTCCGACCCAGCGCCGAATTCGAAACAGCCCAGGACGCACATCATGTTCTCCCATACGCATAAAGGGCAGAAGTACAATGCTCCGCTTTTGAGCAAGTTTCTTGCTGAGAGTGAACATGGAGACAATGCGAATGCGAACTCGAATCCGAGCTTGCTGCCAACGCTGATTGATTGGGAGCTACTTACGAATGGGGAGGGTAAGAGGACGGTTGGGTTTGGGTGGTTCGCTGGAGGTTTGTACTACTCATGTCCATTTCGAAGTTTATTGGGTTCTGATGAATATTTCGTGCGTTTTCTGCTTAGTCGCTGGTGCGCTTGAGGGACTCCTTTCTACGGCTCTCTTGCACCTTAATCTGGGTGTAGCTTCGCCTTTCTTGGTTCGTTCGTTTTGCCCTCATTTTCAGTCCTTTTACCTTTTAACATGAAAGATACAAAACATAGGGAACGCCGCGACCACATACAGGCTCGCTTCCCTTGCTCTTAGCTTTGCTGCAGCGAATCGGCGACACGATAGCTACAAATGGGACACCGAAGAGCATGGGTCCTTTCATCGTAGCCGTTACTGGGTGATTGAATTTTTCTCGTTGCTGGTGTTCTGCTCAAAGTGCTGATTCATTTTGTGATTTCATGCATTGCAGCTCCGGACAAGTATCTGCAGGAGTGCTGTACAGTCTTCGTGAAACACTCCCTACGCAGGATGTCACTGTTAAGGACCTGCCCAGGCTGATAAGAGATCCTAGTAAGTGGCGTTATCTTCTCATTCTGACCCATCAGACTTATTTGAATCGCTTTTCGGGAAGGCACACCTCTGAATAAGGTGAGATACGATGGAGAAGACTGCACGATTAGCTAGCTAATTCCATGCATAGATATACCTCCTTCATGCTACGCAGGAGACATACCTATTCAACCGAATGACTGGTGAGCCTGCCACGAGGGAATCTTACTATGCAAATCCCGGGCAATTCGAGTCCCAGTTTAGCGAACTCGTGAGTGTCAATTAGAGTCACAACATTGCAAATGGTGCCTGCTAACGCCAAAATGTAAAGATCGCTCCATACACTACGCTTCTCATCAATGGTGTCGGTTGGTCAGCCGACTCGCCCCGTTTGATGACGGTTGAGCAGACTGCTTCCGCTCTTGTACGCGTCCGAGAGTTGCAGCAGGAATTGCAAGCTTCAGGTCGAGGGGACGTTATGAAGGGCAGATGTCAGAGTTTTGCAGACGTGAGCTGTGATATCGAGGTATAAGATTCTACATGCTCCTCTTTTTTTGGAAGTCGTGCATTGATATATGTGTGAATACAGGGCGGTCTCGGATTTCTGACTCGGCCTTCAACGTTATCTGAGCCCTCTTTCTCAATCGACCTGCATTCTGCCTTCCCCGATCGACGGCTGCCGGCTGCGCCACTTCCGCCGTTGCGGACGATGTCGGTAGATATACTGCCTACTTCACTGCCACTTGAAGCGAGCGAGAGGTTCTGCAGGGGTGTGGTTCCTTATGTCAGAAGCGTTGCTAGTAGGTATGGTGAGGTAAGAATGTCGGGAACAAATGCGGGGGAAGGAGTGGTCGATGAAGCAGTGGAACGAGCGACTATTGCTTCGTATGGGAGGCTTAGGAAACAACATGAGTGGTTACAGGGCATGGTCGACGAGTATCGGAAGTCTGAGTCGAGCGCTGCGAAGTCCGATGCGTCTTCGGCTTCGACAGGGCACGGTTCCGGCGCAAGACCCTTTTGGAGGAAGAAAATCTTGCTGCTTGGGAGCGGGATGGTTGCAGGCCCGACTGTGGAAGAGATTTGCCGGCGGAAGGACGTCGAGCTGATCGTAGGTGCGCTTTTAAGTCGGAATTCGCTGTTTTGAAGTCAAGAGTGATTGTAACTGGTACGGGCTTTTTCGTGTTTAGCAAGCGATCAGGAATCTCGCAACGTGTCCCTGTGTCAGCATCATGAAAATGCAACACCCGTGACGATTAACATGACCCAGCAGGATAAAGTCGAAGAGCTGGTCAAGGGCGTTGACGTAGTTATCAGGTACGCAGTGTAGCCATAGTCATATTTTAATTTAATTCGGGATCCTCGTCGATTGAATGAAAATCGTTTCACCAGTCTTCTACCGGTCCCTTTCCATCCGGCTGTAGCAGAGCTCTGCATCAAGCATCAACGACATCTGGTGACAGCGTCTTATATCTCTCCGGCTATGCGAGCGCTGCATGAGCGGTGAGTGTCTGTGCCTCAATTAATGAGTGTACCTCATTTCATTCATGATGTTGCTCTGAGCAGAGCAGCGAATTCGAACGTGCTTCTCCTTAATGAAATCGGTCTGGATCCTGGGATTGATCATTGTTCCGCCTTGTCGCTTTTGGCGTCACTGAAGAGAGAAGGGAAGAAGGTCGTGTCGTTCTCATCGTTCTGTGGTGGCCTGCCTGCTCCGGAATGCTCGGATGTCCCGTTGAAATATAAGTTCAGTTGGAGTCCTAGAGGTGTGCTGAGTGCTGCACTGAATGGAGCTGAGTTCCTGGTTGGTGGAAAGGTAAGATTGAAATTAAATCAAATCCCGGTTGGATTGTTGTGTTAGTTATGCTGATGTGATGATGCACGTAGACCTACACCGTTCCAAGCGAAAATCTACTTCGTTCGAATATTTCTCGGCTCCCCGTGTCGGAAGTCCTGCAACTTGAGGGTCTCCCTAATCGCGATAGCCTTTCGTATTCGACGACTTATGACCTTCATGCGGCCGATGGTTTGCAGACGCTGTTTAGAGGGACGATAAGGTTGGATTTGATTCTGATAACACTATGACGATTTGATCTGATCACTGTGAACTAGGTATCCGGGATTCTGCGAGCTTTTGTTAGGTTTCAAGCAACTAGGTTTACTGGATACGGATCGGTCGCTACGCATAACATCCTATTCTGACCTTATCCGTGCCTCTGTGGAGGATCTCACGGGCAGCAGGGTCGACAACCTTGTGGAATTGCAATCGGCGTTAAGAGATTTGACCTCTACGAGTGACATATCGAACCTTTTCGACGCTGTCCAATGGCTTTCTCAGGAGGCGAATGACATGCCTAAACCACCGACGGTTGCTACGCCAGTGATCGACCTCTTCGCGACGCTTCTCGCGCACAAGCTTGCCTACAAACCCGGCGAACGTGACCTCGTCGTCTTGCACCACGAGCTCATTACTTCTTCATCTTCAGCTAATACGAAGACAATGACAACTTCCGATTCCCACGAAGACGCAATTTCGCGCGATGAAGTGCACACGTCGGCGCTGGAGGTTTACGGAACGCCGGCACATTCGGCGATGGCGTTGTGTGTGGGAGTGCCTGCGGCGTTGGCGGCGCTGAGAGTGCTGGATGGTGGGTATAAACAGGTTGGTGTGCGTGGGCCGGACCATCCGGATATGTATGAATTTGTTCTGGAGGGTATGCAGGAGAGGGGCTTGAGGATGAAGCATCGGACGAGTAAGTTTGTTGAAGGGCGAAGCGTGGAGAGCAGGTTGAGAGAGATCTGGAATTGACCGGGTACCTTTCTTGAGTGCTTTCGCTCCTGGCTTGTTGCACATACGCACACATTTTCTTGTATCGACGCACAACTTATATATACAGTGTACTGAAATAGATTAAACATACAAGAACGACGACTGTAGAATTTAACTCCCCTTCATTATCGAATCGATGCGTGCTCGTTGGATTTTCTGTCGGAAGGGAATAAGGACAGCGAAGCCGAAAATGAATGTGCTCAAGACATATTTCAGCTGAGTCCATGAGAAGGAAGATCCCTTATCAGCACGGCTATTCTATTTGTCAATTACGATGACTGGATTATGTACTTACTCCTACGAAGAATGGTGTTCTGTGTTTGACGCATAACCTCTGGACGTACAGAGCTTCGAGGACGTGTAGCACGGCGACGAAAGACCAGATCGCTTTGCTTCCTAGGGGACCGCCGGTATTCTTGTAGAGCCATTGTCCGAGTTCCCAGTATGCTCCGCTGTAGTCCGGAGAAATGGTTGTGTAGACGAGTAAAGCCAAGGGAACGCCAGTTTTAATGACGCCAAGGGGAAGCTCGAAAGTTGTAATTTGCGGTGCTTTCAACTAAATACGAGTTTGTGAATTGGAGTTGTAGTGTAGGGGAAGGAAAGAGGATGGGGACGAACCATCCCGAGCGACTCTTGCGCATCTGCAGTCATACTCAACAGACGCGGCTTGACTTCCTCGTAGCCCACTAAAGGCGGATCGAAGATTACTCGTACATCTGACTCTGCATCGCCCTTCCCCTTGACTTTATATCGCAAAGTCATGCCCTTCAGAATGCATGCGTGAAACGAGAACATCAGAAATTAGAATCAAAATGTGTTTTTAAGTATCAGAGATCAGACAATGCACCTCTCTGTCGATAGCAGTCATCCGCGCGCTCGAGACTTGCTCGGAGACTTTGCCCCAGTATTTCACGTACGCGACGAGCGTGTCGGGATGGTTGGACATGTACATGCAGAGAAACGTGGACTTCTCTGCGACGGGGTCTGCCATGGCTGTCGCTGCTGGAGGAGTAAGACGATAGCTAAGAAAGAGCCTGTGAGTTAACTGGAAATGACACGTATTTCTTGCTGAAATATGCTGACCGACAGTCAAGACGAGAGGACAAGGACACGATTCGCGTGAAAATCAGGAGATCAGCCTATCACGTTACCCGGATTCGTATTGCCGATCAGACCCACTGAGGGCACGGCAGAAACGACAACTTGACTCGAGATTCTGTATGACTCTGTATACACAGTGAGTCCAAAAGCGGTCCATAGGGTGTTTCTGACGCTACCTGGATTCTTCATGGTCATTGTAGGAAGTTTTCTTTTCTGCAGCGGGTCTTTATGGGCTCCAGAAACTAACCACTTAGTGACAACACAGTGCATCGACTGGCGAGTTCTCTGATATTTGAAGTCGGAGAAAGGCCACTGCATATCATGGCACAGGCTTTATTAGTCTGAAGTCTCTGGAGCTCAGCAGAAGAATTGTTTCTTGAAATGCAACGCGTCCGCGAATTTTCCTCCGCCCTGATTCCTTGCTTCATTGGTCCGTCGAATTGTTGACCGGATTTTCTGCGCCTTCATGAGCTCACCATCTTATCTTACTTTAGCGGCTCCCAGTCACCAGCAGAGGACGCTATCTTGAATCTTTGTTTGTGTGTGTAAATCCGCGGTAATTTCATTCAATCTCGGCTCGTAAGGCGGCAAAGGCACAGCAAAATGATCGCTTCATTCCTTCTGATGACGACGAGAATCCCGTACGAGCGTCTTGGCTCGAGGAAATGCACCGCATCTGAGCCGATTCACGACAGTTATTCGCTTCCAGCTCTTGGGACTATTATTCTCTTTGCCTTCCGTTCCTTCCGAATGTACGATGTATTGTGTGCTTTCGAACCCGTAGATTTCAAAGTACTGTAACATGTGGTGAGTTGGATGCCCCGTGATGCTTTCTTATATTCTAATTCAATTCTTGCAATGTCACTTATGATGATGTAATTTGTGGGGTATGGTATGGGTGATTATATAACACCCCTGATCCATGGCGTCACCTTGCTCCGAGCTTGAATCCATGGCCACGGGGTCCATACGTCACTTTGTGGTCTATCGTGGTGGACTATAAAAATGAAGCTCCCCAGGCCTCCTCGAATCTTCAGCACACACAACACAGAGAAAATCTTTTCACCACTTGCATTCGAAAACCATCGACTAACTTTCAATCATGGTACATCAGATCCTCGTTTTGCACTAGTCTGACTGCGCTGACAATATCAACAGGGCTCCATCGTATCAGCTATCGGTCGTGGCATTATCGCTATCATCAGCGCAATCGCATCTGTATTAGAAACAATAGTCTCCGCCATAGTCGGCGTAAGCATTCATCATTCATGTATCACAGTGACGACTTCAATCTTACTAATTCCGGTTCGAATTAGGTTATTGCCTCTATTTTCTACTGCATTGAAGATATTTTGTGCTGTCGATGCTGCTCTGGTCGCTCAAGGACTAGGTCGACAAGCAGAAATAGCGGCTTCGGTCGTCGTAGGGGCTTTGGCCGCTCCAGCGTCACCACCGGAAGCCGTTTTTAGGCTAAAGAAATGGACCCTTTATTTATATACCCTTACCTTACCCTAATTATGTACCCGTCGTGTATTCAAGACGATTCGAAACACGCTTATTTTGATATACTCCCTGAAACTCCAATCCAATCCAATAAGTTTGGTAATCCTAGAGACGTACAAAGCATTGCTCAGACATATAAAAGCGAAAGTAAACAAACACGGCGGTGAAGTGACAAAGAAACTCAAAATAATGAATATATGGAACTTAAATATATTGCTTGGCTGCGGTAGCAACAGTTCAATGAAGCGCAGATCTCATGATGAGCACGGAACTTGCACACCTGAGGAAGCGAAGTAAGATCCGGTTTGCCTGTCGTCACCCCGCCCACGATCGACGGAATAAAACGTGTCAGGCAGCTTTTCGAATCAAATATCGTCGTAACGCGCAAACATGGAGTGAGTTTCAGAAGGGAGATATGGCGGCTCACGACGCACCTCAGGTATATGAGAGCTTGTTCGCGTATTTCCATGTCCTTTCCAGCTCCCGCTCGCAAGATCGGAAGTGCTACTTGGTCCTGCGGCACGTACATTTCCGGTTTCATGCATCGAATTGATTGCTTGTCGAAGACGTAGCATGTTCTGCGCCTCGTATGTAGGATCAAAGACGAATGGCACCTGCCCGCGCGCGTCTGGAGGTGCGCTTGGAGGTACAACCTCAGACTCGCAGTCATCCTCTACTTCAGATGGCACAGAACCGCCGACAGAGATAAGTTCAGCGCTCCCGAGATAATATGGAATTCCTTGATGGGGAGGAGGAGGACCAAACGCCGGGTATGGTGACGTTGAAAAGGACGAAAAGGTAGGGAGAGGCAAGCCGTCGAACGTATCATGGGTTGGTCCGTGTATGGGACTTTGCATAATAGTAGGAGATACTGGCAGTGGAATGTTAGACGCTGCAGAGACTGTGGGACTTGCAGGTCCGGACACCATTTGATACGGTGCCGATTGTGAGTGCGAGGTGCCCGCGAGCCTCAGAGTATACAGCGGCGGCTGTACTGGCCTGTTTGCTGGATAAGCAGAACGCGCTGGAAGCTGATCGCCAGCGCCATTATTGGACAGATCTGCACTAGGTCTCGACACGGACCCGAGACTCTGTATCGAGCTTGACATTGTAGAGTAAGACGCATCGGAGCCGGGCGAAGGAGGCAGGACATTCGTCGTACCTTGCGGGCTCGGGTCTGAGGTGGCGACAACCGTTGGATATCCCTGGCCACCTGTAAAGCGAGAATCTGGCTGCGTGTGGGTTGGAAGGTCCTGAGTTAGGCCACGTAGGTCAAGTGCGGACGAGAAACTTGCTGGCGGTTGGGTTGGTGAAAGGGCGACCATAGACAATTGTCTAAACCGTTCGTTTTCCTCGTCCATGGCATTATTTCCATTTTGCTTGTTTTTGCTATTTATGAGTCGTTCGCGTCGCGGAGAAGGAGTAGGGGAAGTCTCGCGGAAAAAGGAGCTGCGTAGGACGGAAGGCCGGCGACTACGTTCAGTTGGGCGACGTCGACTTGCTAGGCCGTGCAGGGCTTGCATGCGAGAGACGAGGGAGAGTGACCCTGAGCTGGAATTGATCATGTCGATGGGCGAGATAGGAGTTGATATCTCCTCATCGCTTATATCCGGCGGAGAATTAGCGGTTGGAGAGGACGGTGCATCAGAAGGCAATTGGACCTCCGGCCACTGATCTGCCATATTGCCTGGGTTGCATGGATTCAACGATCATCTCAAAGGTATAAAAGAAAGGGAAACATTACTCTTCTTTTCTGTATATTTGCTCGAGCCGGAGAGGTGGCAAATGCAATGAGTAGAATCAACTGGTTGCCACGGAATCACTTCTTGGCGCGATTGAAAGCGCATCTAGTGTGGGATTGTAAGTCGTTTGATCGCGATTATAGACCATGGCTAAATCGTTGTTACTTACCGTTTTACGGAAGACTTCAAACAGGCGCGCCAAGCGCACCAAGGGATTTGCAATGACATGAAGAATAATACCGCTCTGTAACACTGAGGACTTCAACTCCAAGTGAAGATTTGAGGTCTCTACTTACCTCTTGAAGCCTCGTTATTACAGTTTCCCATTTTTCGACTTCGGGCTGGGTCTGCTGATGCGGATGTACAGACTTTTCCGGTAGATCGTCGATAGGATTCGACACGGCCACGACAAACAAATGACGCGTTATAGGCGCCTTTGAGCTGTCTCCTGACAAGAAGAGCTGAAAGTGGAAAACCCGCGTCTAAGTCAGCACAGGGGGTCAGCGGATAAGAAGGAAACTTGCGCACGTCAATCGATCGCCGGATAAAGAGGGGGGATAGTTTGTTCTGCGGCAGACCGACAATGTCGATGTCCGGGAAGTCATTGAAGTGGCGCTGGGATTTGTATGCCGGTCGTTGGTCCTGTGTCTTGCCTGTTGTCTCCCAGAATATTTGAACCTATAAGAAAGGCACAGACAGAAGGAATGGACGTCTTGCACTTATCAGAGGCCAGTAAGTTAGTTTACTCACGTTTATCCCAGGGTTTGCGATACGAACAGCACCCAAGACCCCAGGTAAAATATGCTGCTGGAGATCTTGCCAATGCTCTACCATTGGCAAAGAGTTTTCAATAAGAAGGAGAACATGAACAGCCTGACCGGGACGGGAGGAGCCAAAGACTGCCGATGGCGGAAGTTGAGCCATGACGAAAGATATTGTTCTCCTGAGCGGAGCTTGCGAAAGTAGAACTTAGGCGTTGGAGCGGATCTTGCTATATTTGTATAAAAAAATGGAAGGGTGAACAGAATGGTTCACGGGTGCACAAGTGGCAATCGATAGAGGCCAGGTTAAATCAGGTAGATCGTGAAGGGAAAGGAGACGGGGAGCTGAAGTAGGTGGATTGAAAGAAGGCGGATGTTCGGTCGGAAGTCACGAGGACGGAATACGTAGCAATGCAACAGAGGGCCCACAAGATGACTATACACGAGAATACCAAAGCAAGTAGTCACGGTGAGAAGATCCGCTGGGCGCGTGGCTGGTGTGCATACGTACTCGGGTACGTATCTTATAGCACGGAGGCAGAGAGGACACCGCGAAAAGGAAATAATAAAGGAGCGACTTCTCTGCTCCCTATTAGAGTTCTTTGTGCTCGGCTAGACAGGGACGCGGAGCGGAGATGTGTTGTCTAAAGGCAAACAGAGACACGCTGCTGAGAACTCGCAGGGTTGCCGAGGGCAGCTACTGTGTGGTACCAGCGCTAGGAGTGATGGCTCGTATCTTTCCGAGAGGTAGCATCGAAACTAGTATACTGGTGTTGGTGTTAGGTAAGTGCTATATCCAGTAGATCTTCATTTGTATCCCAGCAGCGGAGACTAGCGGAGACTGATACTGCTGATACTAGTGCTGATAGTCTGATCATTGATCACCCACGATCATGAATCATGATGAAATGAATGAGATCGGTTTATTGTCGCCTGCCTCGCCTCTTGCGGATCTATTCTACTGAGCTTACGTAGCATGCTGACACATCACCAGTTGCCTTTCTGAGATTACACGCGTTGGTCGTGCGTGAGCGTGACGACCCGTTCTCTTGTCTTGTCTTGTGCCGGTGCCGCCGCTCTCGTAGTCAAACCAAGTCCAACCAGCAATACTCATCCAATCATGGCTGCCGTGGCGCCTTCATCGTCTCCAATCACTCAAGTCTCGCAGCAACCGACACAGGCAAACCTCCAGCCTCAACTCCTCACTCGGCTTCAGCTCGATCTGCGTGGAGAGCGGTTCTCCGTTGACCGCGAAATCATCATGAACTTACCAGAATCTGTCCTTCTCTGCCTCTTTCCCAATGGCCTTGTACTAAGCAGGCAGAGCGTCGCACTGTCTGATGGCGGAGAAAATGAGGAAGACGAGGAGATTTACCCTGTTGACGTATGTCCACATTCTATCCCGTCGACCAATCGCGGTATTGACAATTCTTTACATTCATTCTTCTTTCTATGAAAAGTTCGATCCAAAATGTTTCTCCTATGTTCTTAGCTTCTTCCGAAATGCCTCGGATACTTTCTATGGGACTGCCACAACACCAGGCCTTTTCGCCCGCCAGCAGCATCTCGCCGAGAACGAACCGACACCCGATTTCGGTCCCCCCCGATCCCAGAATCCTTTACTCACAAAGCAAGCTATCATTGTCTTACGAGAGGAACTGGAGTACTTTGCCATCCCTCCGAAAGATGGCAAGGCATCCACAGACTCATCTGGTATTGCGAACGATGCATTGTTGGAAATCAAACGCCAGTGTGGCCAGGTCCTTCTCGAAAAGCGCAATATATTCACTGCTTTGCAACGGAATGTGAACAAAGAAAACAATCTGGCTGAACAGCATTTGATAGATATGTTGTGCATGAGGTATGCTTGCCCCTTATCGACCAAAATATAACTGTCAGATGATCCTCCGATTGCGACAATATCGTCGATCGTCTGACTGGTGCATTTGCTTCCGAGCTTATCGCCTACATCACTCAATCAAGCATAATTACTGACGTTCTGATTCCCACCAGTGGGTTTGACCGGGAGGACATGTGGGGCTTCCGAGCACTTGAGCCTTCGCGGTGTTGCATTTCATCGATTGCGCTTGTCCTATTGAAAACCGGCATCACCCACAATGGGCCTCCTTATCATGGTGATCCTGCAGTCAGTGCAGTCACTATTGACTACATTCAGATGGCAACAGCTCAAAAGCTACTCCTTTTCTGGCGAAAACCGGCAGTGAGTTCTCTTTGACCTCTGACGTCTTAGCGCGGCATGATGATTCATTCTTCCGTTCTCGTTCCAAGCGGAAATGCTGGTGGGACGGCGCTGAGGTGGAACTTGAGCGACCTGGACAAGATCCGCTCGATGTGAAGTTGTGGGCGCGTCGCGTCTGGACGCTAGAACTCAGCTTGGTGAGTCTCCACAAGCCTGATGAATTTCTGTAACCTGACAACCATAAAGATTTAGTTCCTTGCTGCGATTGATACACTTTTTTTTAGCTGCATTATTTCCGGGACGTTCTGTGTTTGTTTACTGCATCGTAGATACCCTTGGCTCAAATACGTACACTAATATACGGCATTTTCGAAGACATACAGTTTGCATCACGTGAGAATTTCTAAAAAGTAAGAGTAGCGAAACACAACAGTTCAAGTAGTTCAGGTTCTTCACTTGCTCAGTCACTTGTATGGCCGGATCTTACGTTGGGAACACGATCGATATCGAGGCGCTCGTCGATCTTGAGCAACAGTATGCGTGTCTCGCTGTATCGCGCACTCATCATGATTATTTAGGTTCTATTCTTACTCTCAGATTCTATGACTCTGGTTATTCGGACGGTGTAGGGCATGGGAAGATTCACGGGAGCATCGAAGGGAGGCAGTTAGGAAGGGAGAAAGGCTTTGAGATGTGGGAAGAGCTCGGCTTCTACGAAGGCTTCGCAAAACTTTGGAAAACATTGTCAGAGCACGGGAAGGGCAAGGATAAGTATGTTGCTGATTATATGACCCACCTGATCTGACTGTATTTGGCGGTAGTCGAGTAAAACATAACGCAAGCCTTTTGCTCGATCTTATTGCTCAGTTCCCGACGGAGAATCCTTCTCATTCAACTTTTGAGGACCTTGACATACCGAAACTCTTTGCTCAGATCCGGGCACGATACAAGGTATTATGTTCCATTCTCGGGGTCAAACCGAGCCTTCGTGCTGCGCAATCCCACGCTTCGACCAGCGTTGATGATGATAGTGCGGCGATAAGACAGCTCAAAACGAATGACGTGTGGGCGGTCGAAATCAAGCAGGATCCAGGACCTGTGGATTATAGTTTCTAGTGGATGTTTATCTCAGGTGAGGAGGGCTCCTGATCAGATCAGTTCCCGCTAAACCGAGACACTAAACCAGGCTCTGCATGGGACGATGTGTACGTATGTACTGTACGTCAGCGGTCATATCGCGATAGATCGTCATGGACCAAGCCTCTGGCTCGTTCCTGATTTCGGCCTAAGGAATAGTGGGAAGCTTCCTATCCGATTGCGTCTCTGTGTCGTCCATTAAGATTGCTTGGCTTTTTCGCCTATTTGCCCCCTGATGCCCGTTCTATCTTACACGGTCATTCAAATTTCGAATATTGGAGAAGAGGTTTCTTAAGGCATACGCTCACTGACAAGTCAGTCGGAACAGTCGCATTCTTTGATAGTAAATAGAATCTTGACTCGGCTCGGCTGTGGACACACTTGAAATCCATCCATTTTACATACCACTTTCTTTATTCTTTATCCAGTACAAGTAATGACTATTAAGACACGCATCGCGAAGGATCGCTACGTTCTCCCTATTCTCTACCGTCGTTCATTTCTCGCAACAGCCATAATTGGTATTTCCGGTTTCGGAAAATGCAGCGCAGCTCTTTGCGTCGTTCGCGGCAGGAATATCAAGACCAGGATTTGCCCTGAAAAAGCTCTGCGGTTTGAAGTACACGTTGAGGTGTTCCATCGGCATACTATTCGAACATAGATGATTAGTTCCAGAGCAGTTATCATAGCAATTTCGGCAACACGTACACCGGCCAATCTTCAGGGCGGGGAATATGGTTTGTACCTGTATGGATGGTTCAACTCGTCAACCCGCCGAAGTCAACGAACTTATAGGCTACATACCCAGCGTCAGATATAAGACAATATCTTCATTATCAATGGTAGCGTCCTCCTTCGCCCAAGGGCCGATCGATTCTTCAGGCTCTTCGCGTGTCTGTGGAACGTATTTTCCAGACGGATAAATGCGAGAGCCGATAGTACTTTCTTTGTCCTTGATGACCCATAGAGCCTTCGTTCCAAAAAACGCGCGTTTCTGTACCCAGCTCCTTTCCCTGGCAAGAACAGTCTGCACTGCACCCTTCATCGCGATGCCATAGCCCGGCTGGGCTCCAGTGGAGTAATGAGGAACTGCGTTCGGATTCACAATGCGCCACCGCCTGTCCCGCTCAAAAGAATAATCTCGGACACCTTCGAGAGATGTTTTGAGTATATGTGATTCGGTTTTGAAGGCATTGCCAGCAAAGTTTTCCTTGGAACCGGTCAAAGCAGATTCAGGCGCAACATCGATCTCAAGCACGCTATTGAAAAGCCCATCGACCATTGGGTCCACACGCAGGCAAAATAGGTGCTGATGGTAATGTGCGTTGACATTCCTGGCGACGGTGGTACCATATGGGTTTGCTTCGTTGTCGGCTTTTACATAGACCTGGAGAATACCAGTTAGGCGAACCTCAAATTCGACCGTGCCGTCTTGATAAAAGCGATAATTCCATATGTATTCTAGTGACGGTGGATTAATACACAACAGCACTGCATCATCATCACAGGGCTTACCGTAATTTGCTAACGTGCAACACATGCTCACAACCAGGCGCCTGCTACGCGCAGCAAACGACCGACCACCCGGACGATAGTCAGTGTGTTTCCAGAGGAGGCCATGATCTTCCTCGTGAATGCAAATTGCGTGCTTAATCTTTATCGCACTTCCGTTGTGGCCGACAAAACATCCAGGCTAAACCACGACCCTCAATTAGAGCAGTTCTGCGTACCAATTACATCGAAACTCACAAGGTAATGAATAGCACCGACACAATCGCAGCCGAGAGCAAGATCATTTGCCATAGAGCCCATGCCGTATTCTCCGCTGAGAAGGTGAGTAGTTGGATCATGGATTGAGATACTCAGACTTACGTGTCGAACGCAAATTTTCTGGGATGAGGGAATTCCGGTGCAGCATATGGTACGACCATCTCCGCCAAAGACAGCCGATAGAATACAGGACGCAGAGTACCCTCGTCATTATAGGTTACCGTTGAGATTACAATCCCTTCCCGGTGATGAAACGCTGATCACATCTTTGTTAGCTGAAGTATCGACAATATCAATATACAAACTGCCTACCGATATGCATTTTCCACTTTTGCCATTCGAGTTCATGCCCATTCATCTTGAAACTCACGCTTTCGGGCTGGATAATATGCAACGGTTTAATATCGTCACGAGGTTTATAATTATCTCCCCTCAGATCAGGCAGGAAGTCGAATTTTTCCATTGGGACCGGAATGCGTCCCCGATTCGCGCTCGTAAGGGCATCCTCGTCATGCGGTTTGGGTACCGTATCCGGAACAGACAGATTGCCATTTGCGTCACGATGCGGCGGGAAGTCGATATGAATAACTTTGCACGCGTTTGAATCAATGACAGGAATGAAATCCTAATAAACATGTCCACATCGTCCTAAGCACAGCGATTTGGGTAAGGACGCACAAGAGGATGGGCATAAAGATTCTCGTGCTTGCCAAACCGTGCAAACATTAGTGCTTGTTGAAGTCGCAGCGACTTTGGGAAACGTTCATCGTAACCAATGGCCCAACCATCGCATGAGATATTTTCAGGCTCCAAACCTATGAACAGTTAGTTGTACGTGTTTATGACAATGACGGAACATCAACATGTCTGTGCTTACCGAGTCCTCTGACGAGAGCTATGACCCTTGGATCCTTCTTTACGATTTCCTCGGCCATTGAGAGTTCTTCAACTGTGATCTGAGGCTGCGTGCCTTCAGCAAGCTTATTGACCAATTCTATGACCCATTTGCCATCCTTCAAAGCGGAAATAACGTTATACGCATCACTAGATGTTCAAAGCTCAGAAAATATTGGGCAAATCAATCCCATGTGATAGACTACCCAGTTAATAGATCGATGAGCTAAGGTGGCCTCAGTATTCATCGCTCACACCCGAATAGGACATGCATGAAGCTCACGTCTGAATCGGCACGCCTTGGAAGCGCAGCCTTAGCCAGCACAGGTTCCTCGCCCGTTAGTCTTGGAATTCTAAGAAATGCCAAAACATCTTGCTTTGGAGGGGGGATGAGATTAGTTGTGATGAACTTCATGGCCTTGACACCGATGTTTTCGGCGACATGAGAACGGATGCACAGAGTAATACTAGTGATCTGGAGATGTTCGTCACAGAGACATCTATTGCACTATCAGGGAGAGATGAACGGACCTCATCAGGGCTCAAAGGATCTAGTGGATGGTTAGGAGTCGAAGAGAAGACATGAGGATCCGATGCCCGTTCGATGCCAGATGCCGTTCCCGGGACATGAGCGACAGTGTCCTGTTCGTTGATGAGGTCGGATATCATGTCTGGGATAAGAAGCTGGAGAAAGTGCGTGGGCGGTGATGTCGCTGTTGGTTCATTTATCTGTTCAGCAGGTGACTTCACGGAACGGAAAATAAAAGATAAGACCCGAGAGAAGATAAGCACGACTTCTCGGTTGATATGATAAAGCAATTTCCGATGTTGCGATACAGATAGCTGCGCAACACAGCGTCTTCAGATAAAGGGTAGGCAAACGAAAACAAAAAACACCACGCGATAATACCTCCCAATAGGGTATAGTATCATAGATATGTCACGTGTACACCCACCGTCACACACAGTGACAACAGGCAAATGGCATATCATTCATAAAGATATGATATGCAACTAAATATTCAAAATATCATAAAGCATATCCATATTTAGGATATTTAGAATATCATAAAGAATATCCAAATTTAGGATATAATAAATATTAGAAAGGATATATAGTCAGCTGATATTCAAAATATCATTTTGCATCTCTTGAATATCAATATTTATTATATAATCATGCTTTGTGATATGCTTATTGATATTTAGAATATCTGAATAGAATATCATTAAGCTAAATATCCTTTTCAATATTTTACATATCTTACAGCTGTTTGCAAAAGTAATGAGAAAAGCTAAAATCACATGATTTTTCACTTGCGCCGTACCCTTGAAAAGCAAAAATGAACAAAATGGCCAATTGCTTACTCAATATTGCACATTAAGACATACTATTATAACATAAAAAAAGTACTCAGAAATGCGCTTCTACAGATGCAAAATTTTCTAAACAATGTGGTGTATAAGTGGCAATACAAGAAAGACAACCTCATCAAGTCAGTACCTCAACCCCCTCTCTCAGACAGTGAAAAAATTGTAGCTCATGATATACTGCTCATAAAAATATGATTCAAGCAGATAAATTCATACAAGAATGGGTATAAATTTATGCAAGAATAGGTGGTATCTATGTATGAGTTTTGTGGCTAAATGAGGTGTCCTTTATAGAGAAAAGCAGTCCTCCAGCATGCCTACATGCAGATTTCTCTCCCTCTTACCCTCTTACCCATCATAACTCACATACTTTAACAGAAAAACCTAACCATTTCTACTACAATCATTTTTTGATAGGAATATTAGAGTCTGTGCAAGTTTTGATTACCAACAGGTCAGTACCCACCCTTCACTACCTATCCCATCCAGTCGACACTAAAGAGAATATACAGCAGCCTTTGGAACTAAGTCCATCAATGTCTTCAAATTCATCTTTGCATTTTGAGCCAGAGCAGACCAAAAAGTCTCAGCAACAGATCAGTTAGCTATAATTTGTTGTGTTCATTATTGCTCAGTACACAGCTCATATGAATAAGCCTACTATCTATAAAAAAATAATTCTGACTTATGGCAAACTCTCGATTAAACGAAAGCAGACAGAACTCGAACCATCACTACTATGCATCATTGCTACCAAAGAATACAATCTGATCCATACATGTGTCAACATACAGGAAAAATATGGAGGCAGATTTCATATAGAAGAACAGAATACTTATGATAGGAGACAAGAGGAGCATGACACAGCGACTCCTATTGTACATGTATTACAAGGCAAGGGAAATGGAGCTATTGTGTAGTGACCTAATACAGTAAGCTCTTTATATACAAATAGCTGTAAATAGGGTCAATATACCTGCATAAGAAGACTGAGTCAAATATAAATATGGGAGGAGATCTTTTTAAATAACAGCCTCCAAACAAAACAAAGGAGAGGTGAAGAGGGCATAATTCTACCTGTAGAGGGCAAGTGATCATCCAGTCCATAGTACTTTCAGTCTCCGACTGTAAAGCAAGGCTGGATTGTTCCTGGCTCAACTCACGTTGCCTCCACCTTTGAACCCATCGTTTCCAGCTCTTGATTTATCTGAACAGACTTAACTGAATCTAACTATTTTAATAGAATAACACTATCTAGATATGTCATTCCTTTTTCACCCTCCAACTCTACTTCAATAAATGAATCAATTGCTTTCTCTATGCTAAACAAGGTTCTACTAACTTCATTTTCATTTATATCAAAAACTTCAACTTTCTCTATCACATAAAAAGCTTTGCTGGGATCAAGAACTTTTTGCAAGTCAATGTCTCACAAGCCAATCTTTTTGACAGTAGCCCATGCATCTTCTAGGTCACTGGGAAATAGCTTGACCTTAAGCACACCTGCTTTTATGAGCTTGTATATGCTAGTGGACCCAGATACTGCTAGATTCTGTAAATTCTTATTGCCAAGCACCTATAGACACTGCTAAAGAACATTAAGCTGATGAGCATAGCTCTGCTGCTTCTTAAGAAGCTTTGTAATTTCCTTCTCAAATACTTCTGCATTTCTAAATAAGTGTTGTATCAAGGTTGACTTGATCGCAGGTCTGATCTGCTGATCCTTATGTGTGAAACCTAGATGCTGCACTGGCCCTCTAAATACATTGATGGTATGGGCTGCCTAAGAATGTTGCTGACTAATAGAAGATGCCACCTCTTCCACTGTACCACTATGATAAAGTGTATCTGTAAGACTGTGTTGCTCAGCCAGCCCAGCTTTCAGAGATTTCATTTCTATGCCCATTCATTTCATTTCCTTCTTAGTCATACTATATTCCTAGATTATGAGCAGGATGAAGAACTTCATGACACGATCAAAAAATTTGTTAATAGATTCCATATCAAAACGTCTAATTTTGTTACAATAGTGTATTGCTTCCGATTGAAAATCTTCGATAATTGTAGTATTTAGAAGACTGCCAAAATTCAGACCATTGAGTGAATAATGCTCCTCTTTCAAAAGATAGTGGAAAACAGAGCAGCAAGGACAAAACAGGTATGTCCCATTCACCTTTGATTTGATATCGAAGTGGCAGTGGTAATGCTTGGTTAACTTGAATAAAAATATGTGCCACAAGTTAACGGGCATCGCTCATCCCAGTTCAGATAGAAAACTCATGATCATGAAGAACTTGGGAAGGATGAGCATAAAACCATGCACTAGATCAAATTGCACTCTCATATACGCTCTTCAAACATCTAGCAACCTCATAGTTACATCACTCTAAAAAGAAAGAGGGACTATTAGGAAAGATGCATCTAAATGTGAATAAGTTATTTACCCCTAAAGAAGAAGCCTCAAGTATCTTAACATGCTCCATGGTCTTGGACAGCGCCATCGCCAACTTGGCAATATCCTTTTTCACAGTTGAGGAATGATTCTGCAAATTTGCACATTGCTTATTTACAACATCCTTCAAGTCACCACAACTCTTTCCAAGGTGAGAGACATGCTGATGAAGTTGGTTAATGACATCACACAGTACATTTATGACATCGATTACTTTGTTAGAATGAGCATCCTCATCCTCTTTGAGTTTCCTCTTGATCCTTTTATGCTCAACAACTAGACCCTCAACAGGATCTACAGAGCCTATTCTTAAAGAGATAGGGCAAAACAATATATACCATGGAGGATACTCACCACTCTTCTTCAATGCACCATAGGAAACAACTGCCGGTGGGCGTCTGCTATGCCTACGTATCATGATGGTGGGGTGACTTTGAGAGAGGTGCAAAGCATAAGACATTCTAAACAGTCCAAACTGTGATAAATAGGGTAAAGGGAGAGGTGTGTGTGTTAGGAAGACAGAGTGGGTTGATTTTGATAGACTTTGGCTCTTACACTTACTAAGCATGTAGTACTGCCACAAATATTATAATATTATATAATGTTAAAGCTTTTCTTTTGCCCAATATAATGCATGGGGTTCCTATCTCAGATGATCTACATCATGTTATCATCCACATGTCTATGAACTATGGTCTAGATGTAAAAAGCATTATTTATCTTATTGCAGTTCCTCAAGCTTTAGTGTATTGAATCCTGAATGCTTGAAAGCAAACTGGGGAAGAGTGTCTTGCACCCTGTTCAAAATTGGGACATCTAAGGGCATTAGACTTCTCTAATACCCAGATATGCCTGCAGAATTGTGATCTTGGGGATATAACTAACAAGGAACAAGTTTTTTTTGAAAACAGTGATGCACCATAATAATATCTATCTTGATGAACTCAGACAGTTGCTTGAAGAAAGATGTGGTGTGAGAGTATCTGATGCTATCATTTGGAGAACTCTTAACTGGGCAGACTTTTAAATGAAGAAGGTAATTTGTAGCTTATCTAAATAGATTGATAAAAAATCACTAATTTTAACATAGATCATAAAATATGCTTAAGAACGCAATGAGTCCCATCGGGCAGAGTATCAGCTTCACATCAGAGCAAATTATTCTCCAGATCAGCTGGTTTTTATTAATGAAAGTGCATGTAATTGAAGGACATATTTGCATGGAAGAGCATAGGTATTAGAGAGAGTTCACGCATGCTGAAAGCAGGTCTTCACGAGAGGAAAATAGTATACCTTTCAAAGCTACCTGCTCGCTATGTTATTTTTTATACTTTTAGGTATTCCATCCTCCCAGCTATATCTCTGAGCAGAATCATAAAATGTATAATAGTTGAAGGATTATTTAATACAGAGCTTTTTATAGTTTTTATCGAGGACCTTCTGGTCAAAATAGATCCATTCCTGATGCTGATGTCTGTTGTTGTTATGGACAATTGTGCCATCCATAAAGCTCCTGAACTTTACAAGCTTGTCAAAGAAAGGTGATAATTTTTTTTAGGTATGTTACTGAAAATTTATTCACCCTTTTCATAGAGGAATGAGACTAGAATATCTACCAACATATTCTTCTGACTTCAATCTGATTGAGCTAGCCTTCTTGCTGCTTAAATATAATCTCTGTTGTAGCCCCCCACCTGAAGAGGATGAGTTTCTTGTCTATGAATACCTATATCTTCAAACTTTTAGCATCTCTGCAGTGAATTGTCAAAGTTTCTATCACCAATCAGGCTATCTCTGATGGGGTCCTAATATGATTCTCAATGAACAAATACAGTTGAAGCAGTTTTATATTTTTCATGTATAGAAAGAGCTGTTGAAGTCCGAAATAGATTAAATATAGTAAGTGAAAGACAGGAGGAAAGAAACTGTGCACAGATAGAAAGGGAGTACTTCACATGCATCAAACATCAAACAACTAATAGAGAAAGAAGTAAGTCAATATAACTGCATTATTTTAATAGCCAGACAACTTTCCATCTCTCTTGATACAAGCAACATCCCTCACTGTATAATTATGAATATAATTCACAAGTCCAATTGTCACATCTACTCCTTCTGCCTTTGCTAAAGCTTTGATCTTATCTGCATTCATCCTTGCAATATCATTGATTCTTGTGCAACCATTACTCAAAAACACAGGTGCCAGCTTGTGGTATTCGTGGTTATCCCTGCCACACTCCAAATTATCTTCACATGCCTTAAGCCAATCTCCAATAGCTAGGTAGTTCAGTGGTCCTCTGTACATTGTAAAACTTGAAATTTCTTGTATTACTCTGACGAGTGCCACATGCATGTCTACCTGTATCCTGTGGGCCCCACCATCAGTAGGAGGTGGCTCTTGATTTGTTCTTCCTAACCTCTTGTAGTCAAGTAATTTTGTCGACATTGACTCTGAGATTTTACTTGCAACTACATGCAACTCTCGCCATGCTTCATGATGCCCAGTTGTCAGATTAGTAAGTGAAGAGAGTCAAACACAGAACTCATGAGTTTTTGTGCATGTTCTAAAATGAGATTGGAGGTATAAACACTACAAGCACCATTGTATTTCTCATAATACATGTGGTTGTACATTTGATAAAATATAACAGCCTGGATGCTCTTTGTAGCTTGAGTGATCTTGTCATTGGCTGAGTCTCTGGTAGAATATGTAGGGTCAATCTGTTTTGATGGCTGACCCCTTGATGCATCAGTTACATGGATAGTCATCTTTGTGACACTCTATAGCAAATTTATTGAGCAAATATTATCATATTCTTAAAAAGCAGTTTACCTAAAGAGTGTTTTGAGTCTTGATCAGCAACTATGAACAATTAAACCATACACTTTAGAGCCTGGATACCTCTAGAGCTGAGTTAGCCTGACCCAATGGGAGAGGTAGATTTGGAAAACAACTAAGTTTGCAAGGTTGGATGACAAACTTTGGAAGAATTAGAATATAAACAGATTCATGAGACCAAGAATATACCTTATCATCTTTTTCTCCCTCAGATACATAATGACGACAGCACCTCCCAGCTCTGAGTTTAAATGCCTCACTCTATAACATTCTTATTGCTTTAGAAGCGGTAAATAGTAGATACAAAAGTGGAAAATAAGACTATTATTACCTGACTATCCCTGTCAGTTCCAGTCCTATCTTCATACTGAATTTTCACAGCTTGAACAGCATGCTGCAACAAGTATATCAAAACTAGTGTAAGATAAAAGAAAAGGAGCATACTCTAGTTTTGTCAATGTGGAAATCTACATTTGAGCTGTGCTGTTCTAGTGTGACTTTGCAAGGGTGCCCATGACCATGCTAATCTATAGGGACATCTTAGGCAGCTGCATCAAGAATCTTCTAAGACAGCTTTGGTTGACATTTGCTTTCTACAATCGCTGCCGCAGATTGATTTGGAGAAGACAACATGGTGGTGGTGGAAAGAATAAGAAATTATGACTATTTTATCTATGTTATGTGTGTGATATCATAATGAGTCATGTGACACACATATCCTTCCTTCTCATCACTGGTGAGAATGCCATCACTTCTATTACTATGTCAGGCAAAGGGGTTTGACTTGGGAGTTATCTTTTCTTTTACCACCATCCCAATATAGAACAATTTATTAATTTCCTGCCACCTCTGTCTACCTCTCCATTCATGGATAATACAAGACTATAGGATAACAATTTGGATAGTACGTGATGTTTAAGATGCTGGATATCTGCCTGTATAGCATTACTAATTAGAGTTATAATGATATTCAAGAAGCTCATAGACAAGAGAGATGAGTTGATGGAAAGCTTGTGAGAGAAAGGGAGAAAAGCAAATACTTCTACTTCTGCTGTCTTTGCTGCAGTAGATGTAGTCCTCAAAATGCATCAAGAGATGACTAAGTTGTCTGGCAAAATTGAGATGGGAGAAGACAAGACTAAAGAGATCTCAGAACATCTAGAGACTATTACTAAGACAGTTAAAATGGACATTGAGGATCAAGCTGTGGTGATAGAGGAACTTATAGGAATAACAGACATGCTGAAACTTAAGGCCCTTAGGGTGAGCATAGTGTATAACATTCAGATGCATTTTTTACTGATGCCACCTTGCTCCTAGTACAAGAGAAGCCATCAGGCTATCGCTGTCTGCAGGGACCTTGATGACATTCACTCTGCCATCGTACATGGATTCATGTAGCTTATGCCTAATTGCTTCATACACGACAGACTTCTCAATTGTAATAATCCACTTCACCATTCAGTGATATGATAGAAGTTTACTGATAGTCTTTTTGAAGAGTGGAAGTTATTTTACCAGTCTAAACTGGGTGGCATGAGTCAGATAGATTACACCCTCAAGTGTATGCCCTGCCCTGCAGATTAGAAATATATAGATTTTATCAGCTATACAATTCTGGGCCAGCTCGTACCCATAATAGCTTGCGATGAGACATCATATGCTGCATGAAAGTGGGGAAGATATGCTTGTGAGACAATTGAAGTTCTTTATGCCAGCATTTATATGAGCCTACATGGAGGCAAAGAAGGCCATGATTCAAGATAGTGAGTAGGTGCAATTAAAAGGATCCACTCAAAAAACTCACATCAAGATCAACACAATCGGCAGATCAACAGGATCAGCATTCCAAATGCAACTAGTAGCAGGCTAGCAGTCACTAGAGCCAAACTACTGTTTACGCGACCAAGGCAATAGTGAAGAGTAAGTCTGAAGCTTGGGAACATACAGAGTCGTTATGACCAGTTCCACAGTGTTCCAACTGGTTTCGCTCAGTTTCAACTGGTTTCGCTCAAACGAGTAAACTTAGTAAGAACGTCATTGTTACGAAAATTGTAGATATACAATGTGGCGTGGAATCAGACACTTTACATACCGAATTATGCAACCTAATCAAGAGCACTTCAAAAGGCTTCAAGGACAGAATAGTGGAGGCGATTCTCACCCACTAATGCAGCAAGGACCTGTGAAGGTAGCTGCAGAAGATATTCAAGAGGAACCTGATCGACGATATTATGAAGACGAACGTGACGAGAGGGAGGACCCATACGATTTGCAGGAAGGACTAGCTGGAATGCACATTGGACATACTCCCCTACCCGAGTGAAGCTACGTGCAGATGGAGGAATGGAACATCGCAAGATACGTGGAACTCCTGCAGAAGAGATGATATCGACATAGTGCAACCAGATGCTTTGTTCACGAAAGCCTGGTCTGTACGAACTGTTATTTGGCATACCAAAGGAGTTGGGTTCTTTTAGAGTGGCTCTTCAAGAACTTTGTGGAATGCTTAGTAACCAGAGAAGGAGCTGACGTCAAGATTCGACATAAGCCCAGACCCTCGAAACGAATGTTAGACCAACCGATGCCAAACCACGGAATGAGCGCATACGATCATGAGGTATCCATATGGCTCGGCAATAGAGATATCTATGCACTGAAGGTCTGCGTGAGAGCTTGGATCAATCAGCATCGTCACCAGACCTTGTGTCGAAACACTGCAGTGGAAGTCGATTGGCCAGTCTATTACAGGGCACCATCGGACGTCAAAAGTCTTATTGAGGAAGCAACAGATCGAATGCTAGAAGCATGGGAACAATCGGAAGAAGGGGTTATTACAGTCGACGAATAGCGCAAGACAAATCACCTGGGAAGAAGATTCAGGTTAACGACAGGTACCGGACTACAATTCTCCGACATCGATATAGCGGCAAGGCATAGAAGGGTATCTGCCAAGTTTACACAGCCGCTAAGGTTATTCTCTGAAGATCGGCAGGGGTTGCCAATCCCAAATCCCAAGATAACGGTCAGCCCCATGATGGAAGACTAATAGCAGAAGCTCAGGCGGAGTAACGGAGCGCTGGCGAAGCGAGATCGCAGCACATGGAAGAAGTCTCTCGTGGGAGAATTGGCATTAAGGATTAACATGTGATAGGAATGGAGATCGATAGAAGCCTGGGGAAAGCTTCTTCAGAACGGAGGAAGAGAAGGGCCTGTCTAATAGGGAAGGAAGTGGTCAGTGGTGCTACCAGGAGTTTTGGTAGCGCCACCAGAGTTGTCAGTGGTACCACTGACTCGAGAAAGTGGTGGTGAAACCAGCTGAAACATATTGTCCTAACCAATGGCAAGGCAGAGTCGGTAGTATTTAGTAGTCGGTAGTATTCAGTAGAAATTTTATTTAAGGCGCCAGTTGAGTGGGGTGTTGTCCCTCAGCGAAATTATTTTGTACTCTCAATCATAGCTGTACCCCTTTGATTGAACCTCTGCTCTACTGCTGGGTTAAGCTTGAGCCTATAGCTCACTTCTTAGTAGTACATCTAACCTTCGCTACTCTACTCTCCAATTATACATTGTCAGAAGGAGGAAGCAGGGACTTGTTCCGGTATGCTCGGACTAACCACCTCATCCGAAAACTATGGTCCTAACATTATAATTTTGCTCCAATCCTGGGATAATCAATCTTGCTGTTTCGTAGTGCAATACCCACTATCAACCAGTAAGTATTGCTCTGCTCTGGGAGGGTTTCTTTCGTGCCTGTTATAAAATTAGCTGATCACCGATAAGCATATCACCGATGGCTAAAGCAGGCTTACACACTCCATAGGAGTTTTGGTAGAGCACTACATACATTCGAAGAAGAACTAAACGTGGCATTTCGCACGATAAACTTCTATCGAGGTAAGAAGCACTCAAACACCCCTATCTTAGAACCCTACCAGTCAGTTATACTATCCGCCCTGGAGCTTCGAATCACCACCAAAAGACATGAAAGAGCTGGGAGGAAGTTCTTGCTTGTACATGCAGACAACCTGCTGAACGGACATAGCTTCAATTGGGAAGTGCTCAGAGGTCTGATGCCTGTTGAAGAAGAACTACTTGCTCTGTGTTAAGAATATAAAGCGTTCGAATACACCTTACTCGAACATTCTCATTTCCTCCATCAAGTCCTCCTACAAGTCTATCAAGGCAACTACTCTCTAGCGAAACAACTATGTCACCGATGGAACTGTGGCAAGTTGGTTGGTCTAGTCTCTGGCTTACACTCTGCTTCGTCTGGTTTTCTTCTCTGGTATTCATCATTGCTCAACAACTCCGAGGTCGAATCAGCCTTCTTTGAGGCTTTAGAACGTTATGGATGTGGGTGGAACAGCAAAACAGCAAAGGAAGTTCCCCATTTCGTCATGCCAGTTGGAGCTTTTTACTCCAAACTCAATGACTGGCAGTTCCTCAACCCGGACCTGGAGAACGCATGGAATCCGCTCTGGCTCGCATTGGAGAATGACTCGACAGTCTACATGGACGCCTGGACAGAATGGTCGGTGCTAACGGGCAACCCCACAAAGTTATCTCTGCTCTCCGACACTCTGTCATCGATCTTGACCTCCGACTTACTAGCGTTGATCGATCCCTCTGAACTCTCACAGCTACAGTCGCTCGACTCTACGACATGGGTGCTCAGTACTCCGAGAACCTCACTATAGAAGGACAAACGCTGGGGGAGTTTCTCTCGCATATATTGGGACATGTTGGAGATCAGGTCATAGAGGCAGTCAACACCAATGTGAGATGGGAAGGCGAACTATGGGACGTGCGACTCAACTTCGCATTTGGTTTACTTCAGGCTCAAATTCTGGGAGCAGTGACAGTGGCCATTCAGGGCAGTCAATCAGCCCTCAGTCAACAAGTGGCCAACTCCCAGCAAGAGATCGTTCGACTGTGTAGTGTAGACTTTCTACAGCTGCACACGCAGGCTAGCTATCTGATCGAACAGGTAGAAGCCATTCGAGCCCGAATCAGTAATGCAGAAGAGGAACTCGTGGCCCAGTACTCGATCACGGAAGGTCTTCGTCAAATGCAACAGACACTCAGGCTTCGTCAATCCTACCTGACGCAGTGAGCCAGACGAGGAGGGGCAAGGTTAAGCCCTGACTCCCCGCTGCAAGGTAGAGGCCTACGTCTGGCTAATCGCTTCACAAGCATAAGCTCGGACTCTGATGATGACCAGATGCCCAGCCTGATCCCTCAGACGAACCCGGTGGTTACTCCAGGGGAACATTTTGTAGATCAGGTAGTCGAGATCATTTGCCAGAGCAGAGAACTAGAAGGAACAGACACTCGTACAGGACAACTGTCATCGCCATTGTGACAACAAGCAGCAGAAGTGTTTAGAGGCTATGCTGCAGAAGTAGTCGGAGAAGGGCTGGTAGCGCCTGTTGCACTCACCCAAGAAGAACAGGAAGTCCAAGAAAGCATCAAAGTCAAAGAAGACCTCCCGGACTACGTCTCCACAGATACGCAACCCGGAAGCCTAGACCAGCAAGCAGAAGAGTTGCTGAGGGAGGTAATACCTGAGTCGCCACACCCCTGGCCATCCAACGATGGATGGGGACCGCCTCCAGATGCTGGGGAAGCATGGGAGGCGGACAATACTCAAGAGACAGGCTATGGAACAGAGGTCCGGGAGCTCATGTAGAATGAGCAGGGAGAGCTCATCAAAGGAGCAATCCAAAGGCTGGGATGGAATGGCCACTACGTCGAAAGGAATCACCTCCAGTACCCACATCAGGACTCGCCTACTCCAAGTGCTCGAGAGCTTGAGGAGAGAGAAGAAAGGCTCCAGGCGGCAAGTGAGTACTCCCCAGACTCTGATTATGATTATGATCCTATCATACGCCCTAGCAGCTGCCCTGTACGGTCGGAGTTTCTCAACGTATTAGAGGGACCGCCAAGGCAGGGGGTAGCAAACATGGCAATGGTAGTATGGGTATGAGGTCACGACGTAGAAGAGCCAACCAGCGAGGACCAAGAGTACTTCGATGCAAACAACGACTGGGAGACAGAAGAGGAAAGCGAGGAACATGAAAGCGGTGAGGAAAGATATGAAGCTCAGGAAGAAAGGAGATAGGCCCTGGTTTAGAGCCGGGAGCTTGCCAGGAAGAAGGAAGATGCCCAAGAACCGACCGGGGAGGAAGGGTAAGGTGGCTAGTTGGAAAGCGGAGGTGGTACTCGCTGGATAACTTAGCTACTAGACCATGTATTATTGTAATGCGTGGAATAAGAGTGATACTCATAAAAATGTTGGTTGAATTCGTCTAGGTCAATATGTCAAACAAAGACATCATAAAGTATCCCTTGTTTAAGGGGAACCCTTATGAGTCGCTTGAGAACTTCCAGAATCAAATGATCAGCCGGTTGAATGAAAAACATCCGAGTGACCCAGTCAAGAGGGTTAAGATTATTCTGGAATGTCTGCGAGGTCAAGCTCAGACTTGGGTTAATGGCAAATGAGCCGTGAACAGAAATCAATTAGTCTCCACCTACAAGCGGGACACGGATGGCAAGCTTGTTATAGATAAGAAGGGTAGATGGGACGACGAGGATGATCTATGGAACGAATTAGCGCTCAACCATAACAGCATTTTTGGACTTCAAGAAGAAGCTGAGTGAAATATTAGGACAATTTATCAAGAACGGGCATGGGTGAAGCAGTATAACAGGGCCTTTGACGACATCAGGATGAGGTTGCCAAAGCATTATGACCACCAGGTGCTGATTTATGAGTACAAGAGAGGACTCAATCAGGCAATCCTAAAGGCCCTGCTTATGAATACAGACCACCCAGATTGGGACCTGAACCAATGGAAAGAGAACGCTAGCAATCTGGAGGCCAGTCTGATAGCTGCCAAGGTGATAGGTAGTAATAGGAAGTACACCCCTATGTTTAAAGATGGGCAGGCAGTATTGTACATGCCAGAGCCCCCAGAAGCTCACTGACCAGCCGAGTTTCTGGGTGAGCCTATGGACATTGATATGTCTAGGCACTTTACTAGGGGGTCCTGAGGAGATGCCGGGATATGCTGGGCATGCAGCAAAACAGGTCACTTCGCACAGGACTGCAACAACGTAGGGTGAGATACACAGGGAAGCCATGGACACCGAACCAACTATAAGAGACGGGTGCAGAAGAGACGATCTGGCAAGACTGGCCGCTTCCTAAAATGCCGGGAAGTTGGGATTAGCAGTGATTCTGAGATGGAAGAACTACTGGACAAGAGAACGAAGTTACCAAGGCGTAAGGAACGGGCTTCGTATGCCCTCGAGGAGGATTCTGAGGAGGATTCTTGAAGGGCCGCCAGTCAACATTGGACACTGGTGAGGGCTCAAAGGACACACAAGAAATAAAGCGCCGATGGACTATTGCTAGACCAAATTCCAACCATCCTTCTATACCCATTGACATCATTCAGGGACAGAAAAAGGTTAATCTCTCGGCTATGATTGACTCTGGATCTGCAATCACTACTATTAGCCCTACGGTTGTACAGAGCCTAGGACTAAGAACAGTGCCTGCAGAAGGAAACTATACCATCCGGAATGCCGATGGATCGATTAATCATGGTGGATGGACTTGGAATGTCAGAGCAATAGTGGACACAGGGATTACAAGAGGCTTAATGGACATTGCAGTGGTGGACACACATGAAGACAAGTTTCTCATAGGAAACGATTGGCTTGAACAGCATAAGCCAACTATCGACTGGACTAAAGGAATCCTTCGCAAAGGCGGGAAGGAAATTGCTTTTAATGGGATGGCCCGTTTGCGCTCCATTCAGCTATTCCTAGCCCCAAGGAGACTCTGAAAGTGTAGAAGATGACAAAGAATTCCAGAATACATACCATCCGAATGGGATGCAGATGACGAAAAGGAAGAAGAATGGAAAACTAGGGTCTATTACCACAGCGACATCGAATCAGGACAAGAAACCGAGGAAGAAGGAGATAAAGTGCTAATAACGGTACCACCAAAAAGGGAAAAAGAAGAGGAATCTACAGGGCCGCTTGTAACGTTTGAGGAAGTCATGCATAAACTACCAGAACTCTCGCATCAGGAAAACAGTCCAAATTATCCACTGCTACCCATGGCTACCCATAGCTACTCATAGCTACTCACTACTATAGGCTGCTATATAGCAGCCTATAGTAGGTTAGTAGTCCATAGTGATTTATCGTGACCCCCCTACTATATAGAGGGCTGTAACAGTGTATAGATGCTATAGTTAATATTTATTCATAGTACTAGAAAGAGATGAATAGTGCATAATATATAGCAACCTGTAGCAATTGATACAGATTTATAGTACTACTAGCACATAGTGCATAGTGCCTTATAGTAATTAGTATGAGTTTATAGCTGATACTAGATGCTTATAGTTGATAGTTCTTATAGGTGATATATTGCCATAGCATATTAAAGATATAGATAGTCATATATTATCATAGATAGCACTTATTAGAGACCACGAGCATATCGGAGAACATATTTAATTTTTATTAAATTTAAATATATTGATAGTATACTACTTACAGACCCATACAAGCATGTAACTAATTACATGTACAGCTTACTACAGAATCTATGTGAGCTAGGCATACACTCATATACATCTATACTAATATAGACCAATGCTACTTGTCGGAGATAATAAATAGTCAAAAGTGTTAACACTAGACACTGTTGACAGGACAAAGGAACTTCCACTGGCTTCAAGGCCCAAACTGGTTAACACAAGGTCAGAGTGCACTAGCACCGCCCCAGCTAAGTGGCACAGGTTCAGCAGCGCATAGCACACCTCCAGCTGGCTGGCAAACAGCCACAGTATAATAGGTGCCGCCCTGGCTAAGTGCACAGGTTCAGCAGCACTCAACATACTGCCTCTACACCTGGGCTGCCCGCTGCGACAGGGACAGAGGTATCCAAGAACCACAGACCTCCCAACAGCCAGAACAACAATTAAAAGAAAAGGTAATGAAGTGGCCTGAAGCTATTGCAATCTGCAAGGTGAGAGACGGTTCAGAATGTGGATGCGTACGCATCCACAATTCGGTGGCTCAACATAAGGAGCCAATTACCTTACAGGTCCATTCAGCACCAGCCTGGAGACGTGCATGAGTGCATTCCATGTCCCACATAGCATGGCCAATGCACTGCGCGAGTTCATGCAGTAATCTTGCAGTGCCGTACCTAGGAGGCCGTCGACTTGCGCAGGCACATTGTTGCCGAATTTGCTCAGTCTCAGGAACTATCGCAGAACGTGCAGGGCATCGCGCATGATGGCGTCGGTCGCCTCATCACAAAGCTGCCGCTGCCGAAAAACTTTCAGGTCACGGTGACAGCACCAGCCCCGTCGTCCGAGGAACTGGGTGCACGCACGCATGATATTCCGTACTTTGTCACACTTGTCGGACCTAATCCTCTTAAATCAGCGGACCTCGCTGGGTAAGGCTTGCCCTTCGACCGTAATCTAATAGTGATACTGACTTCTTTCTTCAACAGGTACCTACGTGGTGAGAATCCCGACTACGATCCTGCACCTATCGTCTCGGCCTTCAACCTGATCGTTATGGCGCATGCCGCTCACACTGGTTTTCGCGCACTCACCAAGGATGCATACTATTTTGACCCCAATGCAGATACGGGCATGCCTACTCGCCCTAGCATCAAGGTCGTCAATGGCTTCTTCACTTCCGTCCATCCAGTTCACAAGTCCCTCATGGTCAGCGTGAATACGTGCATGAGCGCGTTCCACATCCCGTGAAGCATGGCCGATGTGCTACGCGAGTTCATGCAGCAATCTCGCGGTGCCGTACCTCAGAAATTCTTCGGTAATATGAGGGTAGTTACAAGTTACCTCAGGTACAATAGGCGCAACACCGTGAAGGCGATTGGACCCGGTACGGCGAGACGGACAAAGATCCAGAGTGAAAAATTTGGCAATATCACAGTGGAGGAATATTTCCAGAAAAGTAAGTCATCCATGGATCGAATAGGAATCGTGCTGACTATCGCACAGAGTTCCACATCACACTCCGCCATGCAGATGACCTGCCCGTGGTGAATGTTGGGAAAGAGGGCAAGGACATTTTCGTACCAGCCGAGCTGTGCAAGATTGTACCAGGGACCCTTTTCGCGGGTGAGCTGAAGTCTGGGGAGAGCGCAGCCCTGTGTGCTGCAAACAACAAGACGCCAGCCGGTCACGCACAGACAATCACTATCAAGGGTCTCCGTCTTCTAGGCTTCGAGGAGGGCACACCTCCGATGGTCAGCTTCGGAATCAAAATCTCGACAAATATGGCTGTTGTCGCGGCTTGCGTTCTCCCTGCACCGTTGGTGATTTATCCTTCGGGCCATGCACAAATTGTCAATAGATCTTGGACGGCGCGTGGCATTCAGTTCGCGAGGCTTGCAGAGCTTAAACGCCTTGCAGTTGTGGTCTTAAAGGATGGGAATATAGAAGAGTCCGACAGCTCACTCGAGGTGCAGGTGCGCGAGGCGGTGAAGGCTCTGATCGGAAAATGTCATGCACGTGGAATGAACATCAACTCGGACTTCATCATGCAGGTCCTGCAGCTCCACCATCTGAGTCGAGAGGATCCATACCGCGATGAGGATGTGGACAAAGTATCAAGGTTGTTCGAATCGCTGCCAGGCAGGCCCCAAATGGTTCTTGCCCTCATGTCAAACGAAAATGAGCACATCTATGCGGGACTCCACTGGTACTTTGACGTCGGCCAGGACTTCCAGTCCGTGATTGGCCTCATTGAGAACATGCTCGACAAGGAGGGCCACAATCAGTATCTGCCGAATCTCGCGCTCAAGGTTAACACAAAGCTCGGTGGGGTCAACCATCGGCTGGAGCCTGCTTCTCTGAAACGGCTGGCAAACACGATGGTGGTCAGGTTTGATGTGATTAAGCCGGGTGGGAATGCGGTCAAGGGCGCGCCTGGTATCGCAGCGGTCGTGGTGTCGTGCGACGTGAACTTCAGAAAGTGCCATGCAAGTGTCTCCCTTCAGGGAGTAAAAGAAGAGGTGAGCTCTTGTTTTTATGCTATTATGCAGGCGCCTGATGCAGCTATTCATAGACAGTTGAAAACTTATGTGGTATGATTCTGGAATGCTTAAAGAACTACCATCAAAGCATGGGCTTGTTCCCTGAATGGATCCTTATATTCCGTGCCAGTATTTCAGATGGCCAGCACGCACGGGTAATGGCCACCGAGATCAAGCAGCTGAACGAAGCATTCGGTGAACTGAAGAAATACAAACTGAAGTTGACTTACATCACTTGTAGCAAAGGTCATCAGACTCGGTTCTACCCTAGCCGCAGACGATCCTAAGTTCGAAATGCCCCTATACAGTTTCTTGAGTTGCTGTACGAAAACACTGGAACTTGCATATTCCCGAGGCTGCCCGTCAAACAAGTGTCGATGATGTTGACGACCGTCAGTGGTGGTCGCTAGTTCGGCAAACGTTTGCATGGCAGCCCCATTGACTCTGAGCTTCAAAGTCTTCGTGATCGGACTGTGGCAGCCTAGACTTCACTGCGGAAACGGGATATAAGCTGGAAGGCTAGGTCGCTGGCGATATGTGGTGGAGGTCTGTCATTTCGTTCGTGCTGGTCATGGATGAGGCTGAGACAACGGTATACACGCATCTCCAATTTGTTAGGTGATTCAGCCTTTCCTCTTTGATCGTCACAGAACTCCTTTAGAGACAGCAGAGCTTTTGCAGGCGTAAAGATCCAGACAACAACTTGACGGCAAGGTTGAGGACTCACAGTTCATAAGCTGCTGGATCTCCAAAGCTCGATCAAACGTAGGTACGTCGTACATGAGATAGAGTGAAAGGATATGAAAACACGTACATCGTTCGTGAGACTCGATAGCTATTGGTCCGTTATCTTGCTGAATTGTGAAACCGTTGCGTACAGCTCGAGAGCAATCTCTGGCAAATGCCCGAGTCTCCGTGAAGTCACTGAAGTTCATCAGACGCATTCTGCACATCACGACGACTGACAAGACCTCGTGCTCTATGGTGGGAACGAGCATAGACCAGGGCATGATGAGCATTTACGACTACGATTTCTCTTTGCAGGCTCATGCAGGCATGCAAGGTATCGCTCGTGCAGTTCACTACACCGTCCTCCATAATGACAAGAAGTTATCTCCCAACACCCTACAGCAAGGCATCAATGAAATCTCATACCTGTGGTCAGCATCAATGAAGGGTGTGAGCCTGAAACTGCCAGCCTACTGGCAAGTCAAGCATGTGCAAGGTGATGTCGCCAGTCGAGGGCAGTAAGGAGGTGAGGATGGGGAAGGAGGGATGTGACTTGTGTGAGTTGCGAGTTGCAAAGTCAACTTTGTCACGTGCAACAAAAGGGTAAGACCGAAAAAAAAAGACAAGATTGATGCTCCCCATGTTCACAAGTCCTAATGATAACAAACAAATCTTGATAAAATTGAACCTAAATTTATATCATTATAGCACTTTCTAAAGCTGCCTGATGTAAACAAAGCAAGCTCAGAAGGTCAGCATAACCAGAAAGTACTGTACTATATTTAAGGTGTTATTTAACTCTATCATGTGATTGCGGGAAAGTCTTCAAAAACTCGGATGCGTACGCATCTGTTGCTCTTACTCTTAGGAGGTGTGTATTTGGGTAGGTCATGTAACCCATGACTATACTAGCTTTGTACATCATCTACACGAGATCTGTATTAAATTGCAAATGTATAACCAGCACTGGTTTAGCACGGACCGTCTAGATGAAATAGGTTGTACATACATATAGATATGCATACATGACCTACATCTCTATGTGTAGGCCTGCATATATTTACTCTCTGCTTTGTTAACAGGCTCTGCTGCCTCAACAGTTAGAAATTTTGTTTTCCGCTTTCAGACCAATTTATAATTATATTTGATTAGAAATTATCAAAATACATGCAAGCTTAGCAGATGGTGGCACCGTACACAACAGTCTCATCTGGGTTGATAGACTTGCATGGCTTCTTGCTGTTGAAGAAGTCAGGCATGAACTTGACAATTCGGGGTATACAGGTGGAACCATTGACGAGGATGATCTTGTGTACATTGGAATTGTCTATCTTGGAGTCCCGGATAATCTTCTCAACAGGCTCAAGCGTGGAATGGAAGAGATCCTGGCACAGCTCCTTGAATCATTGTCGGCATACGTCAAGAAGATCTCTGACTTCTTCATTGGGACAGTCATATTATGCTTGATAAATACAGTCATGACACTGCCAGTGGTCTCGATACTGAGCGACAGAGGAGCGACATTGAGCAAGAAGGGGTCTTGGGTCTTCTCCGAGGTGTCGCCCTTGAGGATAGCAGCCAACAATCTTGTTTGCTTAGAGCAAAATGATCTGCCTGGGGACCCACACTATTTGACTGAGTTTGGCCCCAGTCTCCTTGCTCTGGGGACTGCCACACAGAGATCAGAGACAATAACACAAAGCGAAAGCGATACAACATACTGCATGTTTATTCATCACTATAGAAGCCGGCATTGTACAGAGGAGTAACAGAAAGATTGAGACAAAAGCCTGCATAAAATTGGTCAGAGTTCAGACATGAATATATAGGTTGGGTATGCACTCAAATAGGGCACTAGTCAGACCTGGAGATACACCATAGACATCTTGTGCAACGATAGCTGTCAGTTGAAGATGATATAACCATGTTGATACTGAAGAAAGACGTCCATATGCTTATTGTACCAAAGATCTATATGCTTTCCAGTATCTTGAATCACATATTGCACTTGAGGGTATTCTCTCGATCCATTCTGCACAAGCTCTTATAAGTACGCAATATTGTACGGAGTCACTGTCAAACAATTTTAAATCACACATCAACCAAGATGCTCTTCCTACTAACCTCTTTCTTGGTACGTGAGAGGCATGATGATGCTCTTCAGTGCGGCAACTTCATCCAGTTCCAGATTTGGGTCTCCGGTGATGACAGTATGTGCCAAAAAATCAATACATTTCTCTATCAAGTTACTATGTAGACGTCCGCGACAGCCTCATCTTGGTTGCCAGACCTGCATGGCGCCTTGCTGTTGAAGGAGTCAGAAAAGAGCTTGACAATATAGAGGATATGGGTGGAACCTCCGACAAGGACCATCTCGTGTACATTGGACTTATCAACCTTGGAGTCCCAGAGAACCTTCTCAACAGGCTCAAGCATAGACTGGAAGAGATCTTGGCATAACTCCTCGAATTGTGCATGGGTGATTGAGATATAAAAGTTGATACCCTCATAGAGTGAATCAATTCCAATGGTCATCTGTGCTGCTGATGACAGTGTATGCTTTGCATGCTTGCAAGCGGTACAGAGTCGGTAAAGAGCACAAGGGTTCAATGAAAGATCTAAGAAAATCAGTGTCAATACCATGATCATACGCCATCGGAATGACTTAAATTACATACCCTTCTTGTTCTTGCATTTGAACTCCTGAATAAAGTGGTTTACAAGGTGATTGTCAAAGTTCTCATCACCCAAGTGACTATTGCTGACAGTCGCCTTGACTTTGAAGATACCCTCCTCAATGGTCAAGAGTGATACATTAAAGGTACCTCCACCAAGGTCAAATATGAGGACATTGCACTTGCCTTAGAGCTTCTTGTCAAGACCATACATGATAGCAGCCACTGTGGGTTCATTGATGAGTTGGAAGAAGTTGAGGCTAGAGATAACACTGGTGTCGCCTGACATTGCGAGTTGTTAAAGTAAGCAGGAATAGTGATGATAGCCTCAGTGACGGTGCTGTAAAACAGTCATGAATGAGGAGGATAAAGCAGGGATGGAGATGATTTGTAGGTGCTGAGGGTGAAAAGAGTGGCATGACAGTGGTGGCAAGAGACAAAGAGGACAACATGTCAAAATGAATCTAAGCCCGTCAAATACTGGCACTGGCCCATGTAGATCTGTGTAGATTTACATAGTTCTATTATGCAAATCTAGTCCAGTTCTTGTATATCAACTCTCAAAACCTAATCAAACACCATGTCAGTTAGACAAAACTATACAGACATTTATGTTAGATGATCTACACAGAAATGCATATATTTGTGTACCTAATATATCTTGTTCTACACAGATTTTCTGTATGATGTAAGACAGATTTTTGTGTAGATTTCCTTATCTTGGGTACGTTCGGCTATACAGGCATGTGTTAAGGATCTCCAATATGCAGTGATTGATTGCTATTCATAACTATGTACTAATATTGATATAGAATATCATCTATATGCATTTATATATTACTATATATTACTAGTCATATATTGACTATGTATTACTAATCTCTATCCAGTAATATAGACAGTTTACCACTATAAACAACTATATACTTCTTTAAACTATGGACTATAACTATTTATTAGGATCTATACAGAGATATCAGACAATATACTACTATTGATTACTATTTATATCTATGTAGTATATGTTACTATAGGATATCATCTATATGCATCTATATATTACTATATATTACTATATATAACTAATCATATATTGACTATATATTACTAACCTCTATTGCTATCTAAATACTGTTATGAATTGCTCACCACTATAAACAGCTATATACTTCTTTGAACTATTACCTATAACTGTCTACCAGGCCCTATACAGAGGTATCAAACTATGTGATACTATTAATTGCTATTCATATCTATATACTATGCATTACTATAGAATACTATCTATATGTATCTATATATTACTATATATTACTATAGTATACTATGCACTACTATGAACTACTATGGTGTTATAACTCACTATCCATTAATAACTCAAATGGACTGATTTCCTGATGTCCTTTGCGAAGCAGGAAGGGAGATGGAAATTCTTCTGGTTTAGGGACAAGTGCTAAATAATGAAGAATGAGCAAAACTGGCACAACTTCGACAGTCTCGAGGAAGCGGATAGTACAGTATACTGCACCATGGTCAGGGATATGGACAAGGGCACCAAACATGATAAACTCCTCAATGAATATGGCGGCATGTATATGGTGCGTCTTCAGCTGCTGGCGATTCAAGGAGGCCTAAGAACAGCGACCTCACCAACAACGTCTGAAGCCCAAGCAAGAGTGCGGGAAGAAATACAAGCACAAATGACAATCGACGCAGAAGGATCTGATACGACTAGAAGGAAGAAGCCGAGTGTATCACCTAAAGGAGGAAAACCTGGACACTACGCACCTGATCCACTCAAGATGCATTGACAGAAGAGTGGAGGAAGTGGTACAGATTCAAGCCCTGTCATAAGGAGTATTAGGGTAGAGTGGACTCCTCCATCCGTGCACGAGGGCCACAATGACTCAACCCTGGCAGTGCAAAAGCAGTCGGTAAGCTTCACCACACGAAGCAGAAGTGCAAGCAGGAGTACTTCGGGTCGGGAGCGCTGTGGAACTAAGGCCACGAAGTGTACTAGGTTTGGCCACCTAGCGAGATCTCCTCCTACGAGAGACCGAGGAGTGACTAGACATGAGACGCCGTTCAAGGGTAGGCTAGTGTCTAGGAAAGTGGTCCACCCCAAAGGGAGGGTAGTCCCACTCAAGTGGCACAGGGCCGAGGTTAGTACGCTACAATCATCAAGTAGGCTAGCTTCGGGAGCTCAAGTGCACCCGCAAAGACTACGGTTTAAGAACCAAATGCAGGGCCCTGCTCCGACAGAGAAAACAAACAGTAAAGGTAACAGGTTCATTTCGAATTATGCCGCGATGGAGCAGGGACTCTCACAGGGGCAGAAGGGGCACTGATGGTGCACGCCTGTTGACTCGGTTATACAGCCGCCCAAAGTGGAAGGAAAAGTGCTAGAGAGAAGAGCTGGATCTGAGATGGAGTTCAAGGGTACCCTAGGATCGCACAAGTCCGCTATCTCAACAGATGTGGAGGACGCCTCTCGAAGAGGAAGGCCACCCAAGCCTCCTCACTGGATCCGCCGCCTAGAGCATCGACAAGTCGCATCTCGGAGAGAACGCCTTCTCAAGTATAACAGCATAGCTCAAAAATATGCGCAAGAGAAAGCACTTGATGAAAGGATGGCAGACTCTGTTGGCAACAAAACTCTCGAAGAAATTCTTTCAAAGCAAATATGAGAGTTCAGGGATAGGTTCGACAAGGACGCCGCTAAATGGCTGCCTAGGTTGGGCCAATGGGACATGAAGATCGAGCTCCTACCAGGAGCAGAGCTCCTGAAACCTGGACCGGTATATCCACTCGCTCCTGCTAAAAAGCGAGCAGTAGAAGAATGGATTTGCGAGGATCTGAAGAAAGGATGGATTCGTGTTGTAGGAAATTGAGTACCAGCTGAAGAAAAGGTGAACACTTGTGCACCAGTATTTGTCATGGCCAAGAAGACGATAGGGAAGGATGGCAAGCCGGAGTATAGAATTGTTATTGACTATAGAGGGCTGAATGTGGTGGTCATCCCAGACCACCAACCAATGCCTCTATTGCATATGCTCCCAGACGATCTTGCACATGCTAAATGGTTCTCTACACTGGACCTGCGAAGGGGTACAACAACATTCGAATACACCCTGGGCATGAGAAATATGCCGCCTTCAGGACTCACATGGGAGTATACCAGCCGATGGTAATGCAGTTCAGATTAATGAATGCACCTGCGGTATTCCAATATGCAATGAACGAGCTCTTTCAGGACATGATTGGGCAGGGCATACTCATTTATCTGGATGACATTATAGTCTATGCAGAAATGGAACAGGAACATTGGGACCTGCTAGCGGAGGTATTGCGCAGGTTAAGAAAAGCAGACTTCTTCTACAAACCAGAGAAGTGCTACTTCGGAAAGAAGGAACTCAACTATTTAGGATTTGTGGTTAACCAGTCGGGCATGCAGATGGATCCCTACAAGGTAAAAGTGGTTCAAGAATGGCCGGATTTGTCAAGCAAGCGAGACATTCAAAAGTTTATTGGTTTTGCAAATTTCTACCAAAAATTCATCAAAAGCTTCGCCAAGATCGCTAGGCCACTAACGGAACTTATGTCTGGCAAGAAGACCTTTACCTGGGGAGAACGACAACAGGAGAGCTTTAGGAAACTAAAAGAAGCTTTCACCACTGCACCAATGCTAGTACGACCGGACCACGAGAAGCAATTTGTGCTGGAAACCGACGCGTCAAACTTTGCGATGGGAGCTATGCTCTCACAGCTAGGGGACGATGAAATTTTGCACCCCATTGGATATTGGTCGAACACCTATTGTGATGCCGAGAATAACTACCTGGTAATGGACAAGGAATTACTGGCGATTGTCAAGGCCTTGAGCAACTGGAGGCACCACTTGGAAGGAGCTAAACATGAGATTCGAGTGGTTAGCGATCAAGCCAACCTTTGATATTTATGGGAGCTAGGAAGCTAAGTGGCCGCCAAGCAAGATGGGCGACATTTCTCAGCAGATTTCAATTTTGAATCGAGTATCGATCTGGAACCAAGAATTTACGAGTGGATGCATTATCAAGAAGGCCAGACTACGAACAGGGCCAAGAGGACCAGCCAGAACAAGTCCTACTTCCTCTGCAATTGTTCAGAACATCGGACCTGCCCATGCGCACAGTACGGGTATTTGAGCTTACAGGGGGTCCAGAACTGGGAGAGAAGATTTGAGACGCCTATGAATGATCCAAAGAGCCAGCAATCGGAATGTTCAAGGAAGGATATTGGTGGAAGGATGATAAATTGGTTATCCCACCAGATGAAGAAGTTAAAAAGGAAATTGTATGACAGTACCATGACGCACTGGTGTCGGGACACCCGGGGTTACAGAAGACTATAGACAAACTGGAAAGAAGAGTTTGGTGGCTGAAGATAAGGGAATGGGTCGAAGAATATGTGTGCACATGCGACATATGCCAGAGGATAAAAACGCAATGAGGAAAGACACAACCACCACTGCAACCACTGCAGATAGCGACAAGGCCCTACAAAGAGATTACTATGGACTATGTCACTGGACTCCTGACGACAAGCAAAGGAAATAGTGCGATACTAGTGGTGGTAGACAGGTTCTCTAAAATGGGAACTTTTATACCTACTACAGTAAATGCAAACTCGAAGACCACTGCAGATTTAATGATCAATTATGTCTACAGTAAGGTTGGGACTCCGAAGACAGTGATCAGCGACAGGGGACCTCAATTCACTAGCTGGTTTACAGAACAGGTGAACCAGACCCTCGGGATCGAGATGAAGCTTAGTACGGCATATTATCCACAAACAGATAGGCAAACAGAGCGAGTAAATCAAGAAATGGAACAGCTGTTACGTTGCTATTCTAGCTTGCAGCAGGACAATTGGGATGAACATCTGCCTATGGCAGAATTTGCTTACAATAGTCAATCTCACTCTAGTACAGGCAAGACGCCATTTGAATTGGTGTACGGATTTCAACCGGAATTAGAATTCAAGCTTCCAATCCGAGGAACACCAGACTATGTGGCTATGCAAAGGAAGAATCAAGAAGAAGCAACGAAGGTGCTGGAGAAGGCACGAGACGCGATGAAGAGATTTGCAGATAGACATCGAGGCCCGATGCCGTCATTTGAAGTTGGCGATAAAGTTATGCTAGATGGCCGGAATCTAACCTTGCTAGTTCCCATGAGGAAACTAGGGGATAGGAACCTGGGACCTTATCAAGTTATCGTGAAGCATGGGCTAGTCAACTACGAGTTGGATCTCCCAAAGGAGTTGAGGATCCACCCGGTGTTCTATGCAGGACTATTAATTCCCTATCGAGAAAGGAAAGATCTGGCACAGAGAACAAGACCACCACCAGAAGTTATCACTGGAGAAACTGAGTATGAGGTTGAAGCGATCCGGGACATAAGGAAAAGGCATGGAAAATGGGAGTATCAGGTTAAATGGCTCGGCTACCCAGAGGAAGAAAATACCTGGGAACCTATGGAAGGACTGCGCAATGCCCCAGAGAAATTGCGGGAGTATCATGAGAGGAATCGTTGGCCGGACACGATAGATCTTCCCTCTAGAAAGAAGATTGCAGATATTATAGACTCTACGCAGAGAGTCATCGACATCAAGAAAGAAGATGACGAGTTCCTGAGGACGGCACTAGGAGAGTCCATAGCTCAGAGGGTAATCAAGAGAAGAAGATACCAGAGCAAGACAGGTATCAAGCAGCAAGATTTCGGTTATCCAGAATGGCACAAGCGTCATTGGAGAGCCGCAAAAAGGCCATTCACTTGAAACAAAGCGCTGCCAGTTCACAGATGGGATCTGCCGGATGACAAAGGGAATCCTTTATATAAGGATTGGTTTTGGGCTGACTCCTCAGATAGTGAGTGCAGCAAGGCTTAGGAAGGCCTCATATTTGACCTGAACAAGTCATTAAACTATTCCTAGCATGTTGGGAAGCATCTAGCATGTTGGAAGCCGACACGCAGTGAGGCTTTGAATTGATGAGCAAATTGTCACATGGCTGTCACCTTTCTCTGAGAACAGGTTGAGCGTCAATCACGTGGTTGCCGCCCTTTCATCCAAACAGGAAGTGTTTAGGTCACATGACTGCTGCACTTTTGTCTGGACGGGTTGTGCATCAGGTCACATGATCAATAACAAGATATGGACTCTGGATGTACAGTGCTACAGTTATTCCAGATAAGAGGAATAAGCCACTGGTACACAAGAAGGGTCTGGCCTAGGAAGCAACAATATGAAACAGCAAGATTATGGTTACCACAATTAAGGGATCCACACTCTCCTTGCAGTCCAATTTGGATCTTAAGGGGAGGAATGTTACGAAAATTGTGGATATACAATGCAGTGTAGAATCAGACACTTTACACACCGAATTATGCAGCCTAATCAAGAGCACTTCAAAAGGCTTCAAGGACAGACTAGTGGAGGTGATTCTCACTCATTAATGCAGCAAGGACCTGTGGAGGTAGCTGCAGAAGATATTCAAGAGGAACCTGATCGACGATATTATGAAGACGAATGCGACGAGAGGGAGGACCCATATGATTTGCAGGAAGGACTAGCTGGAATGCACATTGGACATACTCCTCCACCCGAGTGAAGCTACATGCAGATGGAGGAATGGAACATCGCAAGATACGTGGAACTCCTGCAGAAGAGACGATATCGACATAGTGCAACCAGACGCTTTGTTCACAAAAGCCTGGTCTGTACGAACTGTTATTTGGCATACCAAAGGAGTTGGGTTCTTTCGGAGTGGCTCCTCAAGAACTTCGTGGAACGCTTAGTAACCAGGGAAGGAGCTGACGTCAAGATTCAACATAAGCCCGGACCCTCGGAATGAATATTAGACTAACTGATGCCAAACCACAGAATAAGTGCATACGATCATAAGGTATCCATATGGCTCGGCGATAGAGATATCTATGCACTGAAGGTCTGCGTGAGAGCTTGGATCAATCAGCATCATCACCAGACCTTGTGTCAAAACACTGCAGTGGAAGTCGATTGGCCAGTCTATTACAGGGCACCATCGGATGTCGAAAGTCTTATTGAGGAAGCAACGGATCGAATGCTAGAAGCATGGGAACAATCGGAAGAAGGGGTTATTACAGTCGACGAATAGCGCGAGACGAATCATCTGGGAAGAAGGTTCAGGTTAACGACAGGTACCAGACTACAATTCTCCGACATCGATATAGCGGCAAGGCATAGAAGGGTATCTGCCAAGTTTACACAGCTGCCAAGGTTATTCTCTGAAGATCGGCAGGGGTTGCCAATTCCAAATCCCGAGATAACGGTCAGCCCCATGATGGAAGACTAATGGCAGAAGCTCAGGCGGAGTAACGGAGCGCCGGCGAAGCGAGATCACAGCACATGGAAGAAGTCTCTCATGGGAGAATTGGCATTAAGGATTAACATGTGATAGGAATGGAGATCGATAGAAGCCTGGGGAAAGCTTCTTTGGAATGGAGGAAGAGAAGGGCCTGCCTAATAGGGAAAGAAGTGGTCGGTGGTGCTACCAGGAGTTTCGGTAGCGCCACCAGAGTTGTCAGTGGTACCACCGACTCGAGAAAGTGGTGGTGAAACCAGCTGAAACATATTGTCCTAACCAATGGCGAGGCAGAGTCGGTAGTATTTAGTAGTCGGTAGTATTCAGTAGAAATTTATTTAAGGCGCCAGTTGAGCGGGGTGTTGTCCCTCAGCGATATTATTTTGTACTCTCAATCATAGCTGTACCCCTTTGATTGAACCTCTGCTCTACTGCTGGGTTAAGCTTGAGCCTATAGCTCGCTTCTTAGTAGTACATCTAACCTTCGCTACTCTACTCTCCAATTATACATTGTCAGAAGGAGGAAGCAGGGACTTGTTCTGGTACGCTCGGACTAACCACCTCATCTGAAAACTACGGTCCTAACAGCCATAGTCCAGATGGCACATGCACTATTCTTTGATCAGCCATCAAGGCAGAAGAATCACGGCATCGAGTTTGCATGCATTGATCACAAGTCTCCAGATCTCAGATCTGCATTCTAGACAAAGAGATTTGACCCTGCAACCTCGTCCACAGTCCCTCTCCTTTGTAAAACCTCGCAGACTTACTTTGTCAGGCTAGCCAAAGCCTTTTCGAGTCATTTCCCCGAGTTCTGCTTTGTTCCGCTCAAAGAGATCCAGTTCTGAAGGTTTTGCTCATATTCTGACCTTTCTATATGCGTCCCCTTTAATCTATTATGCTCTCGTTCCAGACATGCTCAGTATTGTTTCTTTTGACTTATGTATCCCTTAAACCATTCATATGCGCTCCTCTCCTTTGTAGATAGTGATATGCATTCCTTTTTCTTTATGACATATGTTCTCTGACCAATGGGAGGCTCAGTCTTAGACATTTAGTATAAATATAGCACAACTCTCGTAGTAGAGGGACAGCTTAGTGGGAGCTTAGCTAAGCAGTTCTCACATTGTCTCAAAGTCCCTCATCCTCTAGTCTACTTGTTCGTAGTGGACTCTCTCGTCTCTATAGTCTAATATACGACATTTCGTGTTCTGTACAGTTGATCAGTGATCTCTCTTTGCAGTAGAGCCGTTCATGTGTTTGTATAGTTTGCTGTCATTGTATAAAGGCTCCTCTTACTTCTCTCACCCAAATTGAAACCTCCATACGTGTTCCGAACTGTTTTGCCCAGTTTCGCTTGTAATCCAGTTACTCTGCATGCTACTTGCATTTGGTCTCGCAACACCTTCTCCTCTCTATTGTCATCAGGAAAGGACACCATATCACCCCTTTCCTCCTGACATTCCTCTCCCTGCTTCCTCAAGTCATTGCCCAGCATTATTTTGCATTATTTTAATCGGAAACAGTCAGTTCCATCATCCCACACATATCCTTCAATTCTCTCAGTCCCCCTCCATCATCGTTTTGCACCTCCATCCCTCGCATCATATTTCAACACACTCAGCAATTGTTCTTCGTTCATCGTATCGCATTTCGAATTGTTACACCATGTTCTGACACTTTAGACTACAAGTGAGATCGACTGCAGTCGCTTACCAGTGTGTTAGCACAGTTGATTAGTCATGTTCGGGTTGGTGGTTCGACTAGCGTAGCTTAGTTAGTTTAGTTCTTGTGCCTTGGGTTAGTCAGCTTTAGTCTAGAGCTCGCAGCTGAGCCGGAGAGTCAATTTAGCCTTTGCACCGCCACCGTCGATCTTGGAAGAAGTTCACCCTCGGAATTCTTCCTCGAGCGCTTTCCTCACATCCCTCAGTTCTCACTAAGCCACTCCATTGTATATCCCTATTTCCCTCCATTCCTTTGTGCCCTTAGCCTGGGTGTAACTCTCTGCTGACTGCTTGAAGGTATTCTAGGGCAGCCTCTCAAACTATATACTCCCTGTCCAGCATCAGAACGTCCACAGGAGTTTTAATGGTCACAGGCATAAACGGCAATATACGAGCACCTAAGAAGCATGCCACAAGTACATAACCCCATGGACTACTTAACACCGCCGACCAGTAGTTACCACCACCGACTTATTACTGCTGACTATCACCTTAACACCACCAACCAAACTTCCAATCTGACCCGATCAAAAGAAGTCAAGAAGCGATTAAACTACTAGAAGCTCAAGAAGTCTAGAACGTGACTACCAAAGCCTAATGCCTAACAACTAAAGTCTAAAGGCTAATCCGAGCCCAATAGAAACATCACTGGCATTCTAGCACTGTCAGACTTGTGCCCAAGTGTACATAGTTCTTTATGAGATATACTTCACAGTATGTCATGCTATAAGCAAAATGTGTGACTGCCAGATTGAAGTCCAATGTCACACACAAGAAGCATTACATGCCAATCCACCAAATCCTATAATACCCAAGCGACATGAGGAACTCATTATTATAACTCAAACCCCTCGAGCTGCAGACCCGATAACTTGGAAGATACTAGGATGGTACAAACCAGAGCTGCATAATTCATGTCCAGCTTCTACAGTACAAGCGAACCTTTATTTACCAAGGAACACAAATCTGGACACCAAGCAACTACAACTGGTACTCCAACGAAGGATATGGCAATACATTTGCAACATAAGACTTCCAGGCAAAGCACGGCTAGTCACTCGAACACAACTGCATCCCCCAGCTGAACTCATACAGATCATGATATGCATTGGACCATACTCTACACTAACCCGACATCTCAATACCGATGTGCAAGTTGTGCTTACACCCTTTGGACCATAAGACGAACAGTGAAGAGTCACATATTGAGCAGCCTATATTGCATCAAGAGCTACAATCCCACCTGGTGATAGAATTGATGTCATAATAGAGCACTGACAGTGGAGCTTTCTATACTGGAACAGCACCTTTATTGTCTCAGTCAGCAACCCCACAGAATTCCATCATAGTGGAGATACATTGGAGCAAAGTAGTGCTCAGTGGAGCAGAATGACGAAGGAAGTGATGTAATGATAGAGAGAAGTGGAGCAAGGTGGAGCAAGGTAGAGTAAAGTGAAGAGAAGATGAGTAAGAAATAGGATGGAAAATAAATTATCTAGAAAGCATAAATAGCATTAGAAGTAGGCCCTCTTTTGATCCTCTTAACACACTGATGATAGTGTCCTAACACAACTCACTGTGTGCTTTGTACTACTACACCTCTTGGAAATCCCAATCTGCTCTTACTCTACCTTATCTCTGAAAGCATCTCTAACTAGGACTGCAACTAGGAAGGATAGTAAGGGGACCACGTGGTACAGCTAAACGTGGGTAGATAGATCATCTCTGCACAACATACTGCTGCTTAGGCAAAAGGATCAAAACCGGTGTAACTCCGAACCTACACCTCTAACAGCAATACCATGAGGAGCAAGACAACTACTATCAATGTTGGTTCAAAGCCCTGCAGGACCCCAAAACGACTCTTGCTTAGGTGCTCAATTGCTTTAAAAATGTGGCTGTACCCAAGGAGCTTAGAGATAAAGATGGTATTCAAGACAAATTTATTCTTGAAATAGTGCTATAATTACGACAGAGCTTTTCTTGGCGTGCATAGTTGGACTATTTACAATCTTCATAGGAGAAGCAGTTGGAAGATGGAGGACAAGTACAAAAGCAAAAGGCAGATGACAATAGTGGCACATATGGAGGTCCGCAACCTTGACTCAACCTTAACATGTCAACCTTAATCTATAGTTATGCTGCTGAAGGGCTCGAGAGGGCTCATTTAATTTATCCAAATATGGGCCTGCCTTCTCAAAATACTGGCAAGCCCTCTGCCCTCCTTTCTCATGAGCATATCCCAACCTCCAGTGATAAATATTCCACCTATCACGCTTCTTCAAAAAAGCAGGAGAAAAATTTGGAGATGAAGAAAATTGTTATCAAGAGACTTAATGAATTCAAGAAAGAATTCAAAATATACTGAAAGTGTCTTTATATACTCCTTTCCAACACCAAATGTTGTCTTATAGTAACTGGCTCATCGGTATTGAGAAGTACATTGAACCATCTAGTACACGCCAGGTGCTTATATGATAAGGATTATAAGGAGAGCTTACAAGACATTGCATAGTTGTTTAAGATGGCTCAGCAGGGCCTCATTGCTGATACTTCACTGTCAAAGGGATTCTCCAACTTACTGAAAGATGAAAAAGAAACACAACATACTGAGGAACTCTAAGAGGCACATATGCATCTTATAAAGGATAATTACTTAGATAAGAATGGCATGTCGCTGGAGAAAGCAATTAATTCATTTATCAAAGCAGAGTTGAAGGGTGGAAAAGAAATGATATATTCAGATAGCATTATTCTATTGAAATAGTTAGATTCAGTTAAGCCTGTTTAGATGAATCAGGATCTGGAAATGACAGGTTTGAAGGCAGAGGCAGCATGAGTTAGGCCAGAGACCATTCAGCCTTGCTTTATAGTCAGAGGCTAAAAGTACTATGAACTGGATGATCACTTGCTCTCCACAGGTAGAATTATGCCCTCTTTAACTCTCCTTTGTTTTGTTTGGAGGCTGTTATTTGAAAGGATCTCCTCCCATATCTATATTTGACTCAGTTTTCTTATGCAGGTATGTTGACTCTATTTGCAGCTATTTGTATATAAAGAGCTTGCTGTGTTAGATCACTACACAATAGCTCCATTTCCCTTGCCTTGTAATACATGTACAGTAGGAGTTACTATGTCATACTCCTCTTGTCTCCTATCATAAGTATTCTGTTCTTCTATATGAAATCTGCCTCTGTATTTTTCCTATATGTTAGCACATGTATAAATCGGATTGTATTCTTTAGTAGCGGTGATGCATAGTAGTAATAGTTTAAGTTCTGCCTACTTTCATTTTATTGAGAGTTTGTCATAAGTTGGAATTATTTTTTTGTAGATAGTGAGCTTGTCCATGTGAGCTATATACTGAGTAATAATGAACACAACAAATTATAGCTAACTGATCTGTTGCTGAGACTTTTTGGTCTGCTCTGGCTTGAGATGCAAAGATGAATTTGAAGATGTTGATAGACTTAGTTCCAAAGGCTGCTGTATATTCTCTTTAGTGTCGACTGGATGAGATAGGTAGTGAAGAGTGGGTACTGACCTGTTGATAATCAAAACTTGCACAGACTCTAATATTCCTATCAAAAAATAATTATAGCAGAAATAGTTAAGTTTTTCTGTTAAAGTATGTGAGTTATGATGGGTAAGAGGGTAAGAGGGAGAGAAATCTGCATGTAGGCATGCTGGAGGACTGCCTTTCTCTATAAAGGACACCTCATTTTAGCCACAAAACTCATACATAGATACTACCTATTCTTACATAAATTTATACCCATTCTTGTATGAATTTATCTGCTTGAATCATATCTTTATAAGCGGTATATCGTGAGCTATAATTTTTTCACTGTCTGAGGGAGGGGGTTGAGGTACCAACTTGATAAGGTTGTCTTTCTTGTGTTGTCACTTATACACCACATTGTTTGGAAAATTTTACACCTGTAGAAGTGCATTTTTGAGTACTTTTTTTTCACTATAATAGTATATCTTAATGTATAATATTGAGTGAGCAATTAGCCATTTTGTTTATTTTGCTTTTTGAGGGCACGATGTGAGTGAAAAATTATGTGATTTTAGCTTTTCTTATTACTTTTGCAAACAGCTGTAATGTACTACATTTTAAATATCATTTTAAATATCATGCCTGATGATTATATACACAATGAGTGGGTGACATTTAGGCACAATAAGGAAGATTAGAGGGTACATTAAGAGAACATTATGAGTGAAAAGAGGGTATATAAAGGGTGCATAGAGAGCATGCAGAGAGCAAGCTGTGGAAGACTTCTCTGTTAAAAATATAATGTGCTAATTTTATTTATAGGAGTCTCGATGAGATGTATGAGATACTTGAAGAACTTTGCAAGAAAGGAAAGATTAAGTTTATTGGCATATCAGAACTGAGAGTAAAGACATTGAGGAAGGCAGCCAAGGTATTTAAGTCCTGTTTTGAGTGTCATTTCTCACTACTGAGATCTGAGTCATATTTCAGATAGTGAAGATAGATACTCTTCAAATTGAGTATTCTTCTTAAACAACTGATATAGAAAAAATAAGAGAATTAATTCACACTAGCTTGGTCAAGGACTGACATATTCTAATAGACAGAATTGTTTAAACAGCTAGAGAACTTGAAATTCTAGTCATAGCGTATTTCTCTCTAGATCATAGATTCTTGATGATAAGTTGCATATACACTATAAATTAAACAGTTGTATAGACTTACCTTTATCTCAGAGCTATTTCAAGTCTTCTGAAGAACTTAATCTAAATGACTGTCATTGTATTCATCTATGTTTTTCCTAAAAATTTTTTATAAAGAACCTTAAAGTAGGATGTTCTTTCAACTTTCATTTTCTTTAAGAAGGCTAAAAACAAATTTTATTTCTTTAGGGCCAGATTGTCAAAAAGCTTAAATCTATTACATTCAGAAAGAAAATTACACCTGCTCAACTTGCACTTATATGAGTCACTGTACAAAAAACTGACATCATCTTTATACTGAGAATAAAGACTATTTTTCATCTTGAGAAGAACTGGGCCTCGTACAATATAATTTTCTTGCCTAAAGAGTTAAAGAAACTATATAAAATGATTGACAGCTTTACAACTAGTGGCAAGTGTTACCTGAAACAGATGATAAAATATATCAGCAAATAAATATATTGTCCTATAGAGGATAGAAAAGTGATTATAGTTCAAAATTTAGGAGGCTAGAAGTAGTACATGTATAATTGTATAATGTAATGATATATACAGCTGGGTGATAAAAGTGATGGTCACTATCACGCTTGACCGTAACTCATACAGTTACTCAAAAAACTGATGCAATAATTAATGTGTTTTGACTGTTTCCCTTATAACTCTACAACTACTGTAGCTACACAAAAATAAAAAATACTCTCAGAAAGTGGTGAATCTCAGCTTTGTGGCAATAAATATATCATAAAAAAATTCAAAAATTTGACGAAGTTATGAAGTGATGATCACATGATACTCATTGTATTAGTTTTTTGACTGTCATTTCAGAAACATAAAAATCATTCATATCTTAGTCAATTCTCTATTGTTTTCTATCAAATAAGTTTCTATAGGTAGTACATGGTCATGTGACTTTGTTTATATGTTGAAATTTGCCAAAAAGCATAACCACATCAATTACCATCACCATGAAGTCTATTTCTCCTGCTGATTAAGCTCACATTATTAACCTACTCACTGCTGACCAGACCACTCGCCAGATTGCCTCTGCTACTGGTTTTAACCAGTCTACCATCTCCAGAATTTGCTCTAAACACTGCCCTGAGCTTGAAAAGGCTTTAGGTGGTCGTCCTTCCAAGCTCACTCCTACTAATGCTCATCATGCTGTTTGTCTCATCACCTCTAGCAATGCCAAAACTGTTGTTCAAGTTGCTCATGCACTGCGTACTATTACCAATGACACACTCTCTACACAAACTGTTAGGAACTACTTGAGGAAAGCAGGAATGAAGGCTGTGGTGAAGAAGAAGAAGCCGAAGTTAATGTACAAGTAGAAGCAAGATTGTTATGACTTTGCGATTGTCTATCGTTACTGGACTTTGGAGGACTAAAAGAAGGTTGTCTGGTTAGATGAGACTAAAATCAACAGAATTGACTCAGATGACAGGCAGTGGATCTGGAAATTTGCTAGGCAGGGCCTCATTAGTAAAGAGGTGAAGGAGTTGCTAAAGTTTAGAAGAGGTTATATTATAGTATGAGGCTGTATGCTATGATAGGGCACTGAGATTGTATGCAAGATTGATGGAAATATAGATAAGAAGCTCTATACCTAGATCCTGGAGGATGAATTGCAAGGAAGCCTAAAGCATCATGGTATTAGTGTCGACAATATCATTTTTTAGCATGACAATGACCCTAAACACACTAGTAAAATAGCCACCAGCTAGCTTAAAGTCTATAGTTTTGAGGTTTGTCTATGGCCAGCACAGTCCCCAGACCTTAACCCCATTGAACACCTCTGGAATTATGTGAAGGATAGGCTGAGAGAGTATGAAAGTCCATCTGGTGGGATTTTGGAGTTATGGGAGAGAATTGCAGAGAAGTGGAATAAGATTCCTATAGAGGTCTGTCAGAATTTGATAGAGAGTATGCCTAGGAGGATGGAAGCAGTAATTAAGGCAAAGGAAGCCCACACAAAGTATTAATATAGTTGATTTTTATGTTTTTAAAATGACAGTCAAAAAACTGATGCAATGAGTATCATATGATCATTGCTTCATAACTCTGTCAAATTTTTGAATTTTTTTATAATATGTTTATTGCCAGAAAGCTGAGATTCACCACTTTCCGAGAGTATTTTTTATTTTTGTGTAGCTACAGTAGTTGTAGAGTTATAAGGGAAACAGTCGAAACACATTAATTATTGCATCAGTTTTTTAAGTAACTGTATCTCAATCCTACAACTTTATCTTCTCCTCAATCACACAAAACAAAAAATTATGGCTTGATTTTTTGTATGTACATTAATAAGTATCTACAATTAGCTATTATAGTGTTAGTATCTAGTTGGTCCTTCTCTAGAATTAATTATTGCCTTTGCACGATGTAGTATAGATAAAATATAGTTGTTTATCTTCTTTATTGGTATCTGTTCCCATACCTCAAGTACAGCCTGTTTGAGCTCTCCAAGCAATGTTGGAGGATAGGGCCAGGCTCATATATTCTATTTAAGGTCTAGCCAGTAAGGCTCAATTGTGTTGATATCTAGTGATAAGGGTGGGTGTGGAAATCTTAGAATGCCATGTTACTAAAACTATTGCTCCATTGATTTTGCTATATGATACTATGCATTGTCCTACTAAAATGTAACCAGCTGATTCTGTTGTTGCACCTGATTGTAAAAGTCCAAGAGATACCTTTCCAAAATCTGCTTAATATACTGTTTTGCTATCATCTCTCCACTCTTTCCACCTAGGTACTCAAGTACAATAAGTGGACCCTTCCTACTATACATAATGTATCCTCAGACTATAACACATACAAGCAACTTGGTGAAGGTTGGAATAATGCAGTCTTCATGTCAGACTTTGTTAGGGCTGCATGTATAGTAAACAGAGTCAGGGTACAAGTCAAGATAGATGTAGCATTTATTAGAGAAAATGACTAACTTTAATTCTTTTATTATGATCTTCACAAGCTCCTTTGCACAGGCCAGCCTCTACACATGATGTGACTTGTTAATGTAAGGGGCATGTTGGGCCTTCCTACGCTTAAGTTCTTTGGCCTCCAGCTCACGTTTAACAGTTTGAGAGCTGATTTTGACAAGCAGCTACTTTGCAAGAGTTTTGTATAGTGCAAACCTATTTTTTCTAGCATAGAGTATAAGAAAATAGTAGGCATGACCCTTGAGCTTATATAGATGTCCAGTCTATAGCTTGTTTTTTATTGTACCAGTCTTCTTGAAGCGGGTAACTATATGGTTCACAGTTGTCTAAGGTACACCAAATAACCTCGCAGTTTCAGATGCATTTTGGCCACCACATATAGTACCAACAATATGATTCTTCACTGAAAATGCGAGCTGCAACCTCTGAAGACATGCCCCAAATATTTGGGAGAGAGGGTAGGTAGTAAGTAAATGATGAGAGATAGATGAAGTGAGAACATGGCCTATATATCACTTAATTTTTATGACAGTGACCATCACTTTTGTCATCCAGCTATAGTATTATTCTGTATTTGAATAAAGGTGGGTTATAATATACTAATTGACATTGTAGTACACAGTGCTATCCTATAGCATCAGCAAGATATATAGTACATATTTTCTCAGTGTTTAACACACTGGTACAACACCTATCCAAGTGACTTCAATAGTCCTAAGGAGTATATACAACTTATACACACCCTTCTGAGTAGTCCAACATAGCTTAGAACTTACTTAATACTTTATCACATAAATCTAGTATATATCATTTCACTATTCTTTATATATATGTCATATCCCAGGATCTCAAACTTGTTAATATTATGCCACAGATGCCACACCATATTTTGTTGTAGATATTCTATCACCTCAGGACTGAATAACATGTACTTAAGTTCATTATAACAATTACCAATATGCTAAAGATCTAGACACCACTCTCTGAAGAGGCTCTCTAGATCCCTTGGTTAACATTTCATATAGTTAAAAACTGCTCTAAACTATTTAAAGTTAGCAGATGGATATGTACCTTGCTTATAGGATGTTCCTGAGATGTGCTCTATTCTCAGCTACTGCCAAAGTGGCCTCTAAAGCTTGGACTCCCAATTATAGTTCACTAATTAGGTATTTCTGCTTGAATATTTTATATATTTTGCTCATCGACTGAAGTGCATCTCTCAGAGAACCCTTTATGGATAATTTTTATATAGTTTCACAGTTCTTTAGGTCCACTTAACTCTCATCTTGTTAGTTTTACACTTCTTACTGTACTTTTATTATATTTCACTTCACTTTTGACCTCAACTGATCCTACAGATATAGATCACTTATTTTATATATGTTTTGGACCTCGACAGTCTATTTAAATAGCTCAGATATTATAGTTATTCTTAGAGAATAGTAGAGATCTGTTCAGTGCTAGTATTTATTATTCTAAAGTCACCCCAGATATTTCAAAGTGCTCTCTTCTTATAGACAAAAAAAGATAACAATCTCCAAAGTGTACTTTCTTCTCTATTTGAACTAGCCTGAGCATCTTGGTCATGCCTTTACACTATTGTTTCTTGTCTAGTTAATCTTATTCATCTTTAAAAGTAGACTGTAGATTAAAGCAGTTACTTGGGTTACTATTATTAATCCCCTAGTGACTGTAAAGCTACTTAGTTGAGTACAATATGCCTATGTCTATTTTCTATTAGTTTTTACAGATTCTTCAGTACATTTTGAGTCTATTATCATGCATATACTTATCTACTATGCTTTGACACTATTATCAAGATTTCTAGTATACTTCAGCTTAATCCTCTTCTTGTCTATAGAGGTTTGGTCAGTTTGTTATCTATCTACAAGTTATCTATCAGATCATTCTCTTTGATTGGTTATCTTGAATTATTCTTACTCACTCTCTATAGGACTGAATATCTTAGTCTACTAGAACTACATCTTACAGTACTAGTCTAATTATTCACACTTATACATGAGCCTTTCAAAATTTACATCTGGAGCCCATAGCAAAAAATTTCTATTTTAAGTCTTAGCTATTCATTCTATTATAGTCTCTAACCATTTCTTCAATAATTTTACAATAGTCTAAGTATCTTGCTAACTGATACAGTCCAGGACCTACTCACTCATATGTTCATGTACTTTCTAGCTACACTCAGTCTATTAACAGTTGAGTAGATTCTATTTCAGGCACTTTTACTAAATCCTCTTTGAAATAAAGGTCTATTGTCCTGTCTGACAGTGTAATCATTATTAAGAACCTCACTGAATAAGATCTCAGACTGCTATCAGATAGCTCACATTTACTTCTAAGATACACATCTAACTTGTTCACACTCATACTCAATACATCTACTATGTTAGTATCAGACACAATCAACTTACAGAGAGAATTGTCATTACTATTAGCATCATTGTATGAATAACATCAACTAAAATATCTGGTTTCTAAACTAACATGCTTTGAACAACTCAAGATGATCTCCAGGGCAGGATATACATGTTATTCACATGATTAAGATCTACCCAAATATATTTAATCTAATACCAGAATAGGAATTTATATTCAGAATCTAATACCAACTTATAGAGTCTAAATTTATTAAACCTTATAGATCTGAACAATATACTACTCTAAGGCAATAGTCTAAAGATATTGAGAGCCATCATGCCATCTTGAGAAGACTACTGGGCTCTGACCTTTAACTTAGTAAATGAACTAGTATTAATAGTTAGATTTTTTGATGATATCAACCACTACAGAGTTAATGCCAGCCTCAACTACAAACAAATAATTGTAAGAGCACAATTCTACACTCTTCTAATAATAAACCTCTATAGCAATAATTAAAGATGGCTCATAGAACAGACTTTAATGCATTCTGATAAGAAGTATATACCTACTACCTGACTGCCTTTAGAAATTATGTAAATCACTAACTTATTTGAGCTCACTAAAGACTATGCTGGCAACTGGTATTAGACATTAGTAAAAGGATCTGTTTAAAAACTCACATCAAGATTAACAGAATCAGCAGATCAACAGAATTAGTATTCTAAATGTAACTAGTAATAGGCCAGCAGTCACTAAAATTAAACTACTGTTCATGCAACTAAGACAATGGTCATGAGCATCAACAGCAATACATGGACACCTAAGAAGTATGCCACAAGTACTTAACTCCATGAGCTACCTAACACTATTGACTGGCAAGTTATTACCACTGACTTACTAACACTGACTGTTACCTCAATACTGCTGACCAAGCACCTGATCCAACCTGATCCAAAGAAGTCAAAAAGGAATCAAAACTACTAGAAGCCTGAGAAGCCTAGAACATAACTACTAAAGCCTAATGCCTAATGACTAAAAGGTTAATTTGAGCCTAATAAAGACATTACTGGCATTTCAGTACTGTCAGACTTATGTCCAAACGTATATGGTTCTTTATGAGATATACTTTGTAGTATGCCATACTATAAGCAAGATGCATAACTGCTAAATTAAAGTCCAACATCACACACAAGAAGCATTACATGCTAATCTACTAAATCCTATAAGACCCAAGTGACATGAAGAACTTATTGTTACAACTTGAACCTTTTGAGCTGCAGACCTAATAACTTGAAAAATACTAGAATGGTACAAGCCAGAGCTGCACAATCTATGTCCAGCCTCTATAGTATAAGCAAACCTTTATTTACTAAGGAATGCAAACCTGGACACTAAGTAACTACAATTTGTTAGAAGTGTGATCCTGACACTGTTACTATTCTTTATTTATTATTCTGTTACTATTCTTAGTTATGTCCGCTTTCTTGATCATGTGATGCTTATGTAATCTTCTATAAAAGCGGCACAGTCCATTAGTGAGTACTCTACATCAAGTGTACTCACTACTGGACTCAGGTATGTAGTTAGACTGTTAATATATATTAAGTGTACTCACCACTGGACTCAGTGGTCCCTTGCTGGATTTGTGTGATCAAACAGGTTATGAGCCTTAAGCTCTAGCTCTCTGCACTGTCGCATTTTTGAGTTTTTAGGTTTGAAGAGCTGCTGCTGCTGTCAGAAAAGCTTTTGGTGTTCTGGACTGGCCTTTTAGTGTGTTCCTAGTGTTCTTATTATCTTCTGCACCCTTCTGTGCAGTTTCCACAGTCCCATAGCCCTCTGTCTTCTTTCTTGGCCTTTATTAGTGCCAAATCTCTCTAAACCTCTGCTGCTTAATTGCTCTACAACTGTCTAGCCGTTTTTGATGCTCTTTAGCATGTTTACTCAGCTCATATAGGCCTATTGTCCTGCCAATTTTCAGCCTGATCCATTGCAATTTGATACCACTATAGCCCTATCATTTTTAGCTATTTTTGAAGTTATATTGCCTATTCTGGGCAAACTGCTGATCCGTTTCTCACAAAATTTGACACATCTTTTTGAATTATTTTCACATCTTCTGTTGTGAAGTTTCAGCCAAATCGGTTATGAACTCACCGACTTATTGAAGGATCTTTGTTTTCTACCTTATTTTAGCAACTTTTAATTTTCATAGCAACTGCTCATCCGATCTGAACGACCTTTGGTGTGCATATGGCTACCATACCTGTGCATACTTCCACCTCATTTCAACTTTATTGGCTACGGTTTAACTGCACTGTGAGCTATTCTTGTGCCAATAAAAATCATTAATTGCTGCCAATCTGCTGATCTGATCTGCATGCTTTTTGCACTGTTCAATTTGGCTCATTCCTCTTTATCTGCATGTCAATTTGTGCACCGTTCTGCCTATCCATTCCCTCTCTGTGCTGCATTTTATATCTGGCAGCTCTAGTGTTAATTGGTGTATAGATCCATCACTGTTGTTGGATTAGCCTAGCCTACAGACTGTAAAGCTTGCCTGCCTAGCCTTAGTTTGCTAGTTGTAGTTATTCTTTGAGTGTCTACTTAAGCCTAGAGCCTCTCTCAGTCAGCAGTGCCTGTGGGGTCTTAGCAGACCAACAGACCAGCACTGTCTTGTGGCAAATCTGTATATACTTCAGTGACTATAGAAGACTGCACTGGTTGGCATTGATCTGTCACCTCTAGGCATAAATTTGTTAGTGCTCTCTTCCTCACTACTCCCTCACTGCTTATTTTCTTCTGAGTGCATCATCTGTCCACTCTTATCTATACCTCATTCTCACTATCATGTCTGAACCCACAACCTTTAAGATGCTATCTGCTATCACCAAGCTCAATGATAGCAATTACTCTGTCTGGAAGCATGATATGTGTGCTGCACTTCAAGTCAAGAAGTTGTAGCACCTGACCTCTGGTCAGGAAGCTAAGCCTAGTACTCTAGTAGAGGCTGTCCAGCTCTAGGAAGAGAAGGCTGAGCAAGCTGTAGGCCTGATCTATCAGAGACTTGAGCATAGCATGCAGGTTATGGTGCAGGACTACATAGATGATCCAGTTAAGATGTGAACTGAGCTCCAGAAGATTAATGAGCAGGACAACCCAGCTGCGCGCTTTAATGCTTATGATGAGTTCTTCAACATCACCAAGAAGGAAGATGAGTCCCTCACCAATCTGGTGAGCAGGGTTGAGCTGGCATTACATAAGATCAGAAGCACTCATTTTAGCACTCTCAAACTTGAGGAGCCCGAGAATGAACTTGCATGTGCATATCTGATTTGTGCTCTTCCTAAGGACTATGCTTGTTAGATCACACAAATCCAGCAAGGGACCACTGAGTCCAGTGGTGAGTACACTTGATATATATTAGCAGTCTAACTATATACCTGAGTCCAGTGGTGAGTACATTTGATGTAGAGTACTCACCAATGGACTGTGCCGCTTTTACAGGAGATTACATAAGCATCACATGATCAAGAAAGCGGACATAAGGAAGAATATAAACAGAATAATAAACTACAAAATACTAAGAGTGTCAGAATCACACTTCTAACACTCGCCCCTGGTCTGACTGGTTCAAATGTGCCATTCTCAATCAGACTGATAAATTTCTCCATGGCTGCTTTCTCCTAGAGGTCTGCATTAGGACGTCCTTTGATGTCCTTCCACTGATAGGGTTCAGAACTGATGTGTTGCACATCTTGTACAGAGAACACATGCTCAGCGCAATTAGATGACTGGAATGCATATTCTAGAGCATCTTCATAAGACAGATAGATGTTCTCTAGTCCTACATTAGCACCAAAATTCATTAGGCCAGCAAACATCAGTGCTTCAGCTTGCAACTCCTCTTCTGACATGATGTCCAGTTCATCAGGTGAGTCACTATCCATCTCAACATCCTGCTCTGGCTGCTCTACAACATCTGGCTGAGCTGCAGAGTCAGTATCAGAAGCAGTGTCAGGCGCAGTGTCAGATACAGTTGGCTCTGCTGAGTTGAAGTTGAAGCGCTGTGGTAGAATAGGGGAGCCTGACACATGTCTAGGAAGGCGCTGTCCAACATAGTCCATATCCTACCAGCCAGTGGTATGACGTCTAATAGGTCTCCATATTGGATCTGGCCACCAGGGAGAAGCAGGCCTTTATTTCTTTAAGGCCTGCTCAGATAGCAGTGGTGAAGTAGTATGTTCACGCTTTGGTAGATGAGTGGCTGGTGAAGGAGGATAATATGGGGGACTGTGTGAAGGAGGACTAGGTGATAGATTGGGTGGAGGACTAGGTGTAAGTGTAGGTGTAGGCATAGGAGGATCTGCTGGATGCACAGAAGCAGGTGGAGGAGGAGGAGCTAGCAGAACATCAATAGCATCCTCTACTCCCCTCTGTTCTGGCAGGTCTTCTGTCTGTGTAGGCATATTCACCCTCAAGTCAACTGGGTTTCTAGATATACCAGGGAAGACTCTCTCATCAAATTGAGCAGAGTCACTAATGACTTCCTGGTAAGTGGATTTCAGAACAACCAGCCTTTATAGTTAGAGGGGTAGCCTAGAAACACACATTTCTGTGTGTGGGACTGCAGCTGCTTGTGTTGATCTTTCTTCACAAGCACATAGGAGGTGCATTCAAATACACGCAAGTGAGAGATATCTAGCTTTGACTAGAACCAGAGCTCATAGGGTGTACTGGCAGATACAGCAGAGGTGGGAGAGCAGTTGTGTACATGTACAAATGCTGCTACTGCATCCCACCAGAAGCTAGAGGGCAGATGTGCTTCATTAAGCATAGTAGTAATGCCCTCTGCAAGTGTCCTGTTAGCACGCTCTGCAACACCATTCTGATGAGGTTCATCTCTAATAGTGTGCTGTCTGTGGATGCCTGCAGTAATACAGAACTAGTCCCATTCCTTAGACACATACTCTCCACCTTTATCATCACGAGTGGCTTTGATCTTCACTCCTAACTGGTTCTCTGCATAGGCCTTAAATTGCTTGAAGGCAGCAAATGCATCACTCTTCTTCTTCAATACGAGAACAGCCCAGTAGCGGCTGTAATCATCAATGAAGGTGATCCAGTATTTGAAGCCATGTCTGGACTGGACAGGCAATGGACCATGAACATCAGAGTGGACCAATTAGAGGAGACCAGAAGCTCTGTGAGATGCAAGTTTGGAGATATTAGACCTGTGCTGCTTGCCAGCAATGCAAGGTTCACAGATAGGATCTGGAGTGCTCTTGGACTTGACAACCATTCCCTTAACTAGCTCCTCAGTCATCAACCTGTTCACATCACCATGATTGAGGTGTGCAAAGTGCCTGTGCTAAAGTGTAGTGTCAAGTGGACAGGTGCTGGTGAATGCAGCATAAGCAATAGTAGGGACAATGTGGCTATTGAGAGTTGCTGCATTGTAAGAGGTGATGTTTGCAGTGAAAAGAACTGTTCCATGATGATGGAAAAGCATCTTGTTATGGTGAATGGTGACAACATATGATTTGGAATGAGTCAAATATAGGACTGAGAGGAGATTGTTTCTGAGATCAGGAACATGAAGTACATGCTCAAATTCAAGTAACTGTCCAGGTTTGCCACCAACTACAGGCTGAAAGTGCACTGTGCCAACACCAACTGAATAAATAACTTGGTTGTTGGCTAAACAAATAGGGGTGTGATTTGTTGAGTATTTGGTGAACCAATGACGATGTGGAGTCATGTGGCAAGTGGCTCCTGTATCAGCAATCCAGTCAGTTCCTGCATCTGGGATAAGAGGTGAATGGGGATTGGTGTAGTCAAGAGCACTTGCATTGCCAGCAAATTTAGCAGATTCAGCAGATTTATCTTGTTGAGCAATATGGGCCTTCTGGCCCTTCCTGCCCTTCCTCCTCTTCTCTTCCCTGTTTTTCTTAGCCCTAACATGTGCATCCTTAGAAGCTGCCTGCTTCATATAGCAGTTCTCCTCTGTGTGCTTAGGAATACCACAGAAGGTGCAAGTAACACCTTAGGATATAGGCTTTGCAGCACTACTAGTGGATGTGAACATGGCCTGGGGCTGAAGCTGAATGCGCTCTTGACAGTTTTGCTGCTCTTGGGCAAATGCCTCCTTAAGGTTATTCCACTTGAATTCCTTCATAAGGAGCACTGCAGAGCAAAAGGAAGCATTGTTAGAAGTGTGATTCTGACACTCTTAGTATTTTGTAGCTTATTGTTCTGTTTATATTCTTCCTTATGTCCGCTTTCTTGATCATGTGATGCTTATGTAATCTCCTGTAAAAGCGGCACAGTCTATTGGTGAGTACTCTACATCAAGTGTACTCACCACTGAACTCAGGTATGTAATTAGACTGCTAATATACATCAAGTGTACTCACCACTGGACTCAGTGGTCCCTTGCTGGATTTGTGTGATCTAACAGGTTATGAGCCTTGAGCTCTAGCTGTCTGCACTGTTGCATTTTTGAGTTTTTAGGTTTGGAGAGCTGCTGCTGTTGTCAGAGAAGCTTTTAGTGTTCTGGACTGGCCTTTTGGTGTGTTCCTAGTGTTCCCATCATCTTCTGCACCCTTCTGTGCAGTTTCCACAGTCCCAGAGCCCTCTGCCTTCTTCTTTGGCCTTTATTAGTGCCAAATCTCCCCAAAACTCCGCCGCTTGATTGCTCCACAACTGTCCAGCCGTTTTTGACGCCTTTTGGCATGTTTACTCGGCCCATATAGGCCTACTGTCCTGCCGAGTTTCAGCTCGATCCGTTGCGATTTGACACCGCTATAGCCCTATCACTTTTGACTATTTTTAAAGTTGCATTGCCTATCCCGGGTGAACTGCTGATCCGTTTCTCACGAAATTTGGCAGGTCTAATTGGCCTATTTTTTCGTCCCCTGTCGCGAAGTTTCAGCCAAATCGGTCAAGAACTTGCTGACTTATTGAAGAATCTTTGTTTTACACCCCATTTTGCCAACTTTTGAATTTTCTCGGCAACCGCTGATCCGATCCGGACGCCTTTTGGTGTGCATATGGCTCTCAGATTTGTGCATACTTCCACCAAGTTTCAGCTTGAGCGGCTGCGGTTTAACTGCGCTGTGGGCTATTCTTGTGCCGACGGAAATTGTCGATTGCTGCCGATCCGCTGATCCGATCCGCATGCTCTTTGCACCGTTCGATTCCGCTCGTCGTCTTCTATCTGCGTGCCAATTTGCGCACTGTTCTGCCTATCCATTCCCTCTCTGTGCTGCATTTTGTGTCTGGCAGCTCTGGTGTTAATTAGTGTGTAGCTCCATCACTGTTGTTGGATCAGCCTAGCCTACAGACTGTGAAGCTTGCCTGCCCGGCCTTAGTTTGCTGGTTGTAGTCACTCTTTGAGTGTCTACTTAAGCCTAGAGCCTCTCTCAGTTAGCGGTGCCTGCGGGGTCTTAGCAGACCAACAGACCAGCACTGTCTTGCGGCAAATCTGTGTATACTTCAGTGACTGTAGAAGACTGCACTGGTTGGCATTGATCTGTCACCTCCAGGCATAAATTTGTTAGCACTCTCTCCCTCATTGCTCCCTTACTGCTTATTTCTTCTAAGCATCATCTGTCCACTCTCATCCACACCTCATTTCAACTATCATGTCTGATCCTGTCACCTCTGAGACGCTATCCACTATCACCAAGCTCAATGACAGCAATTACTCTGTCTGGAAGCATGATATGCGTGCTGCACTTCAAGTTAAGAAGTTGTGGTGCCTGACCTCTGGTCAGAAAGCTAAGCCTAGTGCTTCAGCAGAGGCTGTCCAGCTCTGGGAAGAGAAGGCTGAGCAAGCTGTAGGCCTGATCTATCAGAGACTTGAGCATAGCATGCAGGTTATGGTGCAGGACTACATAGATGATCCAGTTAAGATGTGGACTGAGCTTCAGAAGATCAATGAGCAGGACAACCCAGCTGCGCACTTTAATGCCTATGATGAGTTCTTCAACATCACCAAGAAGGAAGATGAGTCCCTCACTAATCTGGTGAGCAGGGTTGAGCTAGCACTGCACAAGATCAGAAGCACTCGTTCTAGCACCCTCAAACTTGAGGAGTTTGAGAATGAGCTTGCATGTGCATGTCTGATTCGTGCTCTTCCTGAGGACTATGCTTCCTTTCGCTCTGCAGTGCTTCTTATGAAGGAATTCAAGTGGAATAACCTTAAGGAGGCATTTGCCCAAGAGCAGCAAAACTGTCAAGAGCGCATTCAGCTTCAGCCCCAGGCCATGTTCATATCCACTAGTAGTGCTGTAAAGCCTATCTCCTCTCAAGGTGTCACTTGCACCTTCTGTGGTATTCCTAAGTACACAGAGGAGAACTGCTATATGAAGCAGGCAGCTTCTAAGGATGCACATGTTAGGGCTAAGAAAAACAGGGAAGAGAAGAGGAGGAAGGGCAGGAAGGGCCAGAAGGCCCATATTGCTCAACAAGATAAATCTGCTGAATCTGCTGAATTTGCTGGCAATGCAAGTGCTCTTGACTACACCAATCCCCATTCACCTCTTATCCCAGATGCAGGAACTGACTGGATTGCTGATACAGGAGCCACTTGCCACATGACTCCACATCGTCATTGGTTCACCAAATACTCAACAAATCACACCCCTATTTGTTTAGCCAACAACCAAGTTATTTATTCAGTTGGTGTTGGCACAGTGCACTTTCAGCCTGTAGTTGGTGGCAAACCTGGACAGTTACTTGAATTTGAGCGTGTACTTCATGTTCCTGATCTCAGAAACAATCTCCTCTCAGTCCTGTATTTGACTCGTTCCAAATCATATGTTGTCACCATTCACCATAACAAGATGCTTTTCCATCATCATGGAACAGTTCTTTTCACTGCAAACATCACCTCTTACAATGCAGCAACTCTCAATGGCCATATTGTCCCTACCATTGCTTATGCTGCATTCACCAGCACCTGTCCACTTGACACTACACTTTAGCACAGGCACTTTGCACATCTCAATCATGGTGATGTAAACAGGTTGATGACCGAGGAGCTAGTCAAAGGAATGGTTGTCAAGTCCAAGAACACTCCAGATCCTATCTGTGAACCTTGCATTGCTGGCAAGCAGCACAGGTCTAATGTCTCCAAACTTGCATCTCACAGAGCTTCTGGTCTCCTCCAATTGGTTCACTCTGATGTTCATGGTCCATTGCCTGTCTAATCTAGACATGGCTTTAAATATTGGATCACCTTCATTGATGATTACAGCCGCTACTGGGCTGTTCTCCCATTGAAGAAGAAGAGTGATGCATTTGCTGCCTTCAAGCAATTTAAGGCCTATGCAGAGAACCAGTTAGGAGTGAAGATCAAAGCCACTCGTGATGATAAAGGTGGAGAGTATGTGTCTAAGGAATGGGACCAGTTCTGTATTACTGCAGGCATCCACAGACAGCACACTATTAGAGATGAACCTCATCAAAATGGTGTTGCAGAGCGTGCTAACAGGACACTTGCAGAGGGCATTACTACTATGCTTAATGAAGCACATCTGCCCTCTAGCTTCTGGTGGGATGCAGTAGCAGCATTTGTACATGTACACAACTGCTCTCCCACCTCTGCTGTGTCTGCCAGTACACCCTATGAGCTCTGGTTCCAGTCAAAGCCAGATGTCTCTCACTTGCATGTATTTGGATGCACCTTCTATGTGCTTGTGAAGAAAGATCAACACAAGCAGCTGCAGTCCCACACACAGAAATGTGTGTTTCTAGGCTACCCCTCTAACTATAAAGGCTGGTTGTTCTGGAATCCACTTACCAGGAAGGAAGTCATTAGTGACTCTGCTCAATTTGATGAGAGAGTCTTCCCTGGTACATCTAGAAACCCAGTTGACTTGAGGGTGAATATGCCTACACAGACAGAAGACCTGCCAGAACAGGGGGGAGTAGAGGATGCTATTGATGTTCTGCCAGCTCCTCCTCCTTCACCTGCTCCTATGCATCTAGCAGATCCTCCTATGCTTACACCTACACCTACACCTAGTCCTCCACCTAATCCATCACCTAGTTCTCTTTCACACAGTCCCCCACATCATCCTCCTTCACCAGCCACTCATCCACCAAAGCGTGAACACACTACTTCACCACTGCTATCTGAGCAGGCCTTAAAGAAACAAAGGCCTGCTTCTCCCTGGTAGCCAGATCCAATGTGGAGACCTATTAGACGTCATACCACTGGCTGGTGGGATATGGACTATGTTGGACAGTGCCTTCCTAGACATGTGCCAGGCTCCCCTATTCTACCACAGCGCTTCAACTTCAACTCAGCAGAGCTAACTGTATCTGACACTGCACCTGACACTGCTTCTGATACTGACTCTGCAGCTTAGCCAGATGTTGTAGAGCAGCCAGAGCAGGATGTTGAGATGGACAGTGACTCACCTGATGAACTGGACATCATGTCAGAAGAGGAGTTGCAAGCTGAAGCACTGATGTTTGCTGGCCTAATGGATTTTGGTGCTAATGCAGGACTAGAGGACATCTATCTGTCTTATAAAGATGCTCTAGAATATGCATTCCAGTCATCTAATTGCGCTGAGCATGTGTTCTCTGCACAAGATGTGCAACACATCAGTTCTGAACCCTATCAGTGGAAGGACATCAAAGGACGTCCTGATGCAGACCTCTGGGAGAAAGCAGCCATGGAGGAATTTATCAGTCTGATTGAGAATGGCACATTTGAACCAGTCAGACTACCTCCTGGCAGAAAGCCCATTGGATGCAGATGGGTGTTCAAGCTCAAGCGCAAGGCAGATGGATCTGTAGACAGGTACAAGGCAAGGCTGGTAGTTAAGGGCTTCTCTCAGCAACCAGGTCTTGAGTTCTCTCAGGTGTTTGCCCCTACAGCCAAGTGAGCTGCACTTAGAGCCATCCTGGCAATAGCTGCATTTGAAGACCTTGAGCTCTATAGTGTTGATATCTCTACTGCTTTCCTCAATGGTGAGATGGAGCATGATGTCTACATGAACCAGCCTGAAGGATTTGAGGACTACTTTGGCCCTGGATTTGTTCTCAAGCTGATCAAGTCAATTTATGGCCTTAAGCAGGCTGGCCACCAATGGCACAAGAAGCTTGATTTAGTGATGAAGAGCATGGGCTTCAAGTTAGTGCACTGTGACTACAGCATTTGGGTGTACAGCAGAGATGAAGTGTGCATCATCATTCCAGTCTATGTTGATGACATGACCATTGCTGTAAAGTCTAAGCAGCAGTATGAGTCTATCAGAGATGAACTGGCCAAGCACTTTAAACTGCATGAGTTGGGCCCAACCTCATTCCTGCTAGGAGTCCATATTTAGAGAGACCGCTCCAAGCACTCTATCAGTCTGTCACAAAGACAGTATATTATTGATGTGCTAGAGCGCTTCAGCATGAGCAACTGTGGCACTGTTACTACTCCTCTCCCTGAGCAGAAGCTCAGCAAGAACATGGCTCCTAAGACCTCTGCAGAAACTGAATACATGAAGCAGATGCCCTACAAGCAATTAGTTGGTGGACTCATATATTTAGCTATTGCTACTAGGCCAGATATTGCCTATGCAGTTGGTGTCTTGGGACGCTTCAGTTCTAATCCTGGTCCAGCTCATTGGAAGGCAGCAAAGCATCTATGTCGCTATCTACAGGGTACAAAGGATTTCAGGTTGACTTATGCACCTGATCCTAAGTCCTCTGAGCTGTTCACTACCTTCTGTGATGCTGACCATGGAGGAAATGAGGATAACAGACGGTCCACAAGTGGGATGATTGTCAAGATGAGAACTGGTGCTATCAGCTGGGCTAGCAAGTTGCAGCCCTTTGTGACTCTATCTACCACTGAAGCAGAATACATTGCTGCTGTTAGTGCAGGACAAGAGATTATGTGGCTGAGAAATCTCTTTACAGAGTTTGGCTACAAATTTGATGCACCCTCTTCCCTGTACATTGATAACCAGTCTGCTCTGTCTGTGGCAAACAATTCTGAGCATCATGGACGCATGAAACACCTAGATCTGCGCTTCTACTGGTTGAGAGATGTTGTAGAGGCTGGTCATATCAAAGTGCATTACTTGCCCACTCAGACCATGCCAGCAGACATTATGACCAAAGCACTAAGCAGAGTAAAGGTGCAGGAGATGTGTAAGATGCTGGGATTATATTGAAGGAAGAAGTGTCAGATCAGGGGGGAGTGTTAGAAGTGTGATTCTGACACTCTTAGTATTTTGTAGTTTATTGTTCTGTTTATATTCTTCCTTATGTCCGCTTTCTTGATCATGTGATGCTTATATAATCTCCTGTAAAAGCGGCACAGTCCATTGGTGAGTACTCTACATCAAGTGTACTCACCACTTGTTAGAAGTGTGATTCTGACACTCTTAGTATTTTGTAGTTTATTGTTCTGTTTATATTCTTCCTTATGTCCGCTTTCTTGATCATGTGATGCTTATGTAATCTCCTGTAAAAGCGGCACAGTCCATTGGTGAGTACTCTACATCAAGTGTACTCACCACTGGACTCAGTGGTCCCTTGCTGGATTTGTGTGATCAAACAGGTTATGAGCCTTGAGCTCTAGCTGTCTGCACTGCCGCATTTTTGAGTTTTTGGGTTTGGAGAGCTGCTGCTGTTGTCAGAGAAGCTTTTGGTGTTCTGGACTGGCCTTTTGGTGTGTTCCTAGTGTTCCCATCATCTTCTGCACCCTTCTGTGCAGTTTCCACAGTCCCAGAGCCCTCTGCCTTCTTCTTTGGCCTTTATTAGTGCCAAATCTCCCCAAAACTCCGCCGCTTGATTGCTCCACAACCATCCAGCCGTTTTCGACGCCCTTTGGCACGTTTACTCGGCCCATATAGGCCTACTGTCCTGCCGAGTTTCAGCTCGATCCGTTGCGATTTGACACCGCTATAGCCCTATCACTTTTGGCTATTTTCGAAGTTGCATTGCTTATCCCGGGTGAACCGCTGATCCGTTTCTCACGAAATTTGGCACGTCTATTTGGCCTATTTTCGCGTCCCCTGTCGCGAAGTTTCAGCCAAATTGGTCAAGAACTCGCTGACTTATTGAAGGATCTTTGTTTTGCACCCTATTTTGGCAACTTTCGATTTTCTCGGCAACTGCTGATCTGATCCAGACGCCCTTTGGTGTGCATACGGCTCCCATACCTGTGCATACTTCCACCAAGTTTCAGCTTGAGCAGCCACTGTTTAACTGCGCTGTGGGCTATTCTTGTGCCGACGGAAATCGTCGATTGCTGCCGATCCGCTGATCCGATCCGCGTGCTCTTTGCACCGTTCGATTTCGCTCGTCGTCCTCTATCTGCGTGCCAATTTGCGCACCGTTCCGCCCATCCGTTCCCTCTTTGCGCTGCATTTTGTGTCTGGCAGCTCTGGTGTTAATTGGTGTGTGGCTCCATCACTGTTGTTGGATCAGCCTAGCCTACAGACTGTGAAGCTTGCCTGCCCGGCCTTAGTTCGCTGGTTGTAGTCACTCTTTGAGTGTCTACTTAAGCCTAGAGCCTCTCTCAGTTAGCGGTGCCTGCGGGGTCTTAGCAGACCAACAGACCAGCACTGTCTTGCGGCAAATCTGTGTATACTTCAGTGACTGTAGAAGACTGCACTGGTTGGCATTGATCTGTCACCTCCAGGCATAAATTTGTTAGCGCTCTCTCCCTCATTGCTCCTTACTGCTTATTTTTTCTAAGCATCATCTGTCCACTCTCATCCACACCTCATTTCAACTATCATGTCTGATCCTGTCACCTCTGAGACGCTATCTACTATCACCAAGCTCAATGACAGCAATTACTCTGTCTGGAAGCATGATATGCGTGCTGCACTTCAAGTCAAGAAGTTGTGGCGCCTGACCTCTGGTCAGGAAGCTAAGCCTAGTGCTCCAGCAGAGGCTGTCCAGCTCTGGGAAGAGAAGGCTGAGCAAGCTGTAGGCCTGATCTATCAGAGAATTGAGCATAGCATGCAGGTTATGGTGCAGGACTACATGGATGATCCAGTCAAGATGTGGACTGAGCTTCAGAAGATCAATGAGCAGGACAACCCAGCTGCGCGCTTTAATGCCTATGATGACTTCTTCAACATCACCAAGAAGGAAGATGAGTCCCTCACCAATCTGGTGAGCAGGGTTGAGCTAGCACTGCACAAGATCAGAAGCACTTGTTCTAGCACCCTTAAACTTGAGGAGTTTGAGAATGAGCTTGCATGTGCATGTCTGATTCGTGCTCTTCCTGAGGACTATGCTTCCTTTTGCTCTGCAGTGCTCCTTATGAAGGAATTCAAGTGGAATAACCTTAAGGAGGCATTTGCCCAAGAGCAGCAGAACCGTCAAGAGCGCATTCAGCTTCAGCCCCAGGCCATGTTCATATCCACTAGTAGTGCTGTAAAGCCTATCTCCTCTCAAGGTGTCACTTGCACCTTCTGTGGTATTCCTAAGCACACAGAGGAGAACTGCTATATGAAGCAGGCAGCTTCTAAGGATGCACATGTTAGGGCTAAGAAAAACAGGGAAGAGAAGAGGAGGAAGGGCAGGAAGGGCCAGAAGGCCCATGTTGCTCAACAAGATGAATCTGCTGAATCTGCTGAATTTGCTGGCAATGCAAGTGCTCTTGACTACACCAATCCCCATTCACCTCTTATCCCAGATGCAGGAACTGACTGGATTGCTGACACAGGTGCCACTTGCCACATGACTCCACATCGTCATTGGTTCACCAAATACTCAACAAATCACACCCCTATTCGTTTAGCCAACAACCAAGTTATTTATTCAGTTGGCATTGGCACAGTGCGCTTTCAGCCTGTAGTTGGTGGCAAACCTGGACAGTTACTTGAATTTGAGCATGTACTTCATGTTCCTGATCTCAGAAACAATCTCCTCTCAGTCCTGTATTTGACTCGTTCTAAATCATATGTTGTCACCATTCACCATAACAAGATGCTTTTCCATCGTCATGGAACAGTTCTTTTCACTGCAAACATCACCTCTTACAATGCAGCAACTCTCAATGGCCATATTGTCCCTACCATTGCTTATGCTGCATTCACCAGCACCTGTCCACTTGACACTACACTTTGGCACAGGCGCTTTGCACATCTCAATCATGGTGATGTAAACAGGTTGATGACTGAGGAGCTAGTCAAAGGAATGGTTGTCAAATCCAAGAGCACTCCAGATCCTATCTGTGAACCTTGCATTGCTGGCAAGCAGCACAGGTCTAATATCTCTTAACTTGCATCTCACAGAGCTTCTGGTCTCCTCCAATTGGTTCACTCAGATGTTCATGGTCCATTGCCTGTCCAATCTAGACATGGCTTTAAATATTGGATCACCTTCATTGATGATTACAGCCGCTACTGGGCTGTTCTCCCATTGAAGAAGAAGAGTGATGCATTTGCTGCCTTCAAGCAATTTAAGGCCTATGCAGAGAACCAGTTAGGAGTGAAGATCAAAGCCACTCGTGATGATAAAGGTGGAGAATATGTGTCTAAGGAATGGGACCAGTTCTGTATTACTGCAGGCATCCACAGACAGCACACTATTAGAGATGAACCTCATCAGAATGGTGTTGCAGAGCGTGCTAATAGGACACTTGCAGAGGGCATTACTACTATGCTTAATGAAGCACACCTGCCCTCTAGCTTCTGGTGGGATGCAGTGGCAGCATTTGTACATGTACACAACCGCTCTCCCACCTCTGCTGTGTCTGCCAGTACACCCTATGAGCTCTGGTTCCAGTCAAAGCCAGATGTCTCTCACTTGCGTGTATTTGGATGCACCTCTTATGTGCTTGTGAAGAAAGATCAACACAAGCAGCTGCAGTCCCACACACAGAAATGTGTGTTCCTAGGCTACCCCTCTAACTATAAAGGCTGGTTGTTCTGGAATCCACTTACCAGGAAGGAAGTCATTAGTGACTCTGCTCAATTTGATGAGAGAGTCTTCCCTGGTACATCTAGAAACCCAGTTGACTTGAGGGTGAATATGCCTACACAGACAGAAGACCTGCCAGAACAGGGGGGAGTAGAGGATGCTATTGATGTTCTGCCAGCTCCTCCTCCTCCACCTGCTTCTATGCATCCATCAGATCCTCCTATGCCTACACCTACACCTACACCTAGTCCTCCACCCAATCCATCACCTAGTCCTCCTTCACACAGTCCCCCACATCATCCTCCTTCACCAGCCACTCATCCACCAAAGCATGAATACACTACTTCACCACTGTTATCTGAGCAGGCCTTAAAGAAACAAAGGCCTGCTTCTCCCTGGTGGCCAGATCCAATGTGGAGACCTATTAGACGTCATACCACTGGCTGGTGGGATGTGGACTATGTTGGACAGCGCCTTCCCAGACGTGTGCCAGGCTCCCCTATTCTACCACAGCGCTTCAACTTCAACTCAGCAGAGCCAACTGTATCTGACACTGCACCTGATACTGCTTCTGATACTGACTCTGCAGCTCAGCCAGATGTTGTAGAGCAGCCAGAGCAGGATGTTGAGATGGACAGTGACTCACCTGATGAACTGGACATCATGTCAGAAGAGGAGTTGCAAGCTGAAGCACTGATGTTTGCTGGCCTAATGGATTTTGGTGCTAATGCAGGACTAGAGGACATCTATCTGTCTTATGAAGATGCTCTGGAATATGCATTCCAGTCATCTAATTGCACTGAGCATGTGTTCTCTGCACAAGATGTGCAACACATCAGTCCTGAACCCTATCAGTGGAAGGACATCAAAGGACGTCCTGATGCAGACCTCTGGGAGAAAGCAGCTATAGAGGAATTTATCAGTCTGATTGAGAATGGCACATTTGAACCAGTCAGACTACCTCCTGGCAGAAAGCCCATTGGATGCAGATGGGTGTTCAAGCTCAAGCGCAAGGCAGATGGATCTGTAGACAGGTACAAGGCAAGGCTGGTAGCTAAGGGCTTCTCTCAGCAACCAGGTCTTGAGTTCTCTCAGGTGTTTGCCCCTACAGCCAAGTGGGCTGCACTTAGAGCCATCCTGGCAATAGCTGCATTTGAAGACCTTGAGCTCTATAGTGTTGACATCTCTACTGCTTTCCTCAATGGTGAGATGGAGCATGATGTCTATATGAACCAGCCTGAAGGATTTGAGGACTACTTTGGCCCTAGATTTGTTCTCAAGCTGATCAAGTCAATTTATGGCCTTAAGCAGGCTGGCCACCAATGGCACAAGAAGCTTGATTCAGTGATGAAGAGCATGGGCTTCAAGTTAGTGCGCTGTGATTACAGCATTTGGGTGTACAGCAGAGATGAAGTGCATATCATCATTCCAGTCTATGTTGATGACATGACCATTGCTGTAAAGTCTAAGCAGCAGTATGAGTCTGTCAGAGATGAACTAGCCAAGCACTTTAAACTGCATGAGTTGGGCCCAACCTCATTCCTGCTAGGAGTCCATATTCAGAGAGACCGCTCCAAGCACTCTATCAGTCTGTCACAGAGACAGTATATTATTGATGTGCTAGAGCGCTTCAGCATGAGCAACTGTGGCACTGTTACTACTCCTCTCCCTGAGCAGAAGCTCAGCAAGGACATGGCTCCTAAGACCCCTGCAGAAACTGAATACATGAAGCAGGTGCCCTACAAGCAATTGGTTGGTGCACTCATGTACTTAGCTATTGCTACTAGGCCAGATATTGCCTATGCAGTTGGTGTCTTGGGACGCTTCAGTTCTAATCCTGGTCCAGCTCATTGGAAGGCAGCAAAGCATCTATGTCGCTATTTGCAGGGTACAAAGGATTTCAGGTTGACTTATGCACCTGATCCTAAGTCCTCTGAGCTGTTCACTACCTTCTGTGATGCTGACCATGGAGGAAATGAGGATAACAGACGGTCCACAAGTGGGATGGTTGTCAAGATGGGAACTGGTGCTATCAGCTGGGCTAGCAAGTTGCAGCCCTTTGTGACTCTATCCACCACTGAAGCAGAATACATTGCTGCTGTTAGTGTAGGACAAGAGATTATGTGGCTGAGAAATCTCTTTACAGAGTTTGGCTACAAATTTGATGCACCCTCTTCCCTGTATATTGATAACCAGTCTGCTCTGTCTGTGGCAAACAATCCTGAGCATCATGGACGCATGAAACACCTAGATCTGCGCTTCTACTGGTTGAGAGATGTTGTAGAGGCTGGTCATATCAAAGTGCATTACTTGCCTACTCAGACCATGCCAGCAGACATTATGACCAAAGCACTAAGCAGAGTAAAGGTGCAGGAGATGTGTAAGATGCTGGGATTATGTTGAAGGAAGAAGTGTCAGATCAGGGGGGAGTGTTAGAAGTGTGATTCTGACACTCTTAGTATTTTGTAGTTTATTATTCTGTTTATATTCTTCCTTATGTCCGCTTTCTTGATCATGTGATGCTTATGTAATCTCCTGTAAAAGCGGCACAGTCCATTGGTGAGTACTCTACATCAAGTGTACTCACCACTGGACTCAGTGGTCCCTTGCTGGATTTGTGTGATCTAACACAAACTTGAGGAGTTTGAGAATGAGCTTACATGTGCATGTTGTTAGGATTATATAATCCTCAGCTTACTCAGACTATGAGTTATTCCCTGCTTAGTAGCAATTTGGACCCTGAACTCATAGGCTGGTAATGCCAATCTAAAGTGATTAACCTGGCTAGATAGCTTAGTGGTGAAAGCATCTGGTATATACTCAGGAGATCCTAGGTTCAATCCCTAGTCTGGCCGGTCACCTGTTTTCAACTCTTAATACATGTCTGATTCGTGCTCTTCCTGAGGACTATGCTTCCTTTCGCTCTGCAGTGCTCCTTATGAAGGAATTTAAGTGGAATAACCTTAAGGAGGCATTTGCCCAAGAGCAGCAGAACCGTCAAGAGCGCATTCAGCTTCAGCCCCAGGCCATGTTCATATCCACTAGTAGTGCTGTAAAGCCTATCTCCTCTCAAGGTGTCACTTGCACCTTCTGTGGTATTCCTAAGCACACAGAGGAGAACTGCTATATGAAGCAGGCAGCTTCTAAGGATGCACATGTTAGGGCTAAGAAAAACAGGGAAGAGAAGAGGAGGAAGGGCAGGAAGGGCCAGAAGGCCCATGTTGCTCAACAAGATGAATCTGCTGAATCTGCTGAATTTGCTGGCAATGCAAGTGCTCTTGACTACACCAATCCCCATTCACCTCTTATCCCAGATGCAGGAACTGACTGGATTGCTGACACAGGTGCCACTTGCCACATGACTCCACATCGTCATTGGTTCACCAAATACTCAACAAATCACACCCCTATTCGTTTAGCCAACAACCAAGTTATTTATTCAGTTGGCATTGGCACAGTGCGCTTTCAGCCTGTAGTTGGTGGCAAACCTGGACAGTTACTTGAATTTGAGCATGTACTTCATGTTCCTGATCTCAGAAACAATCTCCTCTCAGTCCTGTATTTGACTCGTTCTAAATCATATGTTGTCACCATTCACCATAACAAGATGCTTTTCCATCGTCATGGAACAGTTCTTTTCACTGCAAACATCACCTCTTACAATGCAGCAACTCTCAATGGCCATATTGTCCCTACCATTGCTTATGCTGCATTCACCAGCACCTGTCCACTTGACACTACACTTTGGCACAGGCGCTTTGCACATCTCAATCATGGTGATGTAAACAGGTTGATGACTGAGGAGCTAGTCAAAGGAATGGTTGTCAAATCCAAGAGCACTCCAGATCCTATCTGTGAACCTTGCATTGCTGGCAAGCAGCACAGGTCTAATATCTCTTAACTTGCATCTCACAGAGCTTCTGGTCTCCTCCAATTGGTTCACTCAGATGTTCATGGTCCATTGCCTGTCCAATCTAGACATGGCTTTAAATATTGGATCACCTTCATTGATGATTACAGCCGCTACTGGGCTGTTCTCCCATTGAAGAAGAAGAGTGATGCATTTGCTGCCTTCAAGCAATTTAAGGCCTATGCAGAGAACCAGTTAGGAGTGAAGATCAAAGCCACTCGTGATGATAAAGGTGGAGAATATGTGTCTAAGGAATGGGACCAGTTCTGTATTACTGCAGGCATCCACAGACAGCACACTATTAGAGATGAACCTCATCAGAATGGTGTTGCAGAGCGTGCTAATAGGACACTTGCAGAGGGCATTACTACTATGCTTAATGAAGCACACCTGCCCTCTAGCTTCTGGTGGGATGCAGTGGCAGCATTTGTACATGTACACAACCGCTCTCCCACCTCTGCTGTGTCTGCCAGTACACCCTATGAGCTCTGGTTCCAGTCAAAGCCAGATGTCTCTCACTTGCGTGTATTTGGATGCACCTCTTATGTGCTTGTGAAGAAAGATCAACACAAGCAGCTGCAGTCCCACACACAGAAATGTGTGTTCCTAGGCTACCCCTCTAACTATAAAGGCTGGTTGTTCTGGAATCCACTTACCAGGAAGGAAGTCATTAGTGACTCTGCTCAATTTGATGAGAGAGTCTTCCCTGGTACATCTAGAAACCCAGTTGACTTGAGGGTGAATATGCCTACACAGACAGAAGACCTGCCAGAACAGGGGGAGTAGAGGATGCTATTGATGTTCTGCCAGCTCCTCCTCCTCCACCTGCTTCTATGCATCCATCAGATCCTCCTATGCCTACACCTACACCTACACCTAGTCCTCCACCCAATCCATCACCTAGTCCTCCTTCACACAGTCCCCCACATCATCCTCCTTCACCAGCCACTCATCCACCAAAGCATGAATACACTACTTCACCACTGTTATCTGAGCAGGCCTTAAAGAAACAAAGGCCTGCTTCTCCCTGGTGGCCAGATCCAATGTGGAGACCTATTAGACGTCATACCACTGGCTGGTGGGATGTGGACTATGTTGGACAGCGCCTTCCCAGACGTGTGCCAGGCTCCCCTATTCTACCACAGCGCTTCAACTTCAACTCAGCAGAGCCAACTGTATCTGACACTGCACCTGATACTGCTTCTGATACTGACTCTGCAGCTCAGCCAGATGTTGTAGAGCAGCCAGAGCAGGATGTTGAGATGGACAGTGACTCACCTGATGAACTGGACATCATGTCAGAAGAGGAGTTGCAAGCTGAAGCACTGATGTTTGCTGGCCTAATGGATTTTGGTGCTAATGCAGGACTAGAGGACATCTATCTGTCTTATGAAGATGCTCTGGAATATGCATTCCAGTCATCTAATTGCACTGAGCATGTGTTCTCTGCACAAGATGTGCAACACATCAGTCCTGAACCCTATCAGTGGAAGGACATCAAAGGACGTCCTGATGCAGACCTCTGGGAGAAAGCAGCTATAGAGGAATTTATCAGTCTGATTGAGAATGGCACATTTGAACCAGTCAGACTACCTCCTGGCAGAAAGCCCATTGGATGCAGATGGGTGTTCAAGCTCAAGCGCAAGGCAGATGGATCTGTAGACAGGTACAAGGCAAGGCTGGTAGCTAAGGGCTTCTCTCAGCAACCAGGTCTTGAGTTCTCTCAGGTGTTTGCCCCTACAGCCAAGTGGGCTGCACTTAGAGCCATCCTGGCAATAGCTGCATTTGAAGACCTTGAGCTCTATAGTGTTGACATCTCTACTGCTTTCCTCAATGGTGAGATGGAGCATGATGTCTATATGAACCAGCCTGAAGGATTTGAGGACTACTTTGGCCCTAGATTTGTTCTCAAGCTGATCAAGTCAATTTATGGCCTTAAGCAGGCTGGCCACCAATGGCACAAGAAGCTTGATTCAGTGATGAAGAGCATGGGCTTCAAGTTAGTGCGCTGTGATTACAGCATTTGGGTGTACAGCAGAGATGAAGTGCATATCATCATTCCAGTCTATGTTGATGACATGACCATTGCTGTAAAGTCTAAGCAGCAGTATGAGTCTGTCAGAGATGAACTAGCCAAGCACTTTAAACTGCATGAGTTGGGCCCAACCTCATTCCTGCTAGGAGTCCATATTCAGAGAGACCGCTCCAAGCACTCTATCAGTCTGTCACAGAGACAGTATATTATTGATGTGCTAGAGCGCTTCAGCATGAGCAACTGTGGCACTGTTACTACTCCTCTCCCTGAGCAGAAGCTCAGCAAGGACATGGCTCCTAAGACCCCTGCAGAAACTGAATACATGAAGCAGGTGCCCTACAAGCAATTGGTTGGTGCACTCATGTACTTAGCTATTGCTACTAGGCCAGATATTGCCTATGCAGTTGGTGTCTTGGGACGCTTCAGTTCTAATCCTGGTCCAGCTCATTGGAAGGCAGCAAAGCATCTATGTCGCTATTTGCAGGGTACAAAGGATTTCAGGTTGACTTATGCACCTGATCCTAAGTCCTCTGAGCTGTTCACTACCTTCTGTGATGCTGACCATGGAGGAAATGAGGATAACAGACGGTCCACAAGTGGGATGGTTGTCAAGATGGGAACTGGTGCTATCAGCTGGGCTAGCAAGTTGCAGCCCTTTGTGACTCTATCCACCACTGAAGCAGAATACATTGCTGCTGTTAGTGTAGGACAAGAGATTATGTGGCTGAGAAATCTCTTTACAGAGTTTGGCTACAAATTTGATGCACCCTCTTCCCTGTATATTGATAACCAGTCTGCTCTGTCTGTGGCAAACAATCCTGAGCATCATGGACGCATGAAACACCTAGATCTGCGCTTCTACTGGTTGAGAGATGTTGTAGAGGCTGGTCATATCAAAGTGCATTACTTGCCTACTCAGACCATGCCAGCAGACATTATGACCAAAGCACTAAGCAGAGTAAAGGTGCAGGAGATGTGTAAGATGCTGGGATTATGTTGAAGGAAGAAGTGTCAGATCAGGGGGGAGTGTTAGAAGTGTGATTCTGACACTCTTAGTATTTTGTAGTTTATTATTCTGTTTATATTCTTCCTTATGTCCGCTTTCTTGATCATGTGATGCTTATGTAATCTCCTGTAAAAGCGGCACAGTCCATTGGTGAGTACTCTACATCAAGTGTACTCACCACTGGACTCAGTGGTCCCTTGCTGGATTTGTGTGATCTAACACAAACTTGAGGAGTTTGAGAATGAGCTTACATGTGCATGTTGTTAGGATTATATAATCCTCAGCTTACTCAGACTATGAGTTATTCCCTGCTTAGTAGCAATTTGGACCCTGAACTCATAGGCTGGTAATGCCAATCTAAAGTGATTAACCTGGCTAGATAGCTTAGTGGTGAAAGCATCTGGTATATACTCAGGAGATCCTAGGTTCAATCCCTAGTCTGGCCGGTCACCTGTTTTCAACTCTTAATACATGTCTGATTCGTGCTCTTCCTGAGGACTATGCTTCCTTTCGCTCTGCAGTGCTCCTTATGAAGGAATTTAAGTGGAATAACCTTAAGGAGGCATTTGCCCAAGAGCAGCAGAACCGTCAAGAGCGCATTCAGCTTCAGCCCCAGGCCATGTTCACATCCACTAGTAGTGCTGTAAAGCCCATCTCCTCTCAAGGTGTCACTTGCACCTTCTGTGGTATTCTTAAGCACACAGAGGAGAACTGCTATATGAAGCAGGCAGCTTCTAAGGATGCACATGTCAGGGCTAAGAAGAACAGGGAAGAGAAGAGGAGGAAGGGCAGAAAGGGCCAGAAGGCCCATGTTGCTCAACAAGATGAATCTGCTGAATCTGCTGAATTTGCTGGCAATGCAAGTGCTCTTGACTACACCAATCCTCATTCACCTCTTATCCCAGATGCAGGAACTGACTGGATTGCTGACACAGGTGCCACTTGCCACATGACTCCACATCGTCATTGGTTCACCAAATACTCAACAAATCACACCCCTATTTGTTTAGCCAACAACCAAGTTATTTATTCAGTTGGCATTGGCACAGTGCGCTTTCAGCCTGTAGTTGGTGGCAAACCTGGACAGTTACTTGAATTTGAGCATGTACTTCATGTTCCTGATCTCAGAAACAATCTCCTCTCAGTCCTGTATTTGACTCGTTCCAAATCATATGTTGTCACCATTCACCATAACAAGATGCTTTTCCATCGTCATGGAACAGTTCTTTTCACTGCAAACATCACCTCTTACAATGCAGCAACTCTCAATGGCCATATTGTCCCTACCATTGCTTATGCTGCATTCACCAGCACCTGTCCACTTGACACTATGCTTAATGAAGCACACCTGCCTTCTAGCTTCTGGTGGGATGCAGTGGCAGCATTTGTACATGTACACAACTGCTCTCCCACCTCTGCTGTGTCTGCCAGTACACCCTATGAGCTCTGGTTCCAGTCAAAGCCAGATGTCTCTCACTTGCGTGTATTTGGATGCACCTCTTATGTGCTTGTGAAGAAAGATCAACACAAGCAGCTGCAGTCCCACACACAGAAATGTGTGTTTCTAGGCTATCCCTCTAACTATAAAGGCTGGTTGTTCTGGAATCCACTTACCAGGAAGGAAGTCATTAGTGACTCTGCTCAATTTGATGAGAGAGTCTTCCCTGGTACATCTAGAAACCCAGTTGACTTGAGGGTAAATATGTCTATACAGACAGAAGACCTGCCAGAACAGGGGGGAGTAGAGGATGCTATTGATGTTCTGCCAGCTCCTCCTCCTCCACCTGCTCCTATGCATCCAGCAGATCCTCCTATGCCTACACCTACACCTACACCTAGTCCTCCATCTAATCCATCACCTAGTCCTCCTTCACACAGTCCCCCACATCATCCTCCTTCACCAGCCACTCATCCACCAAAGCGTGAACACACTACTTCACCACTGCTATCTGAGCAGGCCTTAAAGAAACAAAGGCCTGCTTCTCCCTGGTGGCCAGATCCAATGTGGAGACCTATTAGACGTCATACCACTGGCTGGTGGGATGTGGACTATGTTGGACAGCGCCTTCCTAGACATGTGCCAGGCTCCCCTATTCCACCACAGCGCTTCAACTTCAACTCAGCAGAGCCAACTGTATCTGACACTGCACCTGACACTGCTTCTGATACTGACTCTGCAGCTCAGCCAGATGTTGTAGAGCAGCCAGAGCAGGATGTTGAGATGGACAGTGACTCACCTGATGAACTGGACATCATGTCAGAAGAGGAGTTGCAAGCTGAAGCACTGATGTTTGCTGGCCTAATGGATTTTGGTGCTAATGCAGGACTAGAGGACATCTATCTGTCTTATGAAGATGCTCTGGAATATGCATTTCAGTCATCTAATTGCGCTGAGCATGTGTTCTCTGCACAAGATGTGCAACACATCAGTCCTGAACCCTATCAATGGAAGGACATTAAAGGACGTCCTGATGCAGACCTCTGGGAGAAAGCAGCCATGGAGGAATTTATCAGTCTGATTGAGAATGGCACATTTGAACCAGTCAGACTACCTCCTGGCAGAAAGCCTATTGGATGCAGATGGGTGTTCAAGCTCAAGCGCAAGGCAGATGGATCTGTAGACAGGTACAAGGCAAGGCTGGTAGTTAAGGGCTTCTCTCAGCAACCAGGTCTTGAGTTCTCTCAGGTGTTTGCCCCTACAGCCAAGTGGGCTGCACTTAGAGCCATCCTGGCAATAGCTGCATTTGAAGACCTTGAGCTGTATAGTATTGATATCTCTACTGCTTTCCTCAATGGTGAGATGGAGCATGATGTCTACATGACTCAGCCTGAAGGATTTGAGGACTACTTTGGCCCTGGATTTGTTCTCAAGCTGATCAAGTCAATTTATGGCCTTAAGCAGGCTGGCCACCAATGGCACAAGAAGCTTGATTCAGTGATGAAGAGCATGGGCTTCAAGTTAGTGCGCTGTGATTACAGCATTTGGGTGTACAGCAGAGATGAAGTGCATATCATCATTCCAGTCTATGTTGATGACATGACCATTGCTGTAAAGTCTAAGCAGCAGTATGAGTCTGTCAGAGATGAACTAGCCAAGCACTTTAAACTGCATGAGTTGGGCCCAACCTCATTCCTGCTAGGAGTCCATATTCAGAGAGACCGCTCCAAGCACTCTATCAGTCTGTCACAGAGACAGTATATTATTGATGTGCTAGAGCGCTTCAGCATGAGCAACTGTGGCACTGTTACTACTCCTCTCCCTGAGCAGAAGCTCAGCAAGAACATGGCTCCTAAGACCTCTGCAGAAACTGAATACATGAAGCAGGTGCCCTACAAGCAATTGGTTGGTGCACTCATGTACTTAGCTATTGCTACTAGGCCAGATATTGCCTATGCAGTTGGTGTCTTGGGACGCTTCAGTTTTAATCCTGGTCCAGCTCATTGGAAGGCAGCAAAGCATCTATGTCGCTATTTGCAGGGTACAAAAGATTTCAGGTTGACTTATGCACCTGATCCTAAGTCCTCTGAGCTGTTCACTACCTTCTGTGATGCTGACCATGGAGGAAATGAGGATAATAGACGGTCCACAAGTGGGATGGTTGTCAAGATGGGAACTGGTGCTATCAGCTGGGCTAGCAAGTTGCAGCCCTTTGTGACTCTATCTACCACTGAAGCAGAATACATTGCTGCTGTTAGTGCAGGACAAGAGATTATGTGGCTGAGAAATCTCTTTACAGAGTTTGGCTACAAATTTGATGCACCCTCTTCTCTGTACATTGATAACTAGTCTGCTCTGTCTGTGGCAAACAATCCTGAGCATCATGGACGCATGAAACACCTAGATCTGCGCTTCTACTGGTTGAGAGATGTTGTAGAGGCTAGTCATATCAAAGTGCATTACTTGCCCACTCAGACCATGCCAGCAGACATTATGACCAAAGCACTAAGCAGAGTAAAGGTGCAGGAGATGTGTAAGATGCTGGGATTATGTTGAAGGAAGAAGTGTCAGATCAGGGGGGAGTGTTAGAAGTGTGATTCTGACACTCTTAGTACTTTGTAGTTTATTGTTCTGTTTATATTCTTCCTTATGTCCGCTTTCTTGATCATGTGATGCTTATGTAATCTCCTGTAAAAGCGGCACAGTCCACTCTACATCAAGTGTACTCACCACTGGACTCAGGTATGTAGTTAGACTGCTAATATACATCAAGTGTACTCACCACTGGACTCAGTGGTCCCTTGCTGGATTTGTGTGATCAAACACCACTGGACTCAGGTATGTAATTAGACTGCTAATATACATCAAGTGTACTCACCACTGGACTCAGTGGTCCCTTGCTGGATTTGTGTGATCTAACAAGCATAGTCCTTAGGAAGAGCACAAATCAGATATGCACATGCAAGCTCATTCTCAAACTCCTCAAGTTTGAGAGTGCTAAAATGAGTGCTTCTGATCTTGTGTAATGCCAGCTCAACCCTGCTCACCAGATTGGTGAGGGACTCATCTTCCTTCTTGGTGATGTTGAAGAACTCATCATAAGCATTAAAGCGCGCAGCTGGGTTGTCCTGCTTATTGATCTTCTGAAGCTCAGTCCACATCTTAACTGGATCATCTATGTAGTCCTGCACCATAACCTGCATGCTATGCTCAAGTCTCTGATAGATCAGGCCTACAGCTTGCTCAGCCTTCTCTTTCTAGAGCTGGACAGCCTCTACTGGAGTACTAGGCTTAGCTTCCTGACCAGAGGTCAGGCACCACAACTTCTTGACTTGAAGTACAGCATGCATATCATGCTTCCAGACAGAGTAATTGCTGTCATTGAGCTTGGTGATAGTGGATAGCGTCTCAGAGGTGACAGGATCAGACATGATAGTTGAAATGAGGTGTGGATGAGAGTGGACAGATGATGCTTAGAAGAAATAAGCAGTAAGGGAGCAATGAGGGAGAGAGCGCTAACAAATTTATGCCTGGAGGTGACAGATCAATGCCAACCAGTGTAGTCTTCTACAGTCACTGAAGTATATATAGATTTGCCACAAGACAGTGCTGATCTGTTGGTCTGCTAAGACCCTGCAGGCACCACTAACTGAGAGAGGCTCTAGACTTAAGTAGACACTCAAAGAGTGACTACAACCAGCGAACTAAGGCCAGGCAGGCAAGCTTCACAGTCTGTAGGCTAGGCTGATCCAACAACAGTGATAGAGCTACACACTAATTAACACCAGAGCTGCCAGACACAAAATGCAGCACAGAGATGAAATGGATAGGCAGAACAGTGTGCAAATTGGCACGCAGATAGAGGACGACGAGCGGAATCGAACGGTGCAAAGAGCACGCGGATCGGCAGCAATCAACAATTCTTATTGGCACAAGAAAAGCCCACAGCGCAGTTAAACCACGGCCGTTCAAGCTGAAACTTGGTGGAAGTATGCACAGATATGAGAGCCATATGCACACCAAAAGGCGTCCGGATCGGATCTGCGGTTGCCGAGAAAATCAAAAGTTGCCAAAATAGGGTGCAAAACAAAGATCCTTCAATAAGTCGGCGAGTTCTTGACCGACTTGGCTGAAACTTCGCGACAGAAAACAAAAAAATAGGCCAAATAGACGTGCCAAATTTCGTGAGAAACAGATCAGCGGTTCACCCGGGATAGGCAATGCAACTTTGAAAATAGCCAAAAGTGATAGGGCTATAGCAGTGTCAAATCACGACGGATCAGGCTGAAACTCGGCAGGAAAGTAGGCCTATATGGGCCAAGTAAATGTGCTAAAGGGCGTCAAGAACGGCTGGACGGTTGAGGAGCAATCAAGTAGCAGAGTTTTGAGGAGATTTAGCACTAATAAAGGCCAAAGAAGAAGGCAGAGGGCTCTGAGACTGTGGAAACTGCACAGAAGGGTGCAGAAGATGATGGGAACACTAAGAACACACTAAAAGGCCAGTCCAGAACACCAAAAGCTTCTTTGACAACAGCAGCAGCTCTCCAAACCCAAAAACTCAAAAATGCGGCAGTGCAGACAGCTAGAGCTCAAGGCTCATAACCTGTTAGATCACACAAATCCAGCAAGGGACCACTGAGTCCAGTGGTGAGTACACTTGATGTTTATTAGCAGTCTAACTACATACCTAAGTCCACACTTGATGTAGAGTACTCACCAATAGACTGTGCCGCTTTTACAGAAGATTATATAAGCATCACATGATCAAGAAAGCGGACATAAGGAAGAATATAAACAGAATAATAAACTATAAAATACTAAGAGTGTCAGAATCACACTTCTAACAGTAGAGGCTGGCCATATTAATGTACATTACTTGCCTACTTAGACCATGCCAGCTGACATTATGACCAAGGTACTTAGTAAAGTGAAGGTGCAAGAGATGTGTAGGATGCTAGGATTGAAATGAGGTGTGTTACACTGCATGACATATGTCACATGTGTGGATGTGTATGCATTCGTGATATGTCACATGTTGTCACACATGTGACATACATGTGACAGAAGTGTCGGATCAGGGGGGAGTGTTAGAAGTATGATCCTAACACTATTACTATTTTTTATTTATTGTTCTGTTTATATTCTTCCTTATGTCCACTTTCTTGATCATGTTATGCTTATGTAATCTTCTGTAAAAGCGGCACAGTCCATTGGTGAGTACTCTACATTAAGTGTACTCACCACTGGACTCAGTAGTCCCTTGCTGGATTTGTGTGATCTAACATATTGTAGAGCAGTCAGAGCAGGATGTTGAGATGGATAGTGAATCACCTGATAAACTGAACATCATGTCAGAAGAGGAGTTACAAGCTGAAGCACTAATGTTTGCTAGCCTAATAGATTTTAGTACTAATGTAGGACTAGAGAACATCTATCTTTCTTATGAAGATGCTCTAGAATATGCATTCCAGTTATCCAATTGCTCTGAGCATGTTCTCTACACAAGGTGTGCAACACATTAGTTCTGAACCCTATCAGTGAAAGGACATTAAAGGATGCCCTGATATAGACCTTTAGGAGAAGGTAGCTATGAAGGAATTTATCAGTCTGATTGAGAATTGTTAGAACTAGTATTTTCGAACGAGGTGGTCAGTCCGAGCGTACCAGAACAAGTCCCTGCTTCCTCCTTCTAACAATATGGTTATTAAAGAGTAGAGTAGCGAAGGTTAGATGTACTACTAAGAAGCGAGCTATAGGCTCAAGCTTAACCCAGCAGTAGAGCAGAGGTTCAATCAAAGGGGTACAGTTATGATTGAGAGTACAAAATAATTTTGCTAAGAGACAACACCCTGCTCAGCTGGCACTTTAAATAAACTTTCTACTGAATACTACTGACTATCAAATACTACCGACTATGCCTTGCCATTAGTTAGGACAATATATTTCAGCTGGTTTCACCACCACAGTCTTCAGTCGGTGGTACCACTGACAATCCTGGTAGCACTACCGACATCTCTAGTAGCACCACCGCATACTTCCTTCTATATTAGGCAGGCTCTTATCTACCTCCATTCTGAAGAAGCTTCCTCATGCTTCTATCAATTACTGTTCCTATCACATGTTAATCCTTAACATCAATCCTCCCACGAGAGACTTCTTCTATGTGCCACGATCTCACTTCGCCAGTGCTCCGTTACTCCAGCTGAGCTTCTGCCATTAGTCTTCTATCATGGGGCTAATCGTTATCTCAGAATTTGGGATTGGCAACCCCTGCCAATCTTTGGAGATTAACCTTGGCAGCTGTGTAAACTTGGCAGATACCTTTCTATGCCAGGCCACTATACTGATATCAGAGTACTGTAGTCTGATGCCCGTCGTTAACCTGAACTGTTGTCCCAGGTGATTTGTGCCGCACCATTCATCTACTGTGATAACCCCTTTTCTCGAGTGTTCTCATGCTTCTAGCATCTGTGCTATTGCTTCTTCTGTAAGATCTTCTACATCCGATGGCACCCTGTAATATACTGGCCAATTGACTTCCACTGCAGTGTGTCGGCACAAGGTCTGGTGATGATGCTGATTGATCCAAGCTCTTATGCAAACCTTCAATGCATAGATATCCCTATCTCCAAGCCATATAGACACTTCATGCTTATATACACTCATTCCACGATTTGGCAATAGTTGGTCAAATATTCATTCTGAGAATCTGGGCTTATGTCGAATCTTAGCATCGGCTACCTCCCTTGTTACTCAGTGCTCTATGAAGTTCTTAAGGAGCCCTCCGAAAGAACCCAACTCCTTTGATATGCCAAATAGCAGTTTGTACACACCAGGCTTTTATGAATAAAGCGTCTAGTTGCACCTCGTCGATAGCGTCTCTTCTGCAGGAGTTCTACGTATCTTGCAATGTTTTGATCTTTCATCTGTATGTAGCTTCATTTCAGTGGAGGAGTGTGTCCAATGTGCATTCTAGATAATCCTTCCTGCAAATCGTATGGGTCCTCCCTCTCATCACATTCGTCTTCATAGTATCGTTGACCAGGTTCTTCTGGAACATCTTCAGCAGCTACCTCCCCAGGTACTTGCTGCATTAGTGGGCGAGAATTGCCTCCACTATTCTGTCTCTGGAGCCTTTCAAAATGCTCTTAATTAGGCTGCATAATTCGGTGTGTAAAGCATCTGATTTTATGCTGCATTAGGTATCTACAATTTTTGTAACATTCCTCCCCCTAAGATCCATTTCAGACTGCAAGGAGAGTGTGGATCCAATTAATTGTGGTAGCCATAATCTTGCTGTTTCATATAGTTGCTTCCTAGATCTGATCCTTCTAGTGTACTAGTAGCCTATTCCTTTTGCTTGGAATAACTGTAGCACTGTACATCCAGAGTCCATAACTTGTTATTGATCATGTGACCTGATGTACAAACTATCTGAACAAAAATGCGGCAGTCATATGACCTGACGCACTACCTGTTTAGATAAAAGGGCAGCAATTATGTGATTGACACTCAACCTGTTCTCAGAGAAAGGTGGTGGTCACATGACAATTGCTCAATAATTTAAAGCCTCGCTAAGTGTTGGCTTCCAACATACTAGATGCTTCCCAACATGCTAGGAATAGTTTAATAACTTTTTCAGGTCATTACTGACCTCGCTTAGTATTGGTCCCAACTTACAAGGTACTTCCAAGTATGCTTGGAATAGTTTAACGACTTGTTCAGATCATAACTAGGCCTTCCTAAGCCTCGCTACACTTACTATCCGAGGAGTCAGCCCCAAACCAATCCTTATACAAAGGATTTCCTTTCTCATCTGGCAGATCCCATCTGTGAACTGGCAGCACTCTGCTTTGAGTGAATGGTCTTTTTGCAGCTCTCCAATGATGCTTATGCCATTCCGGATACCCAAAGTTGTGCTGTTTGATACCTGTCTTGCTTTGGTATCTTCTTTGCTTGATTGCCCTCTGAGCTATAGACTCTCCTAGTGCTGTACTCAGGAATTCATCATCTTCCTTCTTGATGTCGATTACTCTCTGTGTAGAGTCTATAATATCTGCGATCTTCTTTCTAGAGGGAAGATCTATCGTGTCTGGCCAACAATTCCTCTCGTGATACTCCCGCAATTTTTTTGAGGCATTGTGCAGCCCTTCCACAGGTTCCTAGGTATTCTCCTCCTCTAGGTAGCTGAGCCATTTAACTGTTAGATCACACAAGTCCAGCAATGGACCACTGAGTCCAGTGGTGAGTACACTTGATGTAGATTAACAGTCTAACTACATACCTGAGTCCAGTGGTGAGTACACTTGATGTAGAGTACTCACCAATGGACTGTGCCGCTTTTACAGAAGATTACATAAGCATCATATGATCAGGAAAGTAGATATAAAGAAGAATATAATATAAACAGAATAATAAAGAATAATAATAGTGTCAGGATCACACTTCTAACACTCCCCCCTGATCTGACACATCTCTGTCACATGTATGTCACATATGTGACAATGTGTGACAAGTCACGGATGCATACGCATCCGCTCTGTGTGACATATGTCACAGTCTGTGACACATCTTATTTCAACCCCAGCATCTTACACATCTCTTGCACCTTCACTCTGCTCAGTGCTTTGGTCATGATGTCAGCTGGCATGGTCTGAGTAGGCAAGTAATGCACATTGATATGACCAGCCTCTACAACATCTCTCAACCAGTAGAAGCGCAGATCTAGGTGTTTCATGCGTCCATGATGCTCAGGATTGTTTGCCACAGACAGAGCAGACTGGTTATCAATGTACAGGGAAGAGGGTGCATCAAACTTGTAGCCAAACTCTGTAAACAGATTTCTAAGCCACATAATCTCTTGTCCTGCACTGACAGCAGCAATATATTCTGCTTCAGTGGTAGACAGAGTCACAAAGGGCTGTAGCTTGCTAGCCCAGCTGATAGCACCAGTTCCCATCTTGACAACCATGCCACTTGTGGAGCGTCTGTTATCCTCATTTCCTCCATGGTCAGCATCACAGAAGGTAGTGAACAGCTCAGGGGACTTAGGATCAGGTGCATAGGTTAGCCTGAAATCCTTGGTACCCTGCAGATAGCGACATAAATGCTTTGCTGCCTTCCAATGAGTTGGACCAGGGTTAGAACTGAAGCGTCCTAAGACACCAACTGCATATGCAATGTCTGGTCTTGTAGCTATAGCCAGATACATGAGTGCACCAACCAATTGCTTGTAGGGCACTTGCTTCATGTATTCAATCTCTGCAGGGGTCTTGGGAGCCATGTTCTTGCTGAGCTTCTGCTCAGGGAGAGGAGTAGTAACAGTGCCACAGTTGCTCATGCTGAAGCGCTCTAGCACATCAATAATGTACTGTCTCTGTGACAGACTGATAGAGTGCTTAGAGCGGTCTCTCTCAATGTGAACTCCTAGTAGGAATGAGGTTGGGCCCAGTTCATGCAGTTTGAAGTGCTTGGCCAGCTCATCTCTGACAGACTCATACTGCTGCTTAGACTTGGCAGCAATAGTCATGTCATCAACATAGACTGGAATAATGATGCGCACTTTATCCCTGCTGTACACCCAAATGCTGTAATCACAGCGCACTAACTTGAAGCCCATGCTCTTCATCACTGAATCAAGCTTCTTGTGCCATTGGTGGCCAGCCTGCTTAAGGCCATAAATTGACTTGATCAGCTTGAGAACAAATCCAGGGCCAAAGTAGTCCTCAAATCCTTCAGGCTGGTTCATGTAGACATCATGCTCCATCTCACTATTGAGGAAAGCAGTAGAGATGTCAACACTGTACAGCTCAAGGTCTTCAAATGCAGCCAATGCCAGGATAGCTCTAAGTGCAGCCCATTTGGCTGTAGGAGCAAATACTTGAGAGAATTCAAGTCCTGGTTGCTGTGAGAATCCCTTGGCCACCAGCCTTGCCTTGTACCTGTCCACAGATCCATCTGCCTTGCGCTTGAGCTTGAACACCCATCTGCATCCAATGGGCTTTCTGCCAGGAGGCAGTCTGACTGGCTCAAATGTGCCATTCTCAATCAGACTGATAAATTCCTCCATGGCTGCCTTCTCCCAGAGGTCTGCATCCGGGCGTCCTTTGATGTTCTTCCACTGATAGGGTTCAGGATTGATGTGTTGCACACCTTGTGCAGAGAACACATGCTCAGCGCAATGAGATGTCTGAAATGCATATTCCAGAGCATCCTCATAAGACAGATAGATGTCCTCCAGTCCTGCATTAGCACCAAAATCCATTAAGCCAGCAAACATCAGTGCTTCAGCTTGCAACTCCTCTTCTGACATGATGTCCAGTTCATCAGGTGAATCACTGTCCATCTCAACATCCTGCTCTGGCTGCTCTACAACATCTGGCTGTGCTGCAGAGTCAGTTTCAGAAGCAGTGTCAGGTGCAGTGTCAGATGCAGTTGGCTCTGCTGAGTTGAAGTTAAAGCGCTGTGGTAGAATAGGAGAGCCTGGCACACGTCTGGGAAGGCGCTTTCCAACATAGTCCACATCCCACCAGCCAGTGGTATGACGTCTAATGGGCCTCCACATTGGATCTGGCCACCAGGGAGAAGCAGGCCTTTGTTTCTTTGAGGCCTGTTCAGATGGCAGAGGTGAAGTAGTATGTTCACGCTTTGGAGGATGAGTAGCTGGTGGTGAAGGAGGATGATGTGAAGGACCATGTGGTAGAGGACTAGGTGATGGATTGGGTGGAGGACTGGGTGTAGGTGTAGGTGTAGGCATAGGAGGATCTGCTGGATGTGCAGGAGCAGGTGGAGGAGGAGGAGCTGGCAGAACATCAATAGCATCCTCTACTCCCCCCTGTTCTGGCAGGTCTTCTGTCTGTGCAGGCATATTCACCCTCAGGTCAACTGGGTTTCTGGATGTACCAGGAAACACTCTCTCATCAAACTGAGCAGAGTCACTGATGACTTCCTTCCTGGTAAGAGGATTCCAGAACAGCCAGCCTTTATAATTGGAGGGGTAGCCTAGGAACACACATTTCTGTGTGTGGGACTGCAGCTGCTTGTGTTGATCTTTCTTCACAAGCACATAGGAGGTGCACCCAAATACACGCAAGTGAGAGACATCTGGCTTTGACTGATACCAGAGCTCATAGGGTGTACTGGCAGACACAGCAGAGGTGGGAGAGCGGTTGTGCACATGCACAAATGCTGCCACTGCATCCCACCAGAAGGTAGAGGGCAGATGCGCTTCATTAAGCATAGTAGTGATGCCCTCTGCAAGTGTCCTGTTGGCACGCTCTGCAACACCATTTTGATGAGGTTCATCTCTAATAGTGTGCTGCCTGTGGATGCCTGCAGTGATGCAGAACTGGTCCCATTCCTTAGACACATACTCTCCACCTTTATCATCACGAGTGGCCTTGATCTTCACTCCCAATTGATTCTCTGCATAGGCCTTAAATTGTTTGAAGGCAGCAAATGCATCACTCTTCTTCTTCAAAGGGAGAACAGCCCAGTAGCGACTGTAATCATCAATGAAGGTGATCCAATACTTGAAGCCATGTCTAGACTGGACAGGCAATGGACCATGAACGTCAGAGTGAACCAATTGAAGGAGATCAGAAGCTCTGTGAGATGCAAGTTTGGAGACATTAGACCTATGCTGCTTGCCAGCAATGCAAGGTTCACAGATAGGATCTGGAGTGCTCTTGGACTTGACAATCATTCCCTTGACCAACTCCTCAGTCATCAACCTGTTCACATCACCATGATTAAGATGTGCAAAGCGCCTGTGCCAAAGTGTAGTGTCAAGTGGACAGGTGCTTGTAAATGCAGCATAAGCAATGGTGGGGACAATGTGGCCATTGAGAGTTGCTGCATTGTTGGGAGTGATGTTTGCAGTGAACAGGACTGATCCATGACGATGGAAAAGCATTTTGTTATGATGAATG